>OZ020171.1:9117622-9657909 GCA_963971145.1 Sussaba pulchella | reverse complement strand
TTCGCGAGGCAATAACGAGAACAAGGACGTAGATATGTGGCGCATCTTTCGTGCGAGGAACCTATAGCCGCTCGGACTCGCCGGGAGTACGTTAGTATAACCCCCTTCTCTCAAACCCAACGCATTAATATTTTATACGCATCGCTTACCGGAGAAACCGAGGGATCGCCATTGCCGTACCGCGGAACCTTTATTTCCTCCGCGTCGTCCGAATTGCTAGATACTTTCGGACAATGAATGGGAAATGACCAAGAGGTCCACGCAAAATCTAATGCTTCGTCTATTCTTCGCCGACATGTTTTTTTTTAGATCATCGATTTATCAGTCTTGCGATTGACCACGGCACGGCCCATTGGTGGTTCTTTGATGGCACTCATCGATTTTTAATCGCCAAGACGCTTTCACGAAATATCAATGATCGCTCAGATCTCTTTGGCAATTTCGATTTTTTTTTTCCGGCACTTTCATCAGTCGTCTCTAGGATTTATAAAAGGTGAGTATTGTTGCGATGTCGGTTGGGTCGATGGTTATAGACTGCGAGTTGCAAGAAAAAAAAACCGGAGTCGCAGATGAGTTTTATTTATTATTATTATTATTATTTTTTTTTTCATCAGGTTGTCTGACAGGACGCGTGTTTGGGACAAAGAACTGACAGGACCAGTTCCGCACGCGATTATTATTCTTTTTATTTATCTCATTCTTTTTTCGCGTCTCAGTCATTCGATTTATCCGTCAGAACGAGCTCCGGTCTGGAGGCCTCGCCGAGAGTCGACCTATTCCCCGACATCCAACGAATCTCACGGATCCGCAATTTCTCACAACTGGTCGCGGTTTGGTGAGAATGAGATATCGAAGAAATCACCGGTATTCGAAGAAACTACGGGGGAAAAGAATAAAAAAAGAACCAAGTCCATTTCTTTTCAAAGGATAAATCAGCTCTCAAGGTTTCCCAAGAAACGCGGATAAGGAGCGTGCAATTAACGATCGTTGCGGAAGTTATAACCGACGAATCATGGTAGCGGTTCTTCTTCATTTCCATTTTTAGAAATGACGTGAATCAATTACGTTTATTGATAAATTATCCAATAATAATAATAATAATAATAATAATAATAATAATGATTATTATTATTATTAATAATAATAATAATGATTATTATTATTATTAATAATAATAATATTATTATTAATAATAATTTATTGATAATAATAATATTATTATTATTAATAATAATAATATTATTATTATCAATAAATTATTATTATTTTATTGTTTAATATTCAATAATATTATTAATTATATATATATTAATAACTATATAGAATATTATTATATTATATAACAACAACAATAATAATAATAATAATAATAATATATAATAATAATAATAATTATTATTATTATGCGATAATTTATCAGAAAATATAATTGATTCACGCTATTTCTAAAAATGAAGCGACTTCAGTACTTTTTTTTCAAGCCGAGAATCCGAAAACATTTATTGCCCTCGTGACGCTCAGCGGAGGCGGAGACCGAATCGCGCAAAGCTATACATTGAATGTAAACGCGTACGCGATATGAGGGCTCTCGGTGAGTAACGTCGAGAAAGTGCTCGGGGAAAAGTAACAAAATGTATCGGCTCTCGCGGTATTACGACCACCCAACGTCCCGACAGCAATACGAGGCACTTATGTCGTGTTTACGTTATTAAACGCGGCAACGCAGCGGAGAGCATTTCGCGCTGCACCGGGGAGTCGTAGCGCGAAGAGGTGAAGAATAAGAGAAGCGTGTACGAAATGGGCGGAAAGCGTGTGTACCGGTCAGAAATGTCCGATCGAGCTTCGACCAACGGCATTAACCCTCGACACGCTACCACTCGTGATGCGTTTTTTCTCGGCAAGGCTCAATCTACTTCTTTCGCTGTGTGCATTTTTTTGTTTTCTTTCGTTCGTATGCCAGCTTCTTCGATATTTCTTCGTTCGCTACTTCTGCAACGGCGATCCTTCGGATGCCCATAGAAGTTCTGAATTAATGTCCTGAATTAATTATTGAATGAATCGAATTAAAATTCTCCGAAAATATATGTTCTGAGACGGCACGGTTTCGACTGTTAATGTCCAATCAACGTCTGATCAATGAATGTCTGATTTGAAATGGTAAAAACGATAATAGAGTTGTCTCGAGTGTTTATACGTACGTCGAGATATTTGCATCGAATTCATTTCGCGCTTTGTCTCGGCTACTACACCTTTTGCTGAATAATTCGACCCCAGTTACAGATGTTTTTACGATTTTATAAACAAAAGCCAATAAAATTTACAAATTTCGAGAAAATGCACAAAAATTTTGTGCATTCAAAAAAAGAAAAAAATAACAATGCATCTGCATCTTACCATCAAACATTCTCAATGACGTTTAGAATAAACAACATTATTACACAATAGTTGAGTAAGAAATTAAACGCTCGATAAACTTTTCCCGATCGATCGTGGAGAAAAATAGGCGCCGCATGTCTTATCGGAAGTTGCATCGTGCGACACGCTTGACCAAAGAGGAAAACGTCGCGACGCCGCACGTTCAATATCGCGCGAGGACGTGACTGCAAGCCCGATTCCGTTCAACGGTAAGCTGACGCGTGAACGTGTTCCAAGAGCTTTATATGGCATTGCAACGTGCAGGATCAAACAAAATTTCGTACCGAAACAATATTCCCAAGGTAAATTTGTTTCCCAAGGTTCAACCGATTTCATGCTTTTCATCCATACGTATTGTTTTTTCCATCCGCCTCCAAATGCATTACACGCACTCATCTGGGTATATAATCAACGTAAATTTCGGCTGCCAATGCATACGCATATAAGCGTTCGAAGACGAATAAACGTTGTTCAAACCCTTCGCGGCAAATAAACGTTAACTCAGCTGTACACGTTGAAACGCGAACAACACAGTCATTGTCAATTCAAGATCTAGCCAGGAAATCAGTTATTGGCATCGTTGCGTTATTTCCCATTGGCCGCGTTACAAACCGCCTCTTCACCGTCCACTGGCCAATGACTAAACTACAGCGGAGCTCACGCTCGTAAGTTCGGAAAAGTATTTGCCAGCTAGCCCGGCAATGTTCGCAGTTATTCCGACGTACACTTTTTTTTTACGGGTCTTTCATCACCCACTCGGGTGAGTCGTAAATTTTTGCGAAACCATTGCCCCAACGGTCCGGGACTCTTCGTGCACTCGCCGCGTTAACACTGTAATTTTGCGGTATTTTTCATACAGTCCGTCCGACTGCACCGTGCGCATACGTAGACACATTATGGATATAATGTGTACGAACTATTTCCATACGCTATTTTTTTTATTATTTTTTTTTTGCGTGGTCACTGTCGTTCCAAATATCAACGGTACGTTGTGTTTTGGCAGATCTCCCTGGTTGATGGTCGGTGTTGATGTTGCACGGAGACAAGAGAGAATAGCGGCAAAAGATCTCTCAGGGGGCGAGAACGACACGTTTATGGTCATTTGTTGATGCTCACGTGAATAGAAGAGGGGGTTTGGTTGTTGATAATTGATTTTACTGCAAGATAGCGATGGCCGGAGCTCGACAATATCGCTAGGAGATCATTTCCATCGACCATGGATAGTTCGAAACATTTGGAGAACAATGTTGCAAAGAAATAGAGAGAAAAACCAACGGGATGTACTTTTTGTGACCTGAATAACCAAAAGGTACCAAAGGGACCGAAGGGTTGATCGGAGCCATGATTCACGGTCATCTGTTTATGATCACGTAAATACAAACGACCGTTTGCTTATTAACCGTTTGCGGTCGTATTACCCCGCAAGCGCCTTCGCTTTGGAGGCTGAGAGTAGACAAACGACCGGAAAGGATTAATCATTAATTTGACCGCAAGTTATCGACACCCCAAGTGAAAAATTCATAGTCTATACATGACATATATAGCCTTTGTATCTCTAATTCCATACTCAGATTATATATATAATTTTTGAGTATATTATTGATATTATATTAAAAAGAATTATCTATTATTATAATTATTGGAATTATTATATTTATTTTTGAATTTTTAAAAATCAGACATATGTAGACTAAATATAAATTATATATGCCCAATTCTATATACAGCTGATAATTTACATAATAATTTTTTTACTTGGGACCTCGAGCTCGACAACACTGCTGCGAAGTCATTTCTATCGTCGACAGATGGTTCGAAACACTCAGAAAACAATGTCGCAAAGAAACAAGAAGAAAATCCAACAAGATTTCTTTTATTCGTGACCCGAATGACTATGAACCGATGGAAAAGTCGTTGTTTTCCCCCAAAGAAACATGCATTGATTTATCAAAACGATGAATGTTTATCGCCAAATTTGTTCGTCGATCTCTCGCCGCGTAAAGTATCGTTGCGCGTACACACATGGAAACGAATGTGTGAGAAGAGGGTCGAACGGCGAACGTATGAGGACCGTTTGGGATTGGCAATAGCGACGAGCAGACCTCGAGATGATAATTCGAAGGGTCGAAACGAGTTTGGTTGGTCGTCTTCGTGGTGCGACAGTGTAATACGCACGGGCGTAACTTAGATTTCCGTAACGTCCGGAAAGTAAAGCAGATACGAGGGACCGCTTGCGTTTCAATGTTACGCCCGTTCGGGCGTAAAAGTGGCGAAAACGATGTCCGACCGGGGTTGTTGCGAAGGGACCGAGTGAGCCGTCGATAAAAGGGTGTTGGCGGAAAAGCCGCTGCTGCTGTTGCTGATGGTGGTTGCAACCGATTTGCCTCGGCCTCCCGGCGTGTGGTTTTCCAACCCTCGCAGCATATTTGGTATCGTGATTGGAAAGGATTTCCGGAAATGTTTTGCAATCGTAAGCGTAGCCGATTCCGGTGAGAAACCGTCGGTGGTGCGATTCAGGGGGTGGGTGGGGGGGGGGGGGGGGGGGGGAGGGGGTAGCAACCCTTGCACATGGGCACATGCGAGACGCGTGTATGTAAAATGGCCGACGTAGAACATCCGGCCATCGTTTTATTCCCGATAAACCGAACGAATCTAAATGCAGCCAGTGCGAATTTCAAACAGTTGCGGTAATGATCGAAAGTTTTGCATTTGCCAATCAAATGATTATCCGTTAATGAGGATTCTAACGTGGGATCGGACTGGAAAAAGAATCGTTGATAGGAGGTAGCTTTCAATCTCATTGGAGATTGCACGTTCAGAGAACAAACGAAAATTACGAAAAGAACTTTCAGCATTGTTTAATTTACGGTACGCATTTATTTCGTTTGTATATCGTAGATATAGCTTATGAGTATAATTCTACATCAAGTGTTTTCGAAAAATGGATACATTTACATTCATTGTCAATAGGTTACTCTCCTTTGTTATCTCGTCATAACTTTTCTCTCGGCCTTTCTTGCCTCTAGCCCCCCTCTCTCGCCAGTCTTGGTAATACTAATTGTTTTCTTTTTTTTTTTTTTAATGTATCGTTTTTTTAATCGTCGTCCTCAATATTCGTCGAACACGAGATAGATCGTCATTCCTATTATATTTTTTTTTCTTCTCCTTCATTGTTTCGCTCCCATTCTTTCTTTATCTCTTTCTTCTCGCTCTTCTTTTTTTTCTGTTTGTTTCTTTTCCTTTTCGTTACTTTTACTGTGTATTTAATATTACGTCTTAACACGGTAGTTCGGTATTGTAGGACAGCTACGACTCTCCTTATCTTTATCATTAATAGTCGTTACATTTAATTAGACGACGGTGCGCGGTTTTTGAAGAATTCTTTGTGCACAATACGCACACAGGTCTTCCAACTTGCACACTAACTCCAATATTACTATATATATATAGTAATATATATGTATAGGTTATGTTAATATTTACATCGAGAATTCGTGAATTAATAGACGAGGGGTCTCGTCCCCGTTTGTCGGGGTAGGTAGGGTATAGCAAGACAACACGTAAGTCGAATCTGCACGCTGGACAGGAATATTATCATATATATATATAGATTTTTTTCTTTATTCATATCTCATTAATCTTTCACGTGATTCAACGGTTTCTTCATTTTTTTCTCTTCGAATTCATTTCTTTTGTGTAAAGAGGGTGGGGTTAAATACCAGTGTTGTTTTTTCTTTTTTTTTTTCCGTGGAGTTGAGACGTATCTTTAAGCGCGAGTAACAACAGATTTGCTTCAATATAAACCCAAGCCTCGCTCGCCAGGGATTAATTAGTACGAAATGCGTTCGTTCACGGATCATTCATCGAGTTTGTCGGAAAAATTGTCGTCACGCTGAGCATCTTCGCTCGCACGAGCAAACGCGTAGGGTAAAATATTAACGCATCGAGAACGCTGTCGCGAATTCGGTAATGGGCTTCGATAATGTAACGTTGAGCTGGTTTCGTTTGCAATTACCAATAACGAGAAATCATATATTCAACAGAAATGTAAACGAACGAATGAAAAGAGTTAGAAGTAAAATTGTGAAATAGATCAGATGGGGTTCGAGTTCTCGATCAGGAAGAATTGATGGAAAAACGTAAAGATCCCAAGCGATTTGCGAGAGAGGAGTAACAAGAGCGTAGCGAATTGTCTGGACCAAAGTTTATGACCTCGTTTACTTTCATTGTCATTATTCGACGTGGTTTTTTTTTGTTCACGAATTTATTCATTTTTTTTTCAAGTTTTTATGCATGTTTTTTCACAGATTAATCTCGCATTAAAATGAGACAGCTGCCTATGAAGAAATAAAAACAAGGTACTCGCCACGAATTTTTTTGCTCATCGATAACGCGTGTACATTGTCGCGCGAATCGAACGCCAAACGCGGACGAGCATAAGAATTATATTACAACCAGTCGTTTGGCAAGAAACGATAATAGTGCTTCGTGCATGGTTCTCGATCAATGACGCGCGCTAACGTTTCATCCAACGCGATTAAATAATATGTTCAATTAACAATGACGAGTTTTAATTACGTATATGTGTATTTTTTTTTTGTTTTTCATCGTTTATTCGTTAATTATCATTACAATTATCTTTAGATTCGTCGCTCCGAACGAAAAATTTTGGAGCGCACATATTTATATTTCACTTCAACAGAGTCCGACACGAAATCACGATCACCCGCCTCTTCCAAACTCACAACATTAAAAGTTTGGAAACAGTAAAAAAAAATCGTAAGCGATAGTCACACTACACTGCTATTTTATGTAATAATAAAAATAATAATAATAATAATAATAATAATAATAATAATAATAATAATAATAATAATAATAATAATAATAATAATAATAATAATAATAATAATAATAATAATAATAATAATAATAATAATAATAATAATAATAATAATAATAAAGATAATAAGAATAATAATAATTATGAATAAAAAATCGTAAGATTGTTTCATCAGTACTTCGTCACTTCTTGTCTCATATTAACAAAAAACAAATACGAAAAAAGAACGCTAATATGCAAAATTAAACAATTCATAAATAAACAATCTATAATTAAAGAAAAGACAATAACAAACAATTTTATTTATATCTCAACTGGTTTCGTTTCTGTGCGCTCCGTATGACGGAAATCGGCCACTATTCCAATTTTTGTCATAATCTTCGATCAATTAGTCAAGAAATTTTTGACTTATTTTCGTAATTATCGAGGATTATGTCTCTAATTCACTGGGTTCGATGACGCCTCGGATTATTCATAGTACGTGATCGACAGGGCTTCGCGCCAATCATCGCTGCGGACTCATCGAGAGCCACGCTTCGATTGCCACATCCATAAATTACCATTTTTCTTTTATTCGTTCGCTCTTTCACTAATCACTATACTTTGAGTTACTTTTAATTCGGATGTGAGAAGTTCTCGTTCGACCTAAAATAACTACCGAACTAATTAGTCGGTAAAGTCACGTTGAATCGCGAGTTTGGCAAGTCCGGCACGTTGTACTATACTAAACGCATCGCATTCGTGTTAATTAAAAGATGTAATCGTTCGCTTAATCGTCTACGTTTATGTATAATATTCACTTCGATATAGTACATTCATTATCAATAATATCGTTAGTCTAGAGCGTGATAAAAAGGAATAAGGAGGGATAGATTGGTTGGGAAAATTGGAAAAAATGTTGTTTAAGAAAGTTACATGATATGATTACGCGTTGCTATTAACTAGTAATTAATAATCCATCCGAGTGTCCGGTACGCGCCGAAACCGGTCGAGAGAAAGCTCGAGTTTGTGGACGGCGTCCGCTTATTTAATTATTTCTTTTTTTTTTTTTTTTTTTTTTCATTTTTCACGTTTTAACTTTTTTATCTTCTTCTTCTGCTTTTGAACTCGAAAATTTCTCCTCGCGCCAGTTGTGGCACTTTGCTTCGACCCGATGAACAATTTTCATTGACAAACGTCACCGAAATTATACTACTTTAGAGCACAGTCACCCGACCTTCAATTAAATTACTAGGCTTAAATCAACAATTTTTTTTTTTTTTACTTTTCAGAACAATGAAATGTGTTTTGAATAATTGAAAGAAAACAAAATTTTTAAACAGACGATGGGACGAACGCGAACGAGAGTACTCGAAAAAATCCTAAAATGATTGACTCTATCACGTGAGATGAATTATTTTACAGGAACCTAAAATGGCGCTCGAATTTTTTAACGCTAATTTCGTAAGTAAGAACTAATTCCGATCGAAAACAATGATAATTCTGTACAAAACGTTTTTTTTTTTAATCAATTCTCACGTTCGATTACTAATTGTCTAATTGTACTCACGTCGCGTCACTCTAACGGCATATAACATCAAACGTAACTGGCAATAATCGGTCATTGATACAAGTGTATCGTTATATAAAGCTTTCTACAATTACATTTATAAACTCCGCACGTGTTCACGCATCGTTGTGCTCTGTTATCAGCAGATTTCTCAACTTACGGTGAAACATCGTCATCACCGCCCTCATCTAATTTTGCCGTATACATTTGCCAGGGATTTTTTTTTTTTTTTTTTTTTTTTTTTTTTTAATCGCGGTTTCACAGGCGCTGTGGATCACACTCTTTGACGTCGTTTGTTTGGTTGAATTTTCTTTTCACTTTCAACTACTTTACGGATATCGAATGAAACGAAATTACTACCGGCTATGCGGGATTAATTATAGTTACATAACCGAGGATACGCGGAACGGGACCGATATTTTCTACTGTTTCAAAATTTATATTTTTATATGTAAATATATATACATGGGTATGTATATTATGTTTGAATAGAATATTCAATGTTTATTATTATGTGTACGTATGCATTCAGCTTTTGGGTATTTATAGATTAGGTAATATCAGTATCGATTACTGGGAATCAAGCACCGATTAAGGATATGCCTCGGATGAAAAAACGATTTCAATTTCAGTCGAATAACGGGTTTGAACGATTTTGTGTACGAATCGTGTATCAATAATACGAATAAGAGCAATCTGTCGTGTATCGTCTTAACCCTTCACTGTCATACTACCAAATAATATCACGAAATCCAATCAAAACCAAATCAAATCATCATGAAATCAAATCAAATAATATCAGTCAATTTTCAAAAAACGATTGTGAGCAAACTATCCGTCCAAAGTGGTTAAAAAAATGTTAAAATATGCTTTAAACATTCTAGATGTTGTACGAAAAGTTTATTAATGAGAAATAAAATGGCAACATGCAGAAAAAAATTTATAAAGAGGAAAAAACTGAAACAAAAACGGCCGGTTGACGGTTCATCGACATGTGAACTCCACCCAGTGTGACGGTGAAGGGTTAAAAATGAAGTAATTCGACAAGATCATCGTCTTAATACTGCTTTTCAAAAATTACTATCATCGATGGCACCTAGACACGATTTACGTTGTTGCAACATTAAATAAAAACCATACGAAAAATCCAATTTGGTCTTTCAAATAAACTTTTAATTTCTTCATCCGAGACATTTCCATCGATCAAGTGTCCAACTCCCTCCGTCTCGTTCTAATTGAAATTACGTGATTACATCGTGCACTAAACGTGTTTAATTTTTGAACGCTTCGGCAAATTTATTCGTACCCGGTATCCCCGCTCATCGAAGACCTCGAGTTATCCATACCCGCCAGTACATTGTGTATAGAGTAACGTACTTTTTTTTCTTTCCAGTTTTTTAAATTTTATTTTCTTCGATAATATACGAATACCCTAAATATTGATTTATCATTAATTTGTAATAATTTTTTTTTAGCCTCGGACGAGTTAAGCTCCCTGAATCCCGACCTTTGATTAATTTTTCTAATTCTTCTCCCATCACGCTCTTTCGTAAACTCGGTTTTGAGCTTATAAATTTCGATCTTCGTCGATTAATGAATTTTCGAAGAAGATAAATTCTTTCTCGCGGATAGCCAATGTGCGTTGTAGGTACAAAAATGAATTACCGAGTCGCGATCAGGATGCAAAACTCGCCCGTAAGCGCGGGAAAAATAGATAATGATTTTCATTAAGATTTGAAATTTCGCTTATTTCGATTAACTTCCGTTCCGGAGGGGGGCTCGGGAGTTTAAAAGTCGTGTAATTTGAAAAGTTAATACCAACAACAGGCTTTCTATAACTACGGAAAGGTCTACCCTGACACCAAATTACGTATTTAATGTACTAAGAGTGAGATACTCGTCCAGGTTTTTTTCGTTTATCCGTGATTAACTTCTCCATCATTGATAAAGCGCGAAACGAATATTGCCAATTCAAAAACAAGAACGAAAAAAAAAAAAAAACAATAACAAATGAAACGAGAAAAAAAAAACTAAAACTCTGAACAACGAACGAAGAGAAAAAAGAAATTTCAACTCCAAACAACAAACCCAACAGCAAAATCAAAAAAGATCACGTGCGAAGCCGATCTGGATGGTTCAAAAAATTCAATCAAAATATAACATCCTACTCGAAAAAACAATACTAAAAACATCCCAATAAGGTTAAAATCAAAGTGAAAAATAAAAAAAAACAAGTGACTACGAACCAACTAACTAGAATACAACGAAGACTCTCGACAACAACGAATCGGTCGCTCAACTCAACAACTAAAAATCAACATGGCCGCTTGTGAAGCTAACGCAACAAATAATTTCAAAAACCAAAAACTCCAAAAAAAAAAAAAAAAAAAAAAAAAAAGAAAACAAAAAGAAAAAACTAAACGAGATTTCAGCATTTCTATCTTTCTACAGAATTCGTCGTCTTTCTTATATTTCGTGTCCTACAACGCGGGCGGTAAAACCGTTCGCAAGTTTGGACTTGGAGGGATTGTGCTTAATACCGATCGGTATATTAATTTTTTTTTTCTTTCATTCAACGGAATTTCGTATCGTCGCGATTCAAAATTTTCACCGAGAGATCCGTGTGATTTATTCGTCGCGCTCGGATGCGCCAGCGTTCGAAATCGACGTGTGTGTATGCATTACGCATATAACCGCTTCGTTTCACGTGTGTTTATCCTATACATGTGCACGTTCGTGCGTACGCTACGCGCGCGCGTGTGCGTGCGTCTTCCCGCCGACGTATTCGCCGCGACCGTTGGTTAATTTCCGCGCGTGTGCGACGGACGTAAGGGTGTGCGTAAAACGTCTTACGTGTATCGCGATTTTTTTCAACTCGTTCGCGCGACCGTTGGGACCGTCGTAGCCGTGGATACGGGTTGCGCGATATCGGTGTCCGAGCTCTTGGGGATATCAAAGAACCGGCCCACCTTGAGAGCCGACGTTTATATATGTACACCCGAAGAACTTCGCGGCGTAATCGATACCCCGGCGCGCCGTCCTGCGGGAATCCGTGCTCCGCCGGTCGTGCCAACGCGCGCGACCCCGCCATTGCCGCCACTTTCACGAAAGTTCGCGCATAAATCGCGGAAAATTTTTTTTCCGACGTAACGTTCGACGTGGTCTCACGATTTTTCCGAACAAACGCGTGACGATTCGCACCGTATTACACTCGCCAATCTAACTATCACCAATGACGTATGAAGTACGTTTTTTTTTTTTGTTTTTTTTTTTCGTCCTGCACATTCCGGAACTCGCGAGGATGACACTCGGGGGGCAGTGGGGGAGGGGGTGGGGGCGGATTGGAACCCGATGGAGGTTTCGATGAGAAATTGGGCTCTTCGGGAGGGTGAAGAGATCGACGGTAGCACGGGAGACGCTCGACGGTTGGGTCACCTTCGAACTGACAGCGACGTTCGAAATCAAGGTCGTGATTCGAGCACCATCGCACCTCGGCGTACCGACGACTTCCGGTCGGCTCGTCATTCGTCGTCGTCGTCGTCGTCTTCGTCATCGTCCATTTCCCTCATTTTTAAAAAATACATTCTAGGAATCAGTCAGGCGTGGCTCCGGGCACGAACCAATATGGCGGTTCTTCCACGGTCAGCCAGGTAAGTACGTAGTCGAGGATTCTACTTCTTGGCTCTCTCGTTTTTTTTTTCGTCTCGGCGTCTCTCTCTTTTTTACTCTCTCTCTATCTCTATCTCGCTTTCTTTCGCTCTCGGGTTTTCCCGCTCTTTCTCTGTTTCTCTCTTTCTTACGGCGTGGTTCTCGTCTTTCCCGGTTTCATTGCTTTTTTTTTTTTTTATTTAATATTTATCTTCTAGATGAACGATGGGAAGAGCGATCGCCACGCCGTTCTCGTGGTCTCCTATGTGGGCACTTTACCACCTTGCGAGACCGCTTTGAGTAGGTCGCTCTGCGTCTTGCTCAGAGCATCGACGTGATGCTGCTGATGCTGAAGAGCGTTTTGCTGTTCCTGCTGCATCTTCGCTTGTTTTTCCGCCTGTTGTTTCTTCATCATGTCCTGCTCCTCTCGCTCTCGCCTCGCCTGTTCGTTTATTTCTTTGACCGCCCTCAATTCTTTCTTCAGCTTCATTCGTCGATTTTGAAACCATATCTTTATCTGACGTTCCGTGAGACATAGCGCGTGGGCGATTTCTATTCGCCGCCGTCTCGTCAGGTAGTGATTGAAGTGGAATTCCTTCTCGAGCTCGAGGGTTTGGAAGCGGGTGTACGTTTGTCTACCTCGGCGCCTTGGGCATCCGTTTGGACCTGAAACAAGTGAATCGTTGTTTAGTAATTTGGATAATTTTGATTAAAAATCGTAGACTGATACGAAATTATTTTCACATTATTGAATAATAAACCCTCTTATTGTCTATAGTAATTACGAATCCTGTCGCTTGACTATACTAACGAGAAATGTATAGAAGAACTACTTTTTTAAATCAAATGAAAATAAGTAACGAACATATTTTGAGCCCTTCATATCCTTTTTTGAATTCTCGTTAGCTCCCCATCGAACCATCTTCGGTTCGGAAAAGCGTACGGTGAAAGCGTGAGGAAACGGGATAACGAAAAACACGACGATTTTCCTCATTGCTGCTTTTTTTTTTCTCTTTCATTTTTTCCCGACGCCTTTCCGAAAACCCCGCGTACCCTTGCCGGAGTTGTCACAAATCTCAACTCTCTCCTTACGTTGCGCTTTCTCCGACGACCACTCGACAAAGGAATGATTCCGACGATGGCCAGTTTATTGCAGGGGTTGAGCTGACAGACCGGCTGTTCGGTTCCGCAGCCGCGAACGCGAGATGGAAAGAAGAAGAAAAAAAGAAAGTTCTTCCGTGCTCGGGCCGAAAAAACTTGACCATTATGAGCCCGTGGGTTTGGGAAACCCTTTTTCCGGGGAGGTAAAAAACGTCGATTTTTCGGAAACCTCGTTACGCTGACTTTCTCCGTGGTCGAGTCAAAGTCATAAAACTCTGTCACGGTCGACCACGGAGGCCTCAGTCACATCGTTTTTTTTTTTTTTTTGAGATTTTTTTTTTACGCTCCTTGCGCCCTGACGCCCGTAATTTTATGGTGTTTAGGTAGT
Organism: Sussaba pulchella; assembly: GCA_963971145.1. Taxonomy (NCBI): domain Eukaryota; kingdom Metazoa; phylum Arthropoda; class Insecta; order Hymenoptera; family Ichneumonidae; genus Sussaba; species Sussaba pulchella. Next base: position 9,643,965 of record OZ020171.1, on the reverse strand, counting down.
TGTCGAAGTATCGATGTGTAAACGCGGTCTCGTCAGGTAAAAAAGTGTCCCGCACCATTCGGAAACGTCTCGTACCTGAAGAAATGTGATTTCGGCAAAAAAGTGACTCGAAACGTCGAAGTAAGATTGTCCCGGAGGGCAATTTACGATATTAACTTTAACGCTGAGCCCGAAGTTAAAAATGGCAGAAAAAAAAGAATTCTGAACGTTTATTATACGATGGACAACGTTGAATCGACGAAAGAGAATTCACAAGTTTCGAATTGAAACATCTGTGAATTATAAATGGATTTTACGTGTTCCAAGTCGGAATTCTCGCAGCCAGAAGACATACGCTCTCCGTTCATTAACGATTTATAATAAGGTCGAGGATGATTAGCAGATCGCAATAACATTAATTGTATGCCAAAAGTTTCCGATAATTCTGAGTGCCCCCAGCAATTTGCCGGGGTAACGAATAGCCTGCGTTGAGCATTAAAAATAGGTCTTCCGCATAAATCGTACAGCGAACGTTATTTAAGTTTACATTTTTTGAAAATATATTTGTATCGTTTTATCGAGAGACTTATTCACGACATATCCTGCGCCGATTTATGTTTACGAGTTACGTCGTCAACGGCGAAAGAACGCACCAACACCGAATACATCGATCCCGAGGACACGGCGAATATCGTCGCGAGGTTTGACCAATGGTCGAAGCTCGAGCGATGCAAATGTCGAATGATAATTGGATTTCCGAGTGCAAAGCTAGACGTGGCGATCCTCGAAGACGATGGCCGTGCCAGCGGGTCCGGGCGACGCACTGTCGGCCGCGTGACGAGCATACACCCGCTTCCTGTCCGTGCTCGATCTTTATTTGTTGCGTTGAAGCTCGTCGCTACGTCGGGTATACACACATGTATATATTTTCGTATGTTGTTCAGTGCGTAGTTTTCATCGACTGACGTTCGCGCGAGGTCACCGGAGGTCTGCGTTTCTATGCTCGAGACGTCAGGCTTCATCTCTCGCGAATACCGACAGCGCAACGCGTGGCTTATCCCGTCTCACGGATTCGCCGACGACTCGAGAGTCGAAACGTCTCCATGCAAAACCGGGATCTTCGCATCGCAATCGATTTACCGCTCGGATTTATGCTCGGACGTAACCACACGCTGGGTGCCAACAGGACCCTGACTGCCGCGGCGCAACGATGCACATACGTTATTACACCGCCGACTACCCACGCTGTACATTCATTCACGTATTTTTTACGTACCGATGAAATAACGGCGAGACTAGCTGTTCTCAGCCACAAAATTATCAATAATCATTCTAATGAAATAATTGATTCTATTGGAATTTTGAAAATTGAGCAATTCGCTGAATCCAAAATGATGAAGCGTCGTTCCAATGGACAATCGTTTTAATGATACCTCAGGATGTTAGTATCGTTAAAAATTAGCGCCATTTTGCACAATCGAGCAATACCAGTCACGCACACAAATTCACGAATTGAAAATGTTCCGACAGGTTAATAAAGCGAATAAAAATGCTTCAAAAACCAATATACCGAATCACCATAGCTCCAAATGACGTCTCGACCGATCAAAATCTCGCCAACGAATATACAGGTATAGTGGCGTAGATCATTCGAACGCATAACCATCTTCATTCGATCAAACGAGCCACCTATATATTACCTATATATACGTTGTTGACATTTTCGTCCGTCGAGTTATTGCCATTCGTAGCCATGCCGATTCGATGCATTCACCTCCAGCGCATCCTAATTCGCTTTATCGACCTGTCGGAACATCGAATATTCGGGACTTCGATCCGCACCCGCGCAAACGGAACGAGCCTCAACGGCGCGTTAGCTCGAATGCACGAAACTATAGCCATTGGCGAAAACGCTCACGACCCTGGAGCCCCCTTCCCCCGCCTCCATAGTTCGGGGAGAAAAAAACTCCTGCGGAATCTCGAGAATGCTGATATTGAATTCAACATGGCCGTTTCCGACGATCCTCAGGACCGCGAACTCGTGCACCAACATCATTCCGACGCTTCTAATACATTCACGAAAATTCTAGGCTGCGTCGGTGTATGCCGAGGGTATAACGTAGCTAGGATGTACGTCAATGTGCGTGGGTGTTAGTGCCTGTGTTGAAGCAAACGTGAATGGCCGAACGTGTGGGTGAGGCTCTTTCTCCAACACCATTACAGTTCCGGCAAGAGCTTCGCGCGAATAAGGGAATGCCGGGTACGTCGCCCGGGGTGGTTTGCCGCCGGTGGCTGCTGTTGCCGGCGGTGCGAAGCCTCGCTGCCAAGGGTGGAAGCGAGCAGGGTTGAAACGGGTGGGCCATAGGTTACCTTGGCAACCAACGGCGCGAAGGGGGATTGCGAAATGGGGGGAAACCATTCCGTCCTGCTGACGGCGTATCACAGGCCAGCCGAAACCCTTGACTGCATCCCTGCTTTCCTTCTCTCGGACGGGTGGCCGTGCTCCGGCGTTCCGGGGTTCTCGCCCGAAAGGCACAGCGGAACAACCGCACCAATCCACATAACCGTGCGAAGGTAGATCGTGTGTGTGTGTACACGCGGCTCGGCTTCAGCCATGTACTCCGAAAGGTTACCCAGCGTTAACCCCGGCTCGTGGACGACGCCGGAACAGCAATACTGCCAACGGCAACCCCCCTTAACCTACCCCTGAAACCTCCTCACCGTAAATACCATCGCGTCGTATAAGTTTCACCGACACGTCCATTGCCGGGCGGAAAATTGTCAACGATATTAGCGTAACGCGAGATTTATCCGGCAAGGTCTTCACCCTGCGGGACCACCCTCGCAGACACATTCCGATTTTGTTGTGCCTGGGCGAACAGTGGAGTAACCGTCGAGGGTTGAAACGACGCGTTTTTCCGATCGTCGTATCTTTGCCTAACCCTCGTGAACGGTAAAGGGGACGTTGTTGATCCGACTCGACTCCGGTGATTTTTTTCTTTCTCTCTTTGCATGATCGGCATTTGCCGTTTAGTCACTCTTTCGTTCTCACAGGATCGTCTGCGAAGGGCCCCGCGGACCAATCTTCTTGTTAAATGATTTATCGCCGGTAACGCGCGGGTGCGACGTGCGTCGTTGCGCGATGTGGTGCGAATCTTCTTGGGGAACAACGTTTGCCACTCGCAGCTCTCTAATGTTTCGAGGTCTTTCAACTCGGGTGCTTCTGTCTGGCTTAGCGACGTCTTATTCATGATAATTCTCCGACCCATTCATACGAAAATTGCGGTAGCAATGAGCGAGGGCCAATTACTGAGCTTCTTCTGAACTTACTCGAGTGATAAAAGTTTCTTCGGGGATGAATACGCCAAGCAAAGTTCGAAAGCTCGTGTTTATGTGTGTGAATCATGAATACGAGGCTGAGCGACGCAGTTGTATGTAGCATTGAGGTGAAAGAGCTGAAGTTAGCGATGTGGGGGCTGAGTCGTTGCGACAAGCACAGCGTTTTGGACAATATTAGACGACAGGGTTGCGATCTGCACCTTATTAAATTGATATATCGAATTTAGTATTCGCGCTTTTCGGTATTTCAAGCTTTTCAGAGGCTGGAAAGAATACTCTGAGGTAGTATTGAGGCAGATATCTAGTAGCAGATGATCTATGAAGTAACTACAGTTATATAAAAAGACACAAGTATGCCAACAACTGTATTCCTAAGGTGTTAAAGCAGCCAATCACTATCAGGATTATATGTCTCGACCCGTTCGTTGCGATAATGCTATACATCGGCTGCTAACGTTATCTTCTAGTCCTTTTCACGTCGCTCTTCTACCTCCTTGTTTCCTATACGTGCCAGCCAAGTACCAACCCCGGAATAAACCGTCGCGGAATTTGGTTCTCCAAGCCGGTCTCCGCGTCAACCGAAGGACCTCAAGAGATATCTAGAGCAGCAATAAATCGCTGTGCTAACCGTTAATGTCCCGAGCAGCTGATCCGTCTCTCGCCCCTTGGCCGCGTCTGGCTTCACCCACTTCGTACCCTAAACTCTTAAGCTCGTCTCTTGTCCGCTATGAGGGTCCTTTCTTGACATCTTTATCCTTAGAATTTTGCCAGCAAAATCACATAAAAAACAGTTTTCCGAGCACTTGTCGATAATTTATAGGGCTAAAACAGCAGTGACTGTCGAAAAATATTTTACCGAGATTGCTGAAACTTATTAAATTATGGATTTGCGTTTACAGTTCATAAATTTATGATAAAATACTGAACATTGAAACGTCTCTTTTCATGATGCACATGTTTAGATAAAGAAAAGATAATTTTCGAGGGATAAATAAGTTGAGATTCGATGAATAATAAAATTTTGATTATAATTCCCGTGAAAAATTGGCTTATCAAAATATTTATTATTATTTTATGATTATTTTTATTATTATTATTATTATTATTATTATTATTATTATTATTATTATTATTATTATTATTATTATTATTATTATTATTATTATTATTATTATTATTATTATTATTATTATTATTATTATTATTATTATTATTATTATTATTATTATTATTATTATTATTATTATCATTATTATTATTATTATTATTATTATTATTATTATTATTATTATTTTTAATTATCTTACTCTATTTTTTACATCTAAATACATGACAATTAGTAGTGGTCTCTTGCCTTTGCGGGGCCCCGTCCCCCATTCGCAAGTCGAGCATTACCATTTCAATGGGTCCATAAAACTAATAAGGAAATTCCTCTTAAAATAAAAATACAAAATTTCGTAACAAAATAATATACAATCCATTATGATCGATTTGTAATCACGATTCACGCTTCTCAATGCTCACAATGGCCCGACCTCCGTTAATAAAGTGTTGAAATTCGCATCATACGCCAAAAGTCAAATAATTACGAGCCTATACCGCAATGTATCAATTTCAATGCTTTATCATTTTGTACCGGTGTTGATACACGTCTGGTTCAGAGTGCTATATTTCTCGCTCTCGCAAAATATACATATCCTCGAACTCGAGCGATAAGATAACGCATTGTTTTTTTCTTCTTCTCTTTTCGGATCGTCATCGTTGGTCAGACGATCTCCCCTCTGTGCGTTGCTCGCGGTCTCTCGTTGGAGAGGACCCGACGAGAAGCGATACACGGGACGATCTGATCCGAGAAACGTTGCGCGAGTGTGCGACGAAGGTTATAGGGACAGGGACTACGAGCCGAGGGGAAAGAGGGATTTAAGGGGACCAGGGGAGAAACGGTCGTAAATCTCGACGAGCGATTAAACGTCAGAGCAACCGGCGCGATCGTACACCGCGAGACCGACCGGGCGGATCCGCACTCGTACCGCGATTTCGGCTTCCTCCCCGTGAATCCCGTCATCCGCGCCCACCTCTGTGCGGTCAGAAACAATAACGCGATTTTAACGGCCGTTTAAAGCCCTTCCGACGGACATTTATTCACTGACGTTTTATCGAGGCAGTGCGCTCGGTCGGATAGCTCGTAGGTACGGGTCCAGCGCCGGGCGGTCAACGATGATAAAAAGAGACGGACAAGAGAGGACGTCGATGATGGTTAAGTAGAAATAGTCGAGGAACCGGAGAGTGCTGGCTCTCACACGTTTCTCAACCCGTTAATCCGGGGTGACGTGTTACCAGTCTCACGGATACTCGAGGATTTATAAAAGCAGATCGTAGGCGTATAATTTAATAGCTGTAGATTTTTTTTATGTTTTTTTTTTTTTTGAGAATCGAATTCACAAATCAAACTATAACGAAGGTGAAATATGGAAAAATTATAAGCGAGTATTAACGATGGGTTTGAGGTTAGAGGTTGAGAAGCGAGTCGTAAAATTTATGCCGGGGAGAAACGAGCTGCCTCTGAAGTACGTATTGCGCGTATAGTGGTCACGGTATGTGTACACGATATATCGTTACCCTTGTGAGATAATTCAATCGAGCATTAAGGATAACGTAATCGAAGCTCTGTATCGGTACATCTCGGGTTTAAGAGCCAATACGATTTAATCGTAACCCGTTTCCGCGTACCAACGTGTAATTATATGTACACATTCGTGTGCACATGCGTTTATGTTCGCAGCGATTTGTGGAACGTAATTAGCCGCAAAGATCGTCGTGCTTACAATTGTCGCTAATGAACGTTGCGACATGTCGTGAAGGGGTGACATCCAATCGTATTTCTGGCTAATACACGGAAAATTACGAGAAGGCATCCTCCTAGTTTTTCCAGCTGTGTATTTCTCAATTCAAACATTCCTACGATTATTACGAGTTAATGTTGTTGAGCAAGCCCCCCCCCCCCCCCCCCCCCTCCCTTCCAGCCAGTCTGGCACAACCTCGAGGGAAGCACGTTGTCGATTTTTCGATTTTTTTTCTGTCCAATTGAGAAAAGCCGACGACAATTACCATGCGGGGGGCATTCGGCCGATTGGAGATAATTTGCGAGCTTTATTACAGCGAGGGAAATTAATTGATACAAAATTATTATGTTTGAAAAGCGGATGGTACAGACGATTGGTGGTGAAATTGCACCTGTGATATCTCCCGATTGTAATTAGAATTCAAGTCTTTCAGTGAATAGTTGACAATTCCTATACTGTAAAGTTATAGAAAATATAATTTTCAATAATATAACGAATTTAGAAGATAACGAAGATTTTTTTTTGTTTCTTTTCCGCAGCCGTGAAAATATTAAAATCTATAGAGAAATATATTTCTTATTATTTGATGCATTTAGGAAATAACGACGATTTGTTTTATTTTTTTTCTCGCAGCTACGAAGATATTGAAAGCTAGAGAAAATTATATTTTCTATAATTTAACAAATTAAAAAAATAACGAAGATTTTTTTTGTTTTTTTTTTCGTAGTCGCAAAGAAAATGTAGTGAAATTTGAAGGAATGAGAACGTTTGAAGAACGAAAAGCGAAGACGAGAAATTTAGTATAGACGAACGAGGGAAAGCTCGTGCAGACGCGTTGTCGGTGTATAAATTCGAAAACAATTTTTTACAGCGATGAGAGGCAAATGAAACTTTCAACGAATCGATGGAACACGACGTTCTCGTTGAGTACTCATCACGAAGTTGTTTGCGTGAATGGACCGTTGACGTGCGAGTCGTGAGTACACATACCGATACCAGATGAGAGGTAAGAACGACGGCTGTTCGTAGTAAAATTTTTGCGGCAATGGCGGCAAAGCTCGAGACACTGGAAATGTATGTTTATAGCCTGGTTGCACATATCTCGATTGATTTGTGCGTATCCCGGCGTGGACTGCAATACGGAGCCAGCGCGCTCTATTCATGCAACGCACGAACCGCAATGGCGCTGTAGCCATCCATCGCTTTACAAAGAAACGTTGGTTTCTAAAATCTACACCAAACACATTTGATAAATGGTAGTCCAATGATTGTCTTCGATTTTGCAAAGCTGAGACCGCTCGACCAAACGAAAGAAAGAAGAACATTTTCTAACGAGTTTTCGACTTTATTTATTTTATTTCTAATTTGAAAATTACCTATGAGCTGTGTATAATAAGCCCACGAAATTATTTTTGATGATCGAAAATTCATATCTCCATTTACACTCAGTAAAGAAGTATTGGAGAAGATGTTAATTGCGAATAATTCACACATTCGATTGTAAAAAAACATCAAAAAATAAATGAGAGAAATGAGAAAGATACTATTATGGTCAATCGGTCACTAACTATTAATTATCATTATGAATGATTGGAATTAATTCACAATAATTATTTCTCTGATATATTTCTCTCATATATAAATATTAATAATCATTTTCAGTTCATTATTTCTTGCTCCAACTTTATCAAAATATCCAAAAGTGATCAGCTCGTGCTAATACCTACGAGTGCTACCATAGTCAGCATCCCTGCGGTTCATTGCTCGAACGAAAAAAACAAGAAAAAAAAATCAATTAGAGTGAAAGTGAACAAATTTAGAACCTATAGATCTCACATTATTTCGACCATTTTCCCCCTCCCCGCGCAAGTCCTCCTCGCTTCAGTTCTCGTTCAATGCGCGTCATCTCTCTTTTCCTTTCCTTTTCTCCGTCTTCCTCGCCCAAGATTGCCCCCACAGCTCTCTCCGTCGCTCTCGTTTCCTTCCACATCGTTCGCTCCAGCGATCTGCAGTGACCCGAGACGCGCCAATCGTACGAGACCGCTGCACGCGGGTCCAGACTACGCCACATCTTCTCTCTCCTTCCAACGGTTTTCTCCATTCGCTCTCGTCCCGCACAATATTTTTTTTTCCTCCTCCTTCTCCACCGTCCCACCCTCACCAATCTTCGCAACTGTCTGCGTTTTTCAACCAGCTCCAGAATTTTATTCCGCCACGGCGACCGCGCAGCCGCGAAATTAAGCCGTTTTGAGATATTTATGAATGAATCTCTCGGCGAGTTTGGCGAAGCAAAAGCGCGAAGCAACGAGCGGCCGTTCTACGGACCCCCGGCTCCGAATCCCGCTGCAGCTTCTCGCGAACAAAGAGATCCGTGAAGAAATAACTCGCGAGGCTGTGTATCTTCCCGCTTCGTGATTTGCAACTCGTGCGAGATTATTCATCGCCTCGCTCGTCCACCGAGAAGCTACAATTGTATATGTTCTTCTTTTTTTTTCCTCGTCCGGACACCTCGAACCAAGTCTATTCGGCGATATTGGTGTAATCGTTGGACTCGCGATTCATCGAATTGAATTCTGATAAGTACGCGTCGCATCGAACGAACGAATATGATTCGGGTTATCGAAAAAAAAAAACATACATCGGAGAGTGATGTGGACACAGCAAGATCGTAAAAGTAACGTTAAACGTCGACGCGGGGCTATGAACGCTTGACGATTCGGTTGTGGTCCGTGTGTGTGTGTGTGTGTGTGTGTGAGTGCACGCGCGTGTGCGTGCGCGTGTTTGTATGCAGCGCATGAACCGCGTGGCGCACGACGCGAATCGTGTAACACGCCCGGGTCCTCTCGCTCTTCCACGGAGTTTATAAACGTCTCGCATAAAAGCTCCTCGTGTCTCTTCAGAATGACCGATAAAACCGGACACTAATTAAGTGCAAATATCCTCATAATATTCGGAATAATTATACGATAATGCTCTCTCGTGGGAGCTACGCGGTTATACGACGTCTAAACGACTCGCAAAAAAAAAAAAAAAGAAGAAGAAACGAAACGTCGTCTTGTTCGATGACATCTCGGCGATTTACCAATATTTTCGTTCCTCTCGGAAAAAAGGTCTCCAAAGCCAGCGAGGCGGACGAGTCATAAACGAAAAAGAGAAAAAAAAAAAAATAGCATCGCCGGCCTCAGTGTAAAAATAAGTCGACAAGCTTCGCGGTAAATTTCGCGATGGAAACGCGGCTTTTTGCCGGAGGCGCGGAACAAAAGAACGATAAAAATAAAGTGAAAATCGGTGTCTTTGCACGACCGCGGGACTCGATAATACGGATTTATACGTCTCGATGGTCGGGAGAGACAAGTATACCGACTGCGAAGATCGGTATTGGTACACGGGTATATTTCGCCGGAGAGAAACCTCGCGTCCCGAGTTTGCCATGTTAATCTCGCGCGTTTGCAAGATCAATGGGCGCCATAATTATGCCGGGCTGCGATATAACCCACCGAACTGCGGTAAAAGTGAAATACTGCCGTGTGCGCGTGGGCGCAGCGACGTCTTACGACTTATCGCTAATTCGCGGCAACGTAGCTCGATGCAATTCCAAACGCATTGCGAGATTCGCATCGAAGGGGATACAGAAGAGAGCGGACGGAGCTAGCGCGTGAGCGGAAACGAGTATTTTATTCGATAAGCGTGTTTATCGGTTCGCGGGGATGAACGCGCGTATGTACGATCTCGGGTTCTGGAGATAGACGTTGGACCGCAACGGGTTTGATTCGTGACGAAGATCGAGCGTGTATGGTTTTATTCCACGCGTGGATTAAACGAAAATCACGATATTGCAGTGCCAATGGAATTGATTAATAATCGGACGATTCGATGCGATAGAAATTGGCATTTCGTGGATTGTAACGTCTTTAAAATGTTTAGCTTCAAATTCTTGAATACGGTTTGACGATAAAACGATACAAAGTACACGTGTTTACGGTAATAAAACCTGGACCGCAATGAGCTTTATTCGTGACGAAGATTCTACGTGTATCGTTTTATTCCACGCGTGGATAAAATTAGAGAGCGGAATTGCAGTGGCGATGGAATTGATTAATAATCGGACGATCCAATGCGATCGAAATTGGCAATTTCGTGTATCGTAACGTCTTTTAAATGTTCAGCTTCGAATTCTTGAGCGCAGTCTAACGATAAAACGATACAAAGTACACGTTTTTATGACATCAAAAGTTACGTCTCGAATTCGCGTAATTTTTACATCGAAGATAAGATAAGTGCAATAAGAAAACGAAATATCCGTCAGATACAGAGTACCGAGCTACCTAAATTTGCAAACATCGCATAAACACTGCAGCACTATACGCGAGATAAAACACCAACGCGTATATATCTGTCTACAATGTACGGCGAGCACACGGATGCAAGTTGAAGTATGGTAGCGGTGTCTCGTACGTTGCGCCTAGGAAGGTGTAGAGATAGAAAGAGAGAGGGTGAGAGCGATGTCGGAGAGTATGTATTTATACGCGCGTGTTTGCGAGAAGCAAGGGGAATAGAGAGCGCGATGGTGGAGGCGTTAGCCGGTTCGCTCGTTCGTTTTTCTCCCTGGGTTCGGGTCCTCTGTTGGTTCTCTCGGGTTCACGCGCGCGCGTCCATCGCGCCTCGCAATAGACTTAAATCCTGATTCGTTGGACAGCTCATTCCAAGCGCGTGTACTAGCGTCGTATACGTACATATACATGTACATACATACAACAAAATGTATGTATACATATGCACACATACAACAGCGTATGTATATACTCAGAACAGTTTATATTCATGTACGGGCACTTGTTTGTCTGTTATATGTACGTGAGCCATGTATCCGCGCATTATGTAGACGCCAAGGGTAAATAAGACCGTCAGGTATATATCTGTACATTTCTGTATAGTGTGTGTATGAATTCCTACGTGTATATACGCACATATGTGTATATATGTGCGTGTGTGTGTTTGTGTCGTGCTCGTTGGTTATACACCGGTTGGTAATAAAGGATTCCGACAAGGATGGATGACGAGAAAGGGGATTCGTAGCGCTCCCGGCACTCTCCATTGTTCCCGGTGGAATCCAAACGCCATCCATAAGGGTGACTCCCATTATCCTACGTGTATCTGCCAAACGCACGCGCACGTACACTCGCTCCTGGTTACGCGCGGGCATGTTTAAATACGGGGAATGCGCGAGGTTACAAACGCGAGCGGAGATAGCGATGGACGAGGGACTCGATCATCGGTGTACCATCGCACGGGCGAACGAAACGGGAACGCGTGTGGACCGAGAAACGCTTGGCGCGTTCTGGGGACGTCCATAAAGTGGATTCGAACGGATACGTGACATTGGTCTTCTATATGGATTTTTTTTGTTTGTTTTTGGTATGATTTATCTTTGTATAATTGTTGAGAATTTCGTTAATGACGTCATTGGTTGAAGTAATTAGATATTGATTAATAGGGGGCGTGAAATTAAGAATGCTAGGTTATACATGGTAGGAAACTTATAAGCTTCGAGATATGAGTTTGCGATATCTTGTAATTAATATAACTGATAATAAAATTGTTGAATAATAATTTATAAGAAAATAAGAAGTCATAAGAAATTATAAGAGATCGATTAGCATTCAAAAACAAGGAAAACAAACAAAATGGAGATGTCTTGATTAAAAAGCAAAATATTCATCGTCAAGGCTCAAACAAATGAAAGGATCGAAGCAATAATGGAAAGTATCCGTGAACAAGCGAGCGATATTCGAAACTAATTTGAGCTAGAAAAGCAATCAAGACCCGAAGTCGGAAAAAAGATCCGAGAAATGGAGTAAAGAAATCAAAGAAAGTAGTCGAAGAAGAAAAGAGCGCTGCTCGTGGCTGGTAAGCAGTAACTTTGAATAGAAAACCTATTTATCGCGGAGATGGAGAGAAGTAGAGGCAACCGTAACAATCGGGTAGTACAGTTCCGGAACGATTCATAAAGTTTTTTATTACCGTCCGTGGCACGGTGAGGCACGGTAGGTACACATTCCCAAACCTACTACTAGACAGTCGCATCCACCGAGAAACCGTGTAGTTAGACTTGTGAGGAAGCTTATACACCGGACCTTTCCGTACGCCATCTTCGCTCTCGAGTCATATTCCTAGACTTCGATGGTTTGTAACACACGTTCCCGCACAAATATATAAATATATGGAACGACTGTGCTTTCCACGCCTTGTATAGCGTCACAGTTTCTCCCGTACATCTCAATATCGTAGAATTTAGAGAAGCATGACTGAAAATAAACCACCCTCGACGTTGAGGCGCCAGGCCGGGAGGCGAGGGAGCGAGTAGGCGAGAAAGATTTTCTTCTCCCTAAAAATAAATGCAATCACGCCTCCCCGAAGTCTTCCCGTAGACCCCCTCCCCTCCCGCACACCCTGCCAGACGTGGCTCGGACGCATCACCCTCAAGAAAGGGCGATACGAGCGGGATTAAATTTTAATTCGCGAACAAAGGATGACATATTGAAACGATGTTGCTGCAAACGTCGTTGGCGATGTAGCGCCCCCTTCGGCAAGTGGGGGTGGGGTCGAACGTTGCGCAAACAGAACGATATAGACGGAAAGAGTCTGGAAACTCGGCTCGCTAACTGTGAAATAGAGCGAGCTTGGCCTGCGGAGGGTAGCAACCCTCGCTGACGTACTTCGCAATGGCGGTTGCTACCGAGACAACCGCTCGGCCCCACCCCCGTCGCGCGCACGACGACTAGCCATTTCGCGGAACCCCGAGGCTCTAATTACAGGCCTGCGCCTCCTCGCTATTGCCGCTTCGCCATTCGACCCTGCCTTTGCCAAGCAGACCCGTATTTCTATTGCCCTCCAGTTGTCGTTACATGCAAATGCCACCGCTTTCTATCTTTCTCGTCACACCCTCGCTAACCCCCCTGTTGACGCTTTACTTCTCATTGGACCTTGCTGTGTATCGTTCTTACGCTTCTTCTCTCTCCTTCTCTCTTCTTCTCTCGCCCCCCCCCCCCCTCCGTTTCCCAATAAAAGGCACTACCAGCGACCCGAAATTAAGGGTATTCCACTCGCGTGCCCGGTTCTCCGCACGATATTGGAATTCTGCCAATAAAGTTGTTTCTTTCTCCGCTTCGTGAAAGAATGAGCGGAAAAGTCGGCGGAGGCGGAAGAGCGGAATTGAAGACGGTAAGGACAATTACAAGACGGAAAGAGATTAGCTGTTTTAGCAATTCCCGAGTGAAATTTTAATGCACTTGTTTGACAAACGGACTGAATAATACGACTGGTGCCAATGTCCGAGTTTTCGAGGACGAATCAGAAATGAGTGAGCAAACATCCTTGACGGCTTTGTAGTTAAATACAATTTTCTAATGATGGGTATTCCAGAATCTGGCAAAGTAACCGAAGCAGTATTAAAAGTGTGACAGTTTTTTAAACCCGTTACGGCCATGCGATTGAATTAATCCACAAAATGTGGCGGAGTAATTCTTGGGATCGAAGAAACGAATTGCCACAATCGTCGGTTCACTCTATTCTTCTTTATAACCAAGAAGAAGCGTCTCAATCGTGTGTACATCAGGAGCGTTGTGGAACCCACATAATGTTTAATCAGAGCACGTTGCGGCTTTACGATATTAGTCGGGGCTGCGTGTTGGAAGCTCCCTTCTTCTACCCCATCGACGTTCCCCTATTCAGAGTCGGGGGTACACTTCGACACTCCCTTCGGCATTGGCAATATCGAGCATCCCTCGCTCTATTCTAGATGCTGTTGATTTTGTACACAATCCATCGCACAAAATTCATTTTTTCAAGCGAGTAAATTTTTACGTCGCGATTGTAACTTTTTCTTCTTTGCAATTTGATTTGAAAGTTATCGGCTCTACGGAAGCTGGATTTATCTGCATAATTAATTTCAGATACGGCTGAATTTTACTTTTGAACGATAGAAGGAATTGTAAATAAATGTAAATGAATGAAATGCTAATTTTAATCGACGGGAATATTATTTTATCGAAAAAAAAGTTTATGAATCGTTAAATATTCAATCGTCATTGCTATGGCCAATTGTATTGGTCCATTGCTTTCTCAGTGATGTTTTTCAAACGGCAACTGTATTGATATTTAACTCATGCACCCCCCAATCGTTGTGCACAGAAAGGGGGCACAATGATTCGATTGCCACTCATTAAAGTTGATTAATCCGGCATTGAAGACGAATATAATTTTTCTAAATGTTAAATAGTCATATCAAGAAAACTACCAGTATAATAATTTTGTCATTAATTTATCGGCAGAAAAATATGCCGAAGCAATTTGAGATTCCGTCGCTTCATGAAAAAACACGTTCAATTCGGAGTTCGAGAAATCGAGTCACGCGCGTAGTTCGGCTCGAAAGCGAACGAGTAATCGAAGTAGAAGTTACGACCGTTCGATCGCACGGTCCGTACGTTCAACCCGACATCACCCTCAGCAAAGCACGATCACGCCGACGATTTCTCTTTCCTCGCAAGAATTTCGAGCTCGAGTCGACGAGATTGAGAACAATATTGAGATCTCGAACTGCTTGTACATGAAACAGCTGTCGCAGCTGCTTTGACTCGAATAATCGTTGTTATTCATTTTTGCCCGTGCCGCTTATGTACAATTGTACACGACCTACTCTTCAATTAAGGCGTTCCACATCTTGTACGTTCAGTGTCCAGTTTCATTGTTCACTTGAGTCTGATAGCTCTATTGAGTTCAAGGCACCCAATGGACCACGTCTCGTTAAAGAGCCCTGATTCCAAAGACCTCAATTCAGTCCGTAGCCTTTTAACGTCTCCTTATTCTCCACGAGCCCTACTATTCGGTATTTTTTTCAATTTCATTTAACTCCACTAATTGCTCAAACATTCTTCTTGCCATTCCACTCTCTTGATTACAGATTTCGTTAATTGCACCATCGGAGTTCCAAGTTTCAACCTGTGACCCCACGAGCTAGACAGGAGCAGCTTTAGGTACGTAACAAATTAGCAGCAGACGGGGAAAGACGTAAGGAAATGCCAGTCGCGGTTCGGTGCAACGTAACTATTATCCCTCTGCGCTTCTCTGACGTCGTCAGCGCAGACCGGTCTCCCGTTTCTCCTTCTCTCGTGATCGTTGCCGCGACGCTGGGTTCCGAGGATCGCCGTGAAATTTTCCGGATGGCCTGGCAGACGGGCGCTTCGCCGATTCTGCGCCTGGGTTCCGAGGACGCGAGCCCTCGATCGCAGATTCAAGAAGGACCGAGAGACAGAGGGAAGAAGATCGTTATGTGGCGATTCCATGGAAAGGCCACGATTGGCCATGAAGGAGCAAAAGAGATGGCGCAATTTCGGGATCGACTCTCGCACGTATACGACACGACCCATTCGGCTATCTCGCTTCTCTCTGACTAGCTGGATTACGTTTACGAACGACGAGGGGCTGCGTAGTCACCGAGCTAACACCTGTACAAAAACTATCGTACATAGTCGTAGAAGCTATATCGTCCACGCCATACATAGCGAAGAAACCAAATAAAAAAAATTAAAAAAAAAAGAACAAAGTACGAGTATACGGCGAGAAAGCGAAAAATAGAAAGAGCGGAGGGAGCTTTTGCCATTCGGGCAAACATATAATAAAAGCAGTAAGACGAAAGTACTCCGGTGGGAGCTCGACCTCGTTGGCTGCGTTGTTGCAACGCGCGCAGCACCGAAACACCGTCAACCGTACCCGCGCGTGCACACACGTATAGAGGTTAGCCACGCGGTGGACAAAGGGGGATTCCCGGCGCATGCGTTTCTGGGTTTTCTGCCCCCGGTAACGATTCCACCCCCGGTTTTAACCCGCCTTTCCTGCGCCCCACCGGCTATGTGGTATATGCCCGGGTATGGTATGTTACTGCCGGCTCGGTAGTATCACACTACCGGGTTTTCACCCTTCCTTCCGCTTTCGTGCCACCATCACAGTCATGGGGATGATTCTGTATGTCGCTGTTACGCGTAACAGTGTGCGGTTAGCTCATGAACTCGATGGCGCACACATGCACAGGTGGATTATGCGGTATCTACATGCTTGCACGAAGGTCACTGACACGAGGGGGCGGGGAGGGCGAGGTAGAGTGCGTAATCCGGAGCTGGATCGGGGCTCTCCGAAACGCCGGAGGCTCCGGAGGGAAGCTGAGCGCTTGTTCGTGTGCGAGTGTGACTCGAGTCTCACTCGCACGCTGGATTATTCGTGTGTGTGCGCTTCGGGGTTTGCTATACGCGCTATCGTATTCACGGATGGCCCCGCCGTCGATGCGACGGAGACCGAGAACGGGGAAATCCGGAGAACCCGCCCCGCTCCACCTATCGGTCGGTCGCTCGGTTCAACGTACATGTGCATAACGTATCCATACAGACATCGACGCCGGTCCGCGGCCACGGGTGCGCTTACAAAAGCTGGAAAATGGAGCCTTTAGTTTTTATCGAGGGATAAAGTCGTGATAAGCTATATCACGAGAGCTCGGAAGAGCACCGGGGCGAAAGAATGAGCAGGAGGCAAACGTATTCACGGACCACCGACGTTACCCAGTCGATATCCCGGAGCGAGACGGGCGCGCTTGCCCGATTCCCCTCCATGCGGTATATTCACGTTTCGATTCTTTGCCCGGTGAGAGAGCTTCCCCGGTATTATGCCATTTTACTGCATTTTCCGCATCTCTCGACTATCACCGACGGAATAATTGTGTCGAGAGTCGTGCTTTTTATGGATGGGAATGATTCTCAAGATCGTTGGTATTTTTTGGACCACGAATATTAGCAGTGGAGCAATTTTTTCTCGCGTTGAGTAGACATTTGAGTTTTATGGATTCGTACGTGGGTTTGCTATTCAATTTTTTCAGGCCGTCGAAGAAATTGAACTGCGGTATCGCTCATCAAAAGTTCGATGAGCTCCATTGAAAACTGTTTGTAACAAGCTGCCGCAGTTATTTGCGAATATTATCGTCTGGATGACAATTCTTGCATTATCCGGACGCTTTCCTCCATAGCATATTCCGTGATTGCACGAGAAAAAAATCTTTCAGGGCAACGACTTTTATATTTTAGAAAATCGAAAAGTTTCAAAAAGCTTTGCAATGAATACTCATTTTTTAAAAGTTTTTTTGGGTTGTTCTGAAGAGTGATGTTGGAAGATTTTTTAATTTCGAAACAGTATTGATAGTTGTTATGGATCTGCAGTTAACAAGTATCTGGCAGAAACGACGTTTTCCGCAATAATTGAGACCAGTAGAATCGTGTCGCTTCTCGAGGTGAGTACGATGAGGTCACGCGAGAGCCGGTTTACTAACTGTCCAGAATAGCGTTTTCGCTAACGACCTTCGTGACCGATAAGGGTATCCCAAACTCTCGTCTCGTAACCTTCCCCATCCCCCAAACTGCACATGCACAGTAAACACCGTACAACCGACCCATGGGCTATACAGTCTCGAGGCCTATTACTCGACTCGTCTCTTCGGGGAGATGAGCATATATATAGGTCGGTTAACAAACGTTAACGCCGCAGTTTCACCGGCAATTTCGGGCAGTTGCGGTGGCTAGTAGCTCAAGGGTAGTACACCCTTCGAAACGTTAAACAGAGACGGTAACGAGACAACCATATCGAGCTTCCGGTACGTATCGCTGGGTTACAAGGCGATTCGCGAGCAAAAGGAAGATGATACCAAAGTCAAAAGAGACCCGAAACGACCGTATAGAGCGCGCAAGTGTGTTCGAGGGTGAAACAAGAAAACGCGTGAAGATCGGAGCAACGCGAAGAGAGACGGAAGTAGGAGTCATGGA
Source organism: Sussaba pulchella (assembly GCA_963971145.1). Classification (NCBI taxonomy): domain Eukaryota; kingdom Metazoa; phylum Arthropoda; class Insecta; order Hymenoptera; family Ichneumonidae; genus Sussaba; species Sussaba pulchella. The sequence continues at coordinate 9,625,946 of OZ020171.1, read as the reverse complement.
ATGGCGCGGCAGTACCATTCGGTATTGGCTATATCTCGAGCGTAGATTACACGGAAACCCTGGGGACGAGAAGCGGGGAGATCCACCCCTATAGCGCGACTCCCACAGCGTCATCCCCGAGCGTTCACCACCCCGGAGCGCGGTGTCCCGGGGTTTCCCTTCGCTGTGTATACGCTGTCGCTGTGTAACGCTACTCCGTTTCCTCCGGTAGCACACCCATGCTTGCCCATCGTACTCGCTGTACGCACACGCCTCTCGGCTCGCTATAGCCTGTTTCTTGCCCCCACGGCTGAAGGTCTATATCGCGGACCGTCAAACCTGCCTGAATTGCTCGTCGTCGTGTTATGCAAACGGCCACATTTGTTACGATAGTAGCCGCAAGGGGATCGTTCCCGACTACGCTGTCGTGCCACATTGTCGTTCGCTGGCCGGGACAGAGGGACAGAGAACGAGAGAGAGAGAGAGCACGATTGAGCATGAGAATCATGGGACAACGGGACCAACGCATGTGGCGGACGAAGCCTTGAATTCTCGCGGAGCTATGGTACATAACCGCGGCTCGAGCTTACGTCGCGTTTATTTAGCCGGCTAACAGGACGAAACCCCCCTGACGATGACGCCCAGAGTTCGATGGTGAGGGTGTCTGGACGTCTGGACTAATATATTCGTCGTCGTCGTCGTCGTCGTTTTTATCCCTTTCGCCCTTACCACCCTCAATGTTCACCCTCACTTTTTCGTCGCTTGTGCGATCTCGGCGGCGCGCGCTCCTTCTCTTTGTCTTGTTGTTTCTATCCCGCGGCACTTTTTTTGAATGGACGTCTATATTGCTTCATCCTTCACAGCTTCTCGGCCGTGTCTCGTTCTTATCTCCGGCGTTGTCTCAATTTGCTCGGACTTTATTCCGTCGACCCGGCAGCCGCAAAGTCACGGTTAATCTTTTCTCCCTCGCCGGAAAAATTGCTCGGTAAATTGAATTCGATAAGCGGCCATCGCTGCCCGGAGATTTTTCTGTTTTTGCAAGATCGGCGAAGGAAGGAGTGGCGAAATTCGAGATTGTTATTTCTGTGACTTTAGCCGACGTTTATTCACGCGCTAAAGCGAGGGAGAAAGAGAAAGCAATTTGGAGCATCCTCGGAAAAGTGTTTTAACTCTTATTTTGAAGTGCACTTGGTTGTTTCGACTTTTATTTCACTGCGCTATATGCGGGTTTATACAGCATGGAAATGTTTCAAAGTCGTTGGATCATGTTTGAGCACGTTTCTCATCCGTATTCGTGCGCATAGAGCCAACGCTGCACAGTTATTGGCAGCTTTAACCCAGTAGCAGTCACAGTAATTGGCTTATTTTTTAGTCCTCTCGTTGAATTGAAATCACAACAGAGATGTGTCCATCACTCACGAGTGGATAAATCGTGCGATTGAGTCTGAATTAGTCTGCACTGCTACGACAATACCACTTTACGATATGTACCTGGATAAAGAGTGAGTGAATACTTAAATGCGCACAAAAATATATATCAAATCCATATTGTATGCATTTTGATCGTACGATTATTATTCGTTTTATACATCGTGATATACACATATGTTTGTATTTATGCAAATGCATGTGCAATACTCGGCTAGATTTATCTTTTACACACGCCGTTATTGAACGAGATATAGCGAATATATCTTTTCATGTATCTTGTAGATATTTTGAACATATAATAAATGTTGGCACATATTTTTCTCATGAGGCTACCGTAAATGACTCACACGCATACGTCTATGACTTCGATATTGAGCCAGTGAATGCGGACCGGTATTCCTACGAGAGGTCGTCAACATCCACCAGCGAGACCCGAGTGCGATAAGGACCCGGCTAGAGCTCTCGGTCATCAGTGAGTTTATGCTGCATCTTTGAAATATTACCGTCGAGCGTGTAGATTAGAAACCTTCTCTAATGTACGTTTTACACGATCAAATGTGCATGCATTATCGCGCTGACTTAAAAGACCGAGTGCCCGAACGTTTTCCAACGTCAATGACGCTATTTAACGATAATGACGAGTAAATTGTTGCATTCACAGCTACGAAATTTTTCGTTACCGCGTGTACGAATAATAAATTGTCCAATGGATATCGAGACGGTTACGAGGTGTTGAGACGAGTTTTGCCAAATCCGGCATGAAGAAATTATATTATACGAAGAGCTTAGCTCTTGACAAGTTAGACTTGGTGTCTCGACAGTGTTATTTCTTTATCATAAAGCCCTTGATTGGAGGCTGAAAAGTTTTGATTGACCAAATTGCTGCGATGTTGGAAGGTCGTGCCAAGATCCGGAGGGAGGACGAGTAAGACGAAGAGAGAGAGAGAGAGACAGTTCGGACTGCCACGGATGGTAGCCATTTGTAGTCGATAGCCATTTCGCGGGGGCCTGAAATAAGCCGTTCTATTACCATAATCGCGAGGGCGCACGCTTGCGGGATATACTTTCAGTCTGTAAAATTATCCCTCTAGTGGCCATCACGTTCTTTCTCACTCGCTCGATACGACGCGAGTTTTTATTGCGATTACTCACGGTGCGCTATATCCACGCGAAGGTAACCCTCTCCCTTTCTCTCCCTTGATTTTGCCTGGGTTTTCTTGAGAATTCTAGCCTACTCGCTCTCTCTCTGGGTTCCTCGCGGGAATGCGAAGACCGTGAACCGTGGAATGTCCGCGGGGTCTCTCGGTTGGGTTGAGAAATTCGCTATGGCGGACGTTGAGCAGGGAAAAGCCTGCCACGGTTGCTCTCGATCGGTCGGCGAGCCGGGCAGTGCACGGAGGAGAACCACGGGCAGATAATGACCGCGATATAATTACACTAAATTGGTGCCGGCTCGGTGGCCGGTCCGCATGCCGCACGAAGTCAACGATATAATAATTGCGCTCTTCCAGTTACACACGTATAAAATTGCGAATACAACTGACTGACGATGATAATAAAAAATAAAAATAAAAGCGCGAAATGTCGAGAAGGAGAGATAAATACTGATAAAATTACCGTACGCTTTCCCGACACAGTGCACGATACATTTGTTGTGTTATTGTTGATAAATGGAATGGAAATTAGCACGGAAGCGGGATAAACACACGTAGTATTGGATTCTGGTGAATGTAACAATCGGTGTATCGATTTTGCTGGTGAACGAACGAAAACTGGGGTCTAGTGGAGGATTCTTTGCCGAGATAGTTTAAAAAGAAGCCTTTACTTTCACTCTGCAGCCGACCCGTTCGAGGGTAAAAAGAACGCGGCGTGATTTACAAACTCTTTGACCGAAGAAGAAAAAATACCGGACTTTTCCGGGATTTCTCTTCGTGATGGTTCGGTGTTTTTTTACCCGTTTTGTGAGAAGGACTGCGAGCCCTGCGGATCAGGTAAAACTTTATTGCTACCCCATGACAGAAAGGGCGAGAGAGAGGCAGAGAGAGAGAGAGAGAGGGCACACGCCGGAAACGGACGGCCGCGAGACGTCGACAAAAGGGTGTGGGAGAAAGTTTCGTCGGGTTGAGCAAGAGAAAAAACTACGTTTTTGCTTTTGAAGCCGGAAGAAAATGGTCGGGTGAAAGTTCGTCAAGGGACGCTATTTGAAATGATCGGGTTGCGTAAACTTTCTAAAAAAAGGCTTTCTTTACTCGAGACTGGACATTCTTGGCATTTTTTTTTTGGAAACACTTTCTCGTAACAAGCGAATGGGTCTGACTCGTTCAGAAAATTTTAGCGATCTTGGACTGGAGCGAATGTACGATTTATTGCCACTTTTAGTGGAACAAGAATATTTCATTGACTCGCTATTTCTACGAATGAATAATTATTTTTCGATATATTATGAAGAAACCAATTCTTAAAAACATGATTTCATTGTGAACTATTTTTGTAAAGGCTGAAGATGAAAAAATTCGTCGTTCGAAATGAAGGACGTATTTACGCCAAAAGCAAGCAAATACAGACTAGAAAATTTCTCTCAAGTCCAAGAAAATTAAAAAAACTTTCTAAACATCATAGAATGACTTTGCAGTACCTAATATTCCTCCCCACAAAATAAAACCATCATCACACGTTCCTACCGGAACTTTGGCATAACTTCTCCAATAAAAATGGAAATATATTTATTCACGATTCAAAAAATCAAAATCGATGTTATAATATCTGCTAAATTATCAATAATTCGCATCCGTCGCATTTTTGATAGAAACGAGATTAAAAATAAACAACGAAAGAAGGGAAAAGTTTTCATTCTAACATTTTCGCCGGACGGTTTACAACATAGGTTTGCGGAAATGCCGAGAAGACATAAAGATTCCATATGGGAAAGTGAGGTGGGTCAAGAGAAGAGGATCGACACGTCGTGGAACACGAGATGGCGAGGTGGTTGGACTCGGGTCTTCGGGCGTATGATGGCTACGGCACGCGACAACGGGGTATACGCGCCGCAAGCCGCGCCTCTCTGGCTCGACGCGTCGTATGACCATAAAATAAACGTTTAGGGTGGTGGCACACGGGCCAAGGCACAACCTGGCAGCACATAAACACTTATATAACGGCAATTAAACTGCTTTTAAGGCCCCATAAAACTGCAGTTTCAATAATCTCTGTGACAACACGATTCTGACCTGACCGGGGCCACCTTATGCTTCCCCGGACTAGGTCTCTTCCGTCTGCTGACACAGTTCGCTTCGGGTTGAAGCTACTACGCGGAGATTTGCTCGAGAGGTCGCCACGCTGCCTCGATACTCAAAGCCGCCGATTTTGACTACCTCCAAGACCGCCGTATCTACATTCCTAGCATTCGATTCGATATTTCACTTCTTTTTGGAATAATACTTCTATCCTCAAACTATTGCTGTCGAGGATTTTTTTAATTGCAAATTAGAATAGGTACTGTAAATGTTGTTGCACTAATTTCTTCGGGTGGTAATAACAAAAATATAATCATTGATACCTTCAATAAATAATGAATCAATAAATAATACTATCTTGCTGGATTAATTCTTCGTCCAATACGCTCCTATACCATCAATTTTTTCCAATCAGACACTCGAACCTTTCCCACATAATAGACCGACGACCATACCATATGTCCTTCGGATCGTTGCGTATCTCCGACAACGTACGAACGAGGAAAAAAAAATATCGTTGATTGGTTCCAGACGTTTTCGGGAGAGTTTGCGGCCTCACTCGAGCGATCGAAAGAGCCCACTTTGGTGAAGGGTCTCGGATCGTGGCGCGAGAGAAATGAAGGACGGAAGGGTGTCAAACGGACAGAGAGGTAACGAAAGTTATGCGCTTTCTCCACTCGAACGTCGTCGCGAAGAGCGAGAACGCGGCGACCGAGAACACACCCCCGTCGTATATCCATCCTCCGGACACGTAGGCATCACGAGGGTGAGCGAAAAAGAGGGACCAACGTCCGGACCAGGGGAGAAGAGGGGAGAGGATGGGCGGTGTGGGGTTGAGCGCAGGGTAAAGGGGATAATACCGAGATGCCGGCTCCAGGACGCGCGCGGCAACCATCATCGAATGCTAATGAGGGGTTGGCGGACGGCGCTTTCGGAGGGCGGACCGGATCCGGCGAGGTTTGACGCTGCGCCTCTCCGCACCGGCGTCACACAGCCAGGGGGAACCACCGACGCTACGCCGGATCGGACTGATTATAAATTATGCATTATCTCCAGCGTTGCCAGAACCCACGTAGCCGGAGACGCATATATACACACGCCACCGAAAATCCAAACGGACCTAGCTGCTGCTGCTGGATACTGTATCTACCTCCGAAACTCACCCGCGCCCTAATATAACATACACAACCATATAACATATACAACATGACCGTGCAGCACGGACTCGGCCAACGCTGTGTCCACCATTCACTATGGCTCCAACCGAGAACGCCTCGGACCGCGCATGAGGATAATTTATTGTTTCTACGTGATTGGATAGACTTGAGCCGGACATACTGTGTTGTATGTAAAATTATTCAGCAGGGGGGAATTATGGGGGATCGCTGTGCACGGTGTAACCGTAAAACGGAACGATTTTTTTTGTCGTTTCGAACGTTTCATGTACATTAAATTCGAATCTTGCAATTAATGGTTTTAGATGGCCGATATTTTTTTGATGGAATTATGCTACGAGTTTAGAAATATTTGTCATGGCAATGGTAAAATTTGTAAAATGAGCAACTAATTTTTCAAAATTGACTGGAATGCAGTTGGCTCCAGGAAAATATTTTCTTCCCACTGCGGTAATTTTCAAATTAGGTGGAATAATAATGATACTGATAATTATTTGTATTATTATTCGTCTATAATAATAATAATAATACCAATAATAATAATAGTTATTATTATTATTAATATATAATAATAATTATCATTATTAATATTATAATTATAAATATATATTAATAATAATACCAATAGTAATAATATTTATTATGATTATTAATATATAATAATAATTATCATTATTAATATTATAATTATAAATATATAATAATAATAATAATAACGATTATAATAAAAATAATAATAATAATAATAACAATAAAATAATTGATAAATAATTAATTATAATAATAATAATAATAATAATTATTATTATTATTATTATTAATAATTATTATTAATATTATTAATATTAATAATAATTATAATTATTAATATTATTATTATTATTATCATTATTATTATTATCAATGAAAAAGTTTAAATGGCGGGGCAATTTCCTCACTTGAATAGCTCGTATCTTTAAATTCGCAAAGCCCGCGCGAAATTCCCAAAGTGCGGTGATTACGAACAAAGAGACGCATCAGCCGGAGTGGTAGGTGAGGACCCACTGAGCAATATTGGGTAAAAAATTACAATGACGAAAAAAAAAAAAATTGAAAAACCCACCGGGCGCCGATACGATGGAGGAGCGAAGGACGAGTGGAGGCGATGTAAGGAGTGAAAAAATAAATAAAGGAAAGGAGGGTGTTGCGAGCACGAGCGTAATGGGCAAACGAGGTTAATGGGAGCACCGCAAAATGGAAGAAGCCTTCAATATATAGATATAGTATAAGCTGCACTATACAAACATTTATATGGATCCTGATAAAAGTGCAAGAATAACATTATGCAAATAGTGGTAAGGGGAAGAAAATAACTGCCCTTCACGGTTTCGTGGATATTCACGTGCCACACACACACACATCACATCACATGAAGTTGCCACAGTTGAATTTTTCAAGATTCTGTCATATTTGGAGTGAACCAACGAGTTTTTTTTAGCTTCAATAGCGATTTTTCGGAATCGTTGTCGAAATTGAAATTTACAAAAATAAACAAAAATAAAATGTGGGTATAACCTGAAATGCATATATAATCGAACCAACGGCAATTAATGACTTTCCTTTAATTTTAATTTTGAAAAATGTTGTACTATCGGCAAAACGTTACTACCAAATAGATATTCTCCAAAAAAAGGAACCAATCCACTGTAAACATTTTTATTCAAATTAAATAATTTGTTTTTCTCAATGCAAACATTTTTTCCCCAAAATGCAATAAAAATCGGAGCACTAAGCTTCCAGGTTTAGCAGCTGCTAAACGCAGCCTTATTACCCATCGTAGTATTTTTATTGTAGCAACTAAAAGCAACTGACGATCATTCAGCGTTCCGGTCACCGGTGAGCATTGAAAATAGTAGTATCGTCGGTTTCGAACAACCCCGAGTGCCATAAAACAGTGTATCCGACGCTTCGACACCGTCCGCAGCGTCCTCGCTCTTTCGGATCGGTTCAACAAGGATCAGGTGTGGTCTACAAAGGCATAAAGCTCGTAGCCGAGGACGTAATGATTTTATGAGGCCAGGCAGGAGCAACGCTCAGTACGGTCGTACCTCGCCGCCTCGTGATCGTAATGAGATCCCTTGTGCTCCCGGCTGCTCCCTGCACAATCTTACCGCCAATTTTGCTTGTTTGGTTATCGAGCCAGCGTTCCCGAAAGTCATCGACGTCAACGCTTCCGGAAAGCCATTACCGAAAGGGTCGTAAAAATGCAACTCCGAAAGATGGAAGAGATCTTCCCTCCCCCCAATATCCAATTAGGCCAAAATCCCACCGCTTTACAAGCAACCTGTGGTGACCAAACGATGTCGGTATCTTCCTTTGATTTTGTTCGATAAATCGATTTCGATACTGTCAAACAAATTAATCAGCGTTTCTCGTTAGGCCCGATTGATAAATTTGAATTAATCGTTCGTGAAACAACAGCGAATCCAACCGTACGTGTCGGAGCGCCATCGACGCAGCCCGTCGACTCGGCGGCGCCGGTCATCAAGTGGAAATAAAGAAACTGACGCGGTCTTATAAAGAGCTTGAATTATTAAGTAGCAAACGTGGGCCGCAAGCCTCGCGAGCGAGGCGAGCTCAACGCGACGAACGCACGGACAAGCAGCAGCGGCCGAGTTTCGTACGAACACGTCCGCGGACTCGCGCGAGTCGTAGAAATTATGGCCCCGACGAATTAAACAAACCATCGCGATAAAAGGGAGACCCATTGCGAAATCTTAATTGCGCTTAATAGTCATTCACCGTGGCCATTGTTTGCCGGCAAGTGCTGCCATTAAAAGATAGTCGACCGGGATGGAGTCTCGGGACTCGGTTCCCGCTCGCCCGTACTTTACGAGAGTGACGACAGGTACAACCGACCACGTAAACGTGACTCTCGCGTGCTCCAGAAGCGTAAGGCATCGGTTCATGTTGTATCCCGAGTCGGGATGTCGTGCTACATCGCTCGCACTCGTGCCTGTTCGAATGTTCAACGCCTTCGAAGTACTCGAGTTTGTTGCGAAAGAAAATAACGAAAATATTACTCACAAATATGATTGTGATATCTCGCAAACGAATTCGCAGACTTTTGGACTCGTTTTTATCATTTTTTAAAAAAGTTTCTTTAGGCGGTAGGATGAATCATTTTCTTCCTAACGACTGAGACAGTTAATTATACCGAGAGAACAATTTTTGAAACATTAGTTTTCCTCTCTATGTACAATATTCAGCACGTAAGATATTTTTTCTCGCTTATTTCTGCGTTAAGAAGAAAACATCACAGATTAACGTTCCAAGTATCAATTAAATGATAATAAAGTCAATTTCAATTTCAGGATGAGAAAGTTCTTTTTTGTTCGACGTCAATACGTTCGATAAACAATTTCGGTCATTGATCAATTCTCTTAAACGCAGTTGATACAACGACCCCCGGAGCAACTATCAATTCACTTAATTAGCCGTACAGCAGGAACGAAGTTTCTTCGTTCACCCAGCAAACCTTGAAACCGTTCGGCCATGTTCGGACTTCCACCCCACGACGATATATATTCCGTAAGAAATTAATAATGCCAATTACACGGAGAGCCCAGGATCAAGCGTCTTTCGAACGCTTGGGTGGCCGCCCGTCCGTGTGTTCGCGGTCGATACTTCCGAGGATTAAATCGAGAAGAGAGAAGAAGCGAGAGAAAGAGACAAAGAGAGAAAGAAAGAGGGCGCGAGAGCTTACACTCGACGAAAGAACGAAAATGTGGTAGCCACATGTGCCGACCGCCGCACGAAATTTTCTTCCTTCTCTTCTACTCCGCGACTTTCAGTTCCAACCAGCTCACTCCTTCCCCCACCCCGTGCTCAACCCGCGCGGCCGCCATATTGCGATACAGTTAAACATCGAATCCTAAATTCGTCACTTAATTAAATGCAATTCGCAATGTCGATAAAAATATTTGTTATTACACTCGTGATCGTAATAATTACGGAAACTTAATTTCAACTTAAATTCCGCGATAACGGATATAACGTACGATAAAAATAATTTTTTACTCACCACATACGACTCTGTCGAAGGGGCTTATCCAGTCTGAAACGAGAAAACAAGAGAATACGTATTATTTCTTTTGTTCAGCCAGCGAAACAACCGAGTGTAATTGGACGTTGCAAAATAACATTGGCAATAAGGTTATATATACGTACAGTTTGCGGGAAAGGGGAAGGAAGAGGGAAAGATCTTCAGGACGGGGAGTCGGTGGGGGTGTAGGATTTCAAGCGATTCTGTACTGTGAGGCATTCAGCGGAAAACGCATGCTTCTCGGAAAAGGGTAACGGCCGGAAACGAGGACCCAACGCCGCCAACTCGGTCCACGTACCTAACTGTTACCAACGGAGACGCAATTAGAAACCAGACGAGAGATTAGGACTTCTAACGAGACTATAGACCGAAGCTCCCCGCGAAAGCTCGGCGCAGCTACGTTTCTATACACACACGTACAAGCTCGAACGACTCAAAACTTCCACGAGCTAATACCACGGAGATTTCATCCGACTCCGTGTTTCGCTAAATGTCCATCGCGAATGTACACCGCTTTACAATAATTCTACCATCCGGAATATGTAATTTCAAAGGGAAACGTTTTTATTCGACGACAAAATTTTATTTATGAACTCTAAACGCGATCGTATAATTTTTTTATCGATTCGGAAGACGTTGAGCAGGTGGCGCTCGATGGAAGATCGCACAGAAAGAAAGAAAAACAAACGACCGCACTCTCATCTTTACAATCGACGCTGTGAGACATTTGACAATAAAAATTCTCGTCGTTCGCGTCGTATAATCGCGCAGCTTGCGTTGCTACAGTCCACAACGAAAATGAGGCGTTTAACTTTGCACATTTCGAAATCGCCGAACGAACCGTGACTATTATCATATCCGACTTCCGTTAAAAACTTTATCGCGATGGATTTCGTAATTGTCGAGGTCATCCTTCGGCACCATCGAATTGCAACACCTGTATCAAGCTCAGCTGTGATAATATATAATACCGGGGCCCGCCTTAACGCGTGCGCGCCCGTGCATATTTTATTGCCGGACGGCGGTGGACCACTTTGCGCGATAATTATTCACGATATCCCAACGTGGACGGAAACCGACCATCAAGCCGTTGGGAACGGTCATGGCCAGACTTCACGGGTTATCTTGATTTCCACGGCAAAGCTGCGAGCTATAAAAGACATGAAAATTAATAGCCCACCGAAGTACAACGAGAGACAGTGACTATTCATGGCTCGTTTTGTCGTGTTGGCTTTGAAAATAGTTGGGTGTAACGGAAAAATGCACGATCATCGCGAAGAAACGTACGGACCCGTGGAAAAAAAAATTACGCGACGCGATGTTGACTGGTGGATGTGGGAGAAAAAAAAACGGCGTCTCCATGGGAGACGAGATGGCGAAAGTTCCGTCGGTAACGTGCGTTAACTGATGCGAAAACTGCCGGTATGCATGCTCGACCGTTTCCATACGTTCCATTAATAGCCTCGGGACACACGACGAAGATAGAAATTCCGCACGAGCGTATCTACGATATCCGACTCAAAACTCAAAGCGCTTGCCGACTGATGTATCATCGTGGACACGTGACTCCATCTGCCAATGACGTAGATGGGGAAAGCATTTTTCGAGACGAATGCACGAAGCTTGCACGCTGCGAGTACTCGACGACGGCTGGAAGTAAAGCGCGTCGCGACGGCGTAGCCGCGATGCGACGGGAAAAATTCGTGACGATTTCAGGCCTCGCCGGGATTGCTCGCTTTTATGTCACGAACTGAGCAATGCGATAGGTTGAAAATATGCGACCACGATTCATGGACCGTTGAGCCATTGTACCCACGAGCGACGATTCATTTATCAACAATATTTTCAGCTTGGATGACGAGACTAATTCGAGGAAGGAGCTTTCGCCGAGACGAGCAATGCGGCGGAGCATTGTACGATGTTTTGAGGCTTCCAAACAACGACAGACAAGTGTATTATATCCTTGACAATTGTCTATCCTACCCATGATTATTACAAAATATTGATTATCAGTTTTCAGATCAGACATTCGTGGAGATCGAGGTGGGAATTTTCGAGGACAATCGTGGCGCCATCGTGAGACAGAATAATTATCGTTTCATTAATTATCCCACGTGGTACGAAACAAATCAAGAGGAGTAAGCGAAAAAAAAATTATTCAGCTACGAATTGCGTCCAGGTTTCCCATCCAACATACATGAATAAATAATGATAACGAGCAACCCGTCAAAACCGTACGAGCTATACGTAAAAAGTTGACCGAGGTCAGTCGTGCTATTGGATAACTCACCGGTGATTGACATCCACGGATATCTCGGTATGTCTGGAATACCAGGTTGTCCTGGATTGGCCGGTTGTTGACAGGAGGTGAGAGGATCCACGACGCCGGAAGCCGCCGCTGCTTGATGGTAAAATTGAGCTGCAGCGGCCATCGATGCCGATGCTGCGGAAACGGCTGACGATGCTGATGCCGATGACACGAGACCGCCGGGTGTACCGCCGTTCTGATGATGATGGCTCAGGGTATAATTGACCATTGGGTCGGACGAGCTGGGAGCAACGTTGCCCGTCAGACTCGCGGTGTAACGACACGATTTGTCGCCTGTCGCGGCGTCAACGGCCGCGGCCGCGGCCAGGGCCGCGCTCGAAGCCGCGGATGAACCGAAACCCGAAACCATGGAGGACGTTGCACCAAACGCAGCTGCGGCCACGGCTTGCTGCTGTTGATGATGATGATGAGCCGCCGCGGCGGAAACGTAGGGATACATGCTCGACGCTGTTCTCGCGGCCGGTGACGTGGAAGCCGAACTACCGGAGTGCTGAGGACTCGAACCCGTCGGACTCGGTGAACTGTGCTGAGCGTAATTTGCGGCCGCAGCCGCGACAGCCGCTGCCGATAGGCTCGATTCGAGACTCGACGCTGAGCCCGGACCACCCGAACAAGCCTGTACCGAACTTTGATTAGCTGCGCTTGCGAACAATTGTTGATGATGAAATTGTTGATGATACTTCGGTAGCATACTATCGATTATGAATTTCGAACTCATTGCTGGACGGCACGAGCGCTAATTGTGACTGCACTGTTCACGAGCGACAGAAGAGACACCGTTGGGTGTGCGTGTGTGCAGCCTCGTCAACGACCGATGCACTGATTATGGGAGCGCCCGTGCAGCCTCGCCATACTGATGTTCTTCTGTGTTGCTTCACTATCCTTCTTCGTTGACATTCGCCGTGTGTGTTGCCAAAGGAAGATTCACAGTTGTTTACGCACCCACCTCATCGACAATGTTTCCGTCAATCGATCACAAAATAATGGCGAGCCGGCAAAAACACCGTGTTCCCGCTCGGTCACATACACTCTTTCTTTCTCTCTCTCTCCCTTATGCTCTCCCTCGCTCTCTCCCTATGCAGCTATACACACAAGTACCACGCGCGCATTTAACGGAGCCACGGGGCTTCTCGTGCTCCAGGTGCGGGTAACACCCGGTACTCGCGTCGTTTTCCAGCGTGCGCTCGACGCACCGCTTCCGAAGCCACAGAAGATACCGGAGGTGAGGAGACCCCCTCCTCGCCGGAACCCTGGTCCACGTTGTGCCACGACCGCGAGGATAACTCCCTCCACACGACCCGAGTCTATGTCGCGCTGGCTCTCTTTATCGGTGCCTTTACCCTCCGCTCGTTATTTTCCCTCTTTCTTGCTCTTTGCAATCCGCTTACTTTCCGTCCCTCTTCTTTCGTTCCTCTCCTTTCCTTCCCCTCCCCTCGTCTTTTATTACCACTTATGCAACTGGCACATCACAGAAATACAAACGACAACGATCACGACGATGACAGCATTATCGTAGTGGGATCGACCTTGATGTTGGTGCGGATATCTCTTCGGTTTCGTTTATTTTTGTTTTCTTTATACAAATTTTGTTTATATCACTTCCAACTCCACGGGTCTTTGCGCGATTTGTCAGCTTTCAGTGCATTACGAACTGTGCTCTACCACTGTGTTCCCTCGCGTGCTCCTGAACTCGTTTCAACAACGTGACCGTCTCGTTGCTCGCCGATGCCGGTAATCACCGATCGAGAAGTAAAAAAAAAACAACAAAACAAAAACAAACATAAAAAGAGTACATGCGAGAGGGAGACGAACGGGTAATGGAAGATAATGTTGCGTTGCACGACGTTGAAAGTAGATTGCAAGAGCCTCGTTCGAGACTCCGGGATTGAAAGACGTTCGGACCAGCTGTTGTCACACGCGACTGACGTCGACGATGGCACACGATGAGCTCGGATGTATAAAAATAATAATAATAATAATAAAAAAACAACGAAAAACAGAAAAAAAAAATTCGCGGGATTCGTAACGTTGATGGTCTTCGGGAGTAGCCGATGAACGGTGACCGCGGCGTCGGCGGCGTCTTCTTCGTGGATCAAAACACGGCGGGACGGCACACCACGGGAGGAAAACGCACGGCGTAGAGCACGGGGCGCGCGCGTCAGGGCCTGTCAGGTGTTAGAAGCCGTTTCTTGCGTACTTCTCGGATAGTCGACGAATCCTTTATGGGCCATGCATGAAGGTACTATAGCCCCCTATCCCGAACGCCGCGTACTACACGCCACGGCCAGCTAAATGTAACCCCTTACAATAATGGCGCCGCTTGTCTCTCGACGGGCAAAACCCCCCTCTCCGCCGACCGCTGGCACAGCTGGTAAACAGAGCGGGCCAATCGGCTCACGGCCTTACGAACCTCCGGCCAATCCCGTTGAGGCTAGGCGCGCCAAGATGAATGGGTCTCCGCGGTGCGCTTTTCCGTCTCGCTCTTTCGCCCCGTCCCGTTCGCGCTATCCCAAGCTTGCACGCTGACTCGCTTGCTTGCTCTCTCGCTCTCTTTCTCGCGCGGCAACTTCCACCCTCCGGATTCCAGAATCTTTCTTCTCGCTCGCTCGCTCTTCGGTCAAAGAGAGAACGGACTCAACCCGGGGCCGAGCGAGATCGCACCTTGGCACTGTCTCACTCCTACGCTCGCGCCTTTGCGCACCCTTCGTCTCGCTCGGTCGCGCGGTATACGCGAATCGTCGTCTCACTCGGGCTCTCGCTCCGGTCTGCCGCCACCACGGCTGTTTCTACTGCCGTCGCTGGCGATTCTCTCGCCCAAGGTATAACCCACCGCGCTCCGCTGCCACAACTGGCTTCGAGCCTCGCTGCTCGTTGTACATACGACTTCTCTTCTCCGCGAACTCCACGTCGTCTCCTTTCGCACTGTGTGTGCTCTTTCACTATATATTACTATAACTCACTATACGAGTTCACGACAATTTCGCAGACGTACACTCTTTTTCTCTGTCGCTCTCTCTTTCTTTCTTTCTCTGCTCTCGTCACTGCGCACTGCCACCGCTGTGTAGTTACGCGTTCATTTTATCCACCGAAAACTCGACTTCTCGCGTCATTGTTGTAGCTCGATTCTCGCGGAACCTCGCCAATAGCCCAACCTCACTGGTTATATCTACTTCGGATGATGACTCGAGAAGAATTTTTCTCTCTTCAATGTGCAATGTGGAGTTGCTTCGATCGCTTTCTCAACGGCTACGGTTGTTCTATCCCACGAGCCGTATTCACGTTCGCACTCACTGATTCCGCTCGGATATCCTCGTACGCGATAAAACTACGTTAGCAATTATAACGCATCTCGTCTCTCGTCTCCCGTGGTCCTTGCACGAGTCGACTCGACGACTGTGAGACTCCGCAACTCCCGCATACCACGCGGTCTTCCCCCACTCTCGCACACCCAACTCCGCAACCCTTAAGTCCTACTTTATTTTATGCCATGCACGAGCTTCGTACCAGCGGGATGGTCGTCTCAACCAACGCCGACTCACTCTTTTCCATGTCTCAACCCAAATGCAACCATTCTGTTCTATTTTCTTTTTTTGTCTCTGAAGTTTCGGTTGTGGTTGTTGCTTCCGATTTTGCGTTTCAAATCTTATTCTCCATCCTTCGCTCTCTTCGCTGTTGGCTCTCTGGCGAAGTATCTACGCTCGTACGGGTTTCCATTCTCTTCTGACACCCGCTTTGTTGGATGCTCTTTCTCGCTTCTTTTCACGGGCACACACTAGCGAAATATCCTACCACGTCATTGTACGTACCCATTCCACTGCGAATATTCTCATCTAGCTCGCTCTTTCTTCTTATCTTTTCGGATCCATTTCAACTCTCGCAACTCTCCCTTTTCTCTCTCTTCTCTCCCTCCCGTTCTTACCCTCCCGACTCTCATTCGTCGTCTCTCCGTCCCTCTTTTTCGCTTCTCCGTCCCCCCCCCCCCCCCCCTCGAGCCTCTCTCTCTCGCCCATGCGGCTCCGATTCTCGTCGTCTCAAATCCAGCAACAACGAACCCATGCTTTCTCGAGACCCGAACCATTTCCACCTCTCTCACACCCGTGGCGCTTGCCGCCGGCGGCATACACCAGCAGCGTGTACGAGTGCAGCTCGATGCCTCGCTCGAATATCTTTGCCTCCTCGTTCCCCCTCCTCCGCTCGCTCGGGCTCACCCGTTTCGCCCAGAAATCGAGCTATGCCGCCTCGAACTCTCGACTTCTACCTCGTTATTCCGTCCTTCTTCCACCCGACCATGCCCGTCTCGTTTTCTTTCTCAACGCGATGCTGATCTCCGAACGACACGCTCCTTCGATATCATATCGCACTTTCAACTTCCAAGCGATTCTTTGTTTTTGAGACTCGCTCGGTCCGCGCCAGAATAATGGCAAATGCGGTGGCTCGAATTTTATTTTATGCTCTTCGGGATTCGCGAATTTATCGCAGCAAATGTATAATTTCTTCGTGACGGTCGATGGGTTTTCTTTTTTGGGGTCAGAACGTTTGGGTGGGGATACGACATTGTTTACCGCTTTCTCAAAATCATCCCTCGTCCTCGGCTTGCCAAATTGCAATTTCGATCGGTGTTCGATGAAGCAGTTTCACTGCAATTGAGGGGAACGAAAAAACATGAGCTGAGATCTAGTGGATTCGTAATTTCTTCAGATTCTGCTGCACGGAGATAGCGGATACTTATTATTTTACTGCTTCTTCTTGTTTTTTTTTTTTTTTTTTTTTTACTCTCCACGATGGAAGCATTTCTTTGGCGAATGGACTTTGGAGATGTTGGCAGAAGCCAAAATCGTCCCCGTTGGAATATCGAAGCGTCTATTCTGCTCGCCGACCGACAGCGGCAAGCACTCACTCCCTCTTGCACGTTGCGGAGGAGCGAGGAAGTGAGCGAGTGAGTCCGGAGCGGCGATGCCTCTGAGACGGAGAGTGAAGAGCGAGACGGAAGCGCCTCGGGGATCGCCGGGCTGAAGGGTTCACAGATGGTGGGGAGAAATTTAGGGGCGGGAAAAACTTTCCTCGTCGAGTGCAGGGTCTCGATCTTCTCGGTTCAGCCCCAACCCCCCTCTTCCTCACTGATGTGGGCAGCCCCATTTTTAATTCCCACTTTCTCGAGACTTATTTCAACGATTCACGGGGAAAATTGTTAGAAAATTTTCTCGACGACGATGGATAAATCAATCCACCGAATCACAGGAATTTCAAGCACTACGAGAGCGAAACGATCTCAAGCTTTAAAAAAAAATTGTTTCTGAAATAATAACGCAAGACTTCATTGGGATTTCTTTTCATTTTTGTCAGAACTCACTGTAGCACTGACGGGATGGACTTTTATTGGTTTCGGGATGCTGGAGATCAATCGAGACAATACATAATTAATCCGGGTAAAATTCTGTGTACTCACCAATTCCATAATCGATTCATTCTGTAACATACAAAGAAAAATGATTTTATGAACCGGTGAATATTCGAGATTTGTGTGGAACAATCGCAATTCGATGAAGCAGCTTCATACATGATGATGCAATAAGCAGCAACAAGAAAATTTTGACTCCGATGTTAATATATTTACAATTTATTTGACGGAGTCCCCGCCACAACTCATTACTCATTAGGACAGTGGGACGTGTACCCGGCGCCGGCGAGAATTTACACCAAAGGGCGAGCCGAAAATCCGTAGAAGCAGGCGTGGTACTCAGGTAGACACGAGGATTCCTCAAATCTCCGGAGAACTATCACACCCTCCTTCTGCATATTATCCCGAGACACCCGCCCCCGCTCATCGTTGAGCCATTTTCTTATTTCACCCAACAACAAAAAAAAACTTCCCACCCGCAAAGAAAAAAACATAAATTAATTCAACCGAAAAATATCTCCCCTCGTCGCATCCCCCTAAAAAATTACGACCCATCTACCGAGAAATAATGCAGAAAAAATATCTGTCTGAATCTTCTTTGTGTTGTCGAATAGTTCGCGCGAATGATCTACATTCAAGTACGTGTGGCAATATGCGACACGGATACTCAAAAAGGGGTTGGAATATTTTCGAGGGTGCATTTCTTCGGCCGGAAGAAAGTACATCCCACCGTGGCGACCCATAACATAACATAACAAAACCGCGATACTATAGTCTTCGCATAAATAAGGGATGTTCCGGGCCGAGCCCTTCCAAGGCCCGATTAGGTGAGTAATTCTCTCGGAATATAATTTGAAGAAAACAAGAACGGTGAAACGTCGTGAGAAGGTGGTACAGCGGGTGCTACGTTGTACTCGGTTACTCTCGTTCGTTCTTTTGCTCTTACCCGTTCGACGATTTATCGCGAATCTTAGACTCCCCTCGTCACGCCCAAAGCCGCTGCTCCGAGCCTTCGGGGCTTTTCTTTGGCCTCGACAGCACATAGCCGGGCGTATGGAGCAGCGTACACGGGGCAAAACGTACGAGCCATCTGGACTCGAAACGGGCTCGAGCAAATGCCAACCCGAAAGAAGGGAAGAGTTTGTGTGTATGCCTCGAATACGGCTTTCCCGTGAGCCGATGGCTGCTGCGTACGTGTTCGCCGCGAGAATATGCGCGAGCGTGAGCTTCGTCGAGCGCGCGTGTGAGTGCACCCAAAGTCGAGGGAGTATAAAGACAGCGAGGAAAAGAGATAGAGGAGACGGTAAGTGAGCTAAGGCGAACGATGGCGTGCCGCTACAACGAGAAATCGTTCGGAGGGAGGGTGCAATGCCCCGAGGAGTTCTTGCCGATGGCGCTTATAGCCACCCATGTCGAGCTTATGCGGAGAAAGAGGAAAAGATTGGCGGATCGAATAAGAAACGAGGATGGCGCGAGTAGAAGCCTTATGGGCTTCATTCCCTACGTGACTGTCAGTTACGTGATAGATTGATCATTCGCACCGTCCCAATGCGAATTCTCGACACGTAGATCTTCATTCGGTACCGAGTGCATCTATCGCGCAGCTATACGCTCGAAGCTACACATTTTCCAACTATATACTCGCGTATTTATTTATTCATTTTTTTAATCCAATCGTATTTCTCGTCGAGCAATCGCACGGACGTTAAAAAATGTGATAAAAAATCCGAATGTATTGTCGTCACGGCAATTTGTACGTCGATTTCGGTCGATCCGTCAGTCAGATCGAGTGGGTTCTATCGGGTTTAGGACAAACATCGTTTTAACTGGCTCCGTGAAGCCATAAAAGTTTTAGTGCTTTTCGATGGGATTTGAGGTGCATTGGGACAAAACCGGTGCGCGTGTGACCGCTGAGCACGTAAGATCCAGTAGCGTCCGACGAGCACGACGGAACGTGATTTGTGTCGGTGGTCCAGTACGCGGTCGAACCAGCGACGTCGAATGGATCGAAAATCGCTTGAGATTCAGCCCGTGGATAACAAGTGTCTTGACTCGAAATCTTTGGAATTTCGTAGCGTCTCTCTTTCTCGCTCGGCTTTCGTTGCCTTTTTTTTCTCTGTGATATTTCAAGGATTCAGCGTCGCGGGTTGGGACGGAGGTCGAAGATGAAGACGAAGAGGGAAGAGAAAGTGCGAAGGGCAAGAGAGATGGGAGAGCGGTTCGAGAGATTCGAGACACGATCGTTCTCCGGGCAGGACTCGAGACTCGGCGGCTAATCGAGGACTCGGGGAGACGCCCTGGACGGAGTTACTGAAAGAGACACCGACTGCGCCATCTTATTGGAGACGGAGGCAACCTTTTCTGACTCTACTCTCTGCTCGTTTTTTTTTTTTTTTTTTTAATTCTCTTCTTTCCTCGTCGGTTCTGCATGCTCCGTCTCTTTCCATCTTTCGATCCAGGAGCTCGAGCGTTGTCAGCGACGAGCAGACGAGAATTTTCACGTTATCCAGAAAATATATCCCGATTCTCGGTGATATCTCTATTATCGTTTGTACGCCGCAAAACCAGATTATTTATGACAATTTTTTATCGGGTTGGGAAAATGTTGAAGATGTCGTTGCTGGTCTTATTCAACGTAAAATTTGATTCGTCACGTAGACGAGGGAGTATTTATCAAATGTCGAGGGTTATAATGGACGTGCACTTATATTCGACGATAATAATTTGGTATTCGTTGATGAGAAAACGGGAAAAGACTGAGCTGGCACGCGGGCTGAAATCCCGCGGAGTAGGCGATGGTATTCAAAATTTAACGAGCGTTTCACACGCATCTGTTGCACGACTCGCAACAAACCGGCGCTGCGTGCAGAGACCGTCGAATAGCCGCGGCTCTGCGGTTCCTCAGCGTTCGAGTGGCTCGGAGGCAATGAATCATCGTCACCGATCTGTTTCATGTCCGAACCTCTACAAATGTCGGCGTACCCCAAAAAAAAAAACAGTCTTCATAAGTTCGGATCTGTTATTCAAATAAACCAATACACGGTCTAATCGGATATACGTCGGTGAATCTGCAAAGCGATTACGATACTTACGTCTATACGTAGATTACGATATTCTTTAGAAATTATGTATTTGGATTTTTTTTTAACTTTTTTCTGTCATTCGCGTCACTCGATATCGGGATATTGGCTCATTGAATATGCGAAATGAAGTGCCGAACGAGGAACGGAGAATACAGACCTTCGCTGCTTCGCTGGATTACCGACTGCGCCTCGCAGATTTTCTGATGAAGAAATCTGCTGCGATACCTCGAGTCACTCGATCGAACACCCAGCGATGGTAAATTACCAACAATTTCTCGCCAAACTTCGATCGAAAGATTTAACAATATTTTTCATCTTCACTGTTCTAACATTGTGACAAAAATAAATAATTGATTTCCGGATTTATTCCTTTACATTGAATAATCTACATTATTTTACTCTATGACTGTTTTATTTCTTCCTTCATGAGTTTCATTTATGTTTGGAATTCCTGACGACGCTTTGTTATGTGTAAATCAAACCGAGAGAAACAGTATGTTTTTTTCAGAATTTATTTTGCAACGCCTTCCGTCTTGAATTTTCTTCGACGACTGGAGGAAATTTTCCGGTAGGATTTTCCAGCTATCCTGATTAACAAGCGATGAGTATCGAACCTATCATCAAAACCGTGCGCAACTGATGGAGGCAGATCCACAAAAAACGTCCACAAGACGGCATCTTGTGGCCGGACATTTCGGAGATTCCATCTAGGCCCGATAAAACCTTCAAACGCAACGATCGAGGGTGCGAAGTGCGAGAATTGCCACTCGGACGACCATTTCGACGAACAGAAAGGATCTCGGTTTCCTTGATATCCCCCCATGTTGGTGGCGAACGCGAACGAGACACGGATAAGGAATAATATTCTGCCACGGTCGCATGATCAGCGAATCTGATAATTTTTCTTCCCTCTCGGTTTACCTCGCGGTTGATCAGTCTGACGTTGAAGTTTCCGACGAAAGGTTGCGACTAGCTGTGTCAAAGCTACAACTTTTCCCGAACAGTTGACGATATTTCTGACGCCAACATCATTGACGAACGTCCGCACGGGTGCGTATATCGATTGGCTAATTACAAACACGCAACCTCAGATCTTTACCGAGAACTTGACTTGTACGACTTTTGCGCGGTGCTGATATCGAACACGTTCTTGGAAAGAGCGCGAGTACCCGCGGTGGGGACTCGCTAAAGGGCTTGACACGGGTTCCCTCTGTGTGAATTGGTTACTTTGTCGTACTTTCGTGGTATTTCCAACAGCATGTGCGGTATTTCCAGCAACGAGCTTTCAAATAACGTTCAGCTAAAGAGCATTGACGAGGAAAAAATTACTCACTAGCTCAGAGTAAACACTTTTTTTAATGCAAAAAAGTTGGCTGTTGATTTCTACTCAGACTGATAGCTTTTTTTCTATCACCACATTTATGTGACATTGCCAGAGGATAATTTTTAGAATTGTCGACGATTATATTGTACGATTTATATTTAAGACGAATAAAAATTTACGGCGAAGACTCGAAATGAAACGAAAAATATTGATATCAGTGGAAGTGTTGTTTATACGATGAAAATTTTATTCAAGAGATTTACTTGTGATTTGACTAAGAAAATCATTCTTGAATCACTGTATTTGCTCGAAAATATTAGAACAGTTGAGCGATGAAACATCGACGTCCATACGAATTATACTGAAATAAATTGATGTTAAATTGAAGACTCAATATTAATAAAAGTGTAATTAATTCAATAAAAATTGAACTTAAAAGCTTGACTCCCAATCCAACCAAAATAATCATTTATAGATCATGAAATCGGCTGCAAAACATTTCAAATCGTTGAGTAACGAAGCATCGAGGTCCAAAAATAATTTATATCCACGAGTGCCATCAAAATTTCCCCATCCAAACAATCATTCACATCAATTACGTGCGAACAAAGTTAGCCGCATCGGTATCGAATTATGTCGAGCATCCGCGAGTATACGACGACGAACGAGATATTCACGAAAATCGAACGACGCATTAATCGCCACGAAGGTCCTACAAAAGCCTCCACGAATATTTCGCGAATGTGATCGGCCGATGTCTCGCCGCAGAACACGGGACGTCCCACGTATCAGCCCGAAATCCCAGAATGACGTAGAATCGTCAACGTCGTCGCTGAGTCGCAATCGCGAATGACAAAAAGACAGAGATAGAATGGAAAATTTACAGTGTCAAGCTCGCGCGAAACATTGCCGTTGCTGCTGGCCACTTAACGGCATCAGCTGAGCGGACTTGTGACTCGATGCGTTTTACTGCTGCTTTACGACGGTTTATTGCGCCATCAAAACATAAAATGCCGGCGAGGTGCGGCAATGGCCCGGCTCGATGCTGACTGAAACGCGTGTGCACGCGTGGGTACGTCCCTCCCCCGTCCCACCCCGCTTTGCCTTTAACCACCGACATCGCCCGTTGGTTTGGCTTCGAACCACTGAGACGCATTTGACGACTCTGCGGTGTATACGATGGACCACCGGCAGCCGCATCGGATTCCCAGCTTCTCAAACCAGAAAAAAATAAACAAATAAACGAAGGAGTTAAGATAATCGAAAAAAAATAAATTGAAGTTCAGCGGACTGTTCGAGCTCGAGTAAATTCCATTGGGGATGTACTCTGTGATTCATTTCAGACGACAGTCGTGTGGGTGGCTTATCTATTGTGCTCGAAACGATTTCATTGTCTCTCGAAATACGCGCGCTGGCTGTTTTTTTTCTCTTATTTACTTATGCTCGGGACAGTAAGAGGAAAACCGGGGATTTGGCTGTTGCATTTTTGCGTGGTTTCAATGTTTCACGAAGTATATGCGCGGGTATTTTCGGTGGTTGAAATGCAACGAACGAACGGACGTGCACTTGGGCGAAATCGAGGGCTAAGAAAAAAAGTACGAAAGAAGAATGATAATGTTGATGGAAATAAAATGAAAAGAAGAGGAAAAAACGTTTACCGCGAGGCTTGGTTTCATCGTCGACGCACACGGTTGTGCCTCGGGAGTGCGAAGGGGTAGCAACCCTCTCATGGGCGGAGGTTCGCGCGAGGCTGAGCTTTCCCGCGGAAATCAATAACCGCTCTACGGCTATGTAGACTATACTCTCCAACTCTCTCGTACTGCTGTCCGCGATTCTCCACTGGCCGGGTACTGAAAAAACCACGTTTTTCTCGAGGTGCATCGTCTCGTTTTCGGAAAGATCTTAGGTGCAATTTTGACGCGAGGGATGATAGGTTGTCGGGCTCTTTGGGGATGTAATTCAAGAAAAGATTGGTCAATAAAATATTTCATAGCGGTATGAATTGGGAGAATGATGTGGGCGCTGGCGAGGCAGCGGTCAGCAGTGGGTTTTTCGTAGCTTCGAAGGAACAGTGGCGTCATCCGACGCAGGGTTGTTCAACCCCCGCGCGCGTACGACTCGCTGGTTGTCGCTGAGCCTTCCTGCAACACCGACCGACCAGCCGCACGGGCGGAGGATTGGCAAACCCTCCCTTACTCCCGTACACCCGGTGGCGAATCTACGGGCGCGAGCTTTCGGGGGTAGCGTACCCTCGGCGGTACATAGTTCCCCGAAATCACGCCAGAGTCGCGACAAATATTTTTACTTGCTTGGGTTAGCTATGGTTTTTGCGCTAGAATAATTTATAACATTTTTAAAGGTTTAAAATATGAGAATTTATGGAGTTGATAAATTTATAAAATTTGGGAATTTATAGGGTTGATAAATTTATAAAATTTGGGAATTTTTAGAATTGATAAATTTATAAAATTTGTAAATATATGAAATTAGTAGTGCTATAAAATGCGTAGACTTGTGAAATGTGTAGATTTATTAAATTAGTAAATGTATAAAAATTCTGAGTGTATGAAATTTTTCTATTCATAACATTTCCTAATTTTTATCATTTATAGTTTCAAATAATTTATAAATTCGAAAGATATTTAATTCATAACTAATCCCTTTAGTTTACATGAATAATTTATAAATTTATCAAATTATTCATCTCGCCGGTAATTCCATCGTAATTATCGAATAATTCGAGATGATTATTTATGGAGCCATTAATTGTATAAGGTAATCAATATTTGTAAGATTCATCCCCGAGAAATGATTATAAATTATCGTGAGTGCTTGAGAATATTTGAATCGTTAATTTCGCAATCAAAACTTCGGCACCGGGTTTTATTTATCGTTATAAATTTTGCAATTTCATTTCATGCATGGATGGCCAACGCAATAAGTAGCAAAATAATTAAAACTACTTCCAGCAAGGTTATAACAGGTTGTTAGATTTGTGCGCTGACATCATGAGAAGTAAATTCCTATTTCGGCAACATAAAAATATATTAATATAATATACATATACTACACTATACTATGTATAATATATATATATATAATATATATTATACTGACCGAATGATGTACCATTCTCCAACCGATAAACGAGCTCCACATAATAGGGGCTAATAATTTTTATAGTTATATTATCATTCATTTCGTAGGAAAAATTTAAGGTGAGGTAGATTAAACGAAAAACTTGGAGGGCGAAAATTTGACCTGAGAGAATCGTAAACCCCGACGACTCTCGTGCCCGAAGGTAGCTCGTGACATCTCTCGCTGTATTGCAGAAGTCGAGGGGGTTGGCGCGATCAACAATGCAGTTCGGGTATCCCAGCAAGCTACTTTTACCTTCCACGACACTTTCCTCCTCGTCGGCTGTTACAATGTCCGTAAACCACAACTGGTTAATAAAAAATATTACGAGCCACGGGGGCGTGCGCCAGTGAGTGAGAAACTCGACTACTGGAGCACGAGTTTAAGATTTCGTAACTTCTCACGTGCCAGATTGTTGTCGTGATATTCTTAAATTCTCAGACACCATATCGTAATCACTGCATTCGCTGTAAGTTCTACTTTTTAATTATCATTACTATTCGTCACGTGAAGTCTACGAGTTAATTAAATAATAATTATTCGTCACTGAATTTACACTTTTTTAAATACGTATTTTCAAATCCAGAAAAATAACCTAAAATATCAATTTCGACATTGCTTGATTGATCATTAAAAGAATTATTGTAGAGAGGTGTTACTATTAAAAAAAGATTCAACTATACAGAAATTGTTCGATTAATTATCGCCAAAAAATGAGTATGTCCAAAAAATTATAATTAAATTAAACGGTCGTTAAATCGAAGATATCCTTGCACTAGTCGATTATGTCCACAGCTTTTCCGCAAAATATTGATACAGCGCGCACATGGACGAACAATATGCAATTTTGGAAATATTTATCGATGTCCTGTGTAGTTTAACGGCTATTTCATGGATTTTATTGATGCATTATTGTCCAGGTCAGACAATCACAATACTGGCAGATGCGGCGAAGCATTTTAAATTTCCTGCTGAAGTTTGAGGGCCTTTTCAACGTTGCAATGTCGCATGGGCGTGCACATTCTGTTTTGCCACACGTTTCTCCGACCATTGGTTATTTCGTTCAGTCTCCGCCACACCGAATTTAAGCAAAACAACGCCTGGTCCTTTTGGAATCCTTCGTTATTCCTTTTTACGCACATTCTACCGTCCCGGTTGGACTCGCAATAAAAAGTATTTAAAATGATAATAATAATAATAATAAAATAATAAAAAAGTGACCGCGAACGATATTTTCTTTACGAAAATCGTCGGATTATGTGCCCTCGAATATCTCGGTCGCTACCAAACTACCGCATATTCCAATTTAAAACGAGGCAACAACATAATTAAAGGTTACATTTGATCTCGCAGGACCGGCGATCGAAGAGCAATGAATTTCTTCCTTTTTGCCTCTGTCTGTGGCGCTCGCGTTCTTCTGATCCTGAATTAATAAGAATCGTTGGGTGGGGGAACCGGCAGTATGGTGCGCGTAGAGGTGAGACACATCGTTTCGATGGCCGTCTCGAAAATCGAATCAACATCTTCGGCGAATTTCTCGAACCGTGTAGCAACGATGACAAAAAAAATGTACAAGCCTGGCCATAGCACTTTTGAAATTTATAAAACTCGTTGTCCCAAATCCAAAGGCTTTGACGTCACGTTATCTAACATTAAAAAATTACGGTTCGACCATTAAACCACCAGAACGTACGAAAAATCCAAGATTTTTGATTACAGTAATTTTTTTTTTCGTAAATCGTCTGCTGAATATATTTTTTTTGTGCATCTTCGTATAGTTCCGAACAGAGTTTGCCATCGAAAAATAACATTTATTATCAAACCTTTGTTGCCTATTAAAAATCTTCTTCATCAGTCGCTGGTTCAGTGAGTTTTCATGAATAATCAAAGCGATCGGGATATTTTTTAGGGTGACCAAGACCATCAGGGAAGAATGTATTCAGTGGCGGAGTATAGAGAGAACGAGGAGGGTCTAAGAATGGCTGCAGAAGTGGCTCGTATATGGAAGGGTTGGTGGCGGTTGGCCTTGGAGGGCCATTCGCACCGATCCTGGTCAAAGCTGATTCCCTTTTCTCGTTCTCTAGTTCGCTATCGTCGCGGTCCGATGCTGAGATGCCGTTGACTCTCGTCGTTCGGTAGACCACGGTCTCTCGAGGAATGCACCAGGATTCTCTTCGGCGGTTTATACATACACCCTACCTTGTATATAGAGAATCACGGGGCAAAATGGTACACCGCCTAAGTAAAAAAAAGGCATAAAATGCTCAAACGATAGTGCTCCAGACTTTAAGATAGGATTTCCAATGATTATTCTAATAATTGATTCTAAGGACATGTAGAGCGTCCAAAAGAAAAATCGATCGAGGGCAGAAAGTATCGTTTTTTGATTCGATGGAAAAAAACTGCAATATCGCTGTATCTACATCATCCTCTCATCCGCGTCTGTGCAAGTATAAATACGCCAGCTAGTTATAGAGATGGGCATTCATTCAATTGATAACAAATGTATTTAAAATACTTGCGTTATTAAATTATTATTGATTTTTATTCTTATCGAATGTAAGAATCCATTGAGAAACGATCATTTATCTAAATTATATATAATTTTTACAGCAACGTTGAAAATTTTAATTTTTGCATGATAATTTATCAAAGTTATTTCTTCGAAAAAATATTCAAAATACATTTCGATCGACTAAATGCCCATCCCTCCTAGTAATCGATAGATATGTACACAAATAATCGCTAGCAACGTCTTCACCCCGACGTCCGATCGACCTTTTCCATTCACAAAGCCACGCGTATCGGTTGCATCGAGTCAAATTCAAAATATCGTTTCCTCATTCTCGTGGCACGTGAATCAACGATCCTCCAGAGTCCGAAGTCTTCGGCTAAGTCGTTATTCCTCTCAATCATCACCCCAATCTACTCCATCCTCTTTGCCCATTCGGATCTATAATTATCGACCCTTGAAAAAAAAAAAATCAATCATGAGATATGTCATCTTGCCCCGTCTCAAAATCTCATTCGATCGAACCGTTTTCCCCCAGGCTGCCATCCATACATGCATAAGAAGGCGTAACGCGCGGACCTCTCGCGTATTCCATCCGATATAAGCCCGACACGCACTCTTCGTATAAGTTTCATACTATATACAGTCGTATCTACATATATCGTAACCATGGTACGGTGAAGGAGCCGCGGCATGAGAACGGGTCGTGTCGTACGTGGAAAATCAACGGCGACCACCAACCTCAACGCTACGTAGTTCGGTATGGCCGCCGCGAAACGTTCGCCGAAAGCCATGAATGCATGCGTCCATGCATACGTATAGACCTCCAACCACACAAACTGCATCGTCGTCCCCTCATGAACTTCGTACGAACGAACGTTCGCCGATTTCCACTGCCGCGCGTCCGAGCGACCGCATCCTGCATTCACCGATTCGTTTTGGAATTGAATGCGGGTTCGCCATTGCGAGCGACAGAGTCGAGGGGTTATGCGAATGCAGTTTTTTTACTCGCTGTGATGGCGAACGAAGGGAGGGGAGGAGAGAGAATAAGACGGCTGCCGCTG
Source organism: Sussaba pulchella (assembly GCA_963971145.1). NCBI lineage: Eukaryota > Metazoa > Arthropoda > Insecta > Hymenoptera > Ichneumonidae > Sussaba > Sussaba pulchella. Next base: position 9,597,196 of record OZ020171.1, on the reverse strand, counting down.
CTTCTGCTTCGGGTGCTGCTGCAACGGCCGCTGGTGGTTGCCGATGCCACCGGTCAACGCCTGAAACGCTGATCCGAGCTCAGGAAGCTGGGATCGGAGGTTTTTTTGAGCTAGCAGCGAGAATCGTTGGAGTACACGACCGTTTGTGGAGGTCGGTGTGCAATTGTCGTTTTGCAGGAGGCGGTCAATTGAAAGAGCTGAAAGGGGATGTTTGGTTTTGATGAGATGCATGGGTCGTTGTTTTTCTAGGTAGGGGGCCGGGAGCATGATTGCAGTAGAGGAATCAAGGGTCATGGTAATGTATGATCTACTGCTACTTGGTGGAAATTGAGAACAGGTTTGATGACGATTATCAAACCCAACGTATTTTGGGAAGGTGTTGAAGAGAGAGTAATGAATATCATTCAATATAATAAAATAATATAATACTGTAATATTAACATTCGAACGTTATAATAATATTCAATATAATATTATGTTATTATAATTTGTATTTCAATATATTTATTATTTCTGCTTTTGCTTTGTCTTTCAAATATTTTGTTTATTACTTTGAAATAAATGATTACAGTCGCGAGCCTACGCTATAAAACAATTAATAAATATGATAAGAAAAAAGGCGTGCGCGTGACGAGTACTTTGCAAGAGCATTACAAAAATAATAACTTAGACGTACATCTATCGGCGTTTCGTAAAAGCGCGCGTTTACATAATTCACTGATTATCGTCGTGTCATTAACCACGCTCGGGCGAGCAGCTTCAACCACGTACTTCGACGTGGTCATCAACCCGTGTCGATGTATGCAATGCGTATACGTACGGGATATCTGATTTACCCAAAAACACCATTCGTGATGTTAACAAATTGTGACAAGTGAATTAACAGGAATAATTATTCATCCATTATCCTTAGACAGAGTAACAAAATGTCGTGGAACTGTGCAAATTATTCTTGGTGGAGATTATTGCGAGTACTCTCTACTTGAAGACTTGACTTATGGATTGAAAAAAAAATCTCGTAAATTTTTGGATGGAAAAATAATGAAACGGATGACGTATATGAATTCTATTGCTTATCTCGATGACGAAAGCTGGAATAATTTTGATAACGAATTTCGCTTAGTGATTTGGATTGACCAACATTCGATATTTATCGATTAAAAAGCAAAACTTTTGAGTCTGAACTATTTTAGTAATAATTGCTGAATTATTCGGTTGCATAGAAAATTGAATTCATACTTTTTCTAATGCACGTCGATTTGCCAACTAAATTTTTTTTTCAGACTATTAAAATGACAATTAAATATTGTCCATCAATTTTGTACGATGAAAAATCGTTTGTTTAGGTTATTTCAGCAAGATTTTGTACGATAAACAAACGTTTATTGCTGAATATTAAGAACGCCAAAGCAAAATAAAATTGGTCAAAATAATATCAGTAATAACCATAAATTTCCACAACGATTCGCTCGATAATGCATTATAAACTACCTGCATCTCTGTTGCTTGGCAGAAATGACCGATCCGATATCTCAGCTGCACATAATACAAAATACCACCAATGAAAAATCACAGCTCATCAAATTAAACAATCGTAATCACTCAAAATCGCGCTCAAACCACATTTCTACAAAAAGAAATCTTCCAGCGTTTACCTCCCCGTCGGTAAAGTAGATATCTGCAGACTGTGTCTAAAAACGCTACCGCGACTTTCGACACGCCCGAAGATGCGTGCAAAATCCACGTTTTCGTGAGCGGTAGCTTTGCACCACCTTAACCACAGAATAAGCGATTATCCTCGGTCTACGACCTCTTAAAACTGCACGCTAGCCACCCTCTATCTTCCTTCGTCCGCGTGTTAGCCTCGAGTTTCGTCAGCGAGTTGTTTTTTTTTCGTCGTTCTACTTGTATCACACGATTTCATTATCGCGTTGCACCGATGATAAAAGCTGCAATGAAAATCACGACAGTGTCAACCAGCGGAAATATCGCTCGGCACGCCCGGAACGCATGACGTATGCGTCGCGTCCGTGAAAGTGGACGAATCTGGCACGAATTTTATCACCTACTTGACGGGTAATAATCGAGTGAATGCGAATCTAGTGAATAAAAAACACATCATTGCTAATCCTTCGATGTTCACACCGAATATTTCGTCATAATCAAACCATCTAGCTGGTACAATAAAAACCACAATAAAAACAAAATGAAAGATGGAACCGGAGACAAAAATATTCCGTGAAGAAAATGTGAATTATTTCTCTTGTGAATGGTTCGCGTAGTTACCAGACGGTACGAGAAAAAAACCGCAGTATAGTCGAGGTACAAAAATACATTTTGTATAGCACTAGCGTCTTGAATATCCGTTGTAAATTCATCATTCACTGTTAGGAGCGAAACGTCGTCAACGAACCGAGTACCGAGCGATTGTGGATAGCGCAAAGAGACGAATATACGTCTTCGCACACACGTGACGTCTCTTCGGTTTCACATAATGTAGCGGTTACCGTGGCAGTCGGACACTCGCAGCTTGTACATTATATACTATATAAATACGTATATATATATATATATATGTGTGTGAGCTTCATACGGCTTCATGTGATGTATATAAACACATGAAGCACATGAAGTAGTATAGCATTCGAAGTGTATGGGCTCCCGAGGCTTCTCGGGATCGTAAATAGTGGCTAGCCCAGTGTGTGCGTGCCAAACCCTACTTTTACTCGGGTAACCGCGATTATTTTAGTTCTACGACCCTTCGGGATGGGGAGTGAGAACCGACAGCCTTGGTACAACGTCTTTTACAAGATGCACACCGAGATGTACCACGACTCTACGTCCTGGACATTGTAAAAAATGTCCCTTCGCCAGATCTACGTATATAATATTACATTTTACATTTGCTTTACTCGGAATAAATTCTGGATTGTGCTATTAAGGGAGAGAAAGAAATGTGATAATCACTTGAGTCTTTAAAATAGACAATTATAATTTACTTACGGTTTGGAGCGATTAATCTATTCTGGAACTCATTTCCATGGCAGTCATTTCTCGTCAATGAATTTATAATATGTACTGAGTCGCATTTGGACTATTCTCTTTATTGTGTTTAAGTTCTTAATTAAAATAATGGAAATCAGTAGATCAAGACATTGCATAGAATAAAAAAAAAAAAATAATTGAGCGTTAAGTGCCGGATGTTATTTTTTCCAAGACCCAATAAAGTTGTTTTCCAAGTGATTTATTACGGTACTTCCAAGACTCAAATAGTCGTTGAACTTCTGTATTTTTGGATTACAAAGTAGTAAAGCAAATGTCTAAATATAGGACAATAGAAACGCGTTTGGGGCCAAAACGTCATGAAGAGGGGAAGAAAATAAGAATTTTTAAGAAAACGGAGAGTGTCGCAACGACTCCACGAGACCGGTCTTTGCCTCGTGCACGCGATAAAAACAGACGGAGCGTAGATGGAAGCAAAAGGATCGGCGAGCGAGCGAGGACGATAGCGAGAGTGTAGACGAGAAGAGAAGCAGAAAGACGAAACTTACGAGAGTGAAAAAACGGAGGAAAAGAATAAAAAACCAAACAAAAAACGAGGCGAGACAGACGCGCCAACTCCAGGCAAGGGGGTGAAGGCGTTGTCTGCTGGCACAAGACTGCTACGGGGGAGGAGGGGAGGCGGGGAGGGGGGGGGGAGAAGCTCTCGTTGCTTCGATAAGGTTGAGAACCCGGTGGATTTATGATACCGGTCGGGGGATGATTACTCGCGATTGCCGTATAATGCACGGCCTTGTGTCGTAAAGCGACACTGCCACGAGGATAAGGATAAGGAGTGGGATCGAATCGAGTTCATGTGTAGGTAGGTTACACACAGATCCGTCCGTTTCTACGAGTATATGTTGATGGAGAATAAAGCGGGAAAAAGATATCTCCATTGTCGCTTGTCTCACTCGTGGCAGGCTGAGTCAACCCGAATGATGCCAAATGAACTTTACAAGACGACCGACCGATGTGAGAGGCGTGAATCGACGTAAAAAATACATGCGAGGATACAATTCGACAAGTGTTTTTGTAAATTGAACATTTTTGATGAGCTGGAAAATGAGACTGGAAGAAATAGATCGAAAATTACTGGATGAATTGTTTTTACGAATTCACGAATTATTTTGATGTGAACATTTTGGGTTGACCGGAAAAAGGGCTACAGAACTCTTGAGTCCAAAAAAATGTTTCACCAGCCAGAACCTGGGTGATTTTTTTGATCATGAAATTGATGATGAAGATACCAATTCACCAATCTTTAAACTATGAATGGGATTGGGCATCTATAAGCTATATAGACACTATATGAAGTCCCTCTATATGAAATTTATATATAGTAATGCTATAGATAGACTATACTCAAGTAAAAAAATATTTGTAGCCTACATATAAATTATTTATAGGATTAGGCATATATGCTCAATTCCAGATAGAGTTGTATAATTCTAGTTACAGTTTTACATAGAGTCCGTCCATATATAATTAATATATGTTCATATTGTATCTAGACTATATATATAATATTTGAAAAAACATTAAAAAATATTAGAATGTATCTCCATCCCTACCCCCAGATTTTTCTATACGAGAAAGACGTCGAGTACAATAACGAGACAGCAGTGAGTTCACTTAGTCGTTGCACAGCCAACGCTCTCACACACACGTGGAAAAACCGTCGCAAGCTCCCCGCCGACCTCGGCATCTCGCTTTCCGTCCGACATTACGCTCTTTTCCATGCAGCATTTCATCTACCTCTCTCTCTCTCTCTCTCGCTCTCTCTCGATGCACTGTGAGAATGCGACGATGAAACGGAAGCACGTGGTGACGTTTCAAAGTGCCGCATCCTACGCGAGAACACTCGTGGGCGTTGAGCTCGTTCGAACCAAACGAACGAGACGAAGGGGTAGTGACAGAAAGAACGTTGTACGAGCCCATGAACATCGTGATTTCTTGTTTACAGTCGATCAAACGCGGTATCTCTCACGTTCCCCGCGAAACCGCGGTTTATACGTGCATCGATCACATAGCGTTCCGCACTTTCGGTGTGTGCACGTGTGTGTGTGTGTGCGCGCGTCCGTGTATGTGCGGGGTTTACGTACGATGGCCCCCCGAGATGGCCCGAGCCAACGCAGCAGTATTCTCCGTCGGTTATATGACCGGAAAGACGAGCCGAACGACCAAACGACGTGCGGGGAACGTGTCAAGGTCGGGTTCTACAGAGTTCTCTCTGGGTTATCGCTTTCAACCTCGACCGAAGAGAGAAGTCCGTTGAGGTCCTAAATTTAATTCAATGAACGTCTACGAACGAAGGGGAGTCCGGCTGACGACGATAGCGACAGTTACGGTTTATTTTTATGCTCCGTGACATGGAACAAAAAAAAATATATGTTATACATAGCTGTGCGAATACGCAATTTTTTTCTTTTTGAATTTATTACGAAATGCATTGGGAAAGGAATCACGTTTTCTTTGTGAATCGCCGGTGAACTGTTCTACTTTTAAATATTTGTTGAAAAATTTTTATACATAGAACAGAGTATACGAATTCGAGGAGTTCGTCGATGCATAATGATTAGTCGGCGATATATTTATTGTCCCGCGTTGTCTTCGCTTATGGAATATTTAGAGCATGTCATTATTGGACAGTACGAAGAAATGTGGGCGTTTCTGCTAACGCGAAGAAAGTTCTAAAGGAATGGTCCATGATTATTCGGAAACAAAAAGGCAATGAAAACGAAGTATTCTTGTGTTTTGAAACCAGCGTTAGAACAATAGAAAAAAACTAGCCCACGTGGGATGTCTTCTCAATTCTTCTAAACAATGTCAAAATACGAAGGGAACTGCACAGCGGACTTAAATAAGTTGTCTGGACGATCAAATTCAGCTACAGTAAAACCGCGCGCTTCTCAACAACTAGGTCATCCACTGTGCATTATATCGCTGTGTCAGACCCTCGGATAATACTCCGCAAATACATTTAACCAGATAAAACAATACCCAAACATAGTCAAGAATTTGCTTGCGCAGGTCACGACAAAAAAATCGTTGGGTCGACGATAGTGACCGGGGTCTCGGCAATCTCCCGCGCTATTTTCAGTCTCGTTGCAGGAAGCATGAAACGTTCGTCCATCCGTGTGTGTGTGCGCGTATACTTGTATGTGCGTATTAGGTGCAGCGAGAACACTCTGTATAATCGAACGTCCCATAACACTCGGGGAGCGTTCTCAACGCGAGGAAAGACGAAGAAAAGCGTTATCGGCCATGCAGTTTGAAAGGAGACGAAAAGAGGGTAATGTATGATAATGCGGTACTACCACGATCGTGGATGTGGTATGTGGCGAGCGGACCATAGCACGAAGAACGCGTAGAAACGAAGGGGAAGTGTAGCTTGTGTTAGTCGAGGGGGGTTGGTTCGACTATGTAGCTGCGACGGAAAACGTAGACAAGGGAGAGATCCGGGACTCGTTCGCCATCGAGAGCAGGGCGTGGTGCCGAGCTATACACCCCTCCATTTTTCCATCTCACTCGCTCGCGCGTTTTTTCTTTCGTTCTCTTACAAAACCCAGCTTCGAAGAGCCACGAGACCACCCCGCTGAGCAAACGTCTCGCTCGGTTGCTCCCGTTTTCCGTCGATCTTCTTGCTCTTGTTCCCATTTTTACTCGACCCACGGTTTCCACATTCGACCGCGTCTCTCTCTCTCTCGCTCTCGCTCGTTCTCCCGCGAGGGTATCCCCGCAGTCCCGGCGTAGTGCCGTTGGTCGATACTTCGGGGTCGCGCGTATAACCGCGCCAGCCGCCGTCGGCATCTCGACGCCGGAATTTCGACGTCATGGCCGCCACTGACTCAGTGATAACCTCGTACCGTGACTGCCCGCGGCTTGAACGACGATTCTACGATCGGACAAAATGGTGAGTAACGAAATCTCGGGCTGAGCCATGTGTATATGGGTGCATGTACCTCGGGTGGTTTACCTTAAGAAGTTACGGGGACGATAAGACGGACGAAACGTCTAATGGGATTGTACGTCTTCGTGTATATAACTCGAGTTGAGGATGCTGGGACGATTGTTGCGATGATTCGACTGAGAGATTTGGGACGGAATTGTACTGACAACGACTTTGGGCGATTGTGGAATCGATCGTAATGTTTTTTTTTCTTTCGTACGTGTCGCGCCACGTTGGATCTTTAATTATTTTAGGAGGATTTGAATTGGCAGTCAATGTTTTTAACTGCGGCATAAGGATAGCAATAAATTATAGTTACGAACTGTTATTGGATAGTCGAATGGCTGATTTAGCAATAGCAGAGCTCGATAATTCGCTGTTGATTTGTTCGGACTATCAAAGCGTCAAGGACGACGTGTAAAACATATTTTTTATGAAATGGTAATGTTTGGGGGGCCTTGTAAAATTTGACTCAACATCGTAAAAATTAAAAATCTCATAAAAACGGCAGTAGATACAGAGCTCTCACAGTTTCGGAGAGGCGTGCCGAAACTTAAATCCATCGATCAGCTTATTCTCAATCGAGATTTTTATTATTATTTGAATTTTTTCTTCCACACAATTTCTTCTTCGACTTCCAAACGAAATAATCATAGAATCATGGTCACGGATATGAGATCTTTGAATTATATTCGAGCGGTGGATCACACAACTGTGGGCGAAGACATACCACTGGAAACCGAAATTATGATTATTTTATTCGACTCCTCTCTTCGTCATTGACAATCACAATTCGTATTTATTTCTATACTTGAGAATAAACTACAAAGCGAATAAATGATAGTATTAAAATAATAATAATAATAATAATAACAATAATAAAAATAATAATAATAAAAATAATAATAATAATAATAATAATAATAATAATAATAATAATAATAAAAATAATAATAATGATAATAATAATAATTATAATAATAATAAAAATAATGATGTTAAACCCATGGACCGAAATTGAATTAAAACAGAGATCAGCCAAAGCATTTTTCCGGAGATGACAATTATCGTCGTTCGGTCGGAGTCGCGTTTCAAAAGCGATACAACTTACCGATGATCAAGGCGACAATTCGCGACTTTGTCAAAGTGCAGTAGACGTCGTGAAACGGAGAGCAACGCGAACGAGAAGGGTCGTGGCAAAGCAAATTGGCAATGGGTCGGTTTCTTCGCGAGTCGGGAATAAATCACGCTCTTGCCGCTCGATGGTTCGTCCAGCGCGCCAGCGTGCTGGCGCTTTGCACACGTACGAAAAACGTCGACGGTGTAGGCGCCCGCGTCCGCTCGCGCCCATAGTTCGAAGCACACGCGAGAACGAAGAAGACGAAGAAGCCGCGGCAGCAACAGTGGAAGCAGCAGAAGTGAAGCGGCCGAAGGAGGAGTCAAGTTGTTTATTTGATGGCGCCATAAAAGGCCTCTTTACGTTTATCTCCCGTTTAAAACGCTCCCATAAAACCAGCGACTGCACACACAAACCATCAAATACGCATAAATCATATTGCGAAACGGTCGCGGTAGCTCTTCCTCTCGCGCGCGGACGAGCACGAAATCTCGGCTACGACGTCGAAGCCACCGACGCCGCGCTTCCCGGCTTCACGGGGGTTATATATCCGTCTCGAATCTACTTCGACGAAAATTTCACACGCGACGGAACGCGAGCTACGCGCGAGAGCTTCGACGACGGTTCGTGGGGTTTACTCGGGTCAGGCGATGCGTCGATGCCAAATTTTATTCCCGTTTCCTGTTCGGTCGAGAATGAAACGATGAGCGATATTTTTGATGTGGCTTTTTCGATTATGGTCGATTTGTTGAAAAAATTATTTTCATCGTTTACCAATGAGTTTACTGGAATTGTTGGGTGGTCGACGATGTCATGGTTTTGATGGAAACCGATCGATTATTGATCTTCGTGTTTATGTCGATATTTCTCAAGATTCGCGTTTGCCAACTTTAGAATATATTATTTTTCTTGGCGGAGTCAACGATGAAAATTCTATAACAAGTAATTCAATTTTCTTAAATATAAACACGAGAATTTGATGGGAAATAGATAACGCGGTGTCGACCTCTCCAGCAAGATAGATTTTTACGGCAATAATCGAAATATTCACATACCTTTTCGACACCCTAAAAACCGTCTCAAATATTCTCTCAACAAATAGTCGACTTCCGCAAGCACGTCCGTACGTTTCGTAGCACCGCGAAAAAATGATGTTTTTTCTTCCTCTTCCTGGCAGCGACTCCCGCAGTAGTTGATCATCAGGTGACGGAACGGGGGTTGAGGCGACGAAAAAAAAAACGTGCGACCTTGTGCCAGGAGCAATATAACAGTAAAAAAAAACAGCCGGCAACCCTTCTCCCGCCCGATGGACTCGAGCGGCAATTTTTACGTCTCTCCGTACAATATCGTATCTACGGAGTATCGGCGCAGGTAAGAAAACTCGGAATTGTGACCTCGACGGTGTCTCGTCTCGTCGCAAGTGCAGTCAATGCGAGGAAAAAGAAGAAAAAGAATATAAAAATAAACTCTTTTTCGAGTCGGAGGTCTCGCTGGCGGCCCAGGTAGCGCGCGAGAGAAAAAAAAACCGAGTAAGACCTTCGAGCGATCGTTTAGCGTGGGGCAACCCTCTCGTTTCATCGCGGGTTCATGCTCGGCCTTCGATTCACCCCCACCAAGACGGTACGCTTTTTTAGCCTCGGGGGTGCACAGAGCATTTTTTTTTCAAACGAACGAATAAAGAAAACTCGAAGTATTTTTTTTCTTTTCCAAGAAAGAAGAAAAAAAGACTGCAAAAACGTCGGAAAAAAGCGATTCTCATACGATTCGCAAAACGAGGCGCTTGAAAAAAAAGGATATATCGCGATCGTTCTCTCCATGGGAGGTAATGTGGAAGATAATATCACAAATTTATTTGTTATATTATTATCAACCACGCCACGAGCGTTGGCGCACTCTCTTCTGTCCGACCGTGCCTCCGGCCATTCCTTCCCGAGCGTTGGCGAATAAAATCCGACTCGGGACAAAATTTATCCGACTTCTTAATGCGCTCTGCCTACGAAATCTTTTCCATCGCGAGTACCCTTCTCACTGCGGTATATTTATCTCCGCGCTTCATTAAGACTGCGTCAAAGTTTCCTTTCATGGAAATCCCCTGGAGCAAATTGTTTTTACGAAAAAAAAAATGCAAGACGTCGATTGCAACGTTCGAAACTATTTTGTGAATGAAGAGAGAGACTCGGATGATACGATTCCAATTATTGATTGAAAAAATAAGAATCTCTGAGTAGAATATAATTCGGGAAAATAATCGTTTCTCGCCTAAGAATTCAGTTGACAGCTCGAAGGATTAACTCAACCCCAACCAGGACTTAAATACATTTTTAAGCGTCAATTACATTACGACAAATTCCGTCTTTTCATGAACTTTGCATCTCTGCTCCGCAATAAATGCACTGGCAGCATCGATATTAGATAGCTGCCGTTTTGTAACGACCAAACTTCGTGAACTACCGATAACCCGCATCGCGATACGTCCCAGCGATGCAAACACACGTGCTGCAGATTCGAACGGAAGCCATGCGTAAAGCCTCAACTTCCAAAACCACGTGCACAAAACCCTTACGCAAACCTGCGACGGCACCGCAGTCAAGGTCGACCGCCCGCACGTTGGCTTACGGGGTCGTACCAGAAAAGGGTTGTTTTGTGCGTTTTACGAGCCTCCCCCCCCCGCAGGACGTCCGAGTCGCTGCAACGCATCTCTTCGGTATGCCGTCAAGGTCGCAGCCTTCGCTTAACGGCCGTTCACAAAAAAGGCAACCCTTGCTTCCGGAAATACAGCCAGCCCTACCTAGCCGATATTACCACGAGGACGCAAGACCGTCTCCGTCACTCAATTCCGCATTGACTCCGACCTTGGTCCTTCCACTTTGAGCTATGCAATTCTCGAAGGGTTAATGCGACTCGGTCGTGTCAAACAACCTCGCAACATTCACAAAATAATACGACGTTATTTTTTCTTCCCTTTTTTCGTCGTTCGTCCTCGTCGCACCCTTCCGTTATTTTTTTACTCACCGGCTACCTGAGCGCGGCCGGAAAAAAAAAGGCCTCACGCTTCGGCCCGACAATTTTTACGAGGGTGCGGCAAGGACTGAGCGGGACTCGAGGTGGCATACGGAGAGCAAAGCTCAAAGACCCAACGAGGACCTTGCGACTCGTCGTAAAGGGGTAATCAGCCCTCTCCGCGAGCGCGGAACAGACCTTGGTTCTAATGTCTGACAACCCCGCGTGGCTCTCCCCCATGCTCGCAACCGTTCCAACCCAAGCTTATGTATTTCTCTCGCTTCAACACCCACCGGCCTTTGAACTCTGATGTCACTCCATCTCCGTCACCGAACGAGACGCGTATCTCCATCTTCGTCGTCGTCGTCGACTCCTTTGACGCTTAGCCTCTATCCCGGACTGTCTGGCACGATGCCATTCTCGTCTCGAAACTTGTCTACGAAACAACTCTCGTGGATCCACTCCGCGGTTTTCATTTCCATCGTCCAATCGCAAATTCCATTAACGAAATCCATCGTACGAGAATCGTCGTGGAAAACTCGGTGGAAATGGTGAAACGCGAAACTTCGAGCGGGGGGGAGTTCAGTGTCAGTGCCAACTTGGGATGAGTAACTCCGACGTCTCTTATCCGTTTGAATATGACGGTTGACGGTTCCAATCCGGGTTATGATCTCTCGAACAATCTGTGTGACATGTTCTTCAATTGTTATCGGTGCTTCGTGCCTTCTGGTCCCGCGTCGGGGAGTTTCGGTGTGGGCTCGTGTCGTACGAACATCGCGTAAAGTCGTGTGAGAGCAATTTTCGCTAAGTTTGTATTGGAGTACGAACTACCGGGCTCCGGGATCTTCGGCCAGAGTTTGCCAAACTCGTGTGAATCCGCCTCTGGCCATATACACATACATATACGCATATATGTATATGTATATACGAGTAGAGAGAAGGAGAACGAAGCGCAGTGGAAGAGGAGGTGAGCGAGCAGCCGGTAGGTCGAGTCGATAATCGACCCATGCCACAGCCCCGGTGGCCATTTTGAATTCGTGCCTTTGCTCCGTTGATGCCTCGCGCTTCTTTTCCAAGTGCTGCTGCTGCTGCACCATGGCAAAGACAACCATCCGCAGCCAACGATCCAACGTTATATTCCATTAAATCCGTACGTATAGCATGTTTCAGCATCATTTACCTCGGTATTTCTTCTTTCTTCTCTTCCTCCGCCTCTTCGTTCTCCTCTTTCGTCGCTGCCACCGCCGCCGCCTCGTCTCCTTCCTCATCATCATCGGCTTACGGCAGACTCGGCTCGCTTCTCAAACCGTTACTCCCGTTTACCAGCATCGGCACGGCCGAAAAACTCGTCGACGAATCATCCAGAACCTCACAAATCCAAGAATATCGGCGCGAAAGCGCGCGTTCGACCGCGAGAGTTCCCCATCGCGACTCGCGCCTCTTTCCAACCCGCTCGCAATGGCTGATCTTTCGAAGCGTCGTTGCGGTTTGGTTGTTTGCCCGCGGATTTCTCTTAACGCCCCGGTCGGATTGCTCGCTAAGCGATTTTGTATATTCTTCGCAGTAAATTCGTCTCCGTCCTCGTCGAAGACGTTATTCGCTCTGGCAAAGCTACCGAAAGAATTCGAGAGCCGCACGTTCGAGCGCCGCTACTTTGAACCGTCGCCGACTCAACGGCTACCGAGTATTCTGAAACAAACGTAATTTGTCTTTTTTGTGGTTTTTTTTGTATCGTGTTTTTTTCTCTTTTACCGAACGACTTGCGAATTAGTATTTCTCTCCTCTTTTGGAACGCAATAATCTTCGAAATATCGCACTCACCGCGCTGTGAATTTCTTCGCGAAGCTACAAAGATGTTCAAACCGGATAATTTTGCGGTTTTTTTCCGCTCGTGTTCACGCTGCAATTTCGACATCAATGTTTCACGTAGATAGTTGGTTAAACTGTTTTATAACCCAGAATTTCAACCGTCACGACGTTTCTCGAGATTCAACTCAGCGTTGGTTGTTAAAAGAAAACAAAAATTAATGAAAAATCGTGTCTTCGTCCCTCGTCGTTGGATTCCGCGTGAGTTTCCGAGCGTCGGCGACGTAGCGCGCTTCTGTCGAGCTCAAGTTTCCGTCCGTACTGTACACGCATGGAGGACTCTCTGGCTCGAGTTGATAATAAATGCTGACGAATAAACGCGTGTGCGTCGCTCGTTATGTACGAAAAATTATATTCGTTCCGCGTCGCGGTTCGCATGTGCGTGTACCGTGATAATGATTATAAATACTCGCACACTTTTGGCGAGTGCAATCGGTGCAGCGTTTGCCGTCGCGTGCTGAATAACTTTCGAAAAAAAATTTCCGTGTCAAAGAAACTCGGCAGCATCGAGAATCGTTCGACCGGAAAAATAATCAATATCTAGATTTGTCATCGCACGAAAAACAATCGATTAGCTTATCGAACGTATGAAGATCGGAGATTCACGATAATGGATCCGGTCTCGTGGCAAAGCACGGATGAATTATAAGTTCGACTAATGAAACACCGAGGAAATGGATAATTATACCGCAGGAATACCTGATCGGTTAACTGAAAATCGTTCCCCGTGCACGTGAGGCTAATCGATAACCCATTCGTATAATTGACAGCGAACTTCGGACATCGTGATAGCAATTAATTATCGCGGTATATATAATTACAACCGTTTGAGTATCGCGTACGGCCCCATCACGACGATGACGCCACCGCGGTAGTTGCGCTTAAATTACGTTCACGATTTGCGCTTTGAGTTCCGTTTCGAGATACGCTCGAGCCGCATTCCACGTGGTTATTTAAATACGTCGAATACGTAAATCGGTGGCCAGGAGATTTCTCTCGATGACCGTAATACGCGGTTGAATATGATCAAGCGGGCCGTAAGCTTTTTATTGAAATAATCGTATCGTATTTTCGATATTGTATTTCAAGATTAGAATTATTGGCTTCTGTAATCTGTAATTGATCAATGTTACTTCGTTCGAATATTATCGAATACGGCCGAGTTTTAGCGATAGTTTGATACAGATTACACGGTTTGTGAATATGGTGTGGAATTTCCTGGTCGATCGCTTCGAACCGATGGGCGGTCTTGGCCGAAGTCCGAAGCCCAACGAGATAGACTCGAAGTCGAGCAGCGAGTGTAAGGATCGTGTTTATGAATAAAGTGGCTCATATCGTTTGGTACTTAAGTGTACTCTTGTGTCTCGGTGGACAATGGCCAATTCATTTCTCTGACGGCGAGCAATATTGTACTCCTGGCAAGCGAACCAGAGCTGCGACGTTGTTCGAATAGTGACCACAGAGCACGGCCATATTTGCTTGGAATACTATAAAGCGCGTTGGTCGAAGCTACGGAAGATTCTTCGGTCACGCCCTCGCATCCACCATAACCGCCACGTATACACGGGCAGTCTCTCGCTCCCGTGTCTCTCTTCGTTGTTTCATTCTTCGACGGTAATAGACGTAGAGTTTTTTTTACAAATTCACTGGCACAGAGAACCACAACACAGCCATGATAATAAAAATAATAATAATAATAATAATAATTATAAGTATTATTGATATTATTATTATTATTATTAATAATATTATTATATAATAATAATAATAATTATTATTATTATTATTATTATTATTATTATTATTATAATAATAATTAATAATAATAATAATAATATAATAATAATAATAATAATAATAATAATAATAATAATTATTATTATTATTATTATTATTATTATTATTATTATTATTATTATTATTATTATTATTATTATTATTATTATTATTATTATTATTATTATTATTATTATTATTATTATTATTATTATTATTATTATTATTATTATTTATTATTATTATTAATATTAATATTATTATATAATAATAATAATTATAATTATTATCATCATTATTATTATTATTATTATTATTATGATTATTATTATTATCATCATTATTTTTCATTATTATAGCTGTGTTGCGGTTACTAGCAATACTAATAATAATAATAATAATTATTATTATTATTATAATAATACAATAATAATAATAATAATTATTATTATTATTATTATAATAATACAATAATAATTATTATTATTGTTAAGATTCTTATTATCATTATTATTATTATTGTAGTAATAATAATAATCATAATAATATAGGTAATAAATTTTTGAACGAAAAGAGAAAAGTAATCTTCTGTTATCGAACAGGAAGATAAGAAATAAACGATTTTCAGGATATGAGCAATTCGTAGGGTTCAGTGGGGAAGTTCGGATGATAAAAAAAAATGTATGAACATAAAATTGCTGATCACATCGGGTATGGATTGCGCGGCAGGTCGAATGACTTGTCCGTCGATTTGCGTCGGGGATTATACGAGACACGTTTCTCGGATTTCGCTGTGGGAGATTGGACCGTGAGAAAAATCCCGTAGACCATTACACCTCGGAAACGTGGTAAACATGTACACGAAGCTCGGCAGCATCGAGGGGATTTAATGCCCCGGTTGTAAAGTCCAAAAGTCCGCGGCGAGGGACTTGAGATAGCGCGACGACGACGCGCGGGCGCGTACGTACGCGCGGAGTTGTTCACTCTGCACCGATGTGCGCTACGACCGTTGCATAATTTATGCTTTCGCGCTTATCGTCGCCATATCGGCCTACGGCATTGACTGCGAATCTCGGGTTTGGAACCCGACAATTGCACCGGGGGAACGCTCTTTCATAGATTAAAGTTTGGCAATTAATTTTCGTTCTGGGTTTGTCACAGTACTGTTATCTTATTTTGTGTTTTGTTGGAATTGAATAATTGCTCGACCGGTTGATAAATCTCCAAGATTCCTTGGGTAGCTATTGGACACATGGTAAAGTTTTTTTCTTCGATATAGGAAAATATTTAGAGAAGTACTAACGGAAAGGAATGATAAAATTTAGTTGATAGAAATTTTGCAATATTTAAAAATCATCGATTTTTCAGGAGTTTATTTTATGCATATTTTCAAGATTTTTGAAAAACCAAAACTTGACGAATTCGCGTGATTTAAAATTCATAAATACCGTTTCAATCGCCGATTTTTGTTCAAACTTCAATTCGATCAAAAAAATTCTTAGGGACTCAGAAATTTCTTGAAATTTTCATTCCTTTTTCATAATTTTTTATTTTCATTCGTTCTCATTTAACAAATTTTTGTTCGGCACTGGTCCAACTCCGTATGTTTTATATCCAATGTACGAAACGAGATCATATCTTCGGGCATAATGCAATCATTATTCATCGCTCCGACAATTCAAGTTGGCGTTGAGCTAGCCGCGTTGAGCAACGATTTAACGGCCGATACGCCGGAGAGTTACGATACCACGATTCTTCGTAGCAGACCGGTAGCGAAGCGAGTCCACGAGTAGATTGTCCATTCCTTAATCCCCACATCTGGCGCATGCTCGGAAACTAGCCAACTCACCCGACTTAAGACGCCTCAGGATAAACATTACTTCTTTCTCGATCTTGAGGTCGATATACCGCACAGACAGCAATATTCTTGATAGCGCTAATGCCCCGTGAAAACGCAATGGAAACGAGAAAAAATAAATAAATAAAAGAAATCGACTTAGCTGTTAGTGCAGAAGTGCTTTCAAATAAAACGAGCGGCAGTCCGGTGCAGCGAGGCCTGTCTCTGACTCGCGTATTACCGAAGGGGGAACCACATCAGCCATGCCGATCGAGAATCGTCGAGTTTAACGACGCGAATCGGATCTCAACGAAAGATTACGGTGACTGCACTGCCAATGTCTTTCCGAGAAGTTCAAATAAATTTTAACCATAATTACTTCGTCATAAAAATTTCGTTCGCCCATTTTTGTTATCAGGTTGATTATTTATTTAATTCGTATTGTGATTAAACGTGCCTGAAACTAGAATCCGAATTGTTACAAAGTAAACTGTCGTACAGTTTCGATCGTTACGATAATTGGCCTAGTCGCCAAAAGCGGCTTAAAGTGAAGGCGCGATATTCATTCCGGTTTGGACCAAAACGGCTCTCAATCCAACGACGCGTTCGTTGGCGAAAGACGTTGATCTGGACGGTTAGTGAGGCCAACTCGAGCAGCACGAAACGGAGCAAGCCGAATTCTCGTTTCATCAGGCACTAACGAATTGCTCCATAATTTGCAATGGATCCTGTTTTCCTCTCATTTTAATCTCCGAAAGATTGAATCGGAGTGTCTCGACAATCGGTGAAAGTGCCAGTTGGGAATTAATCCCACGCGTGCCGTTTCCGAGCTTGGATAATAAATTAAGCGAAGAAATTACCAAAGTCGAGTCTCTGTGTCATTGTCGAGCGACTTGACGGGACTTCCGTGAGCTCAGAGTAGTAGACACTGAGATTGAAATTCGAGAATGGACCATTTTCAGCATCTCTGTGGAACGTCACTCGCTGGACCGTCGAAGCTTCGAGAGTGTGCACGTCGCAGAGCCGGAGAGTCTCTGGATCGCCTCAACAGAATTCTGTACCACGGATTAGTCTCTCTCATCCTTGGACGACGTGTCTCGCACGTCTCCTCCAACGCCCACGCGAAAACTGACCCTAATACAATCGTGACTCCTTTTAACAAATGCCTTCTCCGTTGTTTGCTCGTTCGACATCGCGTACTGCTTTCAAGACGCTTCACCGAGAGCTTCCTGCTATGATCTTTACGCTCGACGTACAACGTGTAGAAGACGTACGAATATCACGGTGAATTGTTACTTTGTCCGGAGCTTTTGCAATTGGATCACGTTGGCACGTACCCAAAGAATCAGTTGGAAATCACTCGAAAATGCTTTCGACCGAGCTGGGTGAGAACCCAGCTGCATCGACTAACAAGTAGGCTATGTGTCCTGTACATGTCTCATTTATTAAGGAGGTTATGAAGAAAACTGAGGTTCGAATGTACTTACGTAGGTCGTTGCTTTAACGAACTTTCTTTGCCGGTCGAATGCATCCTACGTTGCAAAACGTTACAACATTTTATGGTAAATCCAAAATGTTCGTAACAAGCTAACGAAATTTCGAGTGATAATATTTTCGGTGTACTTTTGGTTATCCGTAGATGCCTGACTTAATTAAATAACCATACTTCGATAATAATATCCGTAATCGAACAAGCTCTGAATAATTACTGACAAGTTGTTTGTATTCAATAAAAATATTATTGGACGGTTCGTGCGTAGCTGAAGTGTCAACTCATCGACCTGTTTGTTCAACACCATTTTCGGAAGAACCTTCATACAACGCCCGCTCCGATACCTGATCCGGACCGCCTTGGACTGCATGTATATACATACTACCGTATCGACAACCAGAGCACTCCGAATGCGGCCGAACGACCGGCCGTAATTATCGAACCAATAATGACTCGATTATAGCTCTACCTGGTTCGAACACCACCCCAAAATAAAAGAATCCCATAATAACCTCTGAGGGTAAATCGAATATTCGCGAACAATGGAATTTCCACTATCGTGATTCGGGTAGTCATGCTTCCAAAGAGGTCATGCCGGGCGCAGCACCACGCTGCGCCAGGACAGCTCGGTAATAATGGCGACGCAGGTACAATACGACACTCCGAGGGTGTCCACGACTGACCCGAGTCGGAGAGAAGTTCCAAAGCTAAATTATCAGAGTGGACAAGCCGACGAAATATGATCGGCAAGGGGCAACTCGGAAATTTTCGTCGCCCTATCCACTCTGGGTTTGATCGCAACGGCTTCGAGTCGTCTGGCGCATTACGACGCGCCCGCGGCCTCGTAAATAATTCCTCTAGCAATTAGTGCAGCAGCAGCGAGCAGCGGGTGGAGCAGTAGCTGAACAAACGCAACGCGAGCTATGGTACGACATATACGAGACGGCAAGACGAGTTCGCCAAGCCGATCTCGCGTAGGCGCGGCTTCACCCCACAATTCATCCAACCCCTCGCTTCACGTCCCCGATGTGTTCCAGTCGTAATGACCCACCGGTCGCCAGCACCCTTCACATCCGTTGCTACAGCGCGTTCTGAATATAGAATTTTCGCAATAATCGGTATTATATGAGTAGGCTGACGCGGAGGCTGGAACGCACTTTGGTGCAGGGCGGACCTGACTACGGTCTGAGAGCCGGAGGCAAACCTGATTAGACTGAGGGACCATAAACGATCGATATGGTACATTCCCCGAGGGTGAATATCCAAAATTGTGTGCGAGTGTGTGATCGGTCTCTTAGCCATATAGGCTTCGATATCGAAACTTTACGATATAATGACGGGAATTGCGAGGGATTCGATTGGTCGGGTTTAATACAGATATTAACATGGGGATAGGGATATGGCGGTCGCTGGGTTTGTACGGAAAAATGGAAATTTATTGTACAGCAGTGGAGAAGAGTGGTCTCTCGTGTAATCGATCGCTACAGCACGTGCGCTCTTCATGCGATATAACATATATAGTCATGCATATGTGGGCCATGGAGAAATTTATTTCGATGCTCAATCGCGCAGCCGGACTTTTGATCCAATCATAAATTTTTCCAACATATGGTAATCACTATTTTTCAACAAACTGAGAAAATATAAATGTATACTTTTTTTTCTGTGACTCGGGCAGGTTTGACGAATGCTCACTGTCACAAATGTGGCTGGTGGTGATAAATCTGTGAGCTCATGTTGAGCTACGACGTCGTGAATTTATTCATACTCCATGATTTCAGTTGATGCATTGCTCCACACTCTCTCATTCTTCGATCGTCAAGTTTTGCGTACATATATTTCTGGTTATGTACACGCGAGAGACGATTCTCGGCACGCCGCCGTTTATGGCTCACGGATATAGCCGCGTTTACATCGTTGAATGACGTCATCTAACGAATTGTGTATTAATACAGTATTTATAGCCGTTTTCGAGCATTTATCTCGCTCTTTCTACATCCACGATGGGCGTCTTGCTGCGGGCTCGTAAAATCTTCGCAACCAAACCAATAAATTTCGATAACGCGCATACATCCGCGTGGTTACCACGCTCTCGTGCGATCTTCCGCAATCAACGAAAGATTTTATAAACATTAAACAAATTAGTAATATACGACCGTTGGAGAAATTTGATTTTAGTTTATGATTTTATTTTATGATTTTATGGTTTTAGGAAATCGTATTTTCTCGATACCTCGTTAATTATCGGGGATTCAAGTACCTAATGTTGGCACGGATTAAGGAGGGAAGCCTACAACCTACAACTAAAAAATTCGGTTTTTTTGTACATATTACAAGGATACAAGGATATTTATTGAGAATACGACATTATTTTATTATGGTTGGTGTTTTATTTTCTCATTTACGAATTATTACCCAATCAAAACGTTAACGCGTTTTTCTCAAATTGTCATTTTTTGATCTGGTCGTAAGTAAACTAAAGACACTATGGATCCGATTAATATTATCAAAGCTTTATTTCGTTTAGAAAATCCGTGTCTACGACATCTCATAGGGTTTTTTTTAAACGCTTTCCTCTATTTTCATCCACGGATCAATAAGCCTCGAGAACGTTGAAAATAAGAAAAGCATGTTAAAGGTCCGCCATATTGTTTTGTTTAGCTAAACATTTGTTTTACATGGTGCCCAAAGCCACCACAACCAGAATTATAAATCTTCCGCAGTTTTTTTATTTCGGATGCACCATACGAGCCCATTAATGTCAACCAGGTGGGAATTTTATTTTTCGAACAGTGGTAACTTCTGAGGGCGGAAGTGCAGGCAGAAGCGGACGAAGTTCTCATTAATTGATTTTTTCATCATCCACTTATATCATTAAAGTGTGGTAAATATTTTAGAAAGATCCGATAAAAAATTTCGTTAAAAACATCGATCCTAGAAATACCTTCACTTTTTAGCTCTCTACAGCGGCTCGCCCCCTTAATATAATCGACATTGGATAATTGTTGAAACCTGCACATTGCACCGATATATATTTATTTGATAATTATGTTCACAGTCGAGATACTCGAAAAAGTCACTTTAAAAAAACTCAAATTAGATAATTAGACCTCGCTATAGCTAATGGAGATAAGATCTGGACGTTCTCCGAATCGAAGTATCCATTTCAACATCTCATGGAGACTGTTGACTCGAACGACATTGCTAGCGGTTCGCGGAAAGTAAATAAAGTTACAAAGTACGCAAAACCATTCGTACCAATCTCCATAATCGATACAAACATATAGCAACCGTTTTTTTCTCAATTATCATCGGCTATACGAGTATTTTTCGTGCAAATTACGGTCGTACATTAGTATAATGTCACTTCAATAAAAACATAAAAATAAATGAATAAAAATAAATAAGCAATCTCGGTATCGGCGAAGGCGGGAACGACCGGATTCTACCTCAGTGCAAATAAGGATGGGGATAATGCGAGTGAAAAGTTCCCTGCAGAGGCATTCCACGCTCGACTCGTACGGATATGCGCTATACTTTATCCTCTCTTGCTTTCATTTCTCTCTCAACCTATCGTCCTTTCTCCCTCACTCTACGCTTTTTTCTCCACCGGTCGCTATCTAAAATCCCGTAACTTAACAAAGAAACGACACGCGGCGATGCCTCGCAAGAGTCGCGAGCGCCGTTAAGGGGGATGGTAGAAGAAATACTGCGCGAGAAGCTGCTGGGTCTGTGAAAAACGTAGGTTGAGAAATCTCGCGTGTGCGGCACCGGCATCGGCCCGTATCTTCGGGGAGGTGGAAACGACGACGGTACACGCGCTACAGACAGAAGAGGCGAGGGAAGTTCATGGAAGGATCCCCGCTCGTGCGAGGAAGCCCACCGGAACCGGAGAAGTGAAATGAGAACGAGGGAGACGGAGAGAAAGGAAAATAATAGGAAGAAGAAAGCCCATATAGGACGAAGTTAGCTGAGGAAAGGGTAAAATACTTGCCGAGAACGGAGGCCGGGGGTGGGCGGGGGGTTGAAGATCGCTCGGAGGAAGAACCCCTGGCTGGGTGGTACATGCGACGTATTTCGGAGAGGGTGCGGGGCTAAACTTTTACGCTCGTAAAACGAATGGAGACGAAAGAAAAAAAAACGCGCAAAATTACATTAAGAAACTCGGGCGTTTTGTTGGCGAAATACGAAGAACAAGAGCAAAAGGGTGGGACTTACGAATGAGAGTCGCGATGCTCTTCGTACACATCTGCGAAGGTACATAGCGGATATCTCGTCGCCGTAGCCATTTGTGTTGCGAATCTTCTCGGTTTATCTCCTTCGAGATACGTCTTGCTGCCGTACTCGTCGTCTCGAATACCGTGTTTTCACACTCGTTCGGGAAGTTTATTTCTCGTCCTGGGGTCCTTGACGTGTATCGTCATCTAATTTAGTCAGGGTCGAGAATATCGCGTAGCTAGGAAAATGAGGTTCATTCGGTGTTTGAAGGGAGAAGAATATTAAAATTGTCGAAAAGATAGGGTTGTTTCCTATTCATATCTATGAAGCAGCGCTTATCAGTGAACTCTTTGAGGACCGGTCTTTGTTTCGGAGAAAACTGAAATTGAACGATAAAATCGCGTATATTTATAGATTCATCAAAGGCCCATCGATGATGTCATTCCCATTCTGATCAGAACCCCTCCCCTAAAAAGTTGTCCATGTTTGTGAAGCGAAAAAAGCTCAAACTCCATTCGTCCGGAAGAATCCGCGAGTATATAAAAAGCTGAAAATCCCTAGCCATAAAATAAATTGAATCTACCAAGGCTGCCAGCTCCACAGACCTACATAATTACATCGAAGTCAATTATATCTCCTTTCTTATGTGTTGAATTAATAAACTTGCCCACCGTGGCGCTATGCGGCATGTGGCGAGATTAAAACGAAAATTTCGCTATTACGGTTCGGAGTCAAAATCGGAGAACGTTGATAATTCCCAAAGCACTTTGACCAACCCTCGTTTCCCAAGGGCGCGGAAATGAGTAGCTGGCGCGTCGACGAGAAATTCTAGATTAAACAAAAGAAGCGAGAATATTAAACGACGAGGATATATATATATATAATATATCTATAGAGAATGATGAGACCGACGATCCGCTCTCCCATGGAAGATCGTCCTCTCCCATCCGTTGTACCTTCGCCAGGCGAGTGGAGGAGTTGTGCAGAAGGGTGCAGCACGATGTAGACGCTGCTTCCTTCTCACCTCGCAGCGCGTACTTACGAATATAGTACGGCTCGGCGTGTAGAAAGAGAGGGTGGTCTGCATATAAAGTGGATGGGAAATGAACCGGGCAACGTTGGTGCTTCGGACGATGCAGCTTCGGTCTTTGCTCCTGTGCGGCGCAACCCCGCGAACGAGTTGCTTTCCCACTGGCACACACCCCTGTTGGTGTACCATGGCTACCATGTACATTTTCCGCGCATGGATAGGACCTGTACTGAACGTCGCTACGGCATACACGCGGCCTTATGTATCTCGGAGAGATACTCGTGTTAGTCGTTGCGCGAGTATACATGCTGCGGATGTAGATGTATTTATAAACAAGTATTCCGGACTATGTACCGAGCATATCCGGTTAGTTCTGTACACAAGCCATGTTTCCTCTGTACATAAATGGAGAGCATTTGATGTCTTACATATGTACTCTTGATTATACAAACTTATGTACAATTTCGTAGAGAACACTGCATTTATATATATGTATATGTATATCTATGTAACTATTTACTACACCTTTATATACGCGAATATACTTCTTTTCTATGTGAAATGTGTATTGCACACAGCATTTTGCGTATGTATATACGTGTAGAGCGAGTGGCAGGGAACGAGCGAGGAACGAGACCGGGGGAAAAAGGGGTTGGGCTATCGGGCGCACAGGGTGCGCTCAATGACTGCACAATTTTCAACTTTTGCCATCGCCTCGCCGAGAATGGAAAATGGAGAATCCCTACGAGAGCCGGTTCGCGGGGCAAAGAGGTTTCCACGACGATGGAGCCAAAGCGAGCTAAACCCCTTTTCCTTGGCGATGTCGGCAAAGTTTCCGGCTCGCGACCGGAACGTTCTCAACCCCCGACAACCCCCGGCCACCCGTGAGACTTCTCCTATCGGGAGAAGCACCACCAGTCGCCCTTTAATTCGTTCGTCTCTCGTTCCACAGTTACCTCCGTTTTCAACCGAATGCCCGAGCAATCGCCGGACTCGAACGTCACCGAAAACTCACCCCTTCGGGTTTATGCCGGCATTAGGACTGTATGCTGGTGAGGTCGTGCGACATTTGCCAACTCTTTGGTCGCAAAATTATTTTTCGTCGGCAGAATATTTTGGCGAGTTGGAAAATTGTTTATCAGATTTGAGAAAAGTTGTCGTGGGTGAAATGAATTTTTCAGGAGGGTCTTTTTTGTGTCTGTGTTTTTTATTTTCAAATAAGATTTTCCGTTTATCGAAGAGATTCGAGAATGACCCGAGTAAACAAATTATATGTAGTTTATATATCTACTATATATAGAATTGGGCATATGAAGTTCATACATAGTCGAGGTGTATCCGATAAAAAAAAAAAATCCAACGATTATTCTGGCGATATAATAGCGCCAGAAATAATAATAATACAATTCTGTTTGATATAATATAATAATCTATCAAAAAATTATATTTGCTCTATAACATTATTATAATGTTATAGTATTATTATTATTATCATTGTTATTATATTACTATAACATTGTTATAATATCATAATGTACTCTATAACATATTATACAACCTATGTATGGAATTTCGGATATAGATTCTATATATAGGCTGTATATAGTTCATACATAGACCATACATGCTCAATTCTATATCAAGTCAACGTATGGACTATGTATAATTTTTCACTTGGGGATTGATTGACCTATTTGTCATAGGTCTCTATTTATTTCCCCTTCGAGCCTTGAAAATATAAGCCCGCTGAATCTATGGCAACGAAGAATCGAGAGGAGGGGGGGGGGGGGGGGGGGGGGGCGAGGACGAAGCGAGGTGTGCGACGGTGGGTGCCGAACCATCAAAGTCGCAATAAATTAACGGCGCGGCTTCCTCGTTCCCCAAGATCGTTAAGTGCCTTACAGTGCGTCGTCAATCATGCCAGACGGTGCGTCGTGCGAGGGCTCAACGTCGTTCTCGTCCTTGCGGTAGCCTCTTCGTCTCGGTTCTTTAATTAAGGTGGTACCTTTCGTGACGCAACGACGGGAATCGATGAGGTGTGGCGCGTTTTGCGCGGAGAATCGTGTACAAAAGTACTATTTGATTCGCAATGGCTCTCGAACTAAGTGCCAATTAGATCTGAGATTTTAACAATGTTTTTCGAAAAATGTTAATCCAACGTTTCATCATTATTTTTTTGATATGTTAAAAGCCATTTGACCGCTGGGGGTGGGAAGAAATATTATATTGGAAGATGGTTGACTTTGACGATGAAATAATGATAAATATTGTTAATTTCTATATCGATTATCAACGATTTTAAGCAGTAAATTAATTACAAAATCAACGGACACTGAAATAGCACATTAGCTTATCTATCTGCACCGTTTCGAACAAATGCGGGGGAAATAATGTATGACTCTGTAGCAATGACAACAGATCACCTCGCGTACCTTCGTGAACTTTGCGGGGAGTCGTTTGGCTCAACGAAGTTGAAACTATCGCTCGAAAATGATTCGAGGGATGAAAAAAAAATTCAGAAACGAGCGGAGCAATCGTTTTTGACGAGCAGAAGAACACCCGACATTTTCTCGTCGGGTAATCTTCCCTGGTTGGATCACCTCGTTTGAGCGTAGTATATACCTATCGGTTTGCCCTGTCACCCGCGAGAATTCCGATTGTTGGAGTCAGATGGTTTCCACGATCCGAACGCGACCCTGTCGCGTCTGCTGCTAACGCGCGAGTTTCCAACATTGAGAATTCGAACCGATGGATATAGGATCGCAGCAATATCGTCCTCTTGATGGTTCGGCAACGAAACGTCATTGAGCGACTGTAGTCGTGCGGATCGAACCACCAACCAATCTGGAAACTGTGTATTCCTATAACTGGGTACGATAATCGCTGATGATCATCGGACAGGGCGATATTGTTATTCGCAAAAGTTTATAATTCCTCGACGTATTTCGTCGGAACGCTGATGAAGATTGTGTATCGAAACGTAAAATGTAATTTGATACTTTCAAAGTTTCACAGAGTGATACGATTTTTACTAATATGAGTCTTAGGTTCGATACGAATTGTTTTATCGCTTGATCAATTACTCCTATGTGCGATACATATTGTCACATTTCGTCTGAGTAGATAATAAAGTTGATTTGAAATATCAGCGTCAAAGAATTTGAGTAAAATCGTTGAATGACGATAATTCAAGTAAAAATATTTAATTCCACGAGTATTGTTAACCCCGCTAGAAGCAATTGGGTTTGAATATATATCAATTTCAACTACAATTGAATTAATTATTCTTTTGCGCCTTCAATACTGATTAAAAAAAATTACTCTTGCGTCGTCTACCTTCTCCAATTTGTTTCCAACTCCAATACAAGCTCTGTAAATCAAAATCTCTTGTCTATCAAATGAAATAAACGATGGATATTCAAACTCCAAGCAATGGACGGCTGGACGTTGTCCAATCAACGTCCAGTCATCCATTGTTTGGACTTTCGAAGGGCAAGTGTGTTTTGTGATTCTGAATAATCCGTGAGCTTTCGGACAAAAAGGGTCGAAAAGCTTTCGTACCTACACGCGTACGACACACAAATGTACATACATCTCCATGATTTACGCGAGGAATTTCCGTATTGCGGAATCTCGAATCCGCTGTGGCGCGTAATCTCGACGCAGCGACTTTGCAAATGCGGATTGACGGTTATTGGCAAACGCAATAACACCGCACACATATCAAGAATCACCGACTGTGAGTGTTTCGACCGAACCGTGTTTGCTCTTTCCCTTCGAAAGCTTTTCGAAACTTTTGCTGCAACACGAGTCCCCCCCCCCCCCCCCCGCTCCAAGCTTGTCGGCAGCGATGGCGACATCAGGCGCAGGATGAGAGCATCGGAGAGGCTGTGCTGAACCATGGCGTCCTCGTAGCGAGAGAACGGGCGAACGCGGGTGACTCGCCCGCGGGAAATGGCGCGGAGTGGCCATAAAAGGTTGCTATCACAAACGCGATAGCGGTGATACCGTTAGCGGCTATCCGGCCACCGGAGCCGCCACTCTCGTCGGTTCTGAACGAAATCGGATTCGAATAAATCCGTAAGCTTTATTCCCTCCGGCCTGGTCTCCGCGCTACTGCCGAAACGACACTCGACACCCTCCTCAACTCTACGACCCCTTTTCCAAACGGTTTGGATCTATATTGGGATTTTAGACAACTTCTGTTACAATGGTGGGCATTTGAACTATAAATTTGGGTGTGATTCTTTCTTTTATTTAATAATTACGGATGGCTTTAATTTTAGGGGAAAAAAACGAGATTTTATATGCAAAATATAATATAAGATATATCTAAAAATATTTTGAATGTAAATACATTTTTGTAAAAAAAGTGCTCCCGCTCCTGAAAAAAATACAGCGGAAACAGAAGTTCGAAAATAATTCTAAAGTCTGCAAATTCGAACAAAGAACGATGGCGTCTAAAATGGCGACGTTACAGTGGCGCAAAAGTACGTCATAAAAACTCTTGTTACAACATTGCAATTTAATGAGGCCATTCGTACGTACATCGGGTGAAAAAAAAGATGAAACGATTGTGCGTAACGTAGAATTAAAATTGCCGAACAACAGCGGTTTACGTCCAAAGTCGCAGTGACGTTTTCTCCTTTACGGCAACGCGAACGAGGTTGCGAAGGGTGCGGTAATTGCGGTCCTAATTGCGCTTTCTCGCGACTGTTTCGTGCGTTTCCGGAACGAGAGAAGGTCGTCCGTTCGCCCGCCTCGAACCCGCAAACGTTTCGTTGTCGCGTACGAACGCTCGTTCCGTCGCGGCTTCGCCAAGGGCTCGACAACCATTTTTAAATTTAACCCAACAAACTATGCAAATTATACCGAGGCAATGACTGGAGGGAAGCGTTTCGCACGGCTACCTCGAAGATTCGACGTCGGGAAGGCTGCGACAGCGCGTGGGTGGAAGACCCCGCGTGACAAGGACGCGATGTATCTCAACCGAGAAGGTGAGACGGAGAGGAAGAGTTGGGGGACGAGGAAAAAAAACGTGAAAGAGCGAGCGAGAAGGGAGAGAGGAAGAGGGTAATCCTGCTCGCCTACGGGGAAATTGTGGGAGGCCGGAATGAGTCGAGACTGGAGAAAAAAGACAAAACGAAAACGAAAGAACGAACGAACGTTGAAACGAGAAAAAGAATACAAATTGAGTCTGCCTTGAATACATATACGCGAAACGTGTACGAGGAGTATAGCGCTGTATGTACAACGGCGCGGTGGATATATGCACGAGAGAGTGTCTGGCTTTGCGTGTTCAATGCGGTATATCGAAGCCGATCAATACCCATAGATGGAAACCACCGTGTTCGATAGGGGGGAGTTTTGGGTCGACTCCGGACAAAGACCTTGAGACCCGAAATTACATAATTTTTAATGATGAATCAAATTTTTTTGTCATCTATTCGTTCTACTTAGTGATCAGTTAATGAACGTTTGGCAAGAACCCGAACGTAGCGAGGAGAATTAACAAAGTTTTTCGCAACAGTTTTCGCGTGTTTCTTTGTAATTTGAAATTATATTCATTCTTAAATAAATATATATTTATAAATACAAAAATAATTGTTCTCGTGTACATCGCACCATTGTTGAATTTGAAAAATTAATAAAACGAAATTAAATCATCGACGTAGCCATATCGAGTTTAAAAACAAGTCCAAAATCACGTTCTTACGTTTGACACTTCAACGTTTAAAGATGGCAATTTTTCGGGGTCGAAAGTTTGTCGTGGGCGGTTTCAATGGGGAAGCTTGCGAAATTTGAGGTAGCTCCAATTCTTCGGAGAGCGAAACTGCGTGAAGCATACAGCAAAGGTACCTGATAATTGCGTGGTGCACGAATCCATGATGGCGGAATAAGGCGGGGCTCCCTTCGTGCGCTCGGCGCTTTGTGCGTCCAACAGTGGGGCTGCGAGAGAGAACGAGAACTGGGCTCGGGTACTCGGTGAGAGGAGCGAGACGAAACGGGAGAAAGGATATACATAGGCTAGACGGAGAACGGGCGGCTGCAATCGTCCCTCGATTTAACCTCGAACGAGAACCGGACCTTCCAATTCCCGAGGACCTCCTACACTCCCTCGTTTCCTCTCTCGCCTTATTTCCATCGTTCCTTTCTCAAACTCGCCGGCTTAATTAATAGCGTATATGTGCGTGGCGTGGAACACCGTATATAACGAAACACTGTGCATACTCACTCCTTCATACATACCTTATCGATTCTGCTTCTGATAAGTATTCGTATTAAATATTTTCATCTGAAAAAAAAGGTTTAGAATCACGTCTTTTGAGATAATCTAATTGGAAGTCGCATTTCTGAAAGCTTATCCGTGTAATCGATCGGATGTAAAATGTAGGATGGAAAATATCGGACACGTATGGAAATCAAATTTGGTATCAGGTGATCGGACTAGTTTTTTAAACAACTTTTGGATTACACATAAATTAAAGAGTTGAAGAAATTTGAAGTCAAAAAATGTCCCAAAAATCGATTTTTGTTTATCGCTGCATGTCCTTACAATCCATCAACCGTATGACACGATTGATCAAACAATAAAACTCAATATCGCACCATTTCAAATTAATACTTCAGACACATTTGAAAATATTCATTGCTCAATTTATGTGTCATTCTAATTTCTAAACGGAATACTCAACATTCGAATAATCACATTCATCATAATATAATTCGTTTCCTCTATTTTTCAGGCCGAGGAACACTCCGAGAAGTTTGAAAACGGACTGTTTAGTTAGCTAACAGTCTGGGACGACTGCGGAATAATACACATTTTACCGGCGTGACAACAGTCGAATCGCTTATGGGCCCAGCATCAACGGGTCTGTGTACTCGCCACGACCGAGTCGCAGCAACAACGGCAGCCACCCTTATCGCGGTGATGCCTCGAACGGTGTTTACGCGGCGGGGTAATATCCGGAAATATAAAAACGTGGATATCGGTGTCGTGGGATGGCCCATTCGACGTGACCATCGTCGTGAAACCGAGTGCAGTTCGGGTGTCAGGGGTATCGTGAGGGTCGCCATACCCTCGCCTGTGCTCTTGTTCTTCTCCACGACCCCTTCGCACCCTCGAGGATCCCGGGATGTCGTGCTACGGCGAAGCTTATTGGGAGGCTGGATATCGTAAGTGGAAGAGCGTGCGAAGAGGAATACGAAGGGTGGGCTCTTACGGGACGAGGCTGAAGCATCGACGGCCGAAAGAAAAGGTGAGTTCTCGCAATCGACGGAGGAGTGAGTGAGATGAGGTTTTTGTCAGGCGAGACAGTGAGATAGGACGCAGATGCTCCAGAACGGAGAATATAGTCGAGATAGCGAAGACCACGTTGATGGGAGAGAGGAAAGAGAAGCACCCGAATTACACGATTGTCTCAGGATGTAGCATTTCGAGGGGGTGGAATGGTAATCCGTAAAATTGCTGCGTATATTAATGTATGACCGGTGACGTCGTTCTTCGAATGATAAAGAGTGGGGGGAAATATTATGGACGCGCGAGAGTATATAGGGATAAACGTCCGTATTATCGTGTCCTCCGGGGTCTTCTTGGGTTACTCGCTGATTCGAATTGATGGCCCTTTCCGGCATTTCTTTCCCATTTTCATTGCCCCCCACTGCCTTCTCTGGTCTCTAATGCTTTTGAGAATAGAGCATTTTTTTCGTCAATGTTTTCCCTCTTTTCTTATGATTTTCGAATTATATTATACTCAAAAGAGTATTTTCAAATCCCACAAAATGTATGAGACCTAAATTACGTTGATATTGCTTTCCCAAAACCTTGCGTCCTGATAAGAAAAAAAGATCACTGAAAAAGCCCAAAAAAATGTCGTTCGTTAAATATTCTTCCAAACCCACTTCATCGATGGAACTATTTTTTTTTCTTCACGACCTGAATTCAACCTTCCTTCTCGCGAGGTCGAATCTACACGGACATTGAAGCGGGGGCGTGTCTGATGTACAAGAAAAAAATTGTGTCGCCTCCACAATCAGTTTGGAAGCACGATTGTGAGCATCACACTTCGTTCTTCTTCGCTCGATTCTATACGGTATTTTTTTTTTCTTTTCTTCGCCTCATACATATTAAAAGGTCTTGCCGAACGAGAGAACACGAAATTGGCGCGAATGGTTGGACTATTTCGTCGCTACTGTTGTTCCACGCACGAACACGTTTCGTCGAATGAAACGACTGGGGCTTGAAATTGCATCTCTTCCTATTTATTCAATATTTCCATCGCGGTCTTGCGGTGTGCCGAGCGGGTCGGGCATATAACGTGTGTACATAAAGAAGCAAACGTAATCCCGGGCTTATCCGGTGGAAAAGACCCGACCCGGGTTAACGTTTGTAATTTCATCCGCTAATAGAAATGCTAAAAATTCATAATATCATTGCGCGTCTTGTTCTCTCGGTAAATTCGAGGACTAAATTGTACTCGCGACACGCAGCGTACACGCGAATGATAAAAAGAAATAAAATATCGAAAAAAAAAAAAAAAAACGGAAAGTTGTATTTACTTCGATTACAGATGCTTCGAGTTGAGTGTAAAGCGTGTAACAACCGACGTGGATTTGCCATTATCGCAGTAAGAAGTCTGTGCGGTATTGCGGCAACTGCGGTCGACCGAAGCTGCGATATACAAGCGGCTATCCCAGAATCAGCGAACACGGAATCGCTTCGAACGCTTGGTACGAAGCATTCCGCGTACTTTCGATACCCTATCAGTGCATAAGAAACTGTGCGTTACAAGGCTCTTTCGCGAGTATTTTTTTTTTTTTAGTTGCGACTTCCAAGACTATGTACAGCACGCAGGACTCCGAACTCCGAAAAGGATTCGAAGGATAAGCGCACGGTCGTCGGTAGTTTTGGAATTGTATTTAACGGGAAGAAAAAAGGTCAGAGACTATATTTGTCATCCGCCCAGGACCGGCGACTCTTATAAGGAACTCATGGAACTCCATACGCGAGATACCTCGGATTTCCATATCCGGAAACCACTTTTTTAACTCAATTTTTTTATTTGTTTTTCTTCACGAACGCAAATAAATTAGTTGATACAAACTTATGATTAAAAGATATAAATATTCACGAGCCAGGAGGACGTAAATTCCCGGATAGATATTATTGTCAATATTATTGCTATCCACCTCTTGCCATGCCACCTCCTTCGATTTTGACACGAGAAATACGTAGGAAAGACTCGACAGACATCCAACGATAAAATCATCGAGCTTTCTCTAATGCCTCGATAGCCAACAAATTCCAGCGTTATATTTTCGCGCATTTATTTCTTCAATCCAAAGACAAAAAAAAAACCCCCCGCATCCTCTTCCACTTTATTGAGCCGAGATACGGTCCACGCGGTGAGCGCATCAGCTAGATCATGCGGTGCGCAACACCGCGGGACCTCGGAACCCGCGCGCGGCGTAAGCTCAGGTAGACATATCCCGGAGTTATAAAATGTAGAGTAGATTTTTTTCAATGTTCCTCATTGGCTCGCGCGATTCTCGCCAATGCCCTCGAACGCATACGAAAATCCTCGAATGACACACGGGAAAAAGAGTGGGAGCAACGTTGCGGGATGAAAAAAAAAAAAAAAAAAAAAAAACCCGGATACCGACTAACCAAGACACGCGGCGGTTCACGAAATAAGATATTATAATCTCGCGACCGGCTATAAATATTATTGCGGCGACGCCTGCATTACCCGAAGCGTCGTAAAGACGCGAAACGTGTTGCCCCGAGGGCCAGCTACTCAACCCCGTTGCCGTCGCTCCTCCGCGTCATGCTCTCTGCTCCGGGAATTCTCCTGCGGCAAACGCAGAATGCACACACGTTCGACCTGTTCGCGGAGCCACCTCCTTGCCTTCGGGCGTAACGACATTTTAGGAAGCACGACCTCTCCCTCTTTCCCCTCACCGCCGCGCTTGGCGTACCTTATTATTACACCCATAAATATTATTGATACCGCGAGCCCGATTACGAAGAACTTACACATCCGTAGCGCGGGCACCGTGCGAGACCGCTTCGACCGGGGAACCCCCGTCGAGAACCTGTTCTCCATCGCGGGAAACGACGAAGTCAAACGCGCGGAGTTCTATCGCACCGAGCTCGAGGCAATCGAGAGAATAATTATTAGACGTTCGAACGAATTGAACCGAAGCTATCAGCTACGAGAGCATTGGGTTATTTCACGTCAAGCACCGTGGATTCATTAAAGAAACGACCATCCCCGGAGACCCGTGGAGCCAGGATGAAACGAGACTGACTCCTAAGCGGATTAATTTTTTTTTCTCCTTCGTTATTTTTTCTTTTCTCTTTCCTCAATCTTACATTCTAGACGAACGTCGCGGAGCTCGACGGGACACGACGCTATATTCCGGTGTGATAAGAATTTGACCGAAAATTCTTCATCAGCGCACCGCACGCGACGCGTGAGAGCGACTCCATCGGCAACCGCAGCATGGTTCCTGCAATGCTCGAGTTTTTCCACCGTTTCTCAGGCTTCGTCATCACCGTCCGCCAGCATTACAATCTATATTCATGCGTTTCCGATATCCCTGTTCCAGCATGGACCAGCATCCTCCTTTCTGTTTGTCTCTCGCTCTTTCGCTCGAGTAGAAAATGTCCCACATCTCGTTCAACCAACGTACATGTGCTCCTATATACCTACATGTGCAAGTACACGAATGTCGCTCGCGTTTTACAGCGCGCCCTGCACATATCTATGCGAATCGTCGAGAACGGGTATTAGACCGATACGTGAATACCCAACAGCCCGTACGTACGTTCTATACAGTGTACGTATGCGATACCGCGTACTTCGCTCATCTCTATTCAGCATAGCGCAGATCCGATGGCGCAGCGGTGCTTTTTTGCCTATCCCGCCGTGAAATGAGACTGTGCCGCGTTGTCCGCCCTGGGTCTCTCTAAACTCGGTTCTCTTTTCTCTACCATGATCCCCCTCCCACCCTCGGGCTCTCTCGGCCCCCCTCCGTGCTTACAACTTTTCTTTTTCTGCCTCCTATCTCTCTTTCTCTCTCTTCCTTTTCCTCCCTTCTATTTCTCTCTTTCTTTCTTTTTCTCTTTCTCTTTCTTTCTTCCCGACCAACCCCGCCACCGTTCTCACCCCTCCGTCCTCGTTTTCCATCGGTATTTTCCCCCTTCCACGCTCAACCTACACAAACCTACAAGCCGGGCAATATTTTCTCCTCTCTTCCTCTTTCATAAATTTCCTACCTTTCTCTCACTTTCTCATTCCATCTTTCTCTTCCACCAGCAACCGACGTACCCCACAGCTACGGTCCGGACTATCATATATCTCGTTATCTCGCTCTTACACTTTGGACAGCTTTCGAACTCTGCGCTGTCTCTCTTCGCGCGACTCGTTCGTGCTGCGCCGGAGCAGTCGCCCCACCTCACTGCCAGCCAGAATACATATTTTACAGACATTCATGATGGCCGCCGCGCATCTGTGCGAACCTGTCTGGCTCGCCGCTGCTGCTGCTGCTGCTGCTGTTACTTGCTGGCTTGCTCTTTCGCCTTGTTGCCCAGCTAGCGGGCTCCCCTTTCACGGCACGAACCCCGCTTGCGGGGAGAGGCCGGTCGCTTCGCTCCAGCCTCACAGAATGGTCCGCCTCGCTCACGTTGGCTTATACTACTACCTTCCTTCCTTGCTCTCTCTCTCTCAGTCAATTTATGATTTTACAGAGCGATTCTTAATCGCGGCATTGGATGAGATGAAGCGGTTTCGTAAGAACGTTTATCACGCATATACGTAAAAGTAATTATCACTAAAAATCACGGACTATTTTGAAAAAGAATGAAAAAAAAAAAAAAACAACACAATGTTACAAGGATATTAGAATTTGCATCGAGCCATTCGGTAGCTTCGCATTTATGAACTCCTTATTGCCGTGTGGTATAGCTTGCTGTTTATTTATTTATAGAATTCCGAAATAATGGTTCAATCCTCACTATTGAAAAGTGTAGGCTATTTGTAGCTGTCGAAGCCATTGATTTACATAAATGCGATTGACGTTAGCAAAAAAGTCAAAAGTATTTGATATTTTATACGTTGGTTATCCGTAACTGTCGCATGAGAAGCTGAACCTTTTTGGAATAAAATTTTCTAGGCGATATTCCTCGACTTTCCGTCCTGATAATCTCGTACAACATAAATAACGCTCGTAATTCAGTCCGATGAAATTCGTTATCACGAAGATGTTCGATAGTAACATCGAATGAATGAAGTGTTGAACTCGAGAAAAGTAAACGTGATCATAAAAATAAAAACTATCTACTACGCGGAGTAACGAGAGAGAATATCCATTCCAATATTCCCGATAGAATCGTATGCATAACAATGATGTATGGCTAAGCTATTCGCGGGTGCTTCATCGAACCATTATCGTACGTACATGAACCTGGCAATTTCCGTTATTCTCGTTTCAACGATATATCAGAATTGATACATAAAAATATAACGTTTGCACAGAAACATGCATGCACAGTTCTCATTTCTCCGTCATTACAAGAAACTCAGTGCTTCACGCACGAAGAGCACCGAGAAAACAATTGGTATTTAAAGAACGTTGTGGCAAAACCGTCGTGGGATTTAGAGCGTCACGACTTTGCTCCACGGCTTAAGGGTCTCGGCTGGAGGGTCCCCGTGGACTCAGCGGCGAGTATAGGATAGACGGGGATGTATTCGCGTGTAATACGACCAAAATTACTCGCGTAATTGCGTAATAAGCCCCCTCGTACACGGACGGAGTATTCGCGAGATTGACGGACAAACCCGGGAGAAGCTTGGAAGAAAAGCCACGTTGGGTAATAAGGGTGTATGCTTTACCCGCCGATTCGTTGTCCGTCATGCTCGCGCCACTCTCGAGAAACCCGGACGATTTGCGAAACGGCTACGTGAGCGCGGTCATTATTATAATTATCGAAGTCGTTCGTATATCTACCCATTGGTCATTATATCGTGGGGAGGACGGGAGGAGGCGGGGAGGCGAAACGGGCATGAGATCGCGAAGAAAAGTTGGTAAAACGATGGTAAGCACGGACGTAAGAGGACGACAAGAGTACGGATGAAGGAAGAGGAGGGAGAAGGGGGGGGGGGAGAGACTCGTGTGCTTTACGACTCAACCGTGCGCGATGCTTCAGCCTGCAACTCCTTTCGTCTGTCTGTTGGCCAGCGATGCACGTTGAGTGCGCCAACTTTATTGCTACAATTTTATGAGCCATCCTGCCTATAGTCGCGTCTTTGCCGGTAGCCAGCTTTGCGTCGACACTCGAATTTATTCCAACTCGAACGATTCTCGCAAACTGAGAATCTCCCAACGTGCCTGCGAGCGACGGATTTTCCGACGATCCGCGGAGTCGCCAAGTTTTCGTCGCAATTTCGAGATCTTCCGGGCTTGGCTTATCGGAACAATTATTCAAGGGATGAAGGGATGAAAGTTTTTTTTTCCTCTCAATTCTACTTCATTACCGGAGAATCTCGATTTTCGCGAGTCTCAGCGAAGTTTGCCAATTTTCACTGAACACTACGAAATCGCACTGCGAACGACGGAAACTTTCGAGCAATTCGTTGATTCTTTTTTCCTTTTTATTGTTTTTTATGGCCAAGAAATCCTTCGACAGGGGTAAACGACGAATCGTTCGAACCTTTCTTTTTTGGTCTCATGTTTTTCTTGTCTCCGGATAAAACTTACCTGGTCGATGCGCGTCACGGCGCATTCGACTTACACCGAGAAGCGTCGTAAAACGTAATCCATCGGTGAGGATTAAGGAGTCAGGTTGGCTTGTTTTATTAGCCTTCGCACTGAAACTTACTAAACGCCGTGCTCGCAACGGGGCAATGGGGTTGCTGCCTCGAATCGTTTTATGCGACGGTACGAATCCAAGTTGGAAGAGAAAAAAAAACCGTGGGTAAAAGTTTGTTTCGACAACGGGATTATTGAACGAATATCTTTTTTTTGTCCGTTTTTAGATGGCGCTGCACGTTCGTGGGAGTAACGTCGACCAAGCCGAAGGAATGGAGATAGAGCCATCGCGGATTCTACGAAAAATTGGGCATTGAATCAAGGAGCTCGTAAGATTGAGCTTTGAAGTGGGGACGGTTCGAAACGGACATTCTCCGAGACGAGTACCGCCATCATAGCACCGTAGCCTGACCGTCGGACTGAGTTGCGATCAAAGGATTGCATCCCCACCATCGAGCCACTTCGTAGTTGACGAAAAGACCTGAAGATGGCATCAGCGGCCGAGGAATTTCGTTCAACCGCTCATTCGCCGACGGCGATAGCGAGAAAGGTGACACAGCTTGATCCTTCTTTTTTTTCAGCTTTTCAATTTACGGAAGGTCACTGCGATACCAACGAAAAAAAGAAGGGCAAGAAATGTGAATTAATCGTCGCAATGACCGAGAAAAAAAAGGTCGCACGATCTTCCCAATTTTTTCGTATCAATTCGGGGCTGTCTCGTGCCGGCGAAACGTTCGAGTAATGATGTAGTTTAAATAATAAAAAATTATGTTTAACTGCCTGTTCTGCAGCTCCGAATGAGCGTCCGCGCGTCGGAGATATATTTATAAACCATATTTACAAGTCTACGATGAGCTCGGCTAATTAATATCACCTTTCGACTTTGCACTGCCGTTCAAGAGACTGTTTTTAGTTTGATTTAATTTTTTTTCTCTTATTCTTTGTTCTTCCTCGATAAGTTAATGTAAAAAATATCCGTGATTGGTTGATCGGAGGATGAATAAAGTATTCGCTCGAGACGGCTAAAAAAGCGAGAGATAAATAAAAAAGTGAATTTCAGGATGCACCGGGAGGCGGCGAGGACGGGCGAAGAAACGATTGGGACACGCGAGGTGAATCGAGCCAACGAATTTCTCCTCCTGGCCAGAAGGACTTAACTCTTTTCGAAGGTCTCTCCCGAACAAGATATGATAATATAGAGATCGGGTGCATAGGTTTCTCAACATCGTGTCGGCCTGGCACTCGTGTAAGCCAAAGGAACGACGGATTAAGAAGAATGACGTGGAACTTCGATGTCCCCCCACCAACGAAATCCCGCCAGCGAGTCATAACGATGGAATATTTTAACGGTTTTACAATTAAGGTACGTAATTAAGCTCGTAAAGTACGTAACCAAAGATTTCAACGGGAAGAAAAGTTAATCCGCTGATTCGACCAATATCTGAGCCAATAAAAAATGTCAACCCCCCTAAAACTCGCATTGATTTCAGTTATCGCAGTCGGAATGCATGCCCGAATCTAATTTGTCCCAACCGATGCTGCTCCACGGGTTCAAATTGGAAAACTTATAGTCAGCATTCCTTAGCTCCGCTGGAAACGTCCGACCCTTCGTTCGGATCTTCGACGAAGAAAAAAACCTACAACGGTACAGCAGGTTTCCCGAATTTTTTCTCGACCTTGCCAAACGCTCGCCTTCTCGCTCTACCTGCGCACACATCGTCATTGCGAGGATTGTGACAGGATCGGACGGGACGAACGAGCAGATATGAGTACATGGAAAAAAGGTTGGGGATGATATCGCAGGGTGGCGCCAGATTTCGTTGTTCTGAAGGGGTGGCTCGGCATCCGAAGCATGCGAGGCGAAAGCGGCCGAAGCGGGGTAGCCGAGCCAGCCAACCAACTGAACACCGGCAACGATCCCCGCAGGCGTAACCGAACGGGGATGCTAAAGGGGGTTGGCAGCGGCGCACTGCGTAGCAAAAGATGGACGACGAGAGAGAAAACCCGATGGGACACCGGAGAAGGCCCGAGAGCGAGGTAACTAGAGAATCGAATTTTGGAGGGGTTGGATATTCGCCCTTGCGCGGTGGCGAGCCTTACCCCCCTCCCTCGGCTCGACCGGGTCGTTTTCATCCCTGCGCCGAACACCATCCGGGGAAAGCCACCCTCGCGTGCGAGGGCGCGCCGAGCGTCGCGAATTCGCGTCAGGAGCAGCGGTCGTGGTCGGCTGCTGTTGTCGCTGTCTAGGTCCAGAACCAGCCGAGTCGGCACACGGCACACTGTCCACACCCTGGGCTCCCGCAGACGTCGACGGAATTCTGAACGCGGTTGCACGAACAACGTCATTGGCGAACGATAATCAAACAGCGGAGACAAAACAAGAGATTGTGTGACGAGAAAACATCAAGGATATCGTGAGAGCGAAAAAAAAAGGACTTGGGAACGTTCCTTCCCGATAGTACTCTTGGTCACCGGTGATTCTCGCGAGTGTGACGTCTTGCTGCATCGCACTGCGGTGTCCCGGTCAACGTTGCGGGTTCTCTCCTCGACGGGGCCGGGTCAGCACCGCGGCATCGGAACGTCCCCCAGTCAGACACCAGCCGCGCGCCGAGCACGTTGGACGCATTCGCACACGTTACGACACTGTCAGCGTTCGAGGTTGTACGCTCGATCCTCGACCATTCGGAAAATCGAAAAATCTTTCAGAGATCGACATGAGGTAGCGGTTTGAGTTACACCGGCCGATGGGACTCGCACGATGATTCGAATTTCGACGAGCTGTCATCGTCGGGACCATGGTACCGATCCGACGAACCTGTCAGTCGAATCTGTCAACGTGACGCGAAGATTCGTCCGAACGTTTGGCGAAAGAACGAGTACGAGGTGGAGAGGCGGAGAGAAGGACGTACACGCCTGCAATGTCGGATCTTGAGACGGCCCATGATGATTTCGGAGGGAGAGGGAAATCGAGTGGGGATCGTGTTCCATCAACGGAACATCGTCGGTAGCGGAGCAACGAAGCTCTTCTTCTCGGAATTGAGGTTAGTCGATTTTTTTACCTTCGTTCCGTCTGATATACCGTCAACATTTATGCGAACGTTATACCGGCACATTATAATTATTAATTTACGAACTTGCGTTGATTGGTCCGCGTATGGGGGCACCTGTGTTGTTTTTGTTGGCAGTTTTGGCACGAGAGAAACGTTTCGAGGATGTTGCGTTCGTTGGCATTGTTCGTGTGTTTGTGTGTGCATGCCACGAAGGGGAATTATCGATCGGCTTGCTGCCATTTGCGAGGCTCGTATTTCGTTGAAGGGTGGCGGATGGAGCGAGCGAGGCGAGAAGGGTCACCGAACGACAGGCAACCGGTCGAACGCCGAAGCACGATGGGTTCCATGGTTCCCTGGGGCATTAGCAAAAATTCCCGCTGTCTCGCTTTCTCGCTCCGATCTCCATCGGTTTTGGATACTTTTCACTGTGAATTTTACGTCTCTTTTCAGCATAACGACGTTACCGTT
Organism: Sussaba pulchella; assembly: GCA_963971145.1. NCBI lineage: Eukaryota > Metazoa > Arthropoda > Insecta > Hymenoptera > Ichneumonidae > Sussaba > Sussaba pulchella. The sequence continues at coordinate 9,556,536 of OZ020171.1, read as the reverse complement.
TCATCCACGAGGCAAATTACGAGGTTGCATTGATTCTCCTTTTACTATACAGTCCGCAGTGTGTCTTTATACGAGCGCGTGGATTTTTTCAACAAACCTGACGGGTGTTGCTGACGCCGCAAGCTCTGAAACGTACGAGATTCCTGCTGTGAGTCGTTAATAAGTCAAGGGTGATTTATGTTCACAGGCAGATGGGAACCCGCACGATCGTCCAACCAATTCGTATGTGGAGCAGCTCTGGAGCTACGAATCTCGACCGCTCGTGCACGTTCTGGCGTTCAACTACACGAAAACGGAGAAAACTGATTCAACGGCCTTTGCTACAGGGCTGATTGACGAAGCCACCGTAGGAAGTAAGGCCATACTCGACGTACGGTAAATCATGGATTTATTTTTGTCAATAATCATGTTCAACAATTTATACAATTATTCGGAGCTCCCCGACTTACGTTTATATTTAAAATTTGATTCCAGATGATCATCGGGCGTTGGATTGGTTCAGAAATGTCGGCTTCTTCTGTGATAAGGATTGTGGAACCCCCTGTACGTATACTGAATGTATCCTGAGTGTATTTCTTTCCGGTATACCTTCAGTATACGTAACAGGAGGCTACACCGTACATCGCTGGTCCATCGCTCATCCATCATCGTCGAGGTCTTCATGGTCGCCCACCTGTACTTCCTCGATGTTCGTAGCGAATTCGCATTGTCGCGAATTATTTTACCATTTAAACGTAACATAATCGACGATAAAAAATATGCTGTATCTCGGAAAACATTTATTCAAACGTCTGGTACAACTTGTTACACGAATAAGCATAGAGAATTGAACTTATGTAGCCAAAAAAAAAATTTCTTGCGATAAATATCTAAATTATCTTAAGGAAACTCAAGCTCGAGGCGTACCTGTGATCTGTTGAATAAAGAGAAAAAAGTATTTGTTCAAAAAAATCTGACTTCGTTCGTTTATGTCGTATTTTTATTCTGCGACGCACCAATACCATGCGTTCCGGTCACGTGCCCACTTGAAGAGATTCACTTGAAACTTTTTTACTACGCGTATTAGCCGCACAAGGAAGCCACGAAAGCTCCGGGGATATCCAATCTGTCATCTTTGAATTAATTTATCGCAGAAGTAAAGTTAACGAGTTCGAATTGAGCGTTACGTCTCGAGAGATAACCTTACGGGGCCAACTTGGAATTCCGTTACGAAAAAATGGACATTTTTCTTTCTCTACTATCTTCGCGTTGTCGACAGAGGCGTGCTCGTAAAACTTTCACCGTTCGAGAAGTTTCGAATAAAAGGGTTTGGCTGGGGCGGGGGTGGAAACGTCGGGGAGTCGTCGATGGACGTCGAGCTTGCTCAAAGGGTTGGAGAAAGTAGGACCGAACAATGAAAGAAGTTTTTTTCGGAAAATTAGAAAGTCACGAAAAAGGGGTTTAGATCTTAACTTTCGCAATGGCGAGAGAGTAGGGATGAATTTCTCTTTTGTCGTCTCGACCACGATGGTCTCAAAGAGTTGGTCAGTTTTTTCTCAACTCGCGATTGTAAACGAACGTCTCGAGCTCGGTGAATTACGGACGTCGGTACTACGCTCGGCTATAATAACACGGGATAAATGAAGTTAATCGCTCGGGTTGATTGCCTCGTAAAACCATTTATAATTGCGGCTAAGTCACCGAAGATTGCTGGAATTTTGCATTTACGCAGTGAATTTCAAGTGTATTTTCATACACAGCGCGGTAATTTATTTCCAAGTAACATTATTAATTTCAAGCCGGCTGTAGTTACAAAAATTGTTATTCCGCTGAAAAAAAAAATTACCAATCGCTCGTGTGAAACGCGATGTATCGTGAATTGTCGGACTGTGGATGTCTGCGGTGTTCGAGATTTTTTCGAATTACCCCGACGCGTGTCAACCCTCTTTGCGTACCCTCGTTGGTCCGCTGTACAACCTTTAACGTTCGGTAATTTGGAATTCCTCGGGAAAATATTTCGGTCCATTGCGGGTCTGTTCGAGTGATCTACGTGGCTAGTCAGGTATTTCGAGGAGATAGTGAAAACCACTTGAGAAACGAGAATTACTCCGGTCTATGAGCGTGGCTGGGGCGCCGGATTGAGGGGCCGGTGGGGCAATCGGGTTGCCAACGGCAAGGGCGCGAGGTGTAGGCCGTGAAGGTTGGAAATCTGCTGAAGATGGCTCTGCAGTCGGAGCGTGTCGGTGACACGAGAGTCGGGTGTACTCTGCGGGGGTGGTTGGGAACAGGGTCGAAATGGGGCGCGGTGGCTGGCGAGAGTACCAGCGATGACAGAGACTGCAGCGTGGAGCTGGCAAGGTAGGGAAAGGGCGAGAGAGAAAGAAAGAGAAAGAGAGGGAGAGGGTAAGAGACAAAGCCAGAGAGAGCTGAAAGTAGAATTCAGACCGTACAGGCAAGAGATAAAGAGCGACAGAGCTATACTTCCACGGGCCAATGAGGCAGCCGGCTCTTTCAGTTGCCCAACCCCTGGGCCAACATGGCCGCTGCGTGCCGAAGGAAAGCTTGAATACGGCTTTCGTCGAGAGAACTTTTCGGGCGCGGGCTCCCTTTCTCCGTTCGAGGTGGGAGAGAGACAGAAGGGATGCAGCGACAGGGAACAGTCGTCACGGGAGAAAGAGAGCGAGCGAGAGAGATAGAGAGAGAGAGAGAAAGGTGGGTGGGGTTGCGTTACGAAGCTGTGTCAGCCATCATGGGATGCTGCAGGCTACGAGACTCAGAACCAGAATTTCGATATTAAGAATCCGTATCTCGTCCAATAGGAACGCCTTCATAATATCTCGATCCCTCGGAATATTTTTTCGTACATCGATTTTTTGTCGTTAATTAACCTTTCTGTGAATTTTTCAATGGAACCAGATCGAAATTTTCGTCGTTAATTAGTCTACGATGGTCTGCATCAGGGATAATGCGGTTATTGCGATATCGGTTTTTCCAACGCTTTATCGAGTACCCGGAGAACGACGTCATCATCGTCGAGGCCTCTCTTATTTCGTTGGCATTCCTCCACCTAGCTTTAAATCTCGCGTCTCGCTGGCTCGCGGCCCGGCAAAAGCCCGGAAAGTCGGCTCCCGTCGACGCTTTATCGGGAGACCGGCTTTCATACGCCGCGCCCTCTGGGTAAACTGCCTCGGTGCGCCACTTCGACGTGCGCTGAAATTGATGGGTTTACGAGGGTGCACTCGCGTATATCGCGGCAAACACGAGACAGGTCTGGGTCTCGAAATCGTTTCTGAGATAGACCAACCGAGTTGAACCATTGTCTGTGCGCTCAGGTAAGTGGTCGTTCCGCGGTCGGCCACACGCAAAAATACCATCTCCGTCTCTTGAGATTCCATTTTAGGATTTGTTACCGTGTGACAATCGCACCCTCAACCGAATGTCTGGAATAGATAAGGTACGATCGAATGACTGAGAGAATGAAAAATTTGACCACATCGTCGCTTGTTTGATATCGTTTGTGGAACAAATTTTCTTTAAATTTATGCTACAATAGCGATGTTGAAATTATGGAGTTAGGAGGAGTTATTTTATTTGGCCATTTTATGATTGCCTTCGAAGTTGATAATATAATAAATATTCGATCAAAATTTCGTTTCGAAATTCGTTTCGATCGAATAATATTTGACGAGAACGAGGTTTTATACAGAAGCAAGATTTTTACGCATAAATTTTGAATGAACCCTCGAAAGCTGTTGATCCTGCTCGCGATATTATTTCGATTTCCCGGACCCGCATGTGGAAGAGAACTTTTGCTCATACACCAGAATGTGTTTCTGGTCGAGTTGGACCACGTACCCGCATCTTCATGATCTTGTGTACTGTCTAAATACGAAACTATTGTCGGGATTGACAAGATCAACGAAAATTTAGTAAAGAAAATCCTCGAGAGACAAAAGTTTTAATGGACACCAAAATTAAAAATACCCTCGTGTTTTGCTGAGTATTCGATACAACTTTAGAATATTATGAATCCTCTGGTATTGACTATAATTTTCGGGGTGCACTCCGGACGCAATATCAATTGCGGCATTGACCATTCATCAAATTTACGATTTTAAATATTAAGCTCATTTACTAAATCGTCGTTTTCGGCAAAATAAATCAAATGTGTTGTATATTTTCTCATTTTCATTCAAGGGAAAAACCAAATAAACAATAAAACGTCGTTCTATCGTCAAAGATTCGAAAGTTAGTCGCTTTTCACGTATTTATAGTCGAATTATCGTTCTATTTGTGATTCAATTGAGTGCAGTAAGGCAAATATTATCACAATTTCAAAAGTGGCCATGTTTGATATAGACTTGGACTGCAGGAATAAAGGAGGAAAAGGAAACCAAGAAAATTTTCGAGATGCAAGAGCTTAAGCAATATCCGCCTTCCACCGTAATAAAATTATCCCGTTGCCGTGCGGCTCGAAGAGTTAGTCCGGAGGGTTGCCGCGGTGGTTAAATGGCAACCCCAAAACAGCGTCATAAAAACACGGCGAAAAGTCAAGCTACCCCTTGTAATTTTTTCAATTACGGTAGACCCACCGACAGAGTCAACGAGGTTCTCTTTAATGCTTTTATTATTATTATTATATTCTTTTTTTAAAGTTTTTTTTCAATAATCCTAGGCAGGCCTCGAGTTATTCGAAGTACGAATAGAACTAACGTAATACTCCGCAATTATCAGCTTTCTTTACAAACGTTGCAACGGTACTCTTGTAATCTTTTTTCTTGTGGACTCACCTCCGCAGGGATGGACGGAATTCACGGCTCGGCCTCGCGCCAGTAATCTGAAATTTGAAAAAACAAAACGCGACGTTAATTTCACCGAATTTTTTCGTCCCTGCACGTTGAAGCACAAGAATTCGAGAGATTTTGTGGATTTAGGATGAACCGAAAACGCAGCAGCGAGTATAAAACCCTGCCGAAAGAAAAGAGCGAAAGAGGTAGCTCGGCGACGGTCCGTTTTCACGGAGAAAGTTTTCCGCACCGAGCGCTCAGCGCCTTGTTTCCGTGACTTTTCGGTAAAAGGGTTGGGAGAAAGTCGCTCGATTTACAACACGTTGTAAAACCATCTCAAAGGGTTTTTTCCATCCTTTCTCGTTTTTTCTTCTTTTCTTTTTTGTCGTTCGAACTTTCTTCAGATACCGGTAGGATGTTTTATCGAAATTTCTCTTCGGGGTTTTACCGCGCGAGTCGAGCCGAAAAACGAACGGAGAAGTCAGTTTACGTCTTGACGTTCGAGCGTCTTGCAGTTCGCGAGAAGTTTCGGTTTCACTGAGTTTTTGGGATCATCAATTCGCGCGAGATGTTTCATACCGTTCTTTTTTTTAACGGGCGATATTTAAAGCGAGTCGCGAGCGCGAACAAGATCGCGGAAGTATTGATGGAGATACGTGTGCGGAATTCTTGTAAAAAAGTCATTAAACTCTTCGACAACGTTTCTTCAGTGTTCGCGAATCGTTGTCGTCATTATTGTCGCGATATATTCCGAAGAAACGACGTTGTTAAATGAGGTCGCGGGAGCGAGGACGAAAAGCGACGGAATCACAGTTTCCGCGAAGATTTATTGAATTATATATTTAATAACAACTTGATTTTTAAAACAAAAATCTAATATTGTTATTCTACGGGATTTTACGAGCGAACGTGACGTTTGCTCTAGTTTTTAAATTATTAGCGATGTATTGGTTGACGCGATCTGTTATTCCAACCGTTACCGTCGCGCGAAACGTGTTTCTACGTCGTTATTTTAAGACTAATGGATGTTTATTTCACAAACTCTTTATCAAAGGGGCACCGACTCAAAATTTTCATGACCGCAAAACCCAGTTAAAAACAACTCGAGTTCATTACCGCGAATATAACAAAGATCGTATTCATGGAAAGAACATATAAAACAAAAAATATTGATTCACCTAAGTATCTTATCAACTCTACAAACATTTTCAAGGCTCACGCAAAATTTACAGTAATTATTTATTCATTTCAAATACATTTATGTAACTTAATACCTTACAAAAACATTCATTCAATTGAAACAGAAAAAATAAAAAATCCATCGACATTTGATTCTGAAAAATTGACCCTAAATCACCGAAATTTATCTCTCGGTACGACGACTAAAGAATGAAAAGCCTTCTTAATTAAATTTGACTGAAAACCATTATCATGATAATTCCGCAGTATATTCCCCGGTAACGCGAACGCATACGGCTACTTGGCAAAAGAATTTGCATCGACCGCGCGTCAATTACGGTTGGTAATCGTCGACGTCACGCGTTCGTATTTCACAAAAAAAAAACAAAAAACAAAATAAATGTTAAAAAATCGAAAAAAATAAACAAACCTTCGTGGGAATGGCGATACTTGTGCGAGGTAAAGTGTAAATTGAAAAGCTTAAAAAATGTTCGGATAACGCTCGCGACACACCTGATGTGCAGTTAAATGTACGTATTACGAGTCTCTCGATCGCCGGAGTTTATAGCGAACGAACGGCCACTCGAGAATCATCATCGGCTCACAACACGATATCTACCCTGTGCGGTTCTGTCATTCGTGTAAAATACTTTTTTGTTGTTGTCGTATCATTTTCAAAACGACGACTGCTCGGTTGTTCATTCGGTTGAGAGAGCCAGAGAAGCTTATAAAATTGTATAAAAACAATTTCTAGATTATATCTGATGCTCGCTATTTTATCGACGCAAACTCGCAGTCAATGAAATTCCAATTGCGAAATTCAATTACACTCAGCGTCCAAATGTGTATCGCGATAGGATCATGAAAAAAAAGGCCCGATGTAAATCCGTTGAATCGTTGCGAGCCGCTCCCGCGATCGAAATGATGTCGCGGCGGTCGGCCAATTAAATTTTCGTAAGCTTCTTTTCTCGGGAGATATGAACGTGATACAGAAACTACGATCGTAGTCGGCTTCGACGCAGATAATGCGATCAATATTCACCACTCGTTGATTCTTAATTAACTCACCGGAATTTTTAACGTACAATCGAAATTCCGAAAGTCGGGGTCGATAAAAAAACGCAGTCCTTAATTTTTTTCAGCGTGATTCGAGGGACAGCGTATCTCAATATCATATAAAGTATCTAACAAAAAAGGAAATTTTAACTGAATTCGGTTTTTTATATATTTTTTTTTTTAACATTTTGTTTATTTTTATTTTTACTGCAAATAAGAGGATTTTGGTCGCAAAGATATTTTGCATGGAATTGTGGCTTTGTCGTTGGCGGAGGAAAATAGAGGCTACATAAGTAGCATATACAATTTTGTATACAGTGCAGAAAGAAGGAATGTATTATATTCCATGAAGCACCGGCCATCGCCGTAGCCGCGTTGCCGGCGTACGATCGAAATTTATGTGGCTAGATTATACGACGCTGTAAAAGTGAATTAAATTCGCTTTATCGCTGTTCGCATAATTTATTTGTGCTTCGGAGAGGCTCTGTGTATATACCGTGGGTACGCGTGCGGAAGCTCGCGGATATCGCGGCGACGGTACCGGCGACGGCAAAACAAAATGGAACGCGCCCGGCGTTGCCGCGAGAGCGTTGTCGATGGAACGTTCGTTCGTGTTCGATCGCGATATGTCAGTGAGATCGATGCCAGATCTGGCACAAGTCGGTGACATTTGCCAATACTTCGATACTTCATACTGCGGATGAATTGAACCTTATGAGACGATTTCTGAACGCGCAAATGTCTATTAGACGACTTTTATCAGACCATATTGTCTATTTCTTGACTATTTTTTCCGATTCCGAAAATATTTTCGTCTTTCTTTCTTGCATTTAATTGTCTACATTTAAATATGAATCTATTTCAATGCCCCTCAATTTTATATATATATATTTTATAATTTAATAACAACTACGCGGACATTTGTTTTTCATTAAAACCAGAGTACGTTTTTCTAACACACATTTTTTTTAGTTCACCGCGGGGTCAACGTAACCGAACATAAAAATAAATAAATAAAGGAGATATAAAAAAAAATTCGATGAAATATACGAACGTCACGTCCGTCCGCAATGTGTGTAATAATCGGTTTGATCAAAATGTAGGGCGGGTGGTGGTTGGTGTGTGGCGCAACGAGTCGCAATTGCCCTCGTTAGTTCCGCTATCTTGCGTATCTACTTGAGCCGTTTATACCGTCGTAATCAAACCCCGAGCAGACGGTCCGACGTTAGTTCGCGAAACGCCAGACGGAGGACGGTATATATCTTCCCTACGGCACATATTTATGCGTCCGTTCTAATCCCGTATGCACGGACTGCGGCTGCAGTTTCAGCCGTCAGCGAAATGCTAATGCTCGGGCTGAATGTTAAGTCCAATGGCTGCGATTCTAATGGCGAAATGTCCCGAAGTTCGGGTCAAAGAATCGTCTCGTTACTGCTGCACGAAACTCCGCGAGAGTACGTGCAAGCGTTTGACGCGTGATTCCAATGGATAACTCCGGAAATATCATGATAATTCGGCATCGAGAATCTTCGAGCAGAATAATACGCAAAGTGCGTTTTCGGATATTTATAATTTTAGTTATACGATCTGGGGTGTGCTGTGGATATTAGGGGAACTTTCTTTAGCATCGGAGATGCTTAGGAATGATATGAAAAAGCGAAATACTTTGGGAGAAAGTTATTTGGTTGCAATAGAAGCTGCCGCAGCCGAGTTGAGTCAAAAATCGATTGTGAAAACGCGTTAAAATGAGTAATGCTAAATACTGCCGGTTTTTTTATTTTCCAAGTGACTTCCAATTATTATTAAATATATTATTCTGGGGCTTTCCATCAGATTGAAGTAATAAATTGTTGTATTGTCAGGAAGAGATTCACAATTTTCATCGATAAAAACATGTACATTGATGAAAGAAATGAAATACATGGCTAATACCGTATAATGAGAGTATTGTTGAAAATAGTAACTTTTAGTAAGTAAGTAGAAGAACTTGCTAGGGAACTCTATAGTGTAACGATTCAGATTTCTTACACCAGATTTCATTTACAAATCACGTATGCCATAATTATAATTTTACCATATATTGAGGCAAAAAAAATGCAAGTTCGTCGTTCTACGCTCGACCAAATTCGTTGAGATAATAACCTATATAGGTAATCAGAAACATTATAAAGAATATAGATATGTAATTATACCATCTTCAACCAATCCGGATCGAGCATAGAACCTCAAACTTGTTCTATTTCTGCATATATCATCCCCAATTTAAAAAATGACCGAGCTTGGAATAAAAGTCAATGATCGACCTCAAATTTGTGTAATTAAATATAACACAATATACAATATTATTTTTCATTCATCAATTCGAACAAGCGATTAATATCGCGATCGTATACCTCCGCAAACATCAAATAATCGCGTGCACACCTTTTTCACGGAGAATTTCCATTGTACCTCGAGCAATACGACTGTACTCGCGATTACACTGAGCCGTGAACTACGTTATTACATTTATGATAAGCATTTTTTCGCCGATAGGAGAACAACAACACGAACCCACGTGCTTATCCCAGACGGAAGAAAGTAATGGCGCTGACGAATGTAGAAGCGGGCGATAAAATTCAATGAACTGCCTCTTTTTATTGTGTCGTTCACGCCATTCCGAGGTTGCTCGCTCGTTCGCGCTGTGTAACCCGGCATCGGTGGTAGTGAAGTGTGGAGATAAAGCGTATAACCACGGTCCGACGTTTCTCTGTGTCTCGTCAACGTTTTACGAACACCGGCGCATCGTCTAAATCTTTTTAAACGATAGTTCAAGTCACAATAAAAGTGACGACCGATGTGACGAGAAGTGGGCAAAAGGTATGGCTGTATAATACCGAGTCCGAAGTACGGGTGCTCGTTCGCTACAATATATATATATATACACATATAAACATGTGTTTTATATATATACACCGATCTTTAAACTTGATCTCGGAAGTCGCGGCCGCGTCTCGATGACCCTTACTCTGAGGAGCTCCATTCGACAAACGTCGGCAAACGTGATTCCACGCTAAATCTGCACTCCTGTGTTTTACTATAACGTAAAATGTCGCAGTCATTGACCGTAAGCTCGTGCGACCCAGATAAATTCATTCAATAAAAAATCTCTCCTTCCGTTGCAGTTGGAGTGACGTTTTGGATTCTTTTCTTGCGAAAAGACATTTTTGTCTCGTCGGAGGGTGAATTACTCGGTCGGGAAGAATTTTGTAATATCGATGGTTGGCGAGTACCGCTAAACGATTGCAATCAACGTTCATGGGAAATGAAAATATGTATGAACCAATTGAAAGGAATACAATTTTTTTTTTATTGGCGGATTAATTTATCGTCGAAATAACGTCACAAGTTTGAAGATTAGAAAGCTTGTTTTCCGACCGCTCGATAAATAATATTTCGAAAATTTCCGTTCACTCTTTGTCGGTTAATTAAATGTCCTTTAATCAACGAAATCAGCACGGAAATAATTGCAACCGATTTACCATATCTTATCGTGTAACGAGAAACCGTCGGAATTTTAAATTTACTGTTACTCGATAACACAACCGGCTCGATAGTGGATAAAAAGATAAGACATTCAAACTAAATTGAATCAATTTCAGTATCGAACCAACGAATGTAAGAAAAACGTCAAAGGATATGCAATTTTACCGGAATTATATTTTACCGTCCGTTGCGATATTATCAACGATGTATTTCTCACATACATGTACAGCGCAGTAATGTACGAGAGGGTTGGTGCTTTAGCGATAACAGTTGCGGAATCGCGTTACGCCGTTACCGCCTCCAACACCATCGTCGTTGCCGTCGCAAGCTCCGTCGGGGCTCGTCGCGTTCGACTCCTTTGGGGCGAAATGTCCGTTTCCGAGACATAACCGAGTTACCTCGAAAAGCCTCGCTTCTGCCATCGAGCTATCTTTCAACATTGAGGATTTATCGATGGCATAGGTACCGTCTCGTCCGTCGTTTCGACGACCGCGTCTCGTCCGATCGTTCGACGACGACGTTGACGTCTCGTGCGACTCCCGCCGGCCGTTTCAATTTCGATTCGAGCAACCCAAAGGGTTCACCGACTTGCTGCGAATGTCTTCTAGACACGCCGTAGACTCGTTTTGACGTCCAAGATCAACTCTCTTTCCAGTATTTAATAGAATCTCCAGTCTGACTAAATAAAAATCGACAACGAAACTAAAGAAAAATAAAAACACCCGCAAATCTAACGAGAAAGAAGATCGAAAATATCTTCATCTCGGTAGAATAATTTTTCCCTACACAAATGAGAGAATACATTGAGTCTGTATAGAAATTCTGGATGAGTTATATCAAAGATTTGATGCAAAAACGAAGAGAAGCGCGTTGTTGAAAAACTCGTTTATTCGGAAATGCATCAAAAGCTGGTGTAATGTGAAACGTGAAAATCCTGTACGATTCCATGCTCAGCCATTTGGAAAATTCCAGAATGATCCGAGCGGGAATTGAGCAAATTCGAGATTCTGCGTTCGATCCGGATTCGTTGGAGATTTTCGGATAGCCAAGAACGGTCGGCACACACGCAAGCACTTTTCGGTGGGATAAACCACAACCTTCGTGAAATATTTACTCCCGAACGAATGTATATAGCGATGGATGCTGTAGTCTGGTGTACAGTGCGGAGAAAAAAAGAGGAAGAGATAAAGCACGATAGCGAGTGGAACAGGAAAGTGAGCTTTTCGTTTCAGCTATCGTCCTGAAAGATATTCTTCGCACGTGACTCTCCGGGCGTAGAGAAGAAAATCGTCCTGCGCCAGCTTTATCCGTCTCGGGCTCGTCCAATAACGTCCTGAGTACATCGATAGCTCGAACGTACTGCATACCAACCAACAGACTCCATCGTCAACACCGGCTACATTTATATCGTATATACTTCATCGAAATAAGAATGACTGTGCGACCTTTCCGCGCGGCTGATATTAAATCCAGTCAAAATTGCTGGGGTTTGCCTGTGTGTACCGCAAGTCAACTAAAACTCTGTGTCCATGGTGGTCTCAAGTCCGACGGTGGAAAAAGAAATCTGGGTCACGGTTTGCTTGTGAATTTCGGGTGAATTTTATCGCATTGTTTGCGCGAGGTTCGTTGAATTATTATACGCGTAATATTCGGGAGATCGTTTCCGAACCCATCGAAGCTGTCTGATTTGAGAGGACTGCGATTGAGTGGAACTTCAGTCAGCTACGCTTAATGTTTTCACTCACCTTGATGTGGACGGAACGGGATGATATTCCAGAATGCGATAGAAATTGAGATTCTATGGAATTGCGAATACAGGGCTTTCAATTTTTAGTGCATTGAGGAGCGATTGGGTAGACGTGGAAAATAAATGTAGCGAGGACGTTTGTTTCTACGATAATTTTGACGAATAACTCGAAATTCTGACTTTGATTGGGGGTGGAGCTAACTATCATGGATTATAATTGCTACCAGATATTATAATGAATTGTGTAATAATAATTCATCTTTACTTATTTTTATCGCAGGCGTGTAAACATTTTAATCGTTGCACGATAGTTCATCACAGTTATTTGTTTGAAAGAGGACTTTCATTACATTTCCATTGAACGAATGACTATCTCTGATTCTATTCTCGAGACTAACAATTTCTATTTTGATTTCCATTTTATTTCACCCTTGTGCTGCCAATTTCGTATCGTTCGTCGAAAAAAGCTCGGTTCTTCGCATGTAACCAGTCTACATGGGAACATTTCAATCGTTTCATAATAATTACTATCAGTTATTTGCTCCGAAAATTATTTCAAATACATTTTTATCCAACGAACTTCCATCCCTGATTCTACTTTCAAAGGTTAAAAATTGCCATTTTGATTTCCATTATTTTCCTCGCCCCTTGTGCTGCAACTCTCATATCGTTTGCCCAAAACAGCTCGATCCCTCGCACGTTCGTACCGTCTACATCGCGTTCCACCCTCCGTTCTACGCCCTCCATCGTCACTGCCCCGCGCCGGCGGACCATCGACTCGTTCTGCTCGTCGAGGACCCGGATACGGCCGCCATTTCTATCCTCCTCCGCAATTCCGCACACATACAGAAGTGTCCAAAAGCTCTCCGACGAAGACGCGACGGGAATGTAACGTCGTTGCAAGTCGAGACGTTGGCGACGATCCCAAGCGCGACGTACCCGGAATATAATCCGGCGTATAAATTGGATTGTCGACGGGGCGCGGTCGGGGAGGGGGCGAAGAGTACGGGGGTGGCCTACGTAGGGTGCTCACGAGCTGACGGGCGAGCCAAGAGCTGCGACCGAGAGTAGCGACCGGGCCAGGGTTGGCACGAAGCCTTCGGGTTGCGGAGCGAAGATCGTACGACGTACGAAACTATATACGCCAGCACGGTCGTGTTCAACGTCGGAGATGAGAATTTTGCTAGGAACGGCACGTATTCGAGAAAAACCGGCAAGGCTTTGAAACAAACTTCGGAAAAAAGTCGTTTCCGCGTGGAGTACGTCGCAACGAAGACTGGGAATGGTTTCGAGGCTTAAAACTTTGTCTTTATTTTTCGGTAACTCGATCGGTTCAATCGCCATATACGTAGGTACATTGCGGATAATATAATTTTCAAAGTTTATACAAGACGTTGTCGGCCAGGACACGCGACATTGGAGAGCCTGCTGAGCGAAAAGGGCGATTGCACGCTGCGCCACAGGCGTAATTCGAACGGCGTTGAGGATTGGGCATTTTTTTTGGTAAGAAATTAGGTAGAATGTTTATGTTTGCATCTTCGAAGCCACGGAGTCGGAGGTTCTTTTCGTGTGCTGTTTGCGAAGACACCGGTGTGCTGATAGGATTGGTGTTTTCCATTCGAACGCCCTCGTGCGACAAAAACCGGATATCGAGTCTCCACGACGCCGCCCCCCTTCACCCTCGAGGGAAGAGCGCGTTGGTACTCGTTGCCAGGAGTTCGGAGGCGATACACGACATAACGCAGGACTTTGTCGTCGTCGTCGTCGCCGTCGTCGTCGTCGTCTGAGGCGAAAGGGGAGAATATAATCTTCTTACGGGCACGAAAGAAACGTGCTGTCACGAGTCTGACAACCATTCCGTAAACATTGTGGGTCTATGGTCCTGCGGAATTTGGCCACGCACGAGGATAACGCTCGTATATATTTTTTTTATTTTGCGGTGCGTATAATTTTTCGTCGTTTCGTTCATTCGTACTCACTCTCGCACTTACACAGGTCCTCGGGATTCGGGAGATAACGCTTCGACGTCGATGCTTCCTTCGCCATTAAATACTTCGCTTTGATTGGAAGACATTGGAGTTGGGCGAGCTTGTCGATCGGGAAAAGGGAGAGGCAAATAAGGAACTGAAAATTCGCAACGTGCATTTCCGGCTATCTCGTCGAACTATCGGTATAACTGCTCGGTGTACTCGAAACAAGCCACACCTCCTGGTAAGTTGATCCAACCGAGACGATAAGGTTATCGTTTATACGAGTTTGAAATATTGGAAACAGGTCGCCGGCTATGCGGTACCGATCCACGCCCACTTCAACATTCGAACGTCCTACGCTCGACTGTTTCTTGTAACCCGTATGCTCGCACGAGACCGGAGCGAGATCATACGTTATACACTCGCACAGCACGTAGCGAAGACGGGCATCTATTTCTTTATTCATCCACGCCAAGTTGGCTCTCCACCCTCTCAATGTTTTTTTTTATTCATGCACCAATATTCCAGGACCGGAGTGGAAGCTGCGTGTGTTTTTCAGACCTCCGTGGCCCACGTATCCAACAGAGTTCAACGAAGCCGGGGGGGGGGCTCCGTTCTTTAGTTTCAACTCTGTCGTCTTTCACGAACAATTTCATATTTTTCGTCCTGGCTGGACATGCGGTAGCTCCGGATCTCGATCCCACAACGATCTCTGCGTCTTTACGACATAACGCATCGTCGTTTGCACTCGTTCGATCACTTCGATCTACGAAACAATGGCCCTGACGGATTTGACGAATTTTCCTATATGCCTCGACGAGAAGAATGGCCGTCGTGATCGATCGATGAAGGAATTATATTCTCGACTATCCACGATAATATCGGAAAAATGTTCGAAAGATTCGTTGCAACCTCGGAGATCATGTTTCCAATTCGGGTTACGACTTTCCCGGGACTTTGTACCCGTTTGTGGAATGCCCCGATGCTGCTGACACAGCGGTTCTTCTCGAAAAACGATTCAATTCCAGGACCTCCCGGCATCCAACATCCCGACGTCCTCCTGCAGTGGAAATCCTGCCCGGGCATCATCCGTTCGAAGGACGAAACTGGGCAATTTACTTCCGAAAAACACGGAATAATTGAGCGACCGGTTTTATCTTCGACAAAAAATAGCCGGAGAAATGAGGCAAAAAGATAAGATAGAAATTATGGAAGATGGAGAAACACGACGGAGCCGAGTTCCGCGAATCACCCACAAAGTTGCCTATTTTCCCGTAGACACGCAAAAGCAGTATACGCGAGCTTACATCAGCGTATCTCTCGTGATACGTGGCTAAATGGGCCCCTATGAGTGCACATCAGGTACGTAGCCAAGGCTATACCGGAGTACAGAAGTGTAGGTGCGCGGAAGAGGTAACACACGGGAGGAAGGGTAGGATTATCTTCCCAGACGGGTTGAAATGGTAAAACTTCTGGAGCGGCAGAAGTGCCAGTTCGCCGGTTCGAGGGTTGAAAATGGGAGGGTTGGGGGGAGAAAGTGCCGGGTTCTCGATCGTTGTCGGTCGTGCACGAGCGAGATGTCTGGTTGGCTAGCACCAGCACTCTCGGATGCTTTTGGCTGTCTCGGGAGCTCCCGGCTCGTGGTGCAGACGCAGCTGCAACTTCGTCGTATAGATATATACAACCCCTCTATGTATAATATATATATATAAATATATATATACACACGTACTATTCCTCGTCAGCGTTGGGCGATGTATAGTCGAGAGTACGAGACGAGAAACGATAGTGCCATGGCTGTTTCCATCCCCCGTCTCATCTTCTCCCTTCAATTTCATCACCCCTTTCGCTCTTCCTCCCTCGGCCGGTGCGCACGTCCGACTCGCTATCGCCGAGAGCGAAATGGAGCTCGAGTTAGGGTAGGTAGAGGGTATAGGTTTCATGCGCGCGGTTTGGGCAGGCAGCCATACCTCTCGCCGTGGCACAGGTCGATTTGGCAGCGCACCAGCAGCACACCCAGCAAAACCGGCGGACCCCCGGACCGAGGCGCCGCCACCACCGCCACCACCGCCACCATTGCTACCGCCGACGCTCGGGTTCGCATTTCATCCCTCCGCAAACACTCCCTCGTCGCTTCCGACCACCCTGTTACCACCCCGCGTTGCCCTGGACCATCGCATCGACCGGTCTGCGAGCTCCCGAGCGATCGATACGACCCTACGGTCCACACCCCGACGACCCGAGACTGTTCTGCTGGTCCCCGTGTGATATTCCACTACCGCTCGCAAGCGCTTCCCTCCACGGCAAATATTTCTTCAGTCTTTGTCCGATTTTGCACACAAAAACACAGATACATTTCGATTTATGAGATTTTTTAATCGTGAAACGAATTTTGTAGTTCATTTATCTGATATTTGCGATTGCCATAAATATTTATTACTTGTGAGTTGAATTATTTATATAGTCTTGTATATAATAAAGAATTCCATATGTAAATAAACCGTTTCGCCGAGTACATGGTCGCCGAGGCGATGTGGTGTTACAAAACGAGAAAAACAAATTGATAAATTTTATTTCCAAACTGTATCGAATTATCGAACGGGGAAACGCTCGCTTATCGAGTGAGTTCCATTAGCGAGACGATTTCGAGTCCGTCAGTGCATACGCACGAGGCTTCAAAGCTCTTCCTATCGAGAGACTCGTAAAAGAATCTTACGATGTACTCGAGTACACCGCACGAGTTACAGATGGTTATAACGTTGCGTGTGTGTTGCACGAGAAACGTGTGTGTGGGTATATCGACAACGGCGTTTGCAAAGTGCAATGCCGACGAGAAGTCGAATATGTTCCCGCGCGATTTCTGTCGTCGGTAAAGTATAATTCGCTATTCGCCAGTGGATTTTCGTATCATGATGGCCGCGCGTCTGAAAGAATGTCGAGAGCGTTGAATGGCACTGCGTATAAACGGCCTTCTCGTTTTTGTTAATTAAATCGATGATAAACGACGTTGATCATTTTGTTTGTTCGGGAGTCAAGCTCTGGTTATAAGTCACCGTCCGCAGCCTGCTCGAAGCGGAGGACGAGACGTGAATGCCCAAGCAAATGGGGATAATCGATGTGTCTCTGATGCAAATCATTCGAAGCATAATTCAATTTTTCTGTACGTGACATTGAAAATACCTTTAGGTTGTTTCTCTGTTCTCGGCGAGAAATACCTTTACGACGTATTATTCAAGAGAAAAAAAATCGTCTCGAGAGCATGAAGCCTATATATTTATAGAAATGCCTATAGATATATACCTACAGATACTATTCTATATAAACCGCAAACCTACCTACCTATACCTATGCCAATATATTGTCTTATGAACAGAATTAGTTATAGACATTCTTCATACAACCTGTATACAATCTTTAGACAATCCATTCACAAATTTCCATATGAATAATAATAACAATAATTATTACTCGGTTAATAATTTACGTTTGAATTGTAGGGCATTCATGGATGTAGGTCATAATATTTTCTCTATCTATAGACAGGAACCCAATGCGATTCATACGAAATCCATGAATAAATTATTAACCAAATTATTATCAATGCCATATTTATTTATGTGAAAATTTATTTGTGAATCATTTACACATTGATTGCCTACAAATTATAAACAGTCTGTAAGCATAATATATATGCCCAGCTCCATAGATAAAACTATATCTGCACATTTTTCATATAATCTATATTCTTCCCAAAAGAAAATAGAACGCTGTTATAAATATTCGGATAGGTTTTCCCAAATCTTCAACTTATATTGATACAGCGTCTCATATCACGAACCGAAAAGAAGAAGCAAAGAATCCATCTTGCTTCACGAAACAAAAAAGTACAAAACCGACATCGTTCGCAGCTCCGAGCCCTTTCGGCTCGTAGACCAACCGACGTCTGCAATAAAGGAGTTCACCCACACGCCCGCAAGAGGCGAAATTACGCGCAATGAATCTTCCGCAAAGCTCGGAGTCTGTCTCCCTCACAGTCAGTGCAGTCTCGTCGGACGCTATTAGATTCTCGTTCTCGTTCCCGTTCTTCCGCGGTCTATATATAAATATATATATACGCATGTACAGTTCTTCGTTGACATTTGTCTCGCCAGGCAGCGCGCCTGTGCGGCAGAAACTCGCAATTATACGTCCCACGAAATTGTCTACGAAACAAAGCATCGATATCCCTGGCCAGTGCAATGAAGACTCCAGGAGAAAGCACCCCCGCACCGTCCAACACATGCCATTTTGCTCCGACCGCCATCATTTTGTTTCGGTGAAACTGCTGCACATGCGGAGTAACGCGCGGTCAAAGAAAAAAAGGACCAGAATGCAGCACGTGAAGCAAAACTTCTACAACGGCGTGAATATTCACTCGTATAGAAACTAGAGTCTGAGATATATCTCTTTGGTGTATTCCACGCGACCAAGACCGTACATGAGTTACGATTATGATCATATCCTCTATACGCGACGATATCTCGACGGTACTCGATTATTCGGAATTTCTGTTTTATGTTGCAGATGAATCTCCGGGCATTATTACAATAGCCGGGTGTAGACGTGACGTCTACCGGCACCTATATTAATAGATGTTACACGAAGCTTCGCCATAATTTGACTTTGAAGACTTGTAAAAGTCTCTCTTTTACCGCAACCCACACGAAAATCTGGGGAATGGTTTTACATCATGTTTATGTATTTTACATGCGCAAGATTATTTACGCGTTTGCGTGTACTACATTTATAATGCGCATTATTAATGTTTAACGTGAACGATATTTCTACGTGGGTGACGGAAATTGAAGTCTTAGAATTTTAGGACCAGGGGAGGAGGCCTTTGGCGAGCTATGAGTTAGTAAATGCTGGGAAAAAATATCATTGATTCTAAATCAATTTGCTAGCATCATAAGAAAAACCGTATTCGTCATTTAAGTTTTTTTCTAAATTCCTTATAATTCCGTATAAGATTCAAACAATGGCTACGAAATTTAGATGAATATGCTTCATTTTATTTTATAACCAAAAATGGCTTTGGCTTAAGCACACGTGAAAAAATTGCGAGCAAACGATTTTTTGTGATAGAAGTTGGGCAGCTACAGAATTTTGACAAAGGAGAAACTTCATCTTGTCCAAGTATTGAATATCACAAGTACCATCTAAAAATAAATACATTAAAATTGAAGTACGATAAAACCAGAGTCATTCGTACCATAGCCAACGTACCAACAAAAATAACGATAACATTTTTGTTTCTCCACATAAAAATCAAAATCATATTTTTTTCGTATTTTGAATATTAAAAAAAATCGATTACAGAATATTATGATCCTAAAATCTCGATTTTCAATTATGTTACAGCAGCAACGATGGAGAGAGCATTCGTAACTATAATGATCTCGAACGAGCAGCATCCGAGTCATTCCGTAGTGAACGTCGCTCACGCATGCGGAGTTCGCTACCCGCGCTACCACTTTTATTAATAGAACGCGGAAAACGAGAAAAAAAAACATCACTCGACGCTTCTCGGCGCGTAATCCGGTTAATCCAATCGCGAAGACGCATACCAGCGTCAGCAGCGGAGGCTTGCGGGCAAAAAATAAAACATTTCGAGAAGAAAAAAAAAGGAGGAAGAAGAATCTCGCGAAGGGAATCAGCTTCGCCTACTACTCGAAACGTCGTTCGCGTATCTGCGCGCGCCTCCCACTTAACTGGCGAACGTTGTGGCAACGAGCGACGCAAGAGGACGTGAAAAATATTCAAAGCTGCGATACGGCGAATCAGCCGGTTTATAAACGACCATCGAGACTTCCCGGTCTTATCTCGTCGCGGCCTAAGAATCCGCGGTGACCAGAAACATCTCGGCGAATCAACTTTCAGTCTCGCGATTCTCTCAGCGCGACCGCCTCTTCTCATCATTGCTCGCGAGCGAATATATTCGTGCGACACGACGAGTACTTCTGGACAAGAACGTATCTCTTGCTTCTTATTTCCACAATTATCGAATCTCTACAATGTATCGACCTGAATCGAATATCTCGATAGACGTTGTTTCATCGTTTTACTCGATTCGCTGCTTTGCGTTCAATTTATTCGCCCGTACATAATTTTTTTCTCGAATCGCGAATCAGATTCTCATGACCATTGCTGAAGCCGCGGGAATCGATATCGTTGTTTGCGTTTCGGAGCAACGATAAGGACAATTTTACCATACCCGTTTTATCGTAATGAGAAAATATGGGAGTACGCCAACGCGAATCGAACGACTTTTACCATTCGATTCGTTATAAAAAATATTCGGTCGCGTTACATTCTTGAACGTTCGCTCGACGACTTTTAATCGATACCGCGGTTTTGGACATAGTTGCACGTTAATCGTGCACTCTATCGCTGATGATTATTCGATCACTGTGAAGAACGATTGGGCAATAAAAAAAAATTGCTCCGGGACATTTGGAATTATTTTTTATCTTCGAGTCGTGCGAAACATGAGTTTATACAACTGCAGCGAAAATACAGACGTTTTTTCCTTTTTTTTCAGGTACACGCTGTATGCTCAAGGGGTCAATACGTACTTGGGTATTTTATACGACGATTCTTCGGTACGACCGCGCTCACGAAAATAACCAAAGAAACCTCACAGACGCTGTTCGTACCGCCTCCATGAATAGAGAAAGCTTATTGCACGTTCAGTTACCCACAAACGTCTGAGCTATTTACAACGACGATTATAATAATAATACGTTGGGTATAGCGCGTTTCATCGGCCATCGCACGTTTCCACGTCTCTCGCAATTATTCGGAACCCACGATCACTGGATCGTAGACCATCCGGGTAGCGAAATATTCACGAATGGAAATATAATACCATATACACGCGTTTCTTGCATTTTCTGCGCTGATTACTGATTCGCCAAGGCGCAGAGAAAAAAAAAAATAAAGTTTTATATACAAAATTGATCATATATATTCTGCTCACTGGTTATATAAAATTCATCTATAAGGAAAACAATTTATGTTTGAATATCTAAGTAAATAATAATAATAATAATAATAATATTAATATTAATAATATAATAATATAATAATATAATAATATAATAATATAATAATATAATAATATAATAATATAATAATATAATAATATAATAATATAATAATATAATAATATAATAATATAATAATATAATAATATAATAATATAATAATATAATAATATAATAATATAATAATATAATAATATAATAATATAATAATAATAATAATAATGATCATTATTATTATTATTATTATTCCGAAATTATTATTATTATTATTATTATTATTATTATTATTATTATTATTATTATTATTATTATTATTGTAATAATGTTAATAATATAATAATATAATAATAAGCATCGTGTAATCATTAATTTATGTATGAATTAATATGTTAATTATATGTGGACGACATATGGGTTTCATGTATACATCGTATTTCAACGATGAATATTAAATACCGTTCCAAATTAAACATGGCTTGTCCATAGATTGTATACAGTCTGTATACCGAATATACGTCAAACTCTATACATAAATCTATATATACTCTTCACATACTCCATACATCGATCTTCCCTTGGCATATTAATTTCGAACTCACGTATTTTCCGTTGCCACGGGAAAACTGGTCAGGCGCCAGCAGATATTTCGATGTTCTTTTTTGGTCGCCTATTCTTCGCATGCAAATGCGAAGAACGTTTCATCTAGCAAGTCGACGTTAACTAGTTGTCCTAATTGTCAAGTGATTCGCGCGATTGCGACAAGAATAATGCGAAGGAACTGCGGCCAGGAACTTTGAGTAAGGATCGACCGGGAAGGACACTAACCCGTGCGCAACTGATATATACACGCACGAGCTGACTGACTAGCTCGCTAACTCTAGCCGCAATCGTTTTATTCCAGTTTAAAGCATCAACTCGGTAATTTTATGACGTCGTAAACGAGACGCGCGGGTTGGAGTATCGAGTTACGTGTCAAGCTGACGAGCGCGACGCCTGGGCCGACGCGCGACACCGAGGAGACAAATCGTCCGTCGTACGAGTCGTCCAACTGGGTCCCCTTTTCACTCCCTCCCGCCCCTCCCGCGGCTCAGTCCGCCCCCGACCGATACTTTGGTACTAACTCGTACAATCCCCGGGAATAAAGTACGAAGCACTGACATTCGCAAGACTTCCCCATCGCTCATTGTCGAGATCTATGAGAAGAGTTTGATTTTTCACCCCCTTGTGTAGTCTCACGATCATTAATTGTCGAATCCGAACGTATAATATAAGTCGACAGTCAGACATTTTGTTTCTTTCTCAACTGTTCTTCGACCAAAATACACACTAACGTCTTACCTCTCTTCGACTGTGGTTTTTTTCAAATTTCATTCTCATTCATTTATGCTATTCTATTTTTTTTTATTTCAAAACCGGTTTTTCGATCTGTGCAATAAAATGAGAACCTTATAGTTCCATAGCTCGTGGGGCTATCGACAGCGATTTTCATTTCTTTTGCGTCCAATCTCGCGCGTTTTTTTTTTTCAGCTATGTTTCTTTTGTTATTGGCAGAGAGGACACATCTGCGCGAGGTAAAATAAAGCGGCAAAGTAACGTCTTAGGGGCGGAGAGTGAGCGCGTCAAGACGCGGACGGTAACGCAAAAAAGTGGAAATAAAGGGATGCAAATCCCACGGGGGAAAGCGAGACGTGGGGAAGAAGGGGTGATGCGAAGAACGACGAGAAGAAACGAGAAGTTTATGTTTCGCGTGCTATGGGCGCACAGCCAAGGGAAGAGACAACGAGAGGGAAGGAAAGAGATAAAGAAAGGCCTCTGTCCGGTTGCCAGGAACGACGGAGAACCCTTCGGAACCGACGACCGCTCCCGGCAAAGTTTTTCGTTGAATTACCAATCTGGTGGCTCTGGGACTGCGTGTCCGAAGGATCGTCGAGAGATGCCCGCCCAAGTAATAAAAGCACATAGAGTATATAAAGAATATACTTATATAGCTTTGTACATGGAATTGGACATGCACCATCTTTATACAGGCTGTATACAGACCATAAACAATTTACATGTAATCAATCGAACGGTGTCAAATATTATAATGATTGGTAACATCATTAATACTTACATTTCCAATGCCGTCTGCATATAATTAATATTTTTATTGATAATTTATACAGAAAACCGTGAATCAATAATAATAATGAGGATGATATTATATGATCATTATTATTTGTTATAATGATTATTGAATAAATAGTACATATTTATAAATAAATAAATGCATAAATTCTAGACTGCATAGGAGCTATTCCATACAATGTTTTTTTGTTTTTTCCTCTGGGACCAATTAAGGCCCTGGCGTGATCGAAATTCGAAAATTACTCAAATAAGAACATTGAATACCATTCTATTCGTTTTACATGAATTGTACATAGATTATATACCTACAGACCGTATAAAGGGCACGTCCTATGTCTCAATAAAACTATATATATATTTTTCCACTCGGGCTTGAGTACATGTATATAAGCACGGGGTTCCTTGTTTCCCCATTGTTCATCCTTTTGTTGTGCGGCAATACCTCGCTCCAATACACCAACTACGGGCTCGAACGGCCCCCGGACGACGTACATATGTAGGCGTACATAGATCCTACACAGACGCATCTTCGTTGTCGGCGTTAAACTGGGGGAGAGCCGGTTATGTGCCCTGAACCGACTGCATGTACATACCTGCCCTCCCCCTTCACCCCAGCCCCTCGTACACAGCCAAAACCCTCCAACCCTCCTCTATCTACCATATAAGCCGTTCCGAGGTATATTACCCATGTACACGACAGGCATGTACGAGCTTATCATATACATAGCATGCCACGTACGAGTTTGGCCCCGCAGGACCGCACCAGAAACGAGTCCTCCGCGCGGCCATCATGGATTCCAGCCAACTTTTCTTCTCAGCTTATTTCCGATATGCTTACAGGGACACTGCAAGCCGGAACATTTGCACTTTTTTTAACCCTAGATTGGTCACCATATGAAGAAATCACGGCTCGCATGGTTTTTTTTTAACTTCAAAGTATTGGCGGAAATGTTTTTGAAAAATTACAGTTTGTCGTCCGAAGGTTTTAGAAATTAATTATTTTCCTTCTGAATCAAATCAAACGATTGGAATGGAAGAATAAAAGTAATTGGATGGAAGGAACAGCGGAAGAAGGCGTTTTCCTTGCGAGATTACCAGACACTTTTGTTGTTTTGTCTCTGGCGACGTTGCCACACTCGCGCCGATTTCCCCCACTCTAGAGGGAACTTCTACACGCGCGTGCTTTAGTAATCGAGCGACGTGACAACACTGGCGCCTGGGAATCTCGTTATGGTCGCATATGGTGACCAATCTAAGGTTACGGGGATGTAATGCATATTTCTCTCGCTCTCTCTCGCTCCGCTGCAACCGCCCATTGCGCTATCTCACTCGCACTCATGGTGGCTCAGTTTATGCATCACATCACCTTAAAGTTCCTGTGTATTATGATGGGTACAGCAGTGGTAGCCATTCTAGAGCATAATCCAAAATTCGGAAAAAGTATCGATCGATTGGATAAAATGTTAGCCATTCCTAATCATTTCGAAAAAGAGTTATTTCTAAATCTTCCATAAACTTTTCACTCTACGGTGTTCGTTCTAATTTCGATCGAATGTACTTATTGAAAGCTACAGTCTGGAATTCATTCCGATTTTTCAAATCGATAGTTCAGAGATTAGAGGGGGGGGGGGGGAGGAACCCGCTAATGACAAATTTAAAAGCGAATATCTCGGGACGAAAGGGTTGAATTAAAAAGGTCACGGACCATTTTAAATTGCGTTCGAGATAGCCTATTAAAAGACACTCGGTAAGGATAGCAGACGAAAAATGTCGAGTTAATACTTTTTAATCTGTAGGAGTGGGGTCAATATATATATTTTTTATTTTTTATTATGACTTCACTCTTATTAGAGGGCCATCAATCTACGTTTGCGTACCAAATTTCATCTTAATCGGTTCATAAACGACAGAATGGGAGGATTGTGACATTCAGTCGGATTGACTGAAACTATAAGGGTTCCTAGATCTCTGCGGAACCGGAAAAAAAACAATGATTCCCATAAACGTAGTTCACCCTAGCGGGATAAATCCGCACGAGCCCAGGTGGTAACACCGAGAATTTTTAAATAGGAAACCTTTGTACCGGGTTTCTCAGTTACCGCGCCATCTCTCGGATATCGATGGAACCCGATGAAGGAAAGAACCACAGCCGTTTGCCGCTAGAGCGCAGGGCTGTCCGTTGCGGCGATGGCCGCCGTGGGCAGCGTTACGATTGGTCGGTTGGCGCGTCGGCCATCATGGAAGCCATCATGGCTTGCATAATGAGGGGCGAATGATGGCCGACCCGTGGACCAATGACTTCGAGGGGGTGTGTCGCCCAGAGGGCGCAGAGATTTGAAAATGAATGGCACGAAGGCGGAGCCTTTCCCACCTTTTGGCTCGTATAGATTCTCCACGGCGACTACATTTTCCTCTGCTCTCATCGACTTTTACCTTTTCTTTTGATATGAAATATCGGATGACGTATCGTATGATAGTGGAAAGAAAAAATGAATAAAAATTAATTACTCACTAGTTGCTTATAATACCAGCAATTAAGTGCCGGAATGAAATTAAAAAATTGAATAAATATAAATTACTTGCTAATTGCTGATACTAGCACTAGTAATTACGTGCCAGACTGAAATTTAAGAAAAAATTCAATCACTATGAATTACGACTTACTGATACCACCATAAAAAATTTGTTTCAATGTCGAAATAAAGTTGAAACTGCAATACAATGTTTGAAAATGGAACCTAGAATACACGGAAATATTTAACAATATCTCTCCAATATTTACTAGATATCACTTCTTAGCGCAGTTCGATTTAATCGAAAATTCAATTTAAAAAAAATTAACTCCTCTTCACAAATTCTTTTAACAAGCTACGAGACCAATAAGGATGCGAAATAACGGATGACCCACTGCGACTGCAAATATACGACGAAACGACGAATACCACAACCTCCTCTTGCGACCTTAAAAGCCACGCGTCTATTTATAAATAAACGAGATTCATAAAACCGAGGCCAGATGTTAAGTTAAAAAAAAAAAAAAAAAAAACAAAAAAAGAAGAAGACATCGAGTATAGCGTGTATGGGAAGCGCCAGAAATAAATCTCGGACGAGAAGCGAATGGCCCGGCGAGACACGTCGTTTCGCACGAGAGCCGAGTAGGAGAGCCGCTACGCCACCACGACCGCCGCCGCTGTCATATCGCTAGATCCGCCATCACCGGAGAGCATTGTCGCTCTGACTACGGCGAAGGTCGTTACGAACGAGCAGGCACGTTGTCGTGATCCGCGAAAAAAAAAAAAAATTACGATTACGACCGATAAAGTGGGGTAACGCGGGATAACAGCAGTCTGGAGCGGTGCCGCAGAGTTCCAGAGAAATACCCCACCCAGGGCATAACCTACTGCTACCGGGACCGACAGGCGTGACGTCAGACCGGAAGTCACGCGTAAATACCGTGCAAATCGATGGAGTAGGTGATAGGTGGTGGTGGGTGGTGGAGTCTCTGTGGTGAAGGGATCCTCCCTCGTCCAGGAAGTTGGTGAGGACCAGCCAGGATGAGGCGGAGGAGCGACGATGAGACGGGGAAGGATGATTTGTTGCAAAATTCTACCTTTTTCATATAGTTTTATCGATAGAACTGGGGGATATATGTATTTTGTATACAGATTGTATTGGTACGATCTATGGATAATTCATGTACAATCAATCAAACGGTACTCAATATTCATCGTCGATGAATTATTGATATATAAAGTAATAACTGGTAGATATTAATTACTATATAAATAGTCATGATATAATAATAATGATAATCATTGTGAATTATAACAATTATTTGATTGATGATTCATACATAAATGGTGAGCCGACGACATAAGAGCTAATACATAGATTATTAATCCAATAATTACTGTGATTTGCAATCATTATTAGTATAATATTTATATGTAAATTACATAAAGTCATACAGAGTAATAACTGGTATATATTAATTCCTATATAAATAGTCATTATATAATAATAATGATAATCATTGTAAGTTATAACAATTATTTAATTAACGATTTATGCATAAATGTTGAGCCGACGACATAGGGGCTATACATAGATTATTAATCCAATAATTACTATGATTGACGATCATTATTAGTATAATATTCATATATAAATTATTAATTACACATCTATACGATGAATATCAAATACCGTTCGATTCATCATCCATAAAATGTCTGTAAATTGTATAACCTCTGGATACACATTATGTCCAATTCCCCATATAAAACCACATATATTTTTTCTATACTCTACACAGTTTTTCCACCAGGAAGGCCTTGCTGCAAACGGGGGCAGGGAGTCGAGTTGTCTCTCTTCTTCTCTCTCTCTTCTTCTGTCTGCCCCCCCCCCCGTCCCCCCAACCCCCTACCTCGCTCTTTTTCTCTGGGTTGATGGTTTACGGCATTCCGTTGATGGCCGGCGCGAGCGCGCGCGCGTAGTGCCGTAGTAGTGCCGTTGAGCCCATAAAAATGTAACGAGCCTGTAAACGTTCGTTTATATTGCCTTGCGCCTTTACGCGCTCGCTCTCGTCTGTTCGGATTGGGGCAGGTCGCGGGCTCTCCCGCGAACCCGACGACCGCGGGATCGACGCGCGTGCTGTCTCCGCGGTGCTGGACAACAACGGCATAGCGGCACGCGCCTCCGACCACCTCCGGATGCCTCCTTCTCCTCCTTTCGCGTCTTTCCGGACACTTTCAGAGCTCTATGACGAAGCTTCGTCGGAGTGAATGGGAACACGACCGAACCGAAATGCAAATGGTGTTTTACGACCGCCTCACTGCGATGACTGTTTCTAGGTTGACGAGGTTGTTGACCGGGAAATTGAGAGTGATTTCAGGTTTTTCAAATTCATACGATGCATAGATTCAATATTGTTTGTACCGACTGGAACTGACAATATGACATTTCAACCGCCGAAAGAAAAAACAAGGGTCAAGGCCATTTAAAATACTGCGAAACTTTACAGTACACACTATTGGAAGGTTTCACTGTATGCGTCAAAGTACTGAATCAATTGACGGTGAACTTCAATCACACGGAACTCCAATTCTTTCCCGTCGAAACCGCTCATCAATAAACGCAAAAAGATGGATCTCTGCTCTTCGCAACATTACCTAAGGTTCGAATACTACCCCTGATTCGGATCCTAGGGTTAAATTACTCGCCGTAACATCCACAAACTGCCCAGAAAAAAATGTCCCCCATTTCTCTCATCGCTTCCAATCGTCCCTGGCTCATGACCTCGACTACGGTGAACCACGGACGAGAAACACATGCATTATGCCACAACCAGAGCACAAAACGACCTCGTACATCCGCCCGAAAGAAACACCCTCACATACACACACACATACACATACTTGACGACTCTCGCTCATTCGCTTTTTACGATCATCATTACGCAACTCGTATGGTACACGTTAAAACCGCAACGTACGTTGAGACGTCTCGCGGTCGTACACGTCGTGAATCATTCGCGCTGTACACGCCGACCTTGACACCGATCGCCATCTACGGTGCTGCGTGCTGTACTCGTTCCAAACGTTACGTGCCACCGAGTTTCGTTCGTGATTCACGGACCGCCATTTTCATTCTCCCTATTCCACGCGGCTGTTCGACAACGAAATGTGAAAATAAGTGATTTCAACGATACAGCCGAAGGTGCGGTCATGAATCGAGCACACGCGTCCCCGCGAACGTAACCGAATGGACTCTCGACGACGCGGGGGTTTTATCGCGTCTTCGTACGTACTCCCATCGACTCGTCTTCGTCTTCGCGGAGTCTCAGACACGCCGGCACGCTCTGTCGGACACAACGCGTCCCGCACGCTTATCCGCTAGGCTTCGCTGGCCCAGTCACTGTTTTACTAACACTTAAAACTTTATTGACGCCCGTAAAACGGAACGCTTAGCTTTATTCGGAGGGGGGGGGGGGTCTGGGGTTGCCGTCGTTCAAGGGGTCGCAGATACGCGCACGGATTGCCCATGGCTGGCTCGAGACCTCTCGCTTCCTTGGCCGCTCGAACCGGCTAGATGGAGGAACACGCCTTCTACTGGGTTTATATTGTTTACACCTTGCGACTACGTCAGCTATACATACCTAATGTCCGGGGGTATTACGTGTTAGGTGTGCCGTCGAACGGGCTGCTGACGACGTGATACACGGTAGCGCTTATGGGTCCCAACGGAGTATGTGATGGGCGCTTGTACCGGAAACCCGGAGTTCGACTACCCTAATATGCTATTTTGCTGATTCGTCTGGATGGTCATTAAACATTAGATCGAAGAGTTTTATGGCCTGATGTAACTAGATGTAGTAGCATCATTATCGTCATCACCGTCCTTATGACGGTAATCCTTCTCGAACTCTCGAGATTGTCCACGAGACTCTGGTTACCGGGATTTCGGTCGAACGGTGGGAATTTATGCATTTGAAATTATGGTACTGATGGGAGGGCGACTATTCTGACGGGTACGAATGGTCTCGGGAGGAAATTGCTCAGTGGCGGGTAGAACGTTGTAGTGACTGCACTACTGATGGGGATGATGGAAGGTTTATAGGCAGCCCGCTTGGACTTATTGGAGGTTCTTCCCTCGTGTCAGTCATTTTACCACCTAGCGCCATATGATTAGCTATCTTGTATTAGTATTCATAAAAAATTTAAATCAGTAATTTTGATTAGTTTGATAGGTCTAGCGTTAATTTGTACCATGTAGAAAACCGTACTGAATCGATGCGGGGTCCGTATTGGTACGGATCTCGTTCAAGCCCGGTCACGTGACTAATGATACCAAACGACTCCCGATCAGTTATACCTATCATAGCCCATATAGTTCAGCTACGATAGACTACGATAGGTCCCTCTGTAGGTAGAACTATCCGAAGTACGGAGAAACGTCGGTCATTAACCCGACGCGGGTTGTTTAGTTTCATTAGTCCCGTCATCGTCATCAGGGTCATCTCAAGCGCGTTCAACCGGTGGTGACAGTTGCCGGTATTATAGTTACGTTCGAGGCGGGCCGGTGGGTAACCACCGCGTAAAATCCTTGTCTGGGTAACGTCTGTCTGAACTGGAAATACTTTGCTTGGCTCGTAAAATGACGGCCCGCGTAATCGGCCACGCGAGCGATGGCTCGCACGCTCGTTCCTCGACTTCACCAACACCACTGACGCCGGGCTTGGTGAACAACGCGATTTCATTCATGCTATCCGCGAGTCGTATACGCAGCACCATGGACGACGTGGTATAGACTCATCGCGGCTGTAGCACGCGCTAGCGACGAGACACGTTGCGACCCAGCGTGAATGTTTCGTGTGCTCTGTGCTGGATAGACGAAGCGTGCAGACACACCGTCACAACCACCGAGCACGAGCCGCGGTAGCGTCCGACGGAATTTTATACTACCCTCGTAAACCACACGGCGACGCTTCTCCCTGTACTCGCCACCCCTTTTGCAAAGCTTTACGACTGGGAGATCGCGATCAGCGGCAACGGCTCGACGAGCCTCGACCCAGCGGCATCCTCGACTCTGACCTTCCCTCGCTTCTCTAGGTCCCATTCGCGCGATGTCTGTCCTACGTGTGACGATCGTTTGCAGCGACAATTGTTGCAGATTGTCATGAACGAGCCGAGCATTTTCGACACTGTACTGCGAACGCTTGCGGATTGGCATCTCTGTCGATTCTTGAGTTATTTGAAACGTAAGGGTGTGAATGATGATGATGATGACGACGTTGATGATGATGATAATGATGATGACACTCGTGCACAATCGTGTCATGGTCCTGTACGAGCGGCAATCCCCGTGGGTACGAACACTATTATTGGCCTCCGCTGGTAGGATGATCGCAATCGCCGATTACCGTAAAAATAATTCAACATTTCCCAGAAGTTTAATTCTATTAATACGATTCCAAACTGCACAAAGACGGTCGCCCAGCGTGTATCAAAGGTCGTAACGCAACACGGCAAAGATCAGAGAATTCACGCGGTGCGATTACGAAAACGAGTTTATTGACGCTCCGCAAAATTTCAAAATGGTAAATCGTCGCGAGACATTTGGCACATGTTGCCGATACGAGTTGGAAATATCTCGAGATCCGTGAAAACTGGTTCGTATATTTTTTTTTTGTCAACACGCAAGCGAGATTCGAACGTTCGATATTCTCTGCGAAATATCGTGGTTTCGATGTCCCAGGGTGAGCAAAAATATTCAGCCATTTATATATTTCTCGTCCCAACAGCTACGCGTCGTTCGAAGCTGCGTGGCAACATTCGAGCCTGCGGTTGTCATCAAGCTGTGCCGTGACGATGTGACACGACATGAAAATAGCGACGGAAATAAAAAAAATCGCGAGTATCTACGCTCCGGCCTTCGTCACCTTTGCACGTTTATTGCGAATTTGCGGAATGATCCTCGATCTACCTCGTGGCTCTTCGATAAATCGCGTAACGCGAAGGGAGCCCGATGGAATTTTTACCGTGTCCCAAGACGACGATACGAGAGGCAAATGGCATTAATATGGGGGGAATCGGAGATTCTCCATCGACCGAAACAAGGCGTACACGCGAGGGAAGCTCGATGGTGATCGGAATTTCCACGACATTCTTCGTACAATCGATAATGAGATCTGCCTTGGCTGTAGAATGGTGAATTTGCAGTCTCCCATGAACATATAAAGGATGATTGAACCGTCCTGCTTAGTTCCGAGGACGACGAAGGCATCGACGACGATGATGCTTATGCCGGCATTCGTAGACACTCTGTGTATCGTCCGCGTCGCCAGAGTGGTTTTCGTAACGCGATGACGACCGGTACGTGATATCCTGGGATTGGTGAAGGCGGAGAGGCCGCACACGGAGCATTTGGACGAGCCCATTGGTCCGAACGGGTTATTCTGGGAGTGTTGCATGGGTTATCCTTGTATCCGGTTTATCTTTCTCTCGCCTCTACCTGATGCCCGACCACGAAGAACACGAAACCGCTAGCCACCACGTCCCGATCGCGACGATGAGAGGTCTCTCGGCAAACCCGCTTAATGTTAGCTTTTGTTCATGCTGCGATACACACTTGGAGAATCTTTCGAAACAGCGCATCGAAGCCTCGCGGGTCGTCGAATCATCGGTTCGTCGGTGAACGAATCGCGATGCGCCTGAGGCCGGTGGAAGGAACTAAAATAATGAGTTCCTGTGTGCCGGTGATTTCTGATTCTCAAGACGCGTTCACTCCACCTATTACCCTCTCGGCATCCAAATTAATTTTCGAGTCTCGCAGGTGCCGTTCAAGAGAATATGGTTTTTTTTCTTCGTGCGTTTTTGTTTTTTTTCTCCTTTCGTTTCCTGCATACGTGGGCTGGAGGGTTAAGCGGAGAACACCCAGGCATTTTTTAGAAGCTATATTCTTTTTTCTTGTTGCAAGATAATTATACGGAATATTTTCAAAACTGTTCGTAATGCAAGGGCCGGAAAGGCCCTAGAGGGAAATTTGTTCTTTTGTCGTTTTTGTTATTGTTGTAAGGTTAATTTACTTGCATCTGCCACGGATGTATTCATTCGTATGATTACGGCTTATAAAGTAATGAAAAAATATAATATTGGGGTCGAAACATTTCCGTCGAATCTCCAAAAATGCGTTTGGTCTGTAATCCTCGATGGAATTTTGTTTAATTTGGCTCCAACGGGCTCCGAAATAATAAAGAAATGAATAAATTCTCAGTCGCTCTATCAAAACACATAAATAACATTCGAAACCAATGTTATATGAAGGAAAAAAAAAGAATATTAATAGCTAATCGATGAAATTTTTGAATATTATATTCACGGCACGTAATCATATCTTCTAGGCCGGTACTGGCCAGCAAAATTTCGTGTTCTTCTCCGCCGCTGCTGTCGACGTCGTCGTCGTATACGCAACAAAAGTTGACTCGGAAATCTGCTTCGTGGTCCGGACGAAAGATCGTTGCGTAGGCACGATACTCGACTCCACGTGAAGGCTCATAAATATTCCCATACCCGTTTAAACCCATAAAGAAACCGCTCGCGGCTGTTGGAAGGGTTAAAACCGAGCGCGATCGTCTTCCTTTTTGTCCATTTGCCGAAGAAAGAACTGAGAAAGGTAAGAAAAAAATAAAATAAAAGTACTCCTTCGTACGAGCGAAGCATGAGCGGGTTGTAACAGGGCCAAGTCCCGATCTTCTTGGCATGCGGTCGTATAATATTGGACGAAGGACAGAGGACCCACTGTTAGCCGCAGTACCAATATCCCGGAAGGGTTGGGGACTCCCGCAGGAATCGCACGGTTCGAGCAAGTTTTCGGTAAAGGGCTCGGTGGGTTGTGAAAAAAACCTCAGTAACGTCACGGTTAATGTTTCCACGGATATATACGCCTTTTGGTTGCAGGTACATTTTTTTCACGCAAACACATGGCCGCCAGTGCACTCCCGACTGGAAGTTTCAGCCGCTCTCGATACTGTAAAAGTTCCATAGTTTGCACATCTTATATTATTGTCTTCAATCATTTCATTTCTTTTTAATCTAATTGACAGATTATCGATTGATCCGTCCGGTGTTGAACACTTTGGATTTCATTCGATAGATTGTTTTTCCTTTCGAGAACAGTACGAAAATAATGAACTTGAAATGTTAGAAAGCACAATTTTATACCTCATTCTTCCACCGGTAAAGAAAATATCAACTCGACTCCTTGAAGGAAATTCGAAGAAAGAATTCGTTCGAAAATAGAACGAGAAGCGTCCACCGCTACTCCCACGCGAGCAAAATAAAATGCTTCGATTACTCACATCACATCGAATAACGTATAGCATTTCGTCGACCCGGTTATGTTACGGACTGCGATATATGTACGGTTTTTTGCGCTCGATTGGCGAACGATGATGAAAAATGACGGTAATTCAGCTACCTAGGTGGTACACGGAGCGAAGAACGATGAGCAACCGGAAGAACCAGCAGCCGACGAAGGCCCCGTGTGTGCTCGAGCGGCGTGCGAAGGGCAAACGTGACCGCCTTCATTGACTTTACGATCAGTAAAACGGGGCTTTATAGTTTGTGGGGTCGTTCGCGTCTTCGCGTGTGGATACTTGCCCCGGTTTATCTTTGTTTTTTTTTTTTGCCTCTTTGCTCGCTTGCACTCTCGCTTAGCCGTAGTGTACCGTGTCACGTGAAGCACCGACAAGCGAGTCTCATCGCTTTTTTTTATTCCCTCCTTCGCTGTCAGTCTCCCGTGAGGAGTTAGCTAATAGTTGTAAATAGTGAAGATTTTCCTGACCGGGGATTTCCCTCCTGTTCAACAATGTCTCCATCGCCCCGTTGAACCACATTTTTACGTCGAATTCTTATAGATAATTAAAAACAAGATAAAAATTAATAATAAATTATGAATGATATAACAATAATCATGATGATAATAATAATAGGAATAATAAAAATAATAATAATAATAATAATAATAATAATAATAATAATAATAATAATAATAATAATAATAATAATAATAATAATAATAATAATAATAATAATAATAATAATAATAATAATAATAATAATAATAATAATAATAATAATAATAATAATAATAAAAATAATAATAATAATAATAATAATAATAATAATAATAATAATAATAATAATAATAATAATAATAATAATAATAATAATAAATAAAGTATACGTACCGGAGAACAACTTTGCAGACGCCTAAAATATATTGAAAATTATCATCGCATTGTTGTAATTGATGTAAAAATTATTAGCATGAATAAAACAACGAAAAATAATTTGCTTCATAAAATAACGACAAAATTTGTTCACGTTTAATGCAGACACATAGGTTTTTCATATTTTTCATATGAGAAAATCATTATTTTTCCGAAGGCGTAGCAAAAAATGAGATCTCAATGAATCCACGCGAAAATGTACAAGGAAACATGATTTTCGTGCCAAATAAAATCATTTTCTCGTAAATCAAGGGCTTGCACAGCGATACAACGTCGTCGCGATAAAACGTTCTCTCTAAAATCGTACCAAACTGCGTGCGTTGATGCAAGTTGCGATACAAGGCTCAAAGGCACAAGCCCAAGTGTCGAAGGACCTTACGGGAAATGCTTTTCAAAAAAAAATCCTCTTTTTTCGTCGCCAGCCGAGAAGTCGGTTCGAACGACTCGACCGTGGGTCGACTACCCCTTTAACGTTATAAAGCGATAAACCTGCCGGCCTTCGTGAGGCAATAGAAGGGTTGAGGCGCGCACGGTTACCTATCCGAAGCTTAAGCTTCGTTGACCCTGACTCAAACTCCTTTTAATCTCGGTCTCTTCTTTTTTTATGTACTCTGACCTTCGTTTAAACTATCAGAAGAAAAATTCTACGACGAAAAAAGCCTGCGTTGCAGCGAACGGATGGCTAGTAGCGTTTCGAAACTCGCGAGTGAACGAACAACTTCTCTCCCCAGCTGGTGCAGCAAGTTACGCGCGAGAATAACGAGATTCGCCGAATTTTTTCAGTCAAATTATAAAAAGTCGTTCAATTTCGTGAAAGCTCGGGTCTGCCGGGCGAGAATTCCGTCGTCGAGAGCTACGGAATAATATTCGGCAATGGGGTCGGTGGGTGGAGAATGAAATTCTTTCTTTTTTTTCTCTCAATTTTTTATGTTTGTTTAAAAAAAAATAATTTTTTTGTTCTCACGATGCGTCAGTTCCGTCGAGCGCGTGTTTCGCTCCCGACAGTTAATTATGCCCGGCACGAAATAACGGTAACTCTGAGACGGGAGGCAACGAAGGTGGAAGCAAAAAATAAATAAATAAATCAACGGTGCAGCGAAGAGCGCGAGAATGAGAGAAAGAGAATGAGAGAGCGAAGAATAGAGAAAATATCTCGTCCGATGCGCTGAATTCTACGGGCGAAGATTGTTCGCGTTGGTGGATATTCAAAAACACCGAGTCTGCCAATTGGAGTTTTCCGCGGTAACGAAAAATTTCCGCTTACGGACCCGAACGAGAGACTTCGTGGAAGATGCGAAACGTTTCCGGATGTGAAATTTCGGAACCGCAGGAATTGCGGAAACCGCGCGAGTGTGTGGAAGATTCGTCGACGTGACCAACTTTCTCGTCGTGAAAATGTAGAAAATTCGAAGTCACGAGGAAAGCGTGAGAGGAATCGGGCGAAGGAAATTCATCTGGATCCGTGCCAAAGAGCCGAACAAGAGCTCGGAATAATAAGTGCACATCTTTTAGAATCCTGGCTTTTGTGCATTATTACGCGATGCGGTCTTTTGCGTGCTCGCTGTCTAAGATTATATTAGTCTTTTTACTTTTGCATGGAACTGTGAGTAGTTTGTTAGAGTGATCGATGGCAATTTATCTGGGCGTGTCTATCGTTTCCCGACGAGTTCTCGAGCGATTTACAGACGAATTACGCCAACGGACTCATAAAACGCGATCGTATTCGATGTGAACATGAAAAATACGAATATGAACGTACAAAAAATAGAATATGAGACCTGTGGTTGATTTTTGTTTTATTTTTATCTATTTATTTATTTATTCAAGAGTAAAACCAGTGGACTCATGTGGTTTTTTTTTTCAAAACGATCTCAATTTGTCAAGTTAACCTCGTTTATTTATTCCTGAATGGGAATTTCCCAGCAACTCTGTGTTTAAAAACGATGTCTACAATCTAAATAACAAGAATCTGATCTAATCCATTAAAAAAAAAAAGACTTCTTCGGTTTTGCCTCCAAACCACAGATGCACATCAATGGGAGTAGCTGATAAATTGATTTGTCTAGAGAAAAATATCATTTGGATAAAAATATCAGCCACTCATTGACGAGTTGCGTGATCGGACTCATACAACGCCATCGTTTTCGATGTGAACATGAGAAATACGAAAATAAACGTTATTTCTCTGAGAAATATTCGAACTTACGGAATCGGAGAATTTTGGGAACCATTGGCAGCGCCGTTGCTACGCCGATGGGATGTCGGTCGACGGCTCGTACGTTCGCCGACGGTAGAAGTTGAGACTGGGAATTTATGTAGATATCTATGTACACAAAGTCAAAGTGAAGCTTAGAAAAAGCTCAGTCGTTTTTTGGCGAATTCCAACACTTAGCAATATAAAACAATGTCAAGACTTGAAGGCCGAAAATCTATCGAAATTATCATAAAAGAACTGCGTTTCTAGAATTCGATCTTCGCGACGATCTATATGAATTTATTTATCTTTTCTTATTTAATTCGATTTAATTTAATTTAATTTTTTCGTTCTTATTGAATTTTTTATAATTTGTTCATTTTTTTATAATTTTTAGAAATCCAAGCAGCCACTCAAAGAGATGGAAAAGCCGAACGAGAGTCATTACAAAGTTTTCGTCGAAAAACAAAAGAAGCAGCTAGATATTTTCTTGGAATAGTAGACGTTGGTCCATGAGGTTTGCGAAAACACGTCCACATGTTACTCGAACGAAGGCTAAGCTTGATTTACTCCGAAGTTGTTAGATCGAGCCAACCACCGTAAAATCTTCACCGACTCTCGCTTCATCCACTTCCACTATTTTTCTTTCCATCGCCAAACAAATATCCCAACCAAAACATTCCACCACGTTTCTCACCCAAACGTCGAGAAAAAATTCATCTAAATTTCTCATCTCTCGAATCTTTCATCCCGTTCTCGACATTCGTTCGATCTCGCATCGATCGGTGAAGTTTCGGTTCTGAACGAAGCCGAATATAACATATTGCAAGCGGGAATGTCGGCTGGGATATTCCGTAGCAATTTCGTAATTTTTCATTTTTCTATCTCCGGCCCGAGCAATCTGGACGTCGCCGGTCAATAATTAAGCCATGCGCGCGCCATCCGTCTGGAGAGATCGAAAAATCGCGGCCACGAGTGTGTGTTCGTCTCTGCAGCGCGATTGGGGTTCGGACGGAAAGAAAGAACCGGAATTGGATTGGTGAGATATATATACACGTATATCACGTGTATATATACGTGTGCTATTGGCCGTTGCGTTCCCCGACGTTCCCGTGGGAGCTCGAGCAGTTGGGAAATAAATTATATACGCTTTTGGCCCCGAGACTCTCCGCGTGGATGCTGGGCCCCTGCGCGCGCTATCCACGGTCCACAGCCGCTTCTTCGTCGACGCCACAACGAGTCCGAGTTCCCCTCCCGGCGTAATCCCGCGTCCCGGACAAAATGGTGCTTCGTTGACGCCGACAGCCATCGGCCACTCGAAATTCTTTCGACCATGAGCGAACTCGGCGACGAGACTCCGCAAAGCCCCGCACACACACACACGCGCGCAAGATTCGTTCGACGATTGTGCTTTTGCTATGTTTTCGTTTTACATTGTAGCATCGACGTATGAGTTTTCTACATTGTACCGCATCGTCGTGTTCGCCGGGTCAAAGAACTCTCGACAATCTCGACTGCACGGCGATGTTTATTGCGTCGGGTGTGAATAGTTTTTATCTGCTATGAAGTGAGAGATGAATGTTGCACGGTCAATCAACCGATGATAAACTATTTTGAGAGTGAAATTGAGTAGTGATAGAATTTATGTGTTGATGGCATTTGTTTTTTTTTTTGTTAAGCTTACTATTTTTATATTTTTTCGAACGGAATGAAGATAAAGGATTAGATTTCAATTGGACTGAGATATGCAACGCTCGAGACTTGATTTTCTTACTGCTTTGATCAACGTTGCTACAATATCGTTATGAATGTTATAAAATTATTATGAATATTATAAGAGTATTGAACGGTCTACATATTTTTCTATTTATTCTATTTCAGGCTTTGTCTGCAGCACGCTGACGACACGAAGAAAAACATATTTAAGTCCCCAGCTGCGAGAACGTCGAGGTTCCTCCATCATGGTGTCTATGATATCATGATATCAGGCTGAGCAAAATTATGCGCGTCACGAAGTACACGTGATCTTCATGAAATTTTGTCAAAGTTCCAAGCATCTCGAAGGAGGAAACACGAGACCGACGAGAATGAAAAATGACAAACGAGAAATAAGTTACGAAGTTCCGTCGTGGGTCGTTCGACGAGGGAAGACACGAACCGGGCCGGTTTCAAGGGGATGAAACGAAATGGCCGTGGTGGTTCTATACCTCGAACTGCCGCGGAAGCTGCCAAAGCTGCAGCAAATTCGAGAGTTTCAACGACGAGACTTTTAATTGGACAGACCGCAACCGAGCCAAAGCTACAGATAATTTCAGGCATTCGACGATGCGCCAGGTGCAAAATATTCCAACGAATCTACATCGCAAAACTTAAGAAACGTGCAAACAAAACAATTACAATTATTCGTTGTAATAAATTTCTCGGTCAAATGATCGTTGCTAAATTGTTAATTTACGAAAAAAGCTTGCAAAGCGTACACGTAGAGGCATATTAAATTGTAGATAATTTGTTGTAATCGAAAAATCGTGAGTTTTGCCAGAGCTGTATCACGCGTTACGATCTTGGTTGCCAGAGCTGAGTAAACCCAACGAAACCGGTGGAGTAAGTACGTACGTGGATAAAGTTCCATTACGTTGAATATATATTAACGCCTTTCAAGCAACTATATAATGTAAGAACTTATGAGCAGCCGGTCGTTATCGCGCGAATAATCTACCAGACGCTCGGAGTAATACGATTTGTAATACGACTCCATTCCGTCAAGTATACAGTGTAGCTCGAAAGGTCAATAAAATTGTCTGATAAAATTGTCTGAGTTGTCGTTTTTTCTTCGTTCTTGCGCGCCTACGCCTTCCCGCCGTGACAGCCAATCTCCGTACGGAAAGTACTTCGTCGATACCACTTCGAACCGCTTGGATTCGAGTTCGTCTCGTGCGTAGGCGCGTACGCAACTCCCCGAAAGCGCGTTTGCGAGCAACGGACGTTGATTACCGGTACGAAGTGTCGTGTAAAATAAATTTGCATCAGAAGCTGATTATCTCCACTGTCTGTACTTCGATGGTTAATTGTTCTGCATCATTAAGCATCGCAAGAAAGTTTTGGATTAATATACGGATGGTTTAACCATCTTGGCGTGAATTTATTGTCGGATCGTTTCTTGTGTGAAAGACCGCGGAGTCAGAGGGTTAATTTATGCAAGGGAATGCTCATTATCGAGTACGATACACGAGTGGTTTTAAAATTAAATCGATTTACCATTATTTCAATGATTTCGCGAGTGCGTCGAGCAATTTCGAATACTATTCGAGTTTCTGTGATTTTCTGATATTAAATGAATTTTAGCGATTCGTATTGATTTTTGAAGACGCTGAGAACAGAGTTAATTAAGTTTGGATTTCAAGCGATTTTAATGCAATTTTTGTAGCGTCGATTTTTGTTGAATTTATATAATTTTATCCGACTGCTCGTAATTTGATTTCAAGGTGATTCAAT
This sequence comes from Sussaba pulchella, assembly GCA_963971145.1. Classification (NCBI taxonomy): domain Eukaryota; kingdom Metazoa; phylum Arthropoda; class Insecta; order Hymenoptera; family Ichneumonidae; genus Sussaba; species Sussaba pulchella. Next base: position 9,515,604 of record OZ020171.1, on the reverse strand, counting down.
AGTTTTTTCAAGTAGACAGCAGCACATCGGATGCGTTTACGCCAGGGTTCATCAGGCTGGAAAGGTCCAGATGTTGGGAGTCATCTTTAACGACTATAAAGGGCCAGGGCGAAGGACGATTCTCCATCCTGTAATATACGATAGGTAGAGGGAGCCGCAAGAGCAGGTTGTTCGCGGTTAGCCCACGAAATTCACCGCAGCTCCTAATTAGAGCCTGATTGGCACTTCGCTCTTCGCCCTTCGTCGACCTTACCAGCCCTCGCATGCCTTAATTCGACTGCCACGTGGAGTTCTTCGACGATTATGATTCTCTTCCACTTTCGTTCCTTTTTATTTTATTTTTTGACTGCTTTTTACTGCTGCCTCGCACTCGGTTCGAAAAACTGAGACTCTCTTCTCAGACGCTTTTTGATTTTCGTTTATTTACTTTATTTTTATTTCTTTCGGTTTCTCCGATTCTTCGAGCCCTCTGGCAGATTTTTATCAGACTCCAGACGTTCGAATATTTCGGTCTCACATGTACAGGCACGAGGCTTCGTAAATTCGACGTCGTCAACGATTCTATGCTCTTTCTTCCCTCGACCCTCATATTCTCGTACGTAATTGCACGAATTTACGGCATTCGTCGGTAATCTTCTCCGTTCTTTAATTTATATAATCAAAATCGAGAGGCCACTCGGGAGCGTGTGTGCGTCCGCGTGTGAACGGACTTAACCGACGGGCTTCTGAAAGATGAAACATGATGTGTCTCGAGTGTCGGCTGTCCGATAAGACCGCACGCTTCGCGCCCAGTATGTTCTTTGTCGGTCATTGACGGCGACGCGGAAAAAAATCTTCGATATCATCGTCATCATTTTTATCTCGCGTTGTAAATTATCGTCGCGTACATTGTAACTGCAGCTGCACGATTGAAATAAATTGATGAACACATTTAAAAAATATACAGAGATAATTTAATTGCATGATAATCGTCCTAACAACACATTGTAATTAGAGTACAATCGAAAAAATTTGTTTATATTTTGAATGAAAATTTTGAAATATATTTCAAATCAAGTTCAATATTGAAATGACATGAAACAGAAAACCAATAGAGAAAAATTTAGTGCGAAATCAATAAACTATGTTTTTAATATCATTTTTTCAATCATTGCTCGAGAAAAACACGAATAAATTGTCAGAAAAATATTTACCAAAGCCCTCGAGGCATTTTGCTTTTTTTTTCTATTGGCATCGTTTACGTTCGACCCGCAAAAGACTCGAACGATCACTCATCGCACTCGTACATAACTCTGGGATGGATCGTGGGAGGCGTGGATGGAATCCCGATACTCTTAGAAACAATGTGCGCGTATGTTCGTCTCCGGCCATTCTCGTTCCCGTGGATGAACCGACCAATGGGACCTCGGCGTGGGCTCGATGGAATCCTCGTGAAACGATTTCAAAGCTTCTCGCCTACTCGAGTGGTCGAACGAAAATTCGTCGAGGCGATAACGAAAGAGAAACAGAATACCGGACGGGCTCCAAAAGTATTTATCGAAACTGTGGGATCGCCATTGGAGAATCCATCAGCGGGGAACGACGTTGTTGTTTGCAACTGGGAACAGAATGTCGTCCGCGAACAAATGCGTTGTCCGTATCTCGGTATTGAAAGCTGTGGAATTGAGTTACGGCGTCGAAGTAAGGACACGAGTGGCTGAAGTATATTTTTTTTCCCAACCCGTCGACGCTCCTTTTTGGCTTCACTCGTGATCATTAGCATAAGGTATTGCCTCACATGTTAGAGAGCACTATCGCCCGCTTCGGCAACCAGATACGTCGCTACATGACATTGGGAAGATATGGAGAAGGGAATATTTACGACTCCCGAACAGAGAAGAAAGAAAGAGGACGGTCCGAAGGTCTGTCAATAGATCTACTTCTGCAGAGTAGATATATTAGGCGAGGATTCTGTCTTATCTAGAGTCAGTGGGATATTGGAGTAGCCTTGAAAATATGGGTCAGCATTCGAGGAATCGTTGGCTTTATCTCACGCAATATTGCTCCAATCATAATTGTTGAACCTGAACGAATATTAAAAAAAATGCTATACAACTTTGCATATTATCGAGCTTATCGAACGACCAATTTTCGATCGAAATTTTTTACTACCGCGGTCTCCGCCATTGATTAGTTCGATTCTCCATTTTGCATTTATCCTCGTTCGATCTTTCCAAACAGTTAAACGTATCTTCGAATTTTTTCACGCCAGGAGAAGTCGAATCTTAATTTTTTTCCTGATTCAATTTTATTTATTTATTTTCGTTTATTCTTTTTATCGTTCTTTTTCATTTTTATGGAACAGCTCACGGTCTCTCGCGCGGTTCCAGGATATCGAATAAGTTACGAATGGTCGACATCTGCGGAGAAAAGGTTGAAGATGGTGCTCGCTTATCCCCGTAATGGCGTTTCGTAAGTGGCAACGAAAAACTGAGAGTCAAGCTGAGCTTATATAGATGCTGGTCGCTCGCTCGCGACTGCTCCGAGGATCTCTTCGTCCTGGCTCAACGTTCCCGACGATATCGGACCCTTATGGCCGCTCACTTTCTGACTTTCTTCCTCGTTCGTTCTCTCGCCCGTGCTCTTTTCGCCGTATCACGGGGAAAATGGACCGAGAGCGAGGACTTAAAACTTTTCTCATCTTTCGTTAATCTCGAATAATAAGTCTCGTTCTTTCGAAGTGGCCCGCGAACGAACGGTGTCGCACGGTTGGACTTTCACGGTACGACTTTGGAGTTTGCGACGACCGAAGGGCCGGGACTCGCCCTGCTGAACCTCAGAAATGTCATCAGCGCGAGTATCATCTTTTTTGGCATGTATAACGTCCGGGACTTTGGACTACGGGGAACAGCTTGTCGTCGGGCGGATCACCTTCATTTTATAACATCTGACAAACGTGTCCAGCTTGTTCAAGGAAAGTGGAAAATATTTATGATAGGAAATTTATTATAAGAGAATATAAGAGGAATAAATTATCTCCGATAAATTCAAAGATAAAAAATTAATTTTATCTTTGTTTATTTTATTTTATTTTTGAAATGCGTAATTTTTTGCTACAGGGATTGATTTGAGGGGTGAATTGCAATCTCGCAACGATGACTGACAATTTAAAATTGCTAAAAGGCTTATGGTGGCCGTCATTTTGGAAAATATTTCCTCCCCGTGCGGACTGTATCAGTTTTAAATAGTTGAAAAATAAACAAAATTGAGTTAAGAAACAATCTTTGAGACGTATGTTGTTAAAAAATTATTAGCATGTCTACATTTCTGGTGAAAAAAATGTCACTTTTATAAATTATCGATAAAATAAAAAATATCTTATATGAATAATTTTTCGGTAGACTAAAAAAATGTCATGTATTAATAATCCCTCCACAGAATATTTGTGGAAAATGATTATACAAAAAAAATTTACGAAATACGAATTTACGATTGTACGAAATTTTTGAATGAGCAAATTCATAACTATTACCCTTGTTACAATATATACGCATGCCTGACGTTAGGGCGTCGAGACGACAAGGGCAAGTTGCCCTTTTTACTCGACATTGTTCGGCTGGGAAAAGACAATGTAGCTACGTTCTGGGGATGGACCACTTTACCATGGAAAATGTCTCTCGTCGAGGATATCTTAGCCCGCTAGTATGCAGCAACTACTCACACGTCACTCGGTTCTGCCGTACTGTAGGTGTTTCCGTAACAAGGACGACCCTTGGCGTACCCTATCTACATAGCACAGAAACTCACGTACGGACTGCGCGTAGCTTCGTAGGGAAAATAGAAGGGAACTACATGACACGACTGCAGGATCTCGAATTACCCTCAACGAACGTTTTGTCGTTACAACACCGGAATAATATTCCAGACATTTTTAGAAAAAAAGGAGAAACGTCGTTGCTTCGAAACACGGGAGAATATCAAATAAGAATTCATTCGCATTTTTACGTAATTGACTATTATGCGAATATTTATGGTATATCCATTTAAAAAATATGTATAGGGATATATAATATTGATGATAATATTAATTTATATCGTATTTATATTTGCATAGTTCAGTCAAATCTATAAGAATAAAAATATATTCAATGTCAAATAAATCAATGTATTATTTATAGCATTGCAGTATACCTATAAATCTGTGGTTTCGAGGTAAAACCGAACGAGTCCATGAAGTGAGCTTTCGTGGAGTAACGATTTTTCGTTGCGAACGCTACATCACTGCGGAGAAATCGATTTAAAAAATAATAATTACCAGATTAGACTCAGTTTTTGGTACTAATATGCAAGGTAGCATTGTGTAAAATGTGAATAGTCCGTTACTTATGGATAAAAAAAAACATTGTTGTACTTATTTGGGTTTGCCTACAAATCATTAATCGATATACATTGTCAAATAACGAATAAAAATATAACATCAGACTTGTGGTACTTTTTAACGGAAAAAATGAACTTATACAATCCAAAGCCCAAAAATCTAATCAAGTCTGTTTTTTTCAAAAGAAACTGGACTTATCCGAGCTGCCTTCGAACCAAGGATACATACGAATAGGGGTAGTAGCTGATGAATTTAATTATATTTGAAAAAAAAAAAAAAAAAAAAAAAAACAATTCGTGTACAAACAAAGGAAAAACGATGAAATTTTTTTTTATATTACATCGAAAAATAGCTGGCGTACGTGATGGAAGAGTGAGATTTTTCATTCGATGAGATTCTGCCAGCCGGAAATTGAAGAGGGGCGTGGGGGAGCCCGGTGAGGGCAGACCAGGTGCAGGTGAGTTTTTTTTACGGTCTACGAGCTCGCAGACGAGATGCATTTTGGAGAGGATGCGGCGATATCGTGGAAGCACGTCGGGATTCCCCGCCGAATGACGCTCGAGGGGTCGCCACGCGCGAACGAGGGTTGTTCCAAAAATCCTACAGCCCACACCGTTCTCCTGTTATCGAACAGCTGCGCGCGCAATTTCATACATTTGCTCGAGAGACAGACAGTCCGGAATGTGAGAAAGAATTGATAAATAGTTGAAGTCTCGGAGCTCCGGAAATGTGAAAAAATTATGTATGACATGACATATGTTTTTGCTGGATATGAATTATATTTGACGTCATGCGGTTGGCTGATAGTTTTAACAGTTTTCGAATCTTTATCCAGAATCACAAACACAACAAAAAAGTTTTTTAACGATCCTCTAACATAAGTCGTTAAAAAGATTGAAATAGAAAGATTTAGCCATCTCTCTTTGGCACAAATAGGCAACGACTTTACCAACTATCAGGCGCCTCCCCCCCCCCCCCCCTCCCCCCCCCCTGCTAACGCTGTCTGGGTCAAGTTCTCAGAACGGGATCAATGTCGAAATGAGAGACGAAACGGTTGCCCAGCGATTGAACCTCGTGGAAGACGTCTGACTGACGAAAACACTGATTAATAAATTGGTTTGTAAGAATCACATTTTTTTCAGATAACGAATTTCTTATCATTCGAGTAGAAACAGAAAAAAGTCGATTGATACAATTTGCATAATTCGTGTATCCAAAATCACACAAGGCTATTGTCAAATTATAAATAATTCGTGAAATTAATTTTTACCGCCAGTTAACTTCTCCATCACAAATTCTACGTTTTAACTTAACTATTATTATAGCGAATCATAATTTGAAGACCAACAAATATTCCCAATTTATTTAGCACTTAAATATTGCAGCAATTACAAACGACTTTGCAGCGGGTCGTTCGGAGCCGCATTTTTTTTAAGGCTGGCGGAAAAAAACGACGTTAACCAGATAAAGGGTTCTTCCCTGCTGGAGAATTCTTTTTTCTCCGAGACTGACGGAGGTAGCCGTAGACCTTTTCCTCGCTTTATAACCCTTTACGCGACAATCTCCGACGAGAGTCCATCGGTCAGCGTAACAGCCCGAGCAATTGGTCGTTTTTAAGGTATGGCAAAAATTCCACGGGCCCATGCTCGATGTTTTACCTTGACAATAAAACACGCCGGAAGGGTTTAGGTCGACGAGCTTGCTTCGAGACGGTGTAATAAATCGATTGAAAGACCGTCTAAGGAGGTAAACCCGGTCAGCTAGAGGTCTGCCGGACTCGGGGGGTTTCGGTAGGCAGTGGCGAAGGTATGCCTCGATGTTTTCGTCAAAATACGAAGAAAAAAAGCAACAAAAAAGAAGAAGGAAAATGGGAAGGGGTAAGACGAGGCCGCACGCACCCCTTTTTTTCGTGACGAGGTAAAGGGTAGAGCGAGAGGTCGAATTTTTACTGTTATCTGAGTGGAAAATTGTCGTCGAGGCCGGAAAACCACGAAACTATCGGCAGGTGAGAACGAAACTGCGAGCAGTCTGTCTCTTCAAGGTCTCCGGTTAACCTCGAGAGCTTCTACTCCGCGCTGTAACTCTTTCACGCGAACTCTACGTCTTCTCAAGGTTTTCGTGAAATCTTGATAAATATATATATTGTTGCACGACCTCGAACCTCTTCGCGGGACATGTACTTCACTGGACGCTTTACAATCACGTGAGTTAAATAGATATCGTTTATCGCTCAGCTCTTAGTAGAATTTGAAACTTCATTGCGAGGCAAAAAAAACTTTGCTCTTGGCTTGTTATAAAAACGATATTCCGACTAAGTAGGCATCAATGACCTTAATAACCTTAATAATAATGATGATAATAACAATTATTATTATTATAATCATAATAATATAATAATTACAATTATAATCATAATATTATTATGATTATTATTATTATTATTATTATCGTGGAATTATTAGCGTGGTACGAATTTTAATAATTCTAATAATAATAATAATTATTATTATTGTTAAAAATAATTCTAATAATAATAATAATAATAATTATTATTATTATTATTATAATTATTATAAATAATTATAATACTAATAATATTAATAATATTAATAATAATTATTAATCATAATAATAATAATTATTATTATTTCAAGAATTCGTTCACAAAATTGAACAAATGTTTCTGAAACTCGGAACCGCTACTGCTATTTTCGAATCATCCAATATGACGAAAAAAAATCGCCATCCTCAGTTCGAATCGCAGAATATAGGGGAGCTTATACGTTTTATGTCGCAATTAAATTCCAACCATAAGAAAAAATCTCTCATATGTTAACCGCTCTCCCTAATATTATAAGTCGCTTATGGTAGTTGTTCGAGGTCTTTCGAGAATTCTCAAAGGCTTAATCTCAACGTATAACACCCATACGTGCGATACCTCAATGCCCCATTGCGAACACATAACTCGTCCGCGTTTACCCGAGCCCAAGCCGAATAATTCCGCGGATCAAGCCCGTGAGGAGCGGACTCTCCGACGGGGGTAACTTGGTTAACGGCTTTTCCGCATGGTTACAGAATTATCGCGGTTGCGCCGCGACATCCGATAGTTAACCAAGTCTTGACGCGGCAAATATAGCTCGTACGAGTTAGCCGATCTATGCGGGATTCCACGCAACGTCACACGAGTTAACAAACACATGCGCGCACGCATCTTAAGGCGCGCGTTGGTTTCTCCCTTTCCGTGCGTGCGTGCGTCTGTATTAGTGTCTACGTGCGTGCTTGCGTGTGAGCGCACGAGCACGTGGCTCGTTAGATCCATGATTCCGTCCAAGTACCCGCGTGTGAGTGCGTGAAACAGCCGCGTGGTTGAGAACGTGGGCAGTAATGTTTCAGCGGTACCGTCGAAGAACCGCGTAATATACCCTCGAGTTTATTATAACGCGTTCGACCTCGCGGGCGGCTCGGGTCTCTCAAAAGCTCGCGCCTGTTCGCCGCATCACGATGACGTCTTTTGCCCCGTGTCGCCACACGTGCGCCACGCACTCCGAGTTATCAACGCGTGTGTGTTTACATACCCCGCGAGTGCGATTTACTTCGTCGTGATATCGCGGGAAACAACATCGCCGCGGCTTATCGCACGAGACTCGCAAATTATCCTCGAAATGTATTTTCTTCCCACGACTCGAGGCATCTACTCGAGAAAGCCCTTACATTATTTCGCTCTTGGTTCATCCAAAAGCTGCGGAATCTTCGGCGTGAGGAGCGAGGGGGGGAAGAGGGACGAGGAAAAAAATAACGTTGACGAGGGAAAAGATACGGAAGAGCTGCGGAATAAAATGAAGGAAAAATGGGATGAAACAGCAAAGAGCCGAAGAAGAGGGGTTGGGGAACATCCGCGACGACGAGTGGTGTACAAACTTTGTCTATCCGATACGTGTATACATATATTTATATATATACACACGTATAGTCGATATAGGGCGGAAACAACAAAAGTTCAATTTCAAAGAACGACGGACGGCAAAATCTTTTTCGTGTATTTCGTTCTTCGCCGGAGGCACGGCGATCTCCCCTAGCCATCGGGTATCAGGTACCAGGACCAACCCCGTCGCTATATGTATCTCACGTGACCCGGAAAAAAAGGGGAATACCGAAATCGGCCAGGACGAGAAAATTCTGCGGGGTGGAGAGCAAAGCGAAGCGATGCGGAGGCTGTGGGCGGGGTTCGTAGCACAGACCCGCAGGCAACCTCTCTACGGACCAAGGGCTACACTTTTTTTTCTCCCTTCAACTCTTCGATCTTGGCCTCTCGCTTCCTCGAGTTATCCAAACTTTCCGCCTCCACCTACGTCGTTCGCCCTTGCTCCATATTATATTGCAGTAAAAAAAAAAAAAGATAAGCTCGTCTCGTGCGCTTACATCAACCCCTATTTGTTTCCTCCCCCGCTATCGAATTTGGATTTACCGAGGGTTTCGAGACCCTGCGGAGAGACGCGCAACGACCGAAACAGTGGAAAATCTGCTGACGAATTTTGTTTTTCGTAAAATAGGTCGAGTGGGGAAGATAAGAAATTTTGTATATTTCGAGGGTAGGATGGGGTTGTAAGCCAAAATATTTTTGAAGAAGAACGACTGCTGGTGGAAAATGTTGCTGAATTTAGATACGAATTAGGGAGAGCAAGAGAGAAAGATTGGAGAGAGGCGAGAAATAACTGGTGAGAGTAGCAACGATAGCCGGAAGTAGTCGACTAATTTTGGGTTCGGGCTGGTCCATTCGAGAAATCTCGCTGGGGGGAGGGAAGCGACGAGCAAGATGGCGTCTTGATACTGCAGCAGCCACAGCCGCAGCAACGACGCCGATTGCCTCGCTTCCTCCATTGCCGCAGATTCGTTTATCGTGTTGACGGGTCGGGTCTTTCACCGCAATGGGGACCGCACGTTATCGTCAACAATTGCGATAGCAGGACTTTGTCCGTGTTCGCGAGAACGAATGGAATTGGACGAATTCACCGATACCGTGTACTCTTGCGCTGGGTTCACGACTCGAGGTGTCGGTTGTTTATTTCATTTTATTTATATCGGTCTTTCGTACGTGTTTCTTGCTTCTTTCACCAGCTCCAGTTGTGGTTTAATCTTGGGAATGTAAAGGGTCTGATCGATTTAAGAAAACTTTATGCCTTTAGCGAAAAATATTGAGTGGTAATTTGGATAAAAATTTTCTTAATAACTTGGGAGGATCGAACATGGAATTATCGAATTTTTATTTATAACTAATTCAGTCTTACACATTTTGTAAAGGTACTTTGGAAAATTATAAATTAATTAATTGTTCATAAAAGATAATAAATTCCAACCTAATAAAGTTTTTAGTATTAAATATATATTAATTCCAGAAATGTAAATTCCGTTTCTTAACAGTTGATCAACTCCGGATTTCATTTTCAAATCAAAATGGAATCCCTATTTTTTCATTCCAATTACAATTTTAATGGTCACGAATCTTACATCAGTCCAACAGTATCATCAATGTTGTATTTTATCGCAATAAATCCCGGAATAAAATACATTCTCATGCAATATTAAAATATCGTTCTTTTGCAATATTTCTATCTTATTTTTTGCGCAATCTTGCACAAATTTTTTGCACAAAAAATAGGGTCTCTGACTATGACTATGAACTATGTATGAGTTGCCACCGTAGATGCATCTGTACGGGCGAATAGTGTCGGTATCAGAGTCTCTACCGGGCTCCCCAACTCCTTCCGTACCAGCCAACGAACGAAATGTATTATATATAGCGATGCCGTAGAAAGCACGAGGATGAGATGCCTGAAAAAGTAGCTTCGAACTCATCATCCGGATACGTCGCAAGATACACGCCTTCACCCCCGCCCCTTCGCCCATTTTATCTCGTCCTTCACTCGCTCGTTCGTACAAAAGCTCTCTTGTTCCTCGCAGTGTCTATTTACCTATGTATAGTCTAAATCCTGGTCGGAACGTTACCAACACGACCCTCTTGGGATCTCGCACCTCCGGTGCACCTTTTCTCCCTCCCTCTCATCCCCGCGTCCTCGTAGAACACGGATTAAACGCAGATTTGACTCCTCTTTACAGGGTAAAGAGTGAGTAATAAAAATAGAAAAAAAAACTGAAAGATGAAGGATGGAAAAAAGACGAGAGACGAAGATTGCGACGTGGCTATCTCCAGTCTCGCATTTTACTGCACTTCGGGTTCTTTCGCAACTCCCTACGTTTTTTTTCTTGTCTGATACTCATCTTAGTCTGAATTAAATAATGTATTGGATGCAACACAGCGGAATATCTCTGTATTGTACGTACATACAGAGTAGAAACGTTTTTTCGGGAGTGAAAAAAATATAACAAAACGAAAGAGAACGGCGTTGTATCCAAGTCACGGATATTTGGATGTAGAAGAAGCGTTGCCGGTGAGAGCTGGAAAAACGTCTGTTCGGGTTGTTTCGATGTTGAGGAAAATGCAGAGTGCTCGGAGATAGCTGGCTCAGCGCATTCTGATAGCACGGACCGGTGCTTGTTTCCCACGGGAGAAACGGGGCGAGCTACGTTTCGGGCGACGTATATTCGCACGTGCATGAAGAAACATTGGTGATATAAGAAGAAAATAGGCGGCAACGAAGTTGTCCGGAGCGAGACGTATGAATGCTTTGAGAGCAACAGCGGCAGAAGCATAGCAGCTTCGGACGGGAGAATAGTTTTTCGAGGCTGGTTCAGCGGTGTATTTCAGCGAGGAATGGTTTTGGTCGGCGCCACTTTGCAATAAATGTATTATTCAAAATTTTGGAGAAATTTCGGAGGATTTAGCGAAAAATGAGGCCACAGCGGGAAGATATACGAAAAATGGAAAGATATATAGCAAATATTCTGTATCATTTCTGGTGTGCAAAATATAATTTTCCAATGGACCAATAATTTTGTGTAGAATTATATTTGAAAACAGTATTAAAATTCTAATCGAATCAGTTTAATTATTATATTTAACTTTGCCCAATTAATTTCGGTTTTAATCAATCGCAATATTGTTCTATCAGCTTCTATCTTCCCAAAAATTCTCATTAGATAGTATCGTCACGATTTTCGTACAATTTCTCGCACACAAACTTGAATCTTGCTGTATTTTTATCGACGATTGAAGCAATATTTTTTTATCCAGCCAATAATATTTTGCTGCTGTCGATGCTGTGGAGAGTGTGTTTTTCGGGAGATATATTTTGTCGCGATAGTGGTCCATCCGAAAATCCATGACTCGGATGTTTTTCGGAGGACGAGAAAAGGAAAAGAACGATACCAGAAGTGTGGAACGAAGACGAGTCGTCGGAGCGTCGATGGTGGCTGATGCCGTCGGGCCGGAGAGCGTCGAAGATACGCGATGGAACCTCGCCAAATTATCGAGAGAGCCGGGTGATAGTCCCGAACTATAAAATTACCATTTATCGAGGATACACGAGCCAACGTCAATTACCATTCTCACGTCTCCGAGTATTTACAGGACGAAAAGAAAAGTCGAATGTTTATTTATCCTCTCGTCCGTGAGAATCGTCGCTCGATCGTGGAAATGCAGCTTCAAGAGGGTATCGAATGTTGCTCCCAGCATCCATTGCCGGTCTCCGGGAAGTCGAGATAATTCCACGGGAGAAACGATCGACGTGGGTCTTTGAATTAAACTCGTTCGCTCTTGTCAACCCATCGCCGTGCCCGTAACGGGCGAGCAACTTTGTTGGGTTGAAAAATCGAGAGATCGAGAGGAAAAAAAATAAGCTGCAAATCTGCCAGCAAATAGACTGGTTTGCGTTATTGGTCGAAATAAAATCTCGTCGTTTCAGCGACAAAGTAAAAAAAAATTGATAATATATTATGCTCGATAAGAAGAAATTGCACGATAAGGAAAATAAACGTATTTCCAGCAAGTAAAAACGTTCGAACGTCGAGATATCAAACTCGGTATGATTCAATCGACAAATGTTATTGAAATAATTTTGTCCACGAATCAAAGTCGTAAATCTCTATTAGCTGGATAATCGGATTCGTATTAATTAATGGGAATTTGTTTGTTAGTCATATAATGTATTTATCATTTTTAATCCTGGAATTAGCATATATTTGTATCGAGATTGTTTAAATTAAGGTTTGGCTCAGGCAATCGTTCATAAGCTAATTCGGTAAGCGTAGAGTCAAGATACCGTAATTTGTAATTTTTTCAAGTTTTTCCGGGATTGCGTATTATAATAATTTGACAATTTTATACAAAGAGAATTTATAACTGGGTGGATATTCTCGGGTGCTGTGGATCGTTAAGAAAAAAGGGAGAGAAAAAGAATGGCGCTTCCTCTCATTGGTATTCAAGGCAGAAGGTTCTCCGGTCTTGCTTCTCTCGCTATTCTCCCATTCGCTCACTCCCGCACGCGAGGAAAGCACTCGAAGCGCGTTTCACCAACTGTCGTGAACTCGCTGCTGCTGCTGCTGCTGCCGGTCTCAGGTGAATTCCAAAATGCGAGGATCGCGAATGCAAATGGCCAAAGCTAGCGAGCGAGAGCTTTCGGCTTGTAAGACCCAACGTTGGACGCGTCTGGCATTCCTGCAGTCGTGTATACGCTGATACCCCTTCGAGGGGGGGGGGGGGGGAGAAGGAAAAATGGCGTATCCTCTTTATTCATTCAGTAACAGTAACTTTCCGAGCATCATTTTCTTTTTACTTCAAAATTTTGCCAGTGAAGGGAGAAAAATGCCGCAGTCCACATTTTTTCAGTCACAAAAATTAGGATTTCGAGAATTTGACGGCACAGTCGTAGTGAGAATATGAAAGGAAAAGTTAGGTGCTTTGAAAAATATTATTTCTTCTATTTTTCGCGCACCAGGTTCAAGAAGAAGAAGAAAACCAACCGGTACAAAAAATTTTGTTGCGAAGCTGAAGCCGGGACACCCCGTTTCGCCCTCGACTTCCCCAGTGTCGCACTTATTCTTCCCGCCGCCGATTCCCGTTCCACCTTCGGCAGCAGCGAAGTTTCAACTTCTAAGTACAGAAATAGTTCCGTTTCTCAGTCTCGCGCGCGCTACGCATAACTGATGAGAGCCACAGCTGCTGTTGTCGCTCGCCAAGATCAGTACGACGTAATAAAAAATCCTATCATTGTTATTAATTGCCACATTCGATAATAATACTAATAATAATGATAATAATAATAATAATATATCATTATATTATTGAAATAATAATAATAATAATAATAATAATAATAATATTATTATTATTATTATTATTATTATATTATATTTTATTATATTGTTATATTATTATTATTATTATTATATAATAATAATAATATTATTATTATTATATTATATTTAATTATATTATGTTATATTATTATTATTATTATTATCGCAATAAAAAATTACTCGTCATTGAACTTCGCGCGAGTGACAGAAACAGCTGCGGTTTCACATCGCGCGTGGCTCCGCTTCTTTAATTATCTCCCTCGAGATCCATTTATACAGACCGTGGGCGCCACTTCCCGTTTCTCTACAGCCATTACTGTCGTTAATCGTGTCGAAATCGGTATTCACAAAAACGGAACGTCTTCAACGAATGAAATTTCATTTTTTAAATGGGATACATCCATAACCGTATTTACAAAAATTATTTTCACGGCTTCGAACGAACGGGTTTCGAAATAAGACCAGGTGATTGCAGGCCCTCTCGAAGTCAGTCTTCGTTCCTAGTCTCATGCGCTCCAACCGTGAGTGGGAGGGGGGAGGGGGGCTGCAGTGTAGTCGTACTTTTTCGTATTTACGGGCGTCGGCAGGGAAACGAGAAACCAGGGGCAATAAAGGAGAATACCGAGTGAAAGGGAAACACCGTAAAAGACCGAAAACCTTAACGGGTTTAATTAAGGGACGAAGTAAACAACGTACGGCAGGCTTGTACGATTATTATGGTGCATTCCGTGTATTACTAGAGAAATAACAAAAATACAGGTAGATTTTATCCTCTCAAATCTAGCGAATTCTTGTAGGAGTCGAACGTGGTATTAATTTGCTTATTTAAAACTTCCTTAGCCCTCGAAAATCTGAGAAATAAAATATAATTTTGAAATATTTCAAATAAATAATAATATAATAATAATGATATTTTTAATGAAATAATAAAATTATTAATATTATTTTATATTCTTTACTTATTAATATTTATTATTATTCTTATTATTCTTCTTATTATTATTATTATTATGATTATTATAATATTTCAATATTAAGATATCATATAATATGATTAATGAAATATAATATTATTCGATAAATAAGTTCCAAAAAATACAATTTTATAGAATTCCTATTCGACGAACGCAAATCTCTCGATAAATCTGAAGATCTCTAAAAATAAATTACACGACACGTCGATGGAATATTTGATTATTTTTTTAAAACTTTGGTCCGCATAGTTGCCAAGGATTTTTTTTAAAGCTGGATTTCTGGAAACGTGACAGGAATGAGTACGCAAAATCGTGAATCCTTGAATTTATGTAGATACCGCGGGGTGAACAATGTAGAATGACGCGGAGAGGAATTTCAGGGCGAGAAATGGATCGTCCGATGGTCATGAATGCCGGTTGGTGCGAGGGTGGGGTTTGTCGAAAACGACAAGTGCCGTTGCTGGAGAGAGCCCGGGTCTCGGATCTGCCGGGGTCGGGCGATTGGACGGCTCCGGGCTTTTGAAACCGACCGACTGATACCTGTCGCCATCTATCCGCAACATGCTCAACCTTCTCGCTCTCCGTCCATGCTACGGGATGCGTAGCCGCGCAGTCTGACCGCTGCGCTCCCTTGCTACTTACCGCGCCTCCGCTCGATATTCATGGTAATTCCAGAATGCTCACGTAAAATGATGAATGCATTTTTTTAAAATTGATTTTTTAGCGAAAAACCACAAAATTAGAAGGGAAAAAAATTGCTTTCAAGCTGTGGGGATTTTTCAATGAGCAGATATTTTTTAAATTGAGACTTTGATTGAGAATCGATAATATCGTTCGAAAGTGCTCGATGAATAGAAATTCCACGATCAAAAAAAGAATTTTTTTAGCAAATGAATTCATCTGAGCGATGTTAAGCCGAGTACAATTCGATCGACAAATAATGTTGGGATGATATTGTCATCAAATTCTACTCAATTAGTTGGAGATACGAACGCATATTAATTAATCAGAATTCTTTGTTTTTCCCAAGTCGAATAATTTGTTCGATAAGTTAACTACGAAATTCGAAGGAAAAAAATTACTTCCAATCTATGGAGATTTTTCGATGAGTACATATGTGTATATCATTATTGACTATGAGAATTTTTATTAAAATTATTGAGATTCGTTAAAAGTACATCTGATTGAAATTTCATACGGAATACTTGACAAAAAGCTCAATCGGGTCATCTTCCGTCCAGAAACGATCAACGACCATTGAAAAACGCATCGATGCGGCTCATTATCTATTCGCCCGTCGCGAAAGCGTACCGCGACTAATAAAACCGCGAAATTTATACGTCTGACGAGGATACGCGAGTCCAAATACGTTTACGTTTTTAACTCGAAAAACCATCGGCTCGGTGCCGCGCGGCAAAAGCCTACGAAGCACCGAGCGTACGTTCGAATAAAGTGAACACTTTACGACAAAAATTTCATTCGGCTCGTAAGACGCAGCTTTCACGCTTGAATGCCTGCATCCAGCCAATTAGTAGCCGCGACGCGGCGATCGCTTCGACATACTCGTTTGAAATTTTAATAGACAAAGCTACCCTTTAATACACTCCCAAAGAGAATTATTCTGTGTCTTGCTTAATTGTGTGCTTTTGACAGTATAAAACATAAAATTATTTATTTTATTTATTTTATTTATTTTAGGTTATTTCATTTATTTTCCTTATTTCATTTATTTTATTTATTTTATTTATTTTATTTATTTTATTTATTTTATTTATTTTATTTATTTTATTTATTTTATTTATTTTATTTATTTTATTTATTTTATTTATTTTATTTATTTTATTTATTTTATTTATTTTATTTATTTTATTTATTTTATTTATTTTATTTATTTTATTTATTTTATTTATTTTATTTATTTTATTTATTTTATTTATTTTATTTATTTTATTTATTTTATTTATTTTATTTATTTTATTTATTTTATTTATTTTATTTATTTTATTTATTTTATTTATTTTATTTATTTTATTTATTTTATTTATTTTATTTATTTTATTTATTTTATTTATTTTATTTATTTTATTTATTTTATTTATTTTATTTATTTTATTTATTTTATTTATTTTATTTATTTTATTTATTTTATTTATTTTATTTATTTTATTTATTTTATTTATTTTATTTATTTTATTTATTTTATTTATTTTATTTATTTTATTTATTTTATTTATTTTATTTATTTTATTTATTTTATTTATTTTATTTATTTTATTTATTTTATTTATTTTATTTATTTTATTTATTTTATTTATTTTATTTATTTTATTTATTTTATTTATTTTATTTATTTTATTTATTTTATTTATTTTATTTATTTTATTTATTTTATTTATTTTATTTATTTTATTTATTTTATTTATTTTATTTATTTTATTTATTTTATTTATTTTATTTATTTTATTTATTTTATTTATTTTATTTATTTTATTTATTTTATTTATTTTATTTATTTTATTTATTTTATTTATTTTATTTATTTTATTTATTTTATTTATTTTATTTATTTTATTTATTTTATTTATTTTATTTATTTTATTTATTTTATTTATTTTATTTATTTTATTTATTTTATTTATTTTATTTATTTTATTTATTTTATTTATTTTATTTATTTTATTTATTTTATTTATTTTATTTATTTTATTTATTTTATTTATTTTATTTATTTTATTCATTTTATTTATGTTTCGTAATTTTATGGTCCGTCAATTAGCAACGAACAATCATTGGACGTATTGAAATTTGTAATCATTTTTTTGGACAAAAATAGGAGATGCCATAACGCAATAGGGCGTGTCTAGAATAAACCCCTGAATTTCTTCTTTTTCGGGACTGTACCTGAAAAAAAAGACGGATATATTTTCGACCGGGTGGACACGAAACGGGAATCCCTGGGCAAAGATTTTTGGGTAGTCCACCCGCCGGACTCGTGTGACCCGTGCTCTCGGATCGATAGCGACAGCCAAAGTACCGGCCCCTCATTGTAGCACGGTAACCCCGAAGAGAAGGGATCGTCGGTGGTGCGAGGGTGGTGCAACGAGTTTCGACCGAGAACCGTCCAACCACCTCCGACCCGTTTCCGCCCCTCCTCCGCGTGCTTCACCCCTCTCGCGACGACGCTTCTCAATTCGACTCGTGAAAGTTGCGAGAGATGGCGCCACATGATTCGACTACGTGGATAAACAGCGACGAGGATTTTGATCAATAGGGTTTCCCGGATTCCGAATCCTCAGGGCTCTCGAAAATGCGACAGATTTCCTCTCGATTATTATTTGACCTAATTTCGGTCCCAACTCTATACTTATTCTTATGAATATTACTATAAAAAAAAATTAAAACAAACGATTTTATTCGCGTTTGAATGCAATTTGTATTTTAATATTCTCATTTTAAGTGGAACATGTTTTTGTACTGCTCGAATATACGAAATTTAAAAATTATCCGATAGGCGGTCATTTTCGATCGATGTTGTGTAAAAAGTACAAACAAAAAACAAACGCGTTCAAGTCTACATTCCACATAACGCATACAAGTGTTGGTATAGAGTGGATTTTTCTCTCCATTCAATTTACACATGAGGTAAACGGAATAAAAGTTGGTAAAAAATTAATCGTCCGTAATTCTTGTCTTTTTCAAAGAAGCAGTTATTGTTAAAAAAATTATTTCAAAAAAATCCACGTATAGCTGCATCCATTACTCGCCTCACTATATTTATTCATGATTATCTACAGACTATCTTGGCTCGAAATAGGCGCGAACGAAACTCGTTATCGTAATTTAACGCCAGAGATGAAAAAAAAAAAATCGATACCGATAGAATTCTTTTTTTCCAATGGATATATGTATATATTTTTTTATTCCTTCTTTTTTTGCGGGGGAAGAAATAAACGATGAAACGTGTGCAATTTGCGGATCCTACGTGTTTATATCGATTTGCTGCAGCGAGTATCGCGTCACGCGCTTTCCGAGTGGTCGGTTGGACCGCGAGATAGCAATGGCCGTTCTTCCCGTTGCCCATCATCATGAATTCAATACTATGCGAGGGGACTTCGATCCTGTATCGTCGACCAACCAACGCTCATGCCGGAGCGAATACATTTTAATCCGCGGTCTCTCGAAACCGGTTTTTCGACGGGTCCGCCAGCTCGTAGGATCGTTCGAGCTATCGAGACGAACGAAACGCCGATCGCGAACCCGTTCATTCGCCTGAAAATATCTTTATTGATTTCGAGGAGGCGCATCAAAGTTCCGTAATAAAATTCGAAAAAAAAAATCAACCAACTATTTTGCCAAAAAATGCAATACATAAAAAGAAAAGAAAAGAGATCATACATAAAAGTTTAACATTAGTATTCTCTTATTGAATAAAAAGAACGCGAAATCAATTTTTGGATTAAATAGGATGCAAGTAAGATTTCGAAAGTGGACCGAAATTGAAAAATTGTGCCGCGTTGTGCCACAAATTTCGCGCCAAAGATTGATTTCCCGAGCATGGAACGCCTGGAAATCGTGACGTTTTTGCCCGGAGAGACAAAGAAGATGCTTTGTTATCGAAAGGTTCGGTTGACGTGCACCGAGTCGTCAATGTACGTTCCATGGAAGATTTAGCCAGGTGATTAGCGTTCGAACAAAGCCGCCGACTGCAAAAGAGCCGGACGAGAGAGAGGCTGTTCAGTGGCTTCTCCGTGGCATTCCTGATTACCATACGGCTTATTACACGCAATATAATATCTGCTTCAACGTTATACGAACGCAGCAGCGTCGTTGATGCGCGCTCTCGGTGCTGTTGAACGAACGGTGCAGCATATAGTTATGGGAAGAGTATGGGACCGCGAAGCGGAGATGGCGAGGAGGTTTGGGGGGGCAGACGGGAATAAACGACGAGATTGGATTATGTAGCGTTGTATACGGCAATGCCCCGACTCGACAGCGAATCAAGCCAAAGGCAAAAGACGAAAGAAGCAAAACGAGCCCAGCGTACTGTTACGGTGGAACGTTTAATCGGTTAATTCATTGGAGAGGAACTTGTTCGTCGGTTTCGAGAGAAAAACCAACAGACGGTCTCTCCGTCGGTGATTGGTACTCTTTACCTTGCCCTCGTATCTCCCCTGGCCTTCTTCCAGCCATTGGCCACGTGGCCCCCATTTTCCGTGGGTAGTTTCTTGCTCGTATAATTCTGATAATAGGTATAATGAAAGAGTCGGCGAAAGAAGATTTAGAAACAGGTAAAAAAAAAACAAAAAAAACGCCTTAAGGGTGAAAATAACCAACGAAATAACGTTGGGTGAGCATGGGTTTGTTGAGCCCAAGAAATATTTCACTTAGCGCGGGTTGTAGAAGAATTGGGTCGATATTTTGACTCGGAAGAATATGAAATATAATATATAATAATAAAAATAAAAAAAATAAAAATAATAATAATAATAATAATAATAATAATAATAATAATAATAATAATAATAATAATAATAATAATAATAATAATAATAATAATAATAATAATAATAATAATAATAATAATAATAATAATAATAATAATAATAATAATAATAATAATAATAATAATAATAATAATAATAATAATAATAATAATAATAATAATAATATTTCCAAAATATGAATTAAAGAAGGTGGGATATAGATAATTAGTTAATGAAAATTCTGGGTTTCAATCCTAAGCGTCGACATAACTCAAAACAGAATAGATTATAAAAATTCTTGCGTAGAGCATCGATCAATCTTCCATTTTCTCAATAATGCACCATCTTCATCTTTGGCCACAATTTTCGATCAACTGTGCAATTTTTTGTACCTCCGAATAGGCGCATTCTCTCCATCTTCCTCTTCGTCTCTTCATTTACATTCGAATGCTCACTTTACCGGACTCCGCGGAACCGTTTATTGGCCCCGAGCGAAACTCTTTGCATCGCGCTCGCCATTCTTTCTTCGCCCAGCACACCAGCATCCCCTTGTTCTCTCGGCCTCATCACCAGGAGGACCAGCACCACGGCTACGGCATTCGGCAGCAATTTTGTCAGCAACGGGACGTTGAGAGTACAGGAGGAGCGAGAAAAGTAACCGGTGAAGTCTAGGGAGAAACTTGCCAGCCAATCCGAGCCGAGCTTTTCTCATGCGGCCGGCCGATCGATGTTCAAGCCCTTTGCGTACAAGCCCCATACACTTGCTGCTGCCGCTGCTGCGCTTGCTGCTGCTGCTGTTGCTGATCCAGACCATGTAGTCATGCTATGCATATCGCTACACCATTAACTGTCGACCAATCTAATCAACGTTGCAACTTTGCTACGATACTCGCCTAACGGTATTTTTTTCTTTTCTTTCTATGATGTCTTTTCTTTCTTTTTTCCTCTCACCGAGTTCCGTCCTTAAATAATCCGGGAAACCTGATTGAGAAAATGAGGCAGATTTCCCTGGGACCGCTCGTCATCATGCTTTGGCTCCGGGCGACAAAATTAAAACCAAAAGCATCTCGATACGCTCGGCGAATTGCAGAGATCTCCCTTCACTCCCGCTTGAAAGACTCTTTTACCGTATCATGAACTCTTTTTATAATACGATGAGGGAATAACCGAGGCCACAATCCTCTCACAACTCTCTCGGAATTTTTTATTTTTTTTAAATGCAACGGATCAGCGTGAGGTTGGAGTATAACGAGAATCGAGTTTGAAAATATTGTTATGCACGTAGACAACATTAGGGCAATCTGAGCTTTCGAGCTTGTAACTGACAAGAGACAATTTGTTGAAAAAAATTTGAGTACGTATTTTGTACTGTACTTTTTAACTGCCAAACCGACTAACCAATGTTGCACTCAAATTTTCTCTGGTTGCGCGATATCCAGTTAAGTATAGTGTATGAGATGTATAATTTATTGCATTACATGTTTTGAGAAAGCGGCGTACGATTCGTGTCTCGTGCTTTGGTTCTTGAAAAGAAAAATAAATGAAGAAAAAAATTTTATATGAGAATGGATGAGGAGAAATTTGAAAGGATTGCTCGAAGATATGACGATTTTATTCTACGATCGTCGACGAAGTGGTCCATTCGATTTCTGACCAAATTCATGGGACCAAAAACCAGCCATGAAATTACGTCATATTTTTGTCAGACCACCGCGTACTATCTGGTATAATAAGGCGTTTCGTTTTTTTTCTCTTTCCTCCATCTTGCGACATTGTATATACGGTAGCTCGTATAAACGTAGAATGTAATTTTACCGCAGTGTTTTTATAGTGATCCGGTCCATCTCGAAATCGGCACAAACTCACCGAATTACGTCGGGGACGATGGATACAGTACGAAATTCGGACAGGTTCTTCGATGTTGCATTGGTCCTGGACCGATAAAAGTCCTTGGAAAAATATTTCGCCGGACGGAAAATAAGCCGACCGAAGCAAAACGCAAAACGTTATCTCCCGGAATTTCTATTTTCGTTCGATGACGCGACAAAGCTTTCGAAGAGTTTTCGAAAACATTTTCATTTATCCCTCGGGTCTTAATTTAATTACTCGTTACATTCATTACCGGCGAGAATGGAACGAATTTTTATGCCATTCGCTGTTTAAAATCTCCAAGGTTGCGAGTGCGTGAGAATGTGGACGTGCAAATGGACGCGCAGAGCGGCGCAATTGAGACTCAATAACAATTGGACGAGTTTATATACACTCCCGAGCAATCGTGGAGGCAATTATCGTGAACCAGTCTTCGATGTTCATTGCTCCTCGAGAGTTAATCGCCAATGAGAGCGATCGATGAAAAATGTTCACCCCCCTCACGTTCCTCGCTTTGTCGGATCTTCTCTCGCGATCGCGAAAGAATTTCGCGCATCGACAATCCCACGACGCACGAGCTAACTCGTTGATTTAGAAAGTTAACTTTAGAGAATTCAGCCAATTTTATGGAATAATAATAATAATAATAATAAAAATAATTATAATAATGATAGAAGAAAAAAAAATTATTATTATTATTTATAATATTATTATACTATTGTATAATATTATATAATATTATTATTATTGTTATTATAATATTATTATATTATTATTAAGATTATTAGTATTATTATTATCTATAATTATATAATGATAATTATTATATGATAATATTGGTGATAATAATAATAATAATAATAATAATTATTATTATTATTATTAATTATTAATTTTATTAATAATAATAAAAATAATTATAATAGTGATAGAAAAAAAAATTATTATTACTATAATAATATTATTATACTATTATATAATATTATATAATATTATTATTATTGTTATTAAAATATTATTATATTATTATTATTATTATATTAATAATAATAATAATTATTATTATTATTATTATTATTATTATTGCAATAATAATAATGTAATTTGAGAAAAATAAAAAAAATAAACCAATAGATAGGCTATAGGAGCTTTCGCCCGTTCGCCGGAGCTTATCCGATGTTGATGCACCGCTATCGACACGGTCGAACGAAAATTGCGTTCTGTCAAAAGGAGGTCCTTGCCACAATGTGGAAGAGAATAGACGGGACTAGAAATTGAATGGATGGCTGATCTGTTTCTAAAATTTCATTGAGTATTGGTGCTTACCCATTGGCCGCCGAGCCGCCATCGTCCCCGACGTCTCCGTCCCATCTGTAATCAACAAAAGCAACAGAAAAAACTCGTGAATTCTTGGTTACTCATTGTGAAAGCGGGTTGGTAAAACTAATAACTATGCCGTGAGGTGTTCGAGAAAGTTGAGATACCACGAGAGACTTTCCACGTTTTCGATTGGACTAAGCCGAGTTGGGGAGTTTTTTTTTGTTATCCGATCGGAATGTCGAGACAGCTTTTTCGGAGAGTATTTCGAAAATGGTTCACTCGCTCGGTCGACCTCTTAAAAATAATGGATAAGCCCAATCGTTCGGAGGGATGGAGAAATCCTTTTTCCAAAAAACAAAAAAAAACAAAAAAAAACCGCGACGGGCACGTAGGAGGCCTTCCAAAGTGAACAGAACAGAACGAACTAACGTCGTTGTCCGAAATGGCGGTAACCAATACGACGGACGAGCACTCTCAACGCCTATCGAGTTTCCTATGCGAGATGCGATGTGGCAGTTCGGAATTTACGTGCCCGATCGAATCGTCGGGGTCTCGGATCGATGACGAAAACACTCCGAGGTCGAAAAACCTACGAGCTCTCTATTCCGGAGCGTTTCATGCAATCATCATTCGCGAGAGAAAGAAGGAATCTCTTTCCAATTCGGCAAATATGAAAAAAATATGCGCATGTTTTTCTGTTTGCTAGAAAAAGTCAGATCATTCAATCATACCGATAGTGTAATCATTGCGGAAAACGAGACTGTGAATAATTTATTAGCTGCATCAAATTTCTTTGCAGTATATCTACAATGCAATAATGTAATAAAATGTAACGGGTCGTGAAACGCATTGATAAGAACCGGAGGTTTGAAATTCACTAGTCAAGCTTGGAGCAAATAGAATCAACAGACGAAGAATAGTTTTATGCATGGATTGCTAATTTTATACGTCGAATATACAATCGTCTTATCGATAAACGCGTTGAAGCGTAAAGATAAGTATTTTGAAAAAGTTGATCGTAATCAATTTATTAGTGTTTGACAGTTGTCGAATTGATTTTCTATCTGTTCTAACGGGCGACTCCAATGTGGAACAAATTCCCGTCGAAAAGTACGGAGTGATTAAAAAAAAACTTTATTCGATTGCGTACGAGTACGTATTAATTCGAAAAAATAAGTAAACAAATAAATTTAATGAAAACATTTAAAAAGAGCTGATCATTTAATCTTTGGGACATTGTGACGGTTTTTTCGACCGTCGCACGCGTGAATGATCGATGTAATGGCAATCATCTCGTCAAGGAGACCCTATTTATCACGGATAAAACCAAGGCAACCAAATTATGACTCCCGAGTCGTTAATCTTCACGGCGATGAAGACGAAGCCACACCAGATCCCAACACAAACGAAGATCTACGCTCGCTGTGGCTCTAAAACCATTCGTGACCGAGTTTTCCAGTGTACGCTACATTCTTCCCTACCACGAAGACCGCAACGCGTGTGCAAGCGAAGTTGACTAACGACGCCGAAGGGAAAAAAATAGAAATAAAAATCGCGTTGCAAAAACGCTAGTCCATAATTATCCGTGAAAATAATTGCTGGATAGCATAATCGATCGTGCCAGTACCGTGCAGTTACGAGCAAACCACAATTGACGTTCAACATTTTTCCTACTTCAATTTTCCAAAGATGAAGACTCTTCGTTTCCATCACCATCGGATCGCAAACAGCTTCACTTGCGGTCCAAGTGCAAGAGAAAATGTACGGTACACCCTCACCATTTCCACCGATATGGATCCATACGTGGAAATACATTCCCCGACGTGGGTACAGAGCATACACATTGTCAGGAAATAGGTATATCCTCCTTTTCTATGGGAGGAGGGATAAACGGACATAGAAGATGTAACCCTATTTTGTATGATGATTATATATATATCACACTCCCACGTGCCTCGCCAGGGATATATTTTGTTGATGCCTCGCGCTCTTGTCTCCTTACCTACGTAGCATCTGAGAAGGGCGAAGCCATATCAGAAAGTATATCCACGTAGCGCTATCAGTATACTATGGATACACACATATAGGTCGTATACAACATCGCCTCGCTCTGTATATTTTATATATAAATATATATATACGTGTATTTATGGGGTCACGACGTCACAAAGTTCGTGGCGCATTTATGAGAACAGTTTCAGTCTCTTACAACGAACCTACTAGCCAAGCAGTTGTCATTGCGCGATATGGATGGGTGGCGGGGTTTCAATGTCCGGGGGTCGAGCCATCATTGCCGGGGTGGTTTTCTCCACCGGCGTTGCTACTGACAGCCTCGGAGCTGCGGTAACGAGAACGAGCAGCCCCGACAGAGAGAAAACTACCCCTTGGCCTCATTTCTGACCCGGAGATCCTGGACCGGACTGCTGACTCCAGTACAGATCTTTCCATATCTGTCTTTGTCCATCATTTTCGCTATTCCCTTCTTTATCTCTCTCGCAGTGCCAGCTTTGCTCACGGTATTTCGACGTTGTTCCGTTTCATCCCTCCCAAACTGCACCGCAACGGCAGCCGGCTCACCTGCACCCCGCCTCGAAACCCACAAAAGGGGACGGCGACGAATGCCGTAGCGTTGGGTATAGGTACGGAAATAGGTAGCCCGGGACTAAGGGAGGTCTGGATACGTGCCCATCGCTCCGGTCTCTATAGCCATTGCTATATATTCTCCACCCATTGGCTTCCCTTTCCTCCTTCGAACACGGTTATTCCCGGCAGCAGCCATGTTTGCCACTTTCTCCCTTTTCTCCGGTATATCGGAAACTCTTGTTACATATTTATCGATTCGTACTCGTGGAATATTCACAATCGTGTCGTTTTTTTTTCTCGTCGCAAGCTGTTTACGAAATTGTACTCCGAAAAAAATTATATCTTTTTTTTATGATTCTGTATGTGAGTGAAAGGATATTGGGTTGCGGAAGTCGCGACGATAAGTGAAATTTAGGACGTCGATAAAATGGAGAATCGTCATCGAGTTTCGTACGTTTCGGGGTAATTAATTTATCGTTGATTGAGTGAATTTCTTTCTCTTTTATATAATCAATGATGTATTGATTATTGAGGTCGCACGTGAAACGAGAAATGAATTGATCGGAACAATTTCGGACGATTCGTAAAAATTAATTCGTTATCGATTCAGGGATTTTATTATTTTTTTTTCACATGATTATTAATATCGTATTTATTTGGGACGTCATAGAAACAAAAAATACATCAATCGTAATAATTTTGCATGATTTATAATAATTAATTCATTATTGTTTGAGTGAATTTATTTCTTGTAATAATGAGATTCGTTGATAATCTTCAGTAATAATAAATCTAATCAGTAACTTTTCGCTTGTTTTTCCTGTCTATGTGAAGCACATATCGACGGCAAGAAGTTCAATCTGCATACTTTAAGGAAGAGAAGTGTAATAAGCTGTCGTGGAAATTGTTCTTGTTAGAAGATACAAACCTTGTGGCACAAGCCAAGCGCGAAATTACCTATCCCGGAGTACGTAACGTAGAATTGTACCCTCTGGTGTGGCACGCACGTAGAGGGTATAATATTAGCTTCCTCGCCCTTGTCACGATCACGGTCTCCCAAAGCTCTGCGAGTGCACACCGAGAAGCCCGAGTAATATATCCCAGTCATCATTACACAAGTACGAGATACTGCGTCCTTTCGCTGAGAAATACTCAGGCGACCCAGGTATAAACAAGTGGGACCAATAAAGACCGAAAACGTTGTTTGCGTTGAGTGAACGTCGTATCAACTTCTAGCTCTACATGCACGTGTAGCTATATTGTTTAAGTAACAAATTTCTCTGTTTATATAACACTAAAAAAAACAACAAGAAAATTGAGATCTCGAAACAGTGAAAGCTCAATGATCGAATTATTTACGACGATTGTTGAAGCGTGGAAAGACTTCTTTCATTTATTTTGTAAGTCGTCTTATAAAAAACTATAGAAATAATCGAATGCTATAAATAATATTCGAATTGACGGCGAAGTAGCAGCGAGAAGAGAATAACAATGTTGTTGCCATGAATTGGAATGATCAAATAACTCTGACAATAAGCTCGAAACGGGCGGCCGCAACCTTGTGACGTCATAACCACAATTTATTTCAGGCCCTTGCTCTCACTGCGAGAAACTATAGGTCGACTTGGCGTCAGCAATGCGACGAATATTGGCATCTCGGCCAGTCGTTTGACAATCCGTTGGAAAGAAAGAGATGGAGAAGTGTCAATCACTATTATTAGATGACCAATAATGAGACGGCTCTTTAGCTCGCCTCGAACAAGCGTAACACGCGATATTTCGAACCACAAGACCAAACTCAAGCAGTTTCTTTGCTGTTCGATCGAGTAACTTTTGTATTTCCCTTCGTTGATCCCGTCACTGGATTTTAAGCGTCGTTGTAAGATACGTCAGTTCAATGACGGTAACGAATGAAAAGCAAACGCAATATTTAACCATTCAACGTCACACTACCAATTAATATAACGGTCGTCACACTGGGTGGATCCGACCCATTCAGTTTTCAAAGAACGATCGTGAGCAAACTATCCGTCCGGAGTGGTTAAAAAAATTACAGAACATGCTATGAACATCCTAAATGATGTACGAAAAGTTTATTTATATGAAATAAAAATTGCGATATGTTTAAAAAAATCATAAAGAGATGAAAACGGCAACAAACACCGCCGATCGTCGGTCGATCGTCGGGTGGTCCACCCAGTGTGACGGTGAAGGATTAAAAAAAAATTATAGGAAGAAAATGAAGGTTCTGATGCAGAAGTTACATGCAATCCAACGTACATCGAACTAACACACGTATTTGTTTTGCCGCAACGGAATCACGTCTTTTCTCCGTATTTTTTGCCTCAACAACGTTATCATTCCAGTCGATGCACCACACGATTTGATCGCAATGATCGTTCGCATCATGAATTAAAACCAACGACGAGTATCGCTCATCGTGTTTGCGTCTTTTCCTTCGAACAACGAGGCTACGAAAAACTTTTTATTTTACAACTCCTCGGACCGTACGGCAGTGGCGAAATAGCCCGAGACCATAAGCGAGAACGCGGAAGGACGAGAGAGCATGAGGCGACCAGCACTGAGGATTTCCACCCCTGCCGGGCGAAACGAACCTCGTCCATTATACAACCCATTCACCATGCGGTGGCTCCCGGAAAACCGAAGAAAATGGGAGCAAAAACAGTGCGGTACGGAGAACTACCGTGCCCGAAACCCGTCCACCAAACTTACCTGCTACTCTCGACGCGGGCCGGCTATATATAGTCGCCTCAACAAAAACGAAAAATGTACTTCATACCGGGCTCGGTGGAGAAACTATTTTTCCGTGTTTCGCGATCCCGTTAGGTCGTCGCGTTTCTCTTTTCCCCTTTTCTATTCTGTTCTCGCCTGGTTATTTTTTTTTCTTCATTTTTTTTTCTCACGTTCTCGCGCTTTCCAGGCGTCTCGCCCTGCGCGATACGGATCGGCCTGGCGGAGTGTCGTCTCGCGTACCGGAAAATGAGATGGTTCTGGCTTTTCCCCGGTTGGCCGTTGAGAATGAAATGGGTCGGTTGGGCGAGAGAAAAAAACGCGAGGGGAGAAGATGCGGAATCTTTACTCCGAAAATAATTCGTCACTGGGGTGAACTATTCGACGAGCTTTAGGGATTATGGGCGAAGAATTGTGGGAAACGTAATTTTTTTCGAGTTACCGCAGATACGTTTGGTTTGAGAGAAAATGCTTGAGTCGATGAATGAAGGGATGGAGAATATGCAAACGACGGTGCCCATAGATAGCCTGAGTCGTAAGAACACTCATTTAGATAATATTATTTTTTCAAGATCATTGATTGAAAGAACTTCTATATTCGTCGACGCATTTTTATGCATCTGCGTTGAATCCGACTTGTGGAAAATGCAATTGCCAGCGACAGAAGTCACGGGATAATGAATATGAAGAAATGGAGTTTCCATTTTCAAAATTCTTTGAGCAATGCGAATGGACATTATAGCAATCAATTCGATCGGACTCGCATGTCTGCAATATGTGTCTAGCAGGGCAGACAACGTTTTTAATTTTAACATTTAAAAATAAAAAATTTCCCGAAAAAAAAGAAGAAAAAAAAAGAAAAGGAGTATCTCGAGTAAAGTTAAGTTTATGACTTACCCCCGCAGATGGTCGTCCACTCGTCAAACACGTTCTGCGCCTCTCAGTAGAGATAAATCCGCGAATCGTCGACCGTCGATGATTTTTGTTCAAAATAAAAAGAAATAACAGAAAAAAACAACAAAAAAAAACAAAAAATTGTATCGTTTGCGAGATCGTGAACGTAGTGTGTACGAACGCTGCACGAATCGTTCACTGCATCAACCCGTTCGCGTTCCCGGTCTCTTATACGTTCAGTTGCCTACTACTTGTTCGGGGTGTCAACTTTATCGCCACTAGATACGCCAGTTACTCGACTTTACGCCCGCTTATCGGCAAAGGTAGCGTAGCACGGGAGTTTCGCGATACTTTTTTCTTTCTTTCCTTCGCCACCCGTCGATGCCCCACCCGCGCACGCGGCACCCGACGTCGACGAGCGTCGACAGCGACGTTACGATGGATTGTGATTGTGGCGAGAAAAATTATTGCCGAGGTTGTTGATCCAGCGAGAAATAATTGGAGCATGATGGAAAGTACGCACCGTGCACGCGGATTATGAAATAGGGGCAAAAATCATTGCTGTGATAAAAATATAAAAAGCTCGATTCACGATTCCACGATTATGTTGGTTGAATGGATTTGTGAACTCGATAAAGCCGAGTGTACATTCATTTTTTTATAAAATATTCAAACGCGCGTAGAAACGTATTTTTGATGATTTGTTATTTTTTTAAATAAATATCCGGTAATTTTTTTCAAAAGATATTGTTAATAATTTCATTTATTTAGGAAATTATTGAAAACTATTTCAAACTAGGCGCAGGCGTGCGATAGATAGTCAAAGTCGACGGTTAATTAACTTTTTTTTTATTGTTTCAGGCGTAATTCGGAAAAGGGCGAGGACAATTTCGCAAAAGGGCGAGGAATTGGAAGATGAACATCTTATCAAACGTGCCATCAGTCCCAAATAGTTATGTCGAATGCGGAATTGGATTGGATACTTGAATACTTCAATGCATGAAGCTCGCAGTCGCGGGTGGTCTGAAAACCCAATATGGCTGCCGACCATAGCGCGCCGATAAAAACGTTGCATGTAGATGGTTTTGTGTGTAGCGGCTGGCCCAATGGTAGCACATCGAACGCTCCATATCGGGCCGGTGGCCGTTCGTCGATCGTCCGCGGATCGAAAAGTAATTTCTTATCGGCAACGCGGCTCATCGAAGCGCGGGCGGCAGGAGAAGCAATTTAATTAAATTCGTCCGTGCGGACGAACGTAAACCTCGTTACGGACGTGGCATCGCAATGCCTGTTCACAGGCTTCGTGAGCTTCGCCACTCGAAACGGTGCAACAACCATAATCTTCGAGAGAGAGAGAAAGAGCGGACTCCGTGCGCGGGAGTTCAATTTTCCTGTTCAAGATCATAGACCCCTACGCGTCTTGCGTCGCGCTCTACGATTATTTTACGAGACTCGATCCGACGTAACCCACTAATCTCGCATTAACTACAGAATTGCGAGATTGCAGAACATGGGAAGTACCCGATGGCTTATCGTTGCCATTTATTGAAGAAGAAGGAATTATTTTACCGACCAGGGATGGGCGTTCGTTCAATGAAAATGTATTTGACATGCTTTTTCAAACAAATAACTAGAGTTAATTATTATGACACAAGACAAAGTCTGACATTTCTGAAATAATAATAAATAATTTGGAAAAATTATTGTACTAAAATTGTTTCGAATATTTGATAGCAATTATAAACTATGAGAGTATTTCTAATGCATTTTTATTGGGGTAATTTCTTCTTCTATAATTTAACATTTAATTGATTGATGAAAGTAGTATTTCAAAGCAACGAAATTTTCGAGATCTAGATCGAGCGCTAGAGATTTAAAATCTACTTTGATTAAAAATGAGAAAATGCCGTCTCATAAGTTGGAAATAGTAGGCTATCATTTTTTTCATTAAAATAAAATTCCTAACTTTCCTCCCGTGCATTAAACGACTTTTTTGAACGCCAGAATTCTCTTTCACATCTCGTGAGTAGTCCTAAGATTTTTAAACTTTCATCGAAATAAACAGCTCGTATGCGAAATATGCAACAATTAAATTACAAACGACTCAAAAGAAAACAAAAATGAAAAAGTGAAACTAAATATAACCTAAATTGATTCAATATCGGATCAGATCATCCCAGCCTCTTTTATTATTCGATCTTCCGACACTCGGACAGTCTTCATGTGATATATGCATTGTAAAATGATGTAATTGGTTATTAATGTGAATAAATTGACATTGGGAAGAAGGTAGGGCTGCGCGAAGGTGCGACAGTCCGGATGTTAATCGATCTTTATACACCGAACAGTTCGAAAGAGCAATAAACCCGTACTTAATGGCTATCCGAAGAACGGAGTGAGTAAAAGTACCTTTTACTGTCTGTCCGCGGCAAGAGAGACGCTGCCATCACACGGAAGTAAACGGTTTTCGCCCCCTCGTCCCACCCCGCGACCATAAACCTTCCGACGTCGAGCCTCAGCGGCAACCGCCGCACACCGGCTCCTGCGAAACCTTTTGATTTAATGCCACTGGAAGTTTATACGAACCACTTTTAGACATCGAGGACTCATATAAATATATAGACTTTGCGTCGTGATCGCGTTGCGACAATAAATTATTCACTGCGCGATGCATACATCGGAAAGAGACCTTCTTGTCTCGCGAAAAATAATATGAAATGGTTTCCCATTTAATCACTCTAATCTTCCGCACCATTTTCTCTCGCTAAGGAATGATAGAAAAATCGAACAAATTGACTATTTCTTTTTTTGACGCGAATATTGTGCTTGAAAAAAAGGACGAAATATATATGTATGGGCGGTTTCTTGGGGTCTTTCATGTGATCCGTAGGAGTAAGCTACGTATGTGGATTCATGATGGAAGTCGTATAACGCGAAATGGTCGGTAGCAGGGTGTCTGCGAGATCGAGTTTTCTGGCAACAACAGAATTCGGCGCAAGAAGGAAATGGGTAACGTATGTGACATGAGCCTAGAAACGAAATGGAAAAAGACTCTTTGCCGCCGTGCTTTCGGTGATATGAGCCGTAATATTGGATCTGAAATTGAGCCTACATGCCTTTGGAAAATATTGAGTCATACGTGATAGGTACCGCCGTCAGTGAACCCAGTGGATCCCCCGCAGGTGTGCTAGACCTACTGCACGTAAATAATTTCTTCAATATCGCACGGATATATATTCGCTTCACGTATTATTCGTGGCGAAAGGAAGAAGAAGAAAAAAAAGTTTCGTATTTTATTGTCTGGTTTTGTATCTAACTTGTATTAAATTATGGTTTTTTCCAGAGCCGCGATTCGTTGTTTACCGTCGGGCGAAGATCGAATCTTTAGAAGATGATCAGAGGCAGGCATGGGTTTCACGTTTCCACCATAAAGTCTGTAAGTCATGGACAAATCCAAGGTTATAGATTTTGCTATCATTTGAAGGGACCGCTATTTTTCTGGTATTAGAATAAAATTGAAAACTAAAATACAATGTCAATATAGCACGTGGTTTTGCATTTATTTATGAGTGAGCAAATTCTTCATACCTTCGGTGATTAATATCGCACAGCACAGTATTTAGTCACGGAAAAATAACAAAAAAAAAAGCAATGAATTAATTAAAAACATATTTCGAGTGGAATTGTCCAACTTTTCCTTCCATTGTTTCTCTGACCTCACGTCAGAAAGAGCGAACTCGACAGAAAATTTCCTATGTTTCCTCAACTCCGTTTCCAAAGACACGACGACGGCCGAAATTACCAGTAGATGTCTCCAAAGAATTTCCAGTTGACTGGTTTGACTTGCATTCGTTTTCTTGTCATAACATTTCCACCGTGCACTTTCTCAGTCTTGAAAGATCCTTCGAGAGCTCGAGCTTCGGACACAGATGTGGAATTTATTCTAAAACTGCAGAGCTCTCAGAGATGCTGACGTAATTTTGGGGTTAGATTGGATCGATATATCGCACGCGACGACCTGCTTCCTGATTACGTAGCGTGCGATCAATGTGAATCAACCCTCCCTCAATCCCTCCTTCGCTCTCTATCTCTCCCTCTCTGCGTGCAGAATATGTACGTGACCCCGGAGTAATGAATGCGGAGTATTGGGGGGTCTGGGTGGCGCGGCAGTAGAATAAGATGGTATAGAACGGGGGGTGGAGAGTAGATCGCGAGGTACGACTGCACTTCCGCACTGCACATGTATACGTACCGGAAGCTACCACGAGCAGAATCGGCGTGTGGCAACTTCGCTGCTATATACCTGTAACATCGTCGGGAATTCGTCTCCCCAGGGATATCATTCGAACCCGGGGATCCAGGCTGCCATTTTATCCAAACGTGATCTCACGGTCAAATACGAAAATTCGTACGTGGCCGAGGTGCATAAGCAGCATATTTTCGCTGCGTGTAATACCACAGCTCAACGCTTTTTTGACGAATGCGGAAGTACGACGTGTCTGGCAACCGAAAATTTTTTCTGAGAACAAACTTTTTTTGTGGTTTCTTTTTACTTATTCCAGTCGAAATTGAACATATTATTCTACGGTTTTATCGAGTTTTTACCGACAATTAGGTCAATACATATTATTGTACAATAATATTTTCTTGTTTGCGTGAATTATCCTACGACAACTTAATCATTATTGGGTTTGCAATTATATTGATGTCGTTTTTTCTAGAATTTATGAAACCAAATTGTTGATTATTTATCCGCCAGAAATTAATTCTATCTATTTATTTATTTTCCAAATTGTATTACAAACCGACTCAAGCATGGTCAAAATTTATTCGATGTACTATTGAGAATACTTTCATGATTTATTAACAAATACCGTTGAAAGTGAGTGAGTGAAGACAGATCGAGACAAGCGGGGGAAAAAAGCTATAACTTGACCCCAACATTTGTCGTGCGTACTTCATATTTTACCCGTGAATGAGCGAAGGCCGCGGAGTGTGTGGCAGTACGCAAGTTGGCGTGTCGCCGAGACGTTTCGTGGTTTTCTCGGCGAGCCTGAAGCTTCGAGTTACAAATTACAAATTTCGTTACATTGTGGCCAAGCTTATACATATTTATGATGCGGCTGGTCGGAAAGCAACGAGTAAGCCGCGGTGGCGACCAACGAAGGGGAGTCAAAAAGAACCAGTGAACGTATACACGTTCACGTTCGTAAAAAAAAAAAAAAAAAAACACACGTATACACACTTAAAATGTTGTGCATGTGCTAGAAATATTGCTTTGCACGTAGACGACTGTGAACTCATTGCATCAACCACGTTGAAGGAGATTGTCCATACAGATTTAATTGCGCAGTGTTCAGACCTGAGACATGAACGCTAGCGCAGTAATTGGCATAGATTCGTTCTTAGTTTTTCCGTCATTCATGCTAGAGTGTTGACGTAAGAGACTGTAGCCTGTAACCGTCGGACCTTTCGCATCCGGACAACGTGGGGGCGAAAAAACGGGGCATGGGTAGGGACACCGAGGGCGAGCGAACCGATGCCCTAGGGGTGGAGCGAAAGGAACGAAAAATTATGGGGTCGCCGCCTAGAAATAGCATGGAGTTGAATTCGGCATCAATAATGATACGACCGTTTAAGACACAACACTGTGCTCCGAAATTGCCACAAAAAACAGAATCTCCACTCTGATTTCAAACTCAATATATTCTTTATTATTCAAATGTTTTTAATTACATTAATCCATTCAATTATGCTCACAATGACTTTTCCACGATATTCAGTTTTGATAAATTCCAACGCCGCGTGAGATACAATTAATGAGATGAAAATTTATTAGTGAAAGGTCGTTTTTTAATTGGGTAACTTGTACAGGGTCAATTTGAGCTAATCCGAGCTGATTATGATAATTGTGTACAAAAGATGGATATTTCATGGCTTGAGAAAATATTGTTGAGGAAGCGATTGAGGGGGGAGGGAATATACGGCTCGCACGCCAGAGTAACTCGGCGATAAATGCGTTCGCACTCAACAATTAGTAGGAACGTGACAAGAAGCACGTAATAAAGCAATGGTTGTGGTTTATGAGGCAGTATACCACGCTCGTCGCGCATACCATGGTGTGTGAAGCAGGCCTGTGTGTACGCTACAGCCCTGCAAATATATACATACGTACGTATACTCTATAGAGCGGTGTGTATAAGTACTTGCAGTAGTATACTCGATTGCAGTACGTCCGCGCTCACACGATTCTCCCGGCACAGAGACGTCACTACGTAGGCGCTGTCCGTCCGAGTCATGTATCCACGAGAGCCTGTAAGCGCGTCGCTCGACCGTGTTCGATCCACCACTTATCACACAAAGAAACAATTCGTCTCCGACTGCCGTAAAAATAATAAGCCCTGTAAATTGTCACTGGACGCAGACCGTCGACTTCAACTTTGTCGTAAAAGATCATTCAAACGACCACGCGAGATCTATTTTTAAATATTTCTTCGTGAGATTTACATGGCAATGAAAACGATTTATTGTTATTTTTGTTTTGTTTTTGTTTTTTTACGCTCTCTGGCTATTATGAGTGGAGTGGAGTGAATGAACGGCGCTTTGTGGTGTTACCCAAGTGAAAAATTATATATAGTCTATACATTAACCATACATAGAATTGAGCATATATAGTCCTTTTATAAACTATATACAGCCTACATATCCCTAATTCCATACTTAGGTTATATATATAATTTTTGGATATATTATATTATATTAAAAAGAATTATCTATTAGTATTATTATTTCCATTATTATATCTATATTTGAATTTTTTTTAATTGGACATACATAGATTATATATGAATGATATATGCTCATTTCTATATATAATTACTTTATGGACTATATATATATATTTTTTTTAAACTTGGATCGGAGGAAGAATCGATGCTTGTTTGTTTTTTTCTCTGTCAATGACCAAAGAAGCCGACGTCTCTAGATAAAAATTGATTGAAGAAAAGAATAATTGAAAAAAAAAGTTGTTTCAATTGTGCGATAGATGAGTTTTATCCTCGGCGCATTTATCTCGAGGGAATTCGAGGGTTTCGACTTTGTCGCACGGCGACCAATTTCAATCGACCGGAGAGCCGAGCCCCGAAGCCGGAGGACTTTCACCCGAGGGACACGCCCAAAACTTTTTCATTCCTCGAGTGGTACGCGAAGCCGAAGTACGCGAAGTATCGAAGTAGAATGGGCTAAGTTCGGGATGGTTCGTAAGACGTCACCGCGATATCGGATGATTGCTGATTGCGAGGGAGGGAATCGCGAGGATTTTATACGCCTGGCCGAAGAAGAGAGCCACTAGCGAGACCATTTGGAAATTAGGATTAGACGGATTCGTTCGTTGCGATGGAGGACGAAGCGGATGGTACAGTTATTGGCAGTTCTTTGAACAGTCAAGCACTGGTTATTGTTGTTATTTTTTTTTTAAATCCTTCGTACAATCACGAACTGTACTCACCTACTGACAGGAAATATTTTGATTTTTGATCTCACATGAGGCTACTATGTTATCCTGACTCCCGCGAGGACACCGTTTTTAAGGGGTCTCCGAAAACCAGGTCTTATCGATTGTGTTTGCAACATCTTTGTATGAAAAATTTACAAAGTATTGTTTAAGTGTTCCTCTATTATATCTTCAAGAGTTAAAATTAAATAATCCTTCAATAATATTTTTACAAAATGAGAAAACATATGCTTTTTTTAAACCTTCGAAACTCTTGCAAGCCCTGAACTGTCTGACAATAACCGATCTGGTGTCTACTACCGAAGTATTGTTGTGGGCCATCTTTGAACGAAAAATAAATTGAGTTCTGTCGTTAAGTATAAGTTAAATTGTATGCGCCATCGTCCGATCTTCGTTCATTACTTCGGTCCTCGAACACGATCTGGCACCCACGTGGACCATTCTAGCGTTCTGAAAGGTATAATCCCAAAGGTAAATTGATCCCCATACCAACCCATAGAGATACGGTGAATTTCCAAGCTGCAGAGTATCTTCCGATTCTTCGATCGGACCTCGCTCCATGCTCCATGCGAATGGTATCATTGTACCGAGCCATATACCGACGAGACGTATCTTAATCGCGAACTCGCCGTCAAACGCGAGCGGACTCGGAGAAGCGCAATCGGTATGAGCATAAAGATAAATGGAAATGAAGTATAATCCGTTATCCGGTTTGCTATACATCAATGCGAAAGGTCGATGACTCGAAACTGTTCAGCCACAAAGTCCGAACGTGGAGAGAACAAGAGACCGGCTCGATGTATGGAAGAGAATCGTTCGTGGGTGCGGAGAGGGAGGGAGTATCGTCGGTCGATACGATGAGAGCAGATTGGCTCCGGGTCTTCAATCGGAGGCTGAGGCGGGAATCTTTTCTCGTGAGCTTATTTTTTATTTTATTCTTTTTCTTCGTTTTCTTTCGTTGTTATTTTCAAATGTTATTCCGTCGAAACTTTTCCTTCGATACTTTTTTCTCGGTTATTTCAAATTACGATACCTCGAAGCTTTCGTCTCGTACTGTTTTTGTTTCCGAGTCTCTCGATTTGTCTACGCTTCACGGGAAGGAGAGAAGTAATGAAATTATCCCGACATTTTCGCGGAGGAGCAGAGGGAGACGGCGGTGTTGTTGGCAATGTAGCCAGCAGTGGAAACTTGATTTGGGGCAATGTTGGCGGAATCGAGCAGAGGAGTTGGAATAAAATTCGAGATCTACCGTGGCTCCCTCTCTTGGCCAAACAAATATGTTGATGTTTTGCAACGGGGCTCACTGATGCTGCCAGTGACCCCGGAAAATTGTCGTGAATCTTTGCTACTATGTAGTTGGATTTGACTTTTTCTCGTCTCGATGTGAAACTGCAAGCACGTAGATTGCAACGTCTCGTTTTCTTCGTCTCCTGTTCGACATTTTTGGGTGCAAACTCACGTCTCGCGTGATCTGGAAAAATCCGTCAGACACAAACCGAAAATATCCAATCTCATGTTACAACTATGCAGATTCGACATCCACACCAGGTGGTCCAGGTGTATGGGAGCTACAGTACATCGTCGCCTAGTTGACGGTGTTGGGCAGAGGCTAATTCGCGTAGTTGCCGCCAGATGGCGCTCGATTCGTGGTATAATGCAGCTTTTGACCATCAATTGGCATTAGATCATATGACATTTTCGCAGTCTTTGCTGGGATATGAGATTCTTTATTGTTTCGAAGGGTGGTCTGGTCATATTCGGCAAAAATAAAGAATCAAGCCTTAACTCTGAATGTCGGAATTTCGATACGTATAAGCCCGAATAAATCCTAGAAAGATTCTCCGGGGATTAAATGCCCCCCGTGCCGAATTTTTTCGATTTTTCTGAGCAAGTATCCATAATTTGTTCGTCTGTTCAATCAAGTTTTCTTACCATTTCGAGAAACTATAGTACGTACCATATTTTTCGTCGTTAAAGAAATGAAGAAAATGAGATGTATGAAACTATTTTTTTGGCCACTAAAAAAAAAATATAATAATAATAATAATAATAATAATAATAATAATAATAATAATAATAATAATAATAATAATAATAATAATAATAATAATAATAATAATAATAATAATAATAATAATAATAATAATAATAATAATAATAATAATAATAATAATAATAATAATAATAATAATAATAATAATAATAATAATAATAATAATAATAATAATAATAATAATAATAATAATAATAATAATAATAATAATAATAATAATAATAATAAAATGAGTAATAATGATAATAATTGGAACCTTTCAAGGTAAAACAAATACTCCTACAGATTGATACAAAATATGTCATCGTTGCTTCATTGAGATTTACCGGGTCTTGCCTGATAAGTTTGTACTGTAGCGAGCTCGGTAATAATAATTCGTATGCAATTTACGAATGTCCCAGGTATATTTGCCGGATACAAGCGCGAGTTAATGGACCCTACACGGTTCAGCGCTTCAAATCGAAGACACAGGAAGAAAATTGATGGGGTTGGGACGGAACGCGCGAACACCGGGTGACGACGGACTACCTTTATGACTCCGGAAAGTGGTGAACACGGGGTGCCGTGTGAGGCTATATACCGCCGTTGCCCGTTTGCTGCTGTTGCTGCCGGGCAAATGGGTTAATGCATTTCATGGCAACAGGTGGCCGTGCTATTGGACCGCGTTCAACATTACCAACGGCTTTACGGCACGGCCTTAAGTTGCAATTGTCGGCGAGGACCGCGCAAACGTACGAAGACTTCGTGCGTACGCATTTTGCGCGCTAACTCGATTCGGTCTCGCATAAGTGCGGCGATTCAGTCGCGAAATTAGAATCTCGTATCGATGATCGATCGCCTTTCAGAACGAATGCGCAATCGTGGATGCGTCGCGGTCATCAGTCACGTCATAGAATTATTATCAACAGCAGCTGAACGATGGTGAGAGATGTGGAATAAATTATCATCGTGTGGTCTGAAGATCATCTTTGAAATTGTTCTTGCAGCGATTTTTAGGTTTATAATCTATTTAGGTAATCATCTAAGATAAGACATCTTATTTGACTACAAATTTCCACTAGTTGACACTTGAGAATTTTCATATGAGCATTGAAGTGGTAGCCAATGAGGTACTCGAATATTTTTTTGAATTTTATATATCATGTGGGGCATCATTGAAATGGCTTTTTATGTGAGATAGGAGAATATTGTTTTCATATTTATCAACAGCATATTTGAAAAAACAAAAAAAAAAGTGCAAGTTAAATCCCCCCCCCCCCCCCCACTTATTTCCGAAACCACTGAACTTAAGGTGTACTGAAAAATTATAACGAAAGTCCAGGGCCTCATAGATTTTTATAAAGTAAATATCAAAAATATGGTTTTTTTCTTTCTAACATATGTCGTTGAAGAAAAAAAAACACGAATCAGATTTTTTACGGCCTGTTAAATTGTTTTGACGATTTAACTTCTTACGTTAAATTTTATTGCCGTCGTTTGTGAATTTTCGATAAGATTCGAATTAGAAATTAAGACATCGACAAGCGTGTGGTAGGTAAACTCGTTATTTAAAGAGCTAATCCGTCTGTCTTTTTCTGTCGTACACTGCCTGACCCGACGACTGTGCTCGCGCTGGCACGGTGCATTTGACGTAAAAATAACATTCAAACGTTCACATCCATTCGCTTATCGCCATAATGGTGTCTATAATGATAACCGACTTAGGATATTAATATCTAAAGCTGGGAATAAATGTGATATTTGACACGTTTCAAACGTTAATACCGTTTTTAAAAGACTGCTTTTATCGATATAATTACTAGTAGCATATGTCAGTTGTACAAAAAAAGATGCAAATATTTTGTGATGTGCAATTAATCGACGATCAATCCTGCGAACGATGAATTATCGCAATTCAGAAAGCAATTAATTGAATAATCATTTAAAAAGTAACAAAATAATTATACGTCGCATTATTTGTTATAATTTTTCGAATTCATCGTAATTTGTAAACTGATGTGTAACAAATAAACAAGAACCATTTTTCATCTGCCATCTGGGCCATACAGAGTGGTCCACGCGGCTTGTACACCTGTAAAACTGTAAAGTCCTTCAAAATCGTACAAATTCTACATACAACATTTTTCCATACGATGCATACCTTTCAACTTCCACACGTGTGCAAGATTGCGTGGACCACCCTGTATATATCTGAACCCTAACTATCGCACTTCCGCTTCCAAATCCTCGCTTCCCTTCCGCGTTTTTCTCCAAGTCACGCACTCGACAAGGCATCAAAGAAAATGCGTTTTTGTCACGTTAATGTCATAAACGCGTGGGGTCACGAATGCGGATCAACTACTTAGTCGCCGATCCCTGGTCATCGCTTTTAATCGGTCATTTATTTTCCAAGTACATCGTATTTATGCGTCAAAGATAGCGCGATCTGGGGTTAGGCGGTTGCGTGGAAATAATAAAAAAAAAAAAGAACGAAACAAAACAAAAAAACGAGGGACGAAAAAATTCTTACCCAGTACGAAACCTTGAAGAGTCGGCTCGTACAATGTACATTAATAAGCGGATAAGCTCAACCGAGTCCTTGATTTTTTTTTTCCTTTTTTATTCCGAGGCAAAGAAGCAAGAACCTGCTCATTCGCGAGATTTGAATAAATTTGCGTTCATTGTGTTCCAGCGCTGTATCGATTTACGCGACAGAATTGCAACCATCCGTACTCACACTGGCTCGACCAATAAGTCTCGATCGTTTTACCGCAGCGGCATCTGCATGAAGATCGACGAAATAGGTTGTAGATGGTATGGCCGGTTCAACGCGGTCCATTCCGCTAACGGTAACGACCATCGCCCGGGTTCGAGTCTCAGCTAAAGCCTCCAACGACCCAGGCGTGGTCCATCCCTCCCTTCGGGATTCTCGCTTTCCAGCCGCACCTGCGCGCTACGCCCTTGCCAACACAATGAAGCTGAAAACTGGTACCTTGTATCGACGCATGCGTCTTCATTCGAGACGAGGAAACAAGAGAGAGAGAGAGAGATGGAAAGCTTACCGATAACATCTGAATATTTGGATTAAAAAACGCGAGAAACGAGAAAAACTCGATTTACTGAAGAATTTATACAAGGATTTAAAATGTTGATGACTGGATGTGGTATTAAAAGAGAAGAGCGACGAGTAAAATATCGTGTGTTATTTATTGACTTCTATATGTGGATTTCATGTGAAGATTCTTTGACAAAAATTGGTGCACTCTCGGATTATTGTTTGTTTCCATGAATTTGTTTATCCAGTGCGAGAATTTTTCTATTCTCAATTATTGGGACATCATTTTGGCGCCTGATCGACTGATTCGTGCTCCGACAAAAAAAATTGCAAACCTTCTTGGTGTTAAATAATTTTCTTCTTTATTCTATATCTATACAATAATTCATATCTAATAATTAAAATCTATATAATGATTTATTCTATCCAATTTTTAATCCAAACAATGTTGATGATACGATTCAACTCGTTTTTATAACAATATGATTCCAAATTTTCATAGATTCAATGAAGATTAATATCGCATTTATTCTATCCAATTTTTAATCCAAACAATGTTGATGATACGATTCAACTCGTTTTTATAAAGATATGATTCCAAATTTTTATAGATTCAATAAAAATTAATATCGCATATTGTAATAAATATCAACACGGTCGTCGACCTTGGAGTAATCATTGTTACTATGGGAAACGATGGTACACTACGAGCGATGGTCAGTTAGATGGTCAGCGCTACCGCAGGTAGTTGATGGGCCCATCGGGAGGCTGGTAGCAGGTCGCGATGGTTATCGAAAAACCATCCAGTCGCTGCCGGTAACTTCCATTCCTGGTTCGCGACGGGCGAAACGGAAACTCAGAATTCACCCCGACGAAGCGTTTCCTCCGTTACCGACGTCGCCATCGATTACCTCCCCAACCTCGGCCAGCTATAGCTGGCTCTATAGAGCCGCAACCCCGTACCCCTCGAACTCGAGGTTCCCGGGGTAAAGAAATGGCAACCAAAACGCCCCGACATTTAATTTCCGTCGTGAGAGCTCAAAATATTCCAACGCATTCATTTGCACGCAAATTTAAATTCAACCCTAGTGCCACGTCTTCGTTTCCTTTATTTTCATAATAATTAATTAATATTATATCGCTACATAAAAATGTGCAAAAAAATGAAAAATGGTTCAGTGAGTTAACATAGAGAAATTTACGATGATATATGATATCAACCTGATATTTATGTGCACCAACAATCGAAATTCGCAATGCACAAGAATGAACTTTCAAACTCATTACACGCAATTATACATGCGAAGAATAAATTTGCAGCATATTCAGATTGATTCTATCTTCGTCTCGTCATTTACGATGACGTTTTAATAAATTCAAAGCTCAGAGAAAAAAAAATTTATAACAAGGAATAAACCCGGTAAATGGAAGGGAAAAAATTAAGTTTAATATCCGACCGTGGTGATCCGTACGACAGGTGGAGCAACGGATTATCTTGACTGGTTTCCATCCACACGAGATCTTGCACAGGTTCAATTATAAAAAAATTCAAGCCCTCGGAGTTCAACGCGATTGCAACGAGCGATGCACGCAACCTGGCAAGCACGCCCTCTCCCCGCTCGCTCGAAACCCCAACCCACCGCGACCGGGTAACATAATTCATGCAAATAATATACAATCTTACGAAGTGGGGTCTTGAGACCCGCCGAGCCGAGAGGCGAAACTCTTTCATCCAATGAGGCAGCGGACGGGCCGATCGACCGGCTCGCGATGGTAGGCAATCCCACGAGGCAAACTATGGGAAAGCAACGTAATATGGATTCTCGCGGCGGGAGATGAGCCGACAAACATGAGATGTAATTACCGGGAATTATACAGACACATTTTTTAAACTAATTTGCGAATTTTCGGAGCTAAGTTTGTGAATCTTAAAATAAAAATGGAGATGTTTTCAAAATTATTCGTAATATAATCAAATAGCATCTGAATTCGGGAGTAATTTGGACAAAATCTGTTTTTTTTTTTTTTTACGACGTCGTTAGGTGAATAATAATTATTTCAAATCATTGATTAAATTTTTGAATGGTGACGCAGCTGCCGCTTTCCGTTAATAATTCTTTTATAAGAGCAATTCTTTGTTTCAAAAATACGTACGGGTGGCAAAGTCTCAAAGGTGGCAAAGACCATTCTCGCCCTCATTTGGCTCGTTAGTCCGCGGCTAACTGGACACGATGGAGTTATTTACGAGACGTCGGCGTGTCGCACACTCGAAAAACTTCCACGGGGTCACTTGCTCTGGTCCAGCACCCACATCATGTCCTCCCCTTTCCAAAGCTTTCACGACTAAATAGTAACAAATTCAGGAACGCCGTACGAGAAATTTCTCGTCTGCTCGTGAGAGAATCGCATAAATAATCGAATTCGGGCCTGACACGTTGAAAGTGTAACAAAGTACGCGAGTATGGGCAACATATGTCACTGGACGAAACATCAGCTTCGTCGTGTACGTGGAAGATGAAAAAAAATAAATGAAAAAAAAGGAATGAAAAAAAAAGGACGAAAGAAAAGTTTCGCGCTGCTCGGACATTTGTGTAGCCGAGAAGATTAGTCGTAGCGGGGGTGGGACAGAGCACGAGGGGGAGAGGACGTCCGTGAATGGTGGGGTCTCGAGCTCCGTGGAAAGAA
The DNA here is from genome assembly GCA_963971145.1 of Sussaba pulchella. NCBI lineage: Eukaryota > Metazoa > Arthropoda > Insecta > Hymenoptera > Ichneumonidae > Sussaba > Sussaba pulchella. The sequence continues at coordinate 9,470,836 of OZ020171.1, read as the reverse complement.
ACGTGGCTGGCCTCGAGAAAATTAAGGCGGGGCAGCCCCTAGGGCTGGACAAGAAATTTCCTCAGACTGACCGACGAAAATGAAATCTCTACTTCGCCCCCGAAATTCTGAATCATCAATATTTGACAGAAAAATAACCACACATCGATGCAATTAATGATATAATAACCCGTACAATCGATAATTTCCATTACATAGTTCAAACCACTTTTTCAGCTTCTTCGCATTGAAATTCTCCACCAAGAACTGCGAGCGAAAAATATTTCTGTACTCGCTCGAGTCAACACCATTTTTTTGACTCTTTATTACATTGCTCCTGCGTTGTCCCTGTAACGCCCATAAGACCTTCGAGTGCATAGGCGTGTCCACTTTGGCCTCTGTTAAATAAAACGAAACTTCCGACGAAGAATTTCCACCGGCGTTGTGTCCAATTATTTTTAATTACACTCGCACTCCACATGATTATGAGAATATTTGTCGAATAATTGACGTGGTGTCCAGAAAAAAAGTTCTTTCGAAATTCTAGGACAGTCAAGGACAATTTTCAGGACATTTTCAGGATATTAGCCAGGATATAATATATCAAGGACATTAAATGATGTACGAAGACGTTCTTCAGGACTTTTCGAGGACAAGCGAAATTTGAGGCCCCCTCCAGGACTTAAAGGACTTCAAGGATCACTAGACATCATGATTGAGTGTGCGGAGACTGAACTACAAACATGACAAATGAAACAAAATTTTCATCGTCCCGAAATGATAGAGGATACATGTGTAGTGTATAAATATATAGTGTGTAGTAGGTGTGTAATGCATATTATAAATATATAATAGGAATTCAATAAAATTATATTATGTAGAGCAGAATATAAAAATTTCACCAATTTCAATTTGATTTTTCGGAAATTCCATACATTTTTCTTCCGCAAAATCATCTGCATTAATTTATATATCTATACTACGGATCTTAAAAATCTGTGGTAAAAAAACAGCGAGTCAACAACATCGTCACTCATAAATATTTCATTTTCGTAGTCTTCCCCCCGTCATTCCTCGCCCTTCCATCATATCGATCTTCCGCGCTTCGGGAGTTCCAGCACCGACCGAAGAATAACAAAAATGTATATACCACGATGGTAAAAAGGAGACCGCCGAAGTCAGGAGTGATTTAAATAACACCTCGAGAAAGAAAGATGAAACGCCGAGACTGTTATTTTTAATAATCGGACAACTTTGCAAAACGATAAAGACGTAACATTTCGCGCTGTGATTCCTGTGATTGTAGGGGTTTGAAGTAAAAGAGAGAATCGAAAACAGAAAGAGCGACGAAGAGGGACAATGCTAGACCGAGAACGAAAGTAAAAGGGAGCGAGAAAAAAAGGAATCTCGGAGGCTCCCGCGAGCAGTCGTTGGCTTCCGTTTATTGCTCAACAGAAGCACTCTTTAAAAACGCATCGTACACTTTTATGGGGCCGGCGATTATGCCCTAAGCCTGTGGTGCGTTGCGATGTTTCCCCTTCGTCTATATGGACTCCGTCCGGGTCCTTTTCGTTTCTCCGGACCCCGCGGGAATTTACACGGCTCGTTGTACGCGCAATATGAAGGTACCTCGACGATAATCGCGCGTACATATCCTCGGTGCGTAATACGTACTATGGCTCGGTACCGGTACCGCATGATAATTTATTTATCGACGTATACTTACATCCATCAACGATTTATATTGCTTTCGGGGCTATGCTAGTGGCATTGTTATTGTTATCGATATTGCGCGTGTACGCGTCACGATTTTATCCCATCTCGGACCGGTCTGTTCGAAGTCATTATTTCCTCGCGGTCGAAGCGCATCTTCGATACGATATCGATCGCTCGATGCTTTCTCGCGAGACGGACATCTGATCGGCGAGTTACGGGAAAACTTAGGAACCATGTAACACCATCGTGTAAACGGTGAAAGATGACCATTACTCATGTGATACGTCTCGTATAAACTGGCTATGTACAACGGGGGTTCGATTCAAAATTTAATCAATTTTTTTTTTGTAGTTCAAGAAGCAAATTTCAATTTTTGTTACTTTGATGACTGATCGACGGCTAGTTTTCTAGGATATGGAAGAATGAGATTTCTGAGAGGTGATAAGATTAGGAAGAAGGGAAATGCGGGGTAAGACGGGATGGTTTGATATTTTTTTAGGAAATTTGCAAGATTTTTTGCATTTTTTGCAGCATTTTTTGGAAGTTGCTATTCTTAAGCAAATACGGAGGTATTATTCGATTTTTCGGGGATTCGAAAAACGGATTTCAATTAATACTGACGATAATCACGGCATTGAAAAATACCTCTCCAACCCTGTCGAAGTCCTTCTTTATCAGCTCAAATTTTTGTGCATACAACGAATAATTTTTGAAACAACAAAAAAAAATATCCAAAAAAACTCGTGGACTCAATTTCTCGCATTTCGAATGACCATTTCGACCGCTTCATCCATAGTCCGAATCGCATGGTGACTGTGATTAGACTCGATCTACCGAACTTCGGTATCACTTCGGAGTGGCTGCTGGCAACAACAGCAACAGCATAGCGACACAGTGCCGACGTAATTTCCTCGTCACCATCTCAGCGCACATTAGCATAAATTTATTACGTCCACCATGAATTGTCTCGTTATTCACTTTCGACACGCATTGCCAGCTTCAAAACGTCGCGAACCTCAGCGGCAATACCGCTTCGCCACAACCGAGAACGGTTCGCGACGAATGTATCCGTGCACGTTACACAGTCGCATTATACTCACCGCAAGAATCCGCCATCAATACTCGCCTCTACACGCGCGACTCTTCTAAATTCACTCGACCCGACAATACAAGCAATTACGCACCGACACAAGCCAGCGTGCATTCGTCGACCGATCGATCGGCGTTTTATGCATTTCACGTCATGCCATTATTTCCGCGGAGTGTAAATCAAATTATTGACGCGGTAAAATCATTAGGAACCATTAATATTTTCAATATTACGAGGTTGACGTTGTCATAAAGCATCGGAATGAGCTTTGCGTACAACGAATGCACGATATGCAACGTCGATGACGTATTTTCGTCCCGTACACGTGGTTATTCCTTGCGAATGATGCGCAAGAAACCGGGAAAGGTCAGTCTCCCGTTCGAACATCCTCCACGACACGGTCCAAGGTACGGAGGATACAAGGAACCCGCAAATCCGTTACCCCACGATTTTTTTCCCTCCCTCTTTTCAATTTTTTTCCTTCTTTTTTTTTTTTTGCTGTAAAATTTCTTATTCTCGATTCGTCGAGCCCTCGATGGTGCTGACCAAATCGGAGCAAAAACAGTCTTTTCTTTTCCTCATTGTTGTTGACCCTTTACCGGGCCGGAACCGTGTAGCCGAGAAGGCGAGATACCGTTTGGCTAGCAAAAAAAAAATAAACGCACACGCACACACCGAGTCTGGCTACGGAGCGTGGGCTTTGATGAGACTGCGGACTTGAAGAAATACCTTCGTCTCAGCTGGCCTGTTCGTCACAGAAGGGAACTCCCTCGGCTCTCCGCAAAACTGCTTTATGACTGCCCCGCGCTGTGTTGCGAAAAAAAAGGGTTGTCAGCTACCTCGAAGACGATTGGGAAGCTCGGGGCCTTGGTTCTGCTCTGGGTAGTGGTCGCATTGCCTGTTGTGTTTTTTTGTTCTGTTTTTTTGTTTTTTCGTTTGTTTTTTTTTGTTATTTGCGGGAACGTGGAACGCACGAAATCCTGTACCGTTATTGCGAGGACGAGAAATGAACGTGGTGCGACTGGCTGGAAGCGAGGAAACTTCTAGTTTTCTTCGCACTTGTACTTCGGCTGTCGATCGCGAAGCTCCGATCTCACGGGACAAAGTTCGTTTGGGAAATGTAATGGTCAGCGTTGAACGATCGTATCCATGATCGCGTTATCGTGGCAGTTTTGCGCGGTGTTGAAGCGGAGGATTGGTGCAAGAAGCGTATCGTGGATCGATCGAAAGGTGTTCATCGGCCATACGGTCAAGGCGAGCCGGTGAGTAACAACAAAGTTAAAGCGTGGTGGAGGTTAGCGGTTTTTTTACGCTTTTTGATGATTCGAGGCTCTGACACGGTTTTTTTAAATTGTACGCCGTGCATTGAGCGATCTGATCAACGGGATATGCAAATGTCCGGAGGAGGGATTTGAAAAATAATTAACTGGCTAGAGAAAAAAAAATTTGCAATGTGTGAATAATTTGGAAGGGTTGTAGAGTCCACAAAGGGTGGATTATGACGGTGAACTTTGTTTTTTTAATTTTTTTAAAATGAAAATCCGTTAAAAATACACAGAATAAAATAGGTATATTCGATGTCGATAAATATGTATCGTAGAATATTTCGAGATTTTTTTAAACATCTACAACCATTTGGTTGGTAAGTTTCCAGACCCTCTGTGGGCCCAGATCAGTCTATTATCAGCCAAAATTAAAAGTTTAACTACTTACTTTTAACTACTGAGAATAAAAAAAGTAAAGACATCAGAATTGTTGATAATAAATTATTGAGAATATAAATATATAAAATATACTCTTAAAATCATAAGAAATATATAATACTCAAAATAGATTCCATATTTATACCAATATATAATTTTTCCTTGAATAAGTATATATCGTCAGCTACGCATTTCGTTTCACGTAGCCTCGGTAAGTACAAAAAATCCATCCCCCTTTCTTTTCCCACCGACAATCACTTTGCAAGTATCGGAAAAACAAATTTTCGGGATAGCGAAAACGTGACACGTTTCCTCGCATACTAATACAATCTCAACCGCCCACTCGAATGCCATTCGGGAAATCGAGGGGTCGTCGTTTTTTTTTTCGTCTGTGACAAACATTGTTCACCCCAGTCGGACACCGCGAAGAACCTCCGAATTGTACGCACATGCGCGTGAAGACTTTTTTGAATACATTGTTGCTATGTCAAGACGCGTAAACGAGAGGAGACAGGACGAAGGAGAATGGATGGCACTGCGAACGTGGGACGACGATAAAAATAACGGGAGCCAAAAAAAAATACGCGCACAGTCGCATACAAGAGTTAGATGGGATGAGACATGTAATAAGCCGACGAAGTAACGAGTCCGGCAATTTGGCACCGAAATTGGCGATAGAGTGATGAACAATCTTGACTATAAACGCAGATATCTGCCCGTAATGGCAGACAACACGTTTGCGTTTTTGGCCTTCAAAAAGGCTGTCCAATTTCTATCTGTACAATTATACATTTCATAGTCATTTCCATCAATCCATCAATAATTAGTGACTTCTCTTTAATTTTCTCTAAATCGTCCTTAATTAGGATAGCCTGTGAGATCGATAGATGCGGAGCAAAACCGATAGAAATTTTCAATCACTTCACATCGAGACCGCCCGATAAAAATCAGTCGGTAACGAAAAATGTAAGCCAAGTTTTTCCTCCGGTATTGAACTTCCGGCTTAAAAACAACGTTTCATTTTAGATTGTACAGTCACAGATAAATATCACAAACATTTTTGTACCTCCACTATCTGAGTCACAAATTTCAATATTCATTTTGTAATTTCTCCGTTTTCTTAGGCTGCGTTATTTAAATATCGGAAAATTGCAAAAAATATTGTTCGGATTGGTCGTGATATTTTATAGTATATTAAAAGTATAAAACAATGGAGATCGAAAATGGAAGACGAAGCGAGAGGAAAGAAGCATCGATATGGAAACGAAAGCCTCGGAACGTAATATCTTCATTTGCATTGATGAGGCTCTCCGGCTATTGGTTTCAAGACCGGACCATTTCGCTCCACCCAGCTTCTCCACCAACCCGAAGCCCAAAATTTATCCACGCGAGTGGGAGAGTCAATTTTTCGTACAGCAAAAATAATACCCAGTCCTGTGATCGTACAATATTTTAAAAGAAATTCTAAATCGTGATACGAATAAAAAATGATATTTCTCCAAAAATAAATAAATATATATTATAGCTCGTTGGTAATTCGAGAATCCCAGCCACTGTCCAGCGGTGGGATCGATTCGATTGTAAGAAACCCTCCAATCTTTTGCTCTTCATCATTCCACCCCACCCCCGCCGCCTCGTCCAGGCTCCCCCTTCGTTATTTTACGATCTATCCCGGAAAAAAAATCAAAAAAGAACAGGGTAACGCCTAAAATTAGTTTGAAACTCACATCGCAACCCACGTGGTTACAGAAAAAGCTAGAACCCCGCGGGGTTTACTTTCCGATTCCCACGCAAGTTCGGATAGCCGACGTTCATTGCCTATCTATGCATCTGCCTCTTCCGTTCCCTCGACGCGAACCGAGATAATAATTGAGGGGCTTGATTACCGTGACCCTGAACTCCGATTACTAGTTACAAGACTCTCATCAGGTCAAAACTCCGAGTTGAAAACCATATACTCACTCGCGTGTATAATCGGCGAATATCGTTTCATCGTGAAATTTCTGTCTCGAAAATTCGTAATTAGTTCGACCAAATTTTGGCGTGACGCAAAATTCGTTGCGAAATTCGTCGACCAATGGAGCTTTTTATCGCGTCAAGTACGAATGTCCACGTCGGGGAGGATATCCGGCGTCTACGAGAGCGTAGACACGTGCGAGCGAAGGGCAAACTTTTTTGGTATCCACGTTCTTGGAAATGAATTCTTCGTCGTCGTATTCGCGTGTAGCAGATGCGAAACAATGTGCGAGAAAGCCGAAAGAGTTCCGAAAGACTCTTGTCGACGTTCTTACTTCTTTACGATGCCGCGGGTCGTTAATTCGTCTCGAACGTACCACCGTCATATTTTGCTACATTGATTAAACTCGTTGTACGGCGATACGGGTTCGATTTGGAATATTAGTAGTAGTAGTAAAATACATTTATCGACGATATGGTACGTTTCTTTTTTTTTCTGGGTGTTTCGGTTTTGTAGAATACTGGTATTCGTGGTGTATTATATACTGTGTTACGACGGTTACGATCCTGAATCCGTTTTAGATCTTTGGACTCTAAAATATATATTAAGGTGTCTTTTAATAAAAATAAAAATGTTTGATAGTATATACTACAATGTCGAGAGCTGACAACATTTTTTTCTCTCTCAAAAACACACCGTAATATACATGTTTGATGCACGCGAGTGGGATTGCGTCCAAAAACGCCGTTTGAGATTAACTTATTTCAAAGCCGACGTACATTGAAGTACCACAGGATTGTGTCATCCTGATGCAAATCGAATGGATTTTGCTGAATTGTTTTTTCCAATATTTTTCGGTATCTCCGTGGCAACGGAAATTGCGTGGCCGTTCGACAAAAATTTGTTCGATAAGATCTTTTCGAGGTTATCGACGAAAAACCCATGAAACACGGTAGCTGGAAGAGAATCCATCGGCTAGTACGCGCTATTACATGGAAACCGGGCTATGGGCTAGCTAGCAATCTTCGGTACAGCGGAATAGACGAAGCGCGATGGATAATTTGGAACAGTGAGAGAGACGAGAGTGTCGGAGAGAAGGATGAAGAATGAAAGTACGAGCGTGATATATGGAGCAATGGGAACATCCCCTTAACGAACACATGCTCGAGGGTTGGCGTCTATCGACCGGGAGGCCGCCGCGCGCAGCTTCGGTCGTTGGCCAGCACGAATAACCCGAGAGAAAAGATCATGGCGGCCCCGTCGGACGCCGAACACGAGATACGTTGCTCCGTCGTTTGTTACAATTTTTCCCAAAACTAGAGCGAATTTTTCAACGAAAAATTGCAGTATTGTAGAAATTGATACATTGTTTATATTCTTCGATGGGATAATTTGCGAATTATTATTTTTTTGATTGCAGGGAATGGAAAATGGAGCATCACGATCTTGGGATCTGTCTCCATGGCGTCCGACGGCAACGGGCATGGTCTCAAGTAGGTTGCTATATATTTGGGAATTATTCGGGTCTTATAGGTAATTGAACTGCGGGAAAATGAGTGAGTGACGGAGGAGGACGTAGATGTAAGCTGTAGATTGAAAATATAAAAAGCCAAGAAATATTTATTCGAATAGGTGAGAATTTGGATTTGGTAGAATTATTTAAGAATGGTGTGATGGATGGGGAGGGGCGGGAAAAATTTATCTCGTGGGTTAGTTTGTGACAATTACAATTTTTCCCAAAACTAAAGCGAATTTTCTAACGCCAAGTTGTAGTATTGTAGAGATTGATTAATTATTCATTCTTATCGATGAAATGATTGTCGAATAATTATTTTCTTGATTGCAGGAAATGAACAATTACGCTTCGACTTCTTGGGGTCTGTCGACATGGCGTCCGACGGCAACGGGCATGGTCTCAAGTAGGTTGCCATATATTTAAGAATTTTTTAGTTCTTATAATCGATTTAATTGTTCAAGAAAAATTAAGTAACGTACAAGGACTTAGATATAAGCTATGGATTAAAAATATAAAAAGCCAAAAAATATTTATTCAATTAGGTCAGAATATGTATTCGAAAGAATTATTCTACCTCTATATTTCAGTTGCTGCCAGATAATATACCAGTATATCGTTGGTACACAATCAACATATGGTTAAAAATATTTTTTCATAAAAAAATTAAATATTTTACGAATATTCGGATTCGCCGGAATAATAATGTGAAAGTTGATATTTCCGGTATTCACTCGCCTGTGTCATCGTTTCTTGAATGTGAAAGTGCAGAAGAAGCAATGCATCATTGGTGCATACCCAAGCGTCTAGATTTCCAACGTCCTTATCATTTCGGTCTTCTCAAACCAGCGACTAAAAATACTAAGTTACCGAAAACCACATAAGATACCGATGACGCGACGGGATATCACCGTTGCCACACACACCCTGACACACTCGGCTAAAGTGAATGGTAAAAATGCAAGACCACCCATATTTCAACTTCCAGGCCTCCGTCCCGAAAAAAAAGTTAGGAAATCTTACCACGATTACAGCTTTCAATATTCTTGTGTCCTTCCAAAGGTAGCCTAAGGGCTGCAGTAAATCCCAAGAAACTTTCAAATTTTTATCTTCGATAACAACAACAAAAAAAAAATAACGTAAATATTAGGAACTATCTAAATTTCATCTGTGACAAAGAAATATATACTTTACTCTTTATCATTTGGTTGTTATGGCATTGACCTGATGATACCGAAGCACCGATATAATTGATGCAGCATGACAGTCCCGTCTGAGATAATCGGCTATCGAAACAATTCCATGCCCGAAGGGTCATAGCAAAAACGTCGTGCAATACTTCTTCACCGATACCCAACTAGCGACTGGACTAAGACCTCAAGCTAGTCACGAGGTTTCGGCCAAATTCCATTTTGATGAAAAATGGAGCAGGTTTCTCCCATAATTCTTTTCAGTGTTCTCCACTGTGAAAGAATGGAAGGCGGAAGCATAACGCATGTCCCAGGATAGTAGACCGTCCGCACAACTTTATCAGCTCTCTCTCGAGTTCTCTCTCTCTCTCTTTCTTTCTTTCTCTGCTTTTTACTCTCTTCCTCCTGGCGCGAGGCTACTACACAAAAGCTCCGCACCTTTACGACGGTCTTCATATCGGAGCCCAACGGTCCACAAAATTGCAGTCTCTTATTCTTTCTCTCTCCCTCTCGCTCTCTCTCTCTCTCTCTTTTTCTGTCTTTCGGTGAGCTAGTTTTCCGCCCTTCCAATCTTCCGCGCGATTTTCTCGCTCGCTCGCGAGAGCCTCGCTTGCCCCCCTGTGATATCACCTCAGTACGTCATCGTCCAATCCCCGACAGACGTTCGTCCGGTGAACAGCCACCTCTACGCCGGGCAGTCTCTCACTTTTTCTTACCATCTCTCCTTGTCTTCCCATTGCTATGTCTCTCTTTTAGCGCTGCTTCCTTCGGAGTATATTAGATTGGCTCCAAGATACGTGACCTCGCGCGAGAATCAGCTTCATTTCCAGCCTCGCCCCCCCCCCCCCGCCCGCCCTCCTCCCGTGACCGTTCCGGCCAACTTCGCGACCTCGTACCGAGATACCGGACACTACGCACCATCGTTGCTGCTTCATTCTCCGTCTCGTCTCTCACTCGCCATCATCAGCTTCTGCAAATTCACTGCCTCTCTCTTCGCTCTTCATCCATCATTCTCCATTCGCTCACCCACGTCTCGCCAATGCTATTTTTCCTGGAACCCTCAGCTTCCACTCGCTTCTCTCAGTATTCACGCACTCTACTCGTGTACCTCGTACACTCGGGCCGTATGTTTGATCCCATTTTTCTGTTTTTTCACGCAACCGAGAAATTGGAATGTGATAAACAAACCTCTGATTTTAGTCGAAACTTTTTCCAAGAATATGACTGCACGGTTAGTGCCTAAAATAAGCTAACATCGATGGACCAGTTTCCTTTCTGTCGATTGAAACAACTTTCTCTCGCTAAAAATATATATCACTGCGACTACACGCATGTGCTTTTTAATGTGTGCAGTTTTTGGATGAAAAAAATACGAATTTGTCCTTCTTACGCAACTTAGTGGATTTCACACAATTTTATGAGAAGGAAATTTATACCGAACAATTTATCGACTGTCTAGAATGGAAATAATTACGAGAAATATTAAAGAAAATACGAAAATTTATCAGAAATCGAAGCGTGCCAATATTAAATCGATATTATGAGCAGAGTTACCAAGAACCCATCGACGAGTCTCGTCTCTCCTCGCGATCCATTCGGTTCGCGCAGTGTGACCCCGTTTGGTTGAGCTTACATGCAATTTCGAGTTCTCCGGCTTCTTCCCAGTACCGGGAAGCAAACATTTTGCCCGTAGTATTACTTCTATCCAAACAAACCCAAGTCGACGGTCTTCTCAAATGTTTACGACAGCGAAAAAGACAGACGAAGAGGTGGAAACGTAGTTTTCGTTTGCTCGTACACTTTGGTCACCGAAGCTTTTCACTTCTAATTTCGTGCGGGAAACCGGAGCGTATTTTTACGGCGGAATTCACGAATGTTCGGCTCCGCTGTCTTCGGTACTCCGTCCATGGAGAATACTCGGACTTTTTGCGGATACGATTTAGCGGACGGGAAACTACGAAGACGTGGTCGACGATGTTCCTCGGTCGTCTGTCTGTCCTTACGTCAATGTGTGTGTGTGTGAGCGGGGAGAAAACGAAAGAGACAGTATGTATACTTGATATTCGCTGTAGCTCCGTAGCCTCAGCTTGCAACAACAGTATCAGCATCCGGAACTGCAGCCCAACTCGGCGGATTCATCGATGATCGAAGCTCGAGACGGGGTCTACGGTTGTAAAAGTTTGCGCGTCTTCTTCGTCGTCTTCGTGCACGTACACCCTTCGTAAGAAAGCAGCAGCAGCAACAGCAACGGCAACAGCAGTAGCACACGATCTTTCGGTTTTCTACATCCAAGCTGTCTCCTTCTACTTCTTCGGATTCTTCGTGTTTCGGAGATCCGAAAGTTCTCCGCTGGAGTTCGATATTTTCGTCCAATTCCGTACACTTGCACGTAGAGTCACGAGGGTGTACAGCCGCGGTTTGGGCCAACAGACCGATTTCTATTCCAACGAGATCCTCATAAAAAAAAAGTTCAACCCGGTCTGCCGAGGGAGAAACGATGGTTAATACATTCCTGGTGGGTTTTCTCAACCCTTCTCTACAGCATGTACCTACATTATAGGTATTTTTGTATTTCCCGATCTTACGCCCTCGTCTGGCGAAGGGAGAAAATACATTTTACCCTTTTCGGTTCGTCTTTTTTGGTGGATTTTTTGCTCATCTCCCGTTCTGATGAGGGGGAAAGGATGCTGCGAACTTTGTGAATATAACGTGAAGGAAGCTTTGGTTCGTGGCAACTATCACCCTCCGCTACGTTTTCTCGTTCGCCAGCACTCTCTCATCCCAATCCCGTTCGCCAGGGCGAACTTGCGGACCATCCGAACCACCCAACCTTCCTGCATGCAGCGGGGAAACAACCCTCCACCTTATTTCCTTATCCCGGGGGTTGGGAATTGTTACATTTTCCGCGAGCTTCAACTTTTCATGACTCTGTCCGAATCGACGTTCGCCGTTCTTCCGACCCTTCGTTGTCTCGATCATCGTTTTGTCGGAGGAAAACCCGAGAGGAAGAAAATGCGGTGAAGCATCTCACTCGCTACGACCGGAGAGACTTTGCTCGCCGATGCTCATTTCCACAACCCCCCCAGAGCTCGGAGCGCGTTCGCCTAACGAGGGGCTGGCTGGCGCTCGACGTTGCGTTTCAAACGAACTTCGGCACGTATAGTTGTACCTTGTTCTGTGTACTGTGTAGGGAATCACGGGGCAATATGGTCTGGTTGAAGGCGATTCGGAGACGGGGCGAAATGGCGTGGCGGAAAATGCGGGGGAGGAAATTCTGTTGGGCAGGTAAGCGGTGGGAGACGCTGGAGTTGATAGAGGCTCGATTGGTTAGGGTAATTTGAAACGTTCGAACTTTCACGCGGTTGATGTCTGATGTCATGGTTCTGAGAAATCAATTATGGGAACATATTGGCGACCAGATGAAATAGCTTGATTCTTGGAATCTTACAGCCTTGAATACAAACAAGGGCGCAGCTCAGCGAGAATACAATTTTCTATTTAATTGGACGTTGGTCAATTTTTTCGTTAGGACATTTTCTAATTTTCCGAACGTCATTTGTCATTGATTAAAATTTTATTTCGAATAATTTGGAGTTTCAATTGAGTAAGAGACTGTATATTGACGTAGAGATTCTGGGGTTGTTTTCTCTCGGGTGTACCGTTTTGCCCCAACATTCTCTATATTCACTCGTTTCCCGGCCGTACTTCTTCGCCGTGATTCCATACACTTTCGCAAATACATCCACGGAGAAGCTTGTTAGAGTCTCGTTGCCGCTACTGCCGTTTCGTTATACCCTCGGCGAATTCTCAAGGCTACCGCACTTTCTTGCTTCTTTTCCGTTTCATACTTTAAACATTCTTTCCCTCATTCTCTCGTTCCGTCTTGCCGCTACAAAGTCTCGACCGCAAAATAGCTCCATCTTATTTCCGATGAAATTTCCGTTTTCGCAGAAATATTTTCTGGATATTCGGCTAGGAAATAAACTTCCGGCGAATAAAACGAATCCGAGCAAACGAATTTTGTTTTTATGGAGGTGAAATGAAAATTTGTCAAACTACTGTGCCGCAAACTAAGTTGATTTTTTCGAATAGTTTCGAATTCAAAATAGATAAATTATTTTCTCCAATGATGCAAAAATTCAAAGAATCAAATTTTTTCTTTCTCATTTTGAGAATTTCTATAACGTGACCCCTGCAGGTTCCGATAAAAAAAAAATGGAGTAACATATTTCAACCAAGAAAGTTCGTCTTTTTATCGAAGTATAATTTCAGCAAGAATCAAACTCGATCAATCTGCAATCTCAATAAAATTTGATCGAATAATTCCATGTGCAAAATATATTATTTTCTTTCTCCATATTCGGAAGAAAAAAAAGTTTTGTGCATAATTCCACGCGAAATTTCCATCAAGATAAATATAAGACCCTGCGTTCCACGATCCTATCCCCGTGGATAAAATAAATGCGGAATGAAACGAGTGTTATAAAAATCTGAACAAATCTATTTAGATAAGCGACGAACACGTATCGAATAAACACAGCGACGTACGAGAAAGCACGTATGGTCCGCTCGACGATGGAAGAAACATCTGGAAATCGCGAACCAATCCAAACGCTCTACGCAATCTCTCGCATTTTTCTCCGAGGATGTTTCCCCATCTTCGAGCCCCGCGACGAACCATTCCGTGTGCAGCGTAAACATAAACTACGATGCAACGGTAACGCGTGGACGACGAGTCGTTGACTCTCTCTCTAGCAGCGCGACACGAGATATATAAATAAGGGTTGGTCTCATTTTATTTCCAACAGCAATCGCGCTCGTACGCGCAAACATAGCTACGCGGTGGATCAAGAGAATTCGTGATCCTGGCAAGAGACAAACACGAATTTGAGTCGCGGGAGTTTTAGCGCGTCACGTGCTGCGGTAGCTGTCGAGATACCTTTTCTCGTACCGGTGCTCTTCGACCCTTCGGAGCAATCGTCCTCGACCGGACGAGCAGACGAGACAGAAAAAAAAAGAAGGACGAAAAAAAAAAAAAAAACGTACACGACGGTACCCAAAAGTACACATGGACGTGAAAAAGTCACGGTTGGCCGGAAAGTGTCGAGCGACATCGTTGCTTGGAAACATTCGTCTATACACGTGTATACACTTGCCGAGTGTACATCGAAATAAAACCGAGAGAAAAAGATTGGCTGGTTCGAGGAAGGGCGAGAACGAAAAGGGCGCAAAAGAGCTGAGCCAGAAAACGCGGGGTCCGGACCAAATGGCGAGATACAGACGGAAGAAGACGACGACGACGACGACGACGACGATCGAGGGAAAGAAGACGAGTAGAGAAAATATTGTGAGCGTCGAAACGCGAGACGCGAAGCATCAGCTCGCTACCGACAGCACCGACCGGAGTAAAGTACATGGATATACGGCAACGGCGTTGCGGATCTAATCATGGAAGCTGGCCTTCTGCCAAGCGAAGCAAACGCCGGGGAACGGAGGGAAAGAGGAAAATGTAGACGCGTCCGGAGAAAAGATCGAAGGCGTAACGGTGATGTGTAACGGCGAGCATGGAAAAAGAACGAAGAAATCGAGGTTACGAAACGCACGGAAAATGTGGGAAAGAAACGTTGATGTCCTGGAATGGAGTCCATCCATTCTCTAGTTTCTTGGAAATCCTAATCGCGAATAAAATGAAACTGCGATTCCTTACGTTCTCGGGAAATATTTGTAGTATCGGTAACAAATAGGGGTGAGGATGGAAGTCCCGAATATTTAATGTGCCGACAGAGAAATAAATCGAATTGAAATGCTCGGAAAATGAATTTGACGAATCGGCATGGCTCCGATTTTTAATGTCCCGAAAGATCGAAATTCCAAAATAAAGATTTTTGCATCTTTTTTTGTCAGACAAAATAAACTTTCGTATGATTTTCAACTATTGTTGTTTTGTTGTTTTTGTTGTTTAAGGGTGACTTCGATGCTGTAGACTGTATCGAAATATAGGATATTGACAGTTGTACAGCACAGGCTTCTATAATAATAATATGATTACTCTATTCTATAATAATATATATCTATAATAATATTCTATTCTATCCTATAATAATATATAATAAGGCTATAATAATAAGACAAGGTTGGAAGGATCCACTGATATCCTTGAAGCATGCCAGGCTAGAAAAGTTCGCCAGTCTCGTGCTCCGGAATAATTTACGAATCGACAGATTGGAGAGGTGGAAGTCGTAGAAGTAGACCCGAGAGAGGAGAATAGGGTCGGACCTCCGGCGAGAAAAAGGTTTCATCAAGGCCCAATTACCGGCTGACCTAGGGGATAGATGGATAGATGGATGATTCATTAGTTCTCTAAGATCTAAAAGCCCCTCTGGAGCTAAAGCCACAAAATAAAACAAAAATCCAACGAAACATAAAATAAAATAAAAATAACCACGAATTCAAATGTCTATAAAGAGATGAAGGAAAATGAATAAAATGTGAAATTCTAGAAATAGAGTAATTACAAAAAGTAGATAAACTAAATATAAAAAAAAATAAACTACCCAAAGTAGAGAAATAAAAATGAAGAGAAATATGTGTTTTGCACGCTCTCACACAGACACGCGCATACTAAGCCTGCCCACCTGCTGTAAACATTCTTTAATAAAATGTTTTGCCTGACCGCAGTCCATTCTCGACAGTACAGTGAACGAAGGCTGCCAGGATTGATATCTATTCCTAGGTTATATAGACACGGAAACGCGAGGAAGATTCAATCAGTCTTCAGAAATTAAATGGACAACGGGAAAACCGTATCCGAAGAGTAAGAAAATAATTGGTACATCGAATGGAAAAAGAAGTAAACCTCGTGAGACCGAGCGAAGGTAGGTAAAGTAACGGAGAGATGCGCTCGTCGGAAAGGTGAACAAAAAAAAATGAAAAGAAAAAAAACCGAAAAGATAAAAACGAGAAGAAAGAAGAAGGTGAAACCGTTCTCCTATAAATGGTCCCGAGCGTGCCCGGCATACTCTACTCTCTCGACCCCCGGTGTCGCGCTTCATCTTTTTCCAACTCGCTTTACTTCTCGCTCGAAACTCGCTTCTTGTCTTCTTCCACTCAACGAGTGCGCCTTGCACACCGCGATTCAATCTCCTGAAAGTTTTCCTGATACGCGAAAATAGTCGAGCGTCTTACTCCTGCCGGCGGTCCATTCCTTTCGAGCCACTCGAGCTACATTGGGGACACGCCGATGGATATAGCGCAGAATGGAAGAGACGTGATGAGCCAGAGAGATTCTCCATTACCTCCGAGCGAACTCTTTCTGATTAGACTCGGTGACTTGCTTTTTCCCTATTTCTTCCGCAACATACAGCGGAACTTGTTTTTTCGTATTTTAGAGGTCCCTCTTTTTGAATATTTTTTTTAGCGATAATCATTACCATTTTATGGCGCAAACAGCTGTATAGGAAAGGTCACGAGATATCATTTTTTATTTAAACTTTTGCAACGGTTGTTGGATTTAAATGAATTAAAAATGCATTTCAACCGTAAAAATATATTATTCGACTTTTTTTTCTTTTTATGCATTGGAATCAATTGATTTTTCCATTGAAAATTGGCTCGTCGTGTGTCGATTTTTGATTGTATATCAATCGTATGTAAACCGCATACAATTTATACATAAACATATTGTCTGAAAACAATATATATTAACAATAGATTTTTGTATGGATTACATACGAATTATATTCGGTTTGCAAATAGAAAATATGTGGCCAGATCAATATAGAAACTGTCTATTGTTCGTGCATTAATTATATTTTGTTTTTCCACTCAAATATTTTGACTCAATAATATTGCAGGAATTGACAATTTTAAATTCATGTAAACTTGAACTACGAGGTTCCATCGTCAACCTCGTCGTCGAGACGCTCCAAAATCTTCCGGAACGGCAATGGCGCGCCGGCCTCGTCCTTTGGGCGGCTTAGAATAAAAAAAAGGGTTACAATTTTTTTTTCCGTTCGGCGGATAAAACGGTTGTTTGTGCTAGCGCACAAAGCTACGGACTTGACGAAGAAGAACATCCAGTGGGTCGGTTGGTTTGTTTTTTTTTTTTTTTCGTTCGCGGCAACCTCAGCGTCGACTCGGTAAATTCGTCGGGCAATATATTTTTTCATTACAAGGTTCGGTCTATTCGAGGTTTCACACTGCTGGGGAACGAACTGTTCTTCGAAATCTCGACGATGAGAGGGACGAAGCGTTGAAACCAGAGCAAAAAAAAAAGGGTTTCGGCTATTCGGATCATTCGAGTCTCGGAAAAAGGGACAGTTTGGGATCGCCAGAGCCCGTTCGAACTTTCCGAGACTCTGTAGGGTTACAAAAATACGGGAAAAATCGTCGCACGGTCGAGACTCGACACGTATGGTGTGTTACATCGAACTACGTAACGTTTCATTACACCTCTATGCCACTTATCCGAGCAAAAGTCTTGATATTATCAGTGGGAAAAATATTTGTAAATCACCGTGTGTCTCTCGCAATGCTGGTAATGCCAATAATAATACGCGAATGGAGGACAAGTCGTGCGGTAAAAAGAGCTGTTTGCAAAGACAAACCGAAAAATGAGAAGAATCTTGAGTACGGCAAATTGGTTAGTGCAAAACTGTGGTAGAAAAATTGTCGTGTTCGGACAAAATGTGACTACGAGATGCTTATCTCTAATATTTTATGGAAAAAAAAATTATGAGACTCTGGACAACTACGTACTGATAACATACATCAGCGAACCATTTGTATCTTTGTATTTTTTTTTGTTGTTCGTCCCTTTGGGCATAGTCGACCGAATTGGACGGTTGGATTTTCTACCCGCTCGTTGACGGTCGGGCTGTTGAATTATGTACGAACCGACGAGACCATTTGCAGAAAAACGAGTAGAACGCAATAACACGACACTGATACTCGCGCGAGTAATAACATGAAGTACACACATCTTTATCTTTTTTAGTTCAAATTTTTTTGTTCTTTTGTTCTATTCTATTTTCAAGGAGTGGAAAATTTACAACCGGAGGCTTGATTCATTTGATGATTTTATTTTCTTTTTAAATTCATTTTATTGCTGGTAAATATAGTAACTCAATGAGTATTGTAAAGAGATGGGAATTAAATACTCCGATCGTTTTGAAATCACAAAAGGGAAACAGAAGCAAACTATTGAATATTCGAAAATGGAAAATATTGATTGATATTATTTTTTCGTTCGGATGGAATCGACACATATGTTCTCGGAGGAATTTCATTATTGAGAAAAATTGTAATTTTTCCACCGAAGGCTTGTTAATCAAAAATATTTTGCAAAAATGAGATACATTTTTCTTTCAAATTGTGTTAATCAAATTTATTTTCAGTTTAGCGTGATTTCGTCCATCCTCGGCATTCTGCTCTCGCCCCCCATGGTAAAGGTGCCATAAGAATTAAACCACACCCAGACAGATGGAGCTGCAAGGACGTCTTCTTCAGGATACCAAGATACAGTTAAGGATATCATTTCTCTCAATATTGTCTTTAAAAAAATGTCTACACTTTAGTTGTAAAAACCGCTTTCAAAAATATTACTACAAAGTTCTTCAACCTCATTCGCATTCCAAAGAGCTCGGATATTTCGCGAAAAAAACTTTACGCCCTTGTGAAAAAGTTATCGGAACGTTGAGACAAGAAAAAGAAAAAGAAACTATTCTTTAAGCCGATGCCGCGCCATAACACAAAGTCGAGCGAAAGTAAATGAATACTTTGTCTTCTTCTTCTCCTCCCTTTTTCGTTTTTGTTTTTTTTCTTCGTGCGATAGTGTCGGGGGGAGGCGACCAAGTCGAGCGTGAAAACCGTAATGTCCCTTGCGGCGCACCCATTTTTGGTGGGTGCATGAAGATGATGACGTCGGTGCTCCGACGATCGGTGACGCACCCCGTCTATCGCTGCGAGAATTTTTATTCTTCCCGGTGTTAGATTACGTCGATTCCCATCGACCCGGGATGGAGAAAGAGAAATAAGGATTCCGACGGACCGGTGGCGGACCAACGAACGAAATAACGAGTGAACCAAATGGAAACCACCGAGTGAAATTGCGTGTGGCGAGGTCACGAAAGACGATGAAAATTATTCGAGCAACTCGAATATACATAAATTACAGTCTAAATTCTTGCAAACGCCTTCATCCGTAACACACATTAATTTTCTTCAAATGTGTTACTTTGTAAGATGAAAGGGATGGTTTCGGTTTTCACGAAAAAAAAACTTTCTCAACGAGTGCTGACTGTTGTTTATTTTTTCTTCTCTTTTTCCTTTTTTTTTCTTCTATGGAGCGCGGAAAAGCAATCTCGTCTTACTAGTTAGGTCGGCAAGTCCGAAGAAATTGTGGCGTTCCGACATTGTAAGAAAATGGAGAGCGCGCACAGGGTCGAACGTGAAAATAAAATTCAAATTTATGAGGCGTTGAGAAAAAAAAACGTTGGGATTTTTTGAGATCATATAAAAACCGCGAGATCGTTAATTTCAAGCATGTAGAATAAGATTACAACTGTTGTCAGGTGCTGTTAAGGTCTTTAGGATTATTTACGATTATATTTGATGCAGACGAAATTTCCCTCAAATTTAATACGATTATCTTTATTTCTTTCTCAATCAAAAAAAAAAAAATTATTCTACATTTAACAAATTCCTTTAACCACGTTATAAAAACTGTTTCTTATAAATACTGCAAAGCGTGTTTGCGTGACTCGTCAACACAAATCCCGTGGGGTCAATAAATTCGTTACAATAATATTTCAACCAATTTAACGTACCAAAATTCTTCTTTTTTACTTGATTTCTGCCTCGACTTTCGTCACAAACATAAAGCAGCCGTGAAAAACACCGACTTAGAGGCTCGGAAAAATTACGCACCGTCGCTACGAAGTCGTAACTTCGTTCTAACTCGCCAACTTTTGTCGCGTTAACTCCCTTAAATCCCCTGAAGGTTTTTTTCTCTCTTAAATTCATCAAACTCGAGTCTGTGGTGGATACTTTGGTGCTCACCGATGGCTCACACTGTTGGTAGCGACGTTTTTGCAATTTTGGCAACGTTGGATCAAAATAAAACAGTGGCAGCTTCACTCCTTTCCCAGAAAATCGTTTGCACCTTCGGCGTCCTTCCGGCACATCGCAAATTCTACCGAAAGGACTCTTTTCGACAACGTCTTTCTCGTTTCTCCCTATCAACTATTTCGGTCACGTATCTTCCTCCCCAACACTTCGCCATGCACGACTCGTCTTTACGGAGTTTTTTTCCAATCGTTTCTTTCCGTACTCTGCAGTGCAGCTTCTACTCTTTTTCGTCCAACCGCACACCGGCACTGGAGGTACGCGTTCTCCATTTTTTACTTTGACGAAAATAACCCTTGCATTGACCCTCCTTGCAACGGTAACTGACATCGTATTATGACAAGGTTCTGGTAAGTGAACGAGTAGCAATACTTGACATGAATACTAAAAAAAAAAATTCTTTTGGACTGTAGAAAATTCTTGAATCCACATTTATATTTTGTTTATTAACTACCGGTGATAATTGTGAAAATAATCTACCAAAGCTTTATGTTTCATCTTCAGAAATAGCAATACTTCATATAAAAGCGGATAACGTTTGGTAAACGACACCAAAAAACGACATTGCACGCGATAAATCGTTCATATATGTATGTACATTCTTTTTGCTCGTCCTCTACCGACTGATCTATATAATTTGTTTAATTGGTCCATTGGCAAGTCTATTAAGATCAGATTTTGTTGAATCAAGCCAGTCCGGACGAATAAAAATTAAATGCATCAAATTTTTCCTATCTCCGTGCGTTGACCGTTCAAAATGCCAAATCTTATGATGATCTTCACGTTCGTGGAGAAAAAAATTCTTTTTGCAGCAATGAAGCAAAGTGGAAGCAGTTAAAAAAAAATCAATGGCGGTGATGGACGAGTATGTTCGAGGGGTTCAACGAGGCGACGGCCCGACATTGGCCTTGAGGCCAATAAAAGCAACGAGCCGCTACCATTTCAGCCGCACCGAGGCACCGCCGGTACTCAACGGCCGAGAGAGTAATGGCTCCGATCAGCTGACGCCTTCCAGACGTGCCATCGACTCTTCTAGGAAAGTTCTTCATTGGGACTCAATCAAAATCCACTCAAATAGTTATAACTATATTTCCATTCCTCAATTAAAAATTATTTCTATTTATTTTTTCTATTATATCAAATTTTTTTGCAGTACTATTATTAAATATTATATACTCCTTCTATTTATTTTTTTATATGATATTAATTTTTTTCAGTTCAAGGAAGATCGTTCGTATAATTTTGTCCGTCGGTCGCTAAAAAAAATCGTCAAGGATAAACGATCGATGTACGTCGAGCCGACGGCAGAATCCAGAAAAAAAAATATCGCGTACGAAATATATTAATTGGGACGCGATAAATTGTTGATCGCACGGAGGCGTGGATCCAATGTCGTTGCGCGGAAATTTCTGGGGTTGCAAATGAAAACGATGAAGCCACTGGAGCTCGCCTCGGCGATGCGACGGTATAACCGTAAAATAGCGGGGGAAGAAACAGCGTGTTCCGCAACTTTGTTCGTGGCCCGGCAATTGGGCGCGAGTGCGCTCGACGCTTCTCGTAAACCAACGGGTTTGTTGCACGACTCAACGTCGTCGTTTTATACCGACGAACGAAAATTCGCAAACCCAGACGAGGAGGTCGTAAGTAAGAACGACGGAGAGTCGGAGAGAGCGAGAAATAAGGAATCGCAATAAGAAGAGCGAGAAACAAGGAATCGCAATAAGAAGAATGAGACTGCTGACGTCGAAGACGTCGCCTCGCGGTGGAAAATGCATCGGACGAAAGATTATTATTCTGCGCTTGGTAAGAATTGTGTAATCTCGATCGACGATATTTATACATTTTTATACATATTTTACGTACATTATGCGGAGTAAAAACCAAAAGAACAGATTGTTTTTAAATGTAAAAAAAATACCAACATTTGCCCGAAAATATGTCTAGGATTAAGTGACATGTTTATCTTTACGCTTCATTAGACGTGTGAATGTACGATCCTGGAAATAAATTCAACCCCAACCTTCAGTACTCATCTAATGGAAGTCAACCTGCGGTCATATGTGCCAAATTATCGCACGTATATGACCCGAACGAAGAAGAAAATATTCATTCCAAAATAATATAATCCTAATTGCGTGTATCCTATATTCGCGAAGGGTTCGATCCTTCGGATTACTCGTCGGGACTTCCTTCGTCCGCCACGAGCTCGTTGCGATAACTCGTTACGCATAAGCCCGCATTCGCCCTGTCTCCAAGATATATGAGAAACACAACGGAGTCTCGCGACAAAGACGGAACCCTCAAAGGGCTAAGTCTGTGGACGTTGAGCGACAACGACGGGGAAGAGTAACGTGGAAAGGGGATGGGAATAACTAGTTTGCACGCTCGGAGCTACGAGCGTGGTAGTCGCGAGAACTGGCTCAAAGAAGGTAAGAAGAGGGAGGGGGGGGGGCGGATAGGGACGGTTTAAAAGGGAAGGAGGGATCTCGTGGTCGAGTAGAGAATGGGGGCGCGGAAACGCGTGCAACAGAGCAGACGGAAAACAGTGTTACCAACCTGAGAAGTCAGCTGTTACAGCCGGAACGCACAGCTCACGGGGTCACAGGTGCTTTCATCGTCGAAGGCCAGATGGGTGGGGAACCATAGAAGAAGCAGAAGGTCGTTCATCGTCACACGTGGTAGTTTCACACCCTTTACAAACGTTTTCTCGCGGATCGACGGCCGAGAAAAACAGCGACACGTGTTACTCCATGGCACTGGATCAATCACTACCGAAATATTTTTGATTCGCAAACCTCAGCCACTCCTTCCCTTCCTCCTGAGCTCGAATAACGCGAGAAAGAAGTGGGAGGTCCGGACTGACAGTCACGTTGTAATGTAGGAACAATTTTTTTTTAAATTCTTTTTTTACGTTTTTTTTTTCTCGCCAGTTTGGTTCGTCCTGCGTGGGGACCTGTGCCGCTCTCTCCTGCACACACGGAATTAATTTGCGTTAAAGCAACAACAAAAAAACGACAGGCTACACGCCGTACATTATTTATATCCAACAGCGGGAGCTACGAAGATGCGCATGCGCGACGACAGCGACGCACAAAGTTGTCACGCCCGGGCTACTCGCAGTAGTAAGTCTACTTGTGCGGTCAGACAATTGCTAGGAGCGTAGAGAGCGGCACAGGTCCGCCCGAGGGACGAACCAAACTGGACGATAAAAAAAAAAAAGGAAACAAGAAAATTGCTCGGAGCGAAAGACGTAACGGTAATTGAGGTTAGGCTTGCGTTGAGGAATGTCGGATGGGTTTTTTTTTTTTTTTTTTTCGGCGATTGAAAGAGTTCGGCAGAGAACAGCCCACGAGCTGTGGTGTCGTGACTCGCACTGCTCTGTCTATCCTGCAGGGAGTCCATAGCGAAAACGTATGTATAGCGCACTGTACGTAACACGCTAGCCGGAGACGACTACGACGACGAAGGCGGAAGCAACGTGCGTTCTCCGTCGGTAAGCTACGGACGGATATAAATATAGCGATACACGAAAGTACGTATGTATACGTACTTTTGTATACGAGTTAGGATCAGCTTCGTGTACACGTACATAGTCGGGGATAGGCACACGAATATTCCTCGTTGCGTGTGTAAACTCAACGAGCCTGTGCACTCTGGTCGAGACCGTCTTGCTCGCTCTTTTGAATATAACTTGGAGTATATACAAGTCGAAGAGGATAAGTAGGGGGGGGGGTGGATATACTTGGGATACGGATGTGCACCGTTCTGAGACCGATAGACGCGGACACGAAGAGTGCCCACAACTTTTCATGGCTTCTGGTTATACCGTGTTGTACACGGCAGTCCTGGTGGTGGTACGGTGAACTACACAGGGGTTTGTAAACGTGTAGGACCTACGGCAGGGTTCAAAGGTCTCGGTGAGTAGTAACCAGAAGTTACTGCAGGGTACAGCGCGATGGTTATTGGACTAATACAGTTCTGTAGCAGGTAGTGCCTTCATGTTGCGTGGGAGATGCTGGATTGCGGGAATAGAATGTTGTACACGGGGTACATTCAAGTTTGCCATAGTATCGGTGCACCTGAGCATGAAGGAATGCAGCGATAGCCGGGTGAGTATCTTCGTGTGCGATCCTTGTGTGTGGCGATGCGGAAAATGGGTCGAGATGGGTGGTTTGTGGAACCGCGCGTGGAAAGTTTGTGCATTTCGGGGGGATAATGAAGGGGGAGGGGGGGGGGGTGTCAGTTTGGGCCAATGAGCGCTCGTGGCTCCTCGGATCCTGGAGCGCAGCAGCCGGGTTACCAGCGGTTCCTGGACCAAGGGACGATGTATGGAGGTTTTATTTGGAGGGCTTGCGATCTTTTCGCGAGTTCCATCACATATCTGGTTATGGTTTGATTTTGCTTGATGGATTTCCGTTGATTTTTATGCTGGACTCAGGCAGGACTCAGCCGCATCGAAGACTTCTTCGTGGTTCGGGATTGGATCCCGCTTAGATCTCGCTTCATGGTTTTTATTTTTTGACGGAGTTACTTTCATCATCGATTCCGATACTCTGAAGAAAGATTTTTTTCGTCATGCGACCCGCAATGTTTTTTGGATTATTAGATCGAAATAATCTAGGAATATTTATTATCTCATGCATGGTTTTTTTTTAGATCGATTGTTCGTTCGAAATTTCTGGAGTGGATTTTATAAAATAATTTCCAACGAAGCAATGTATCGAACAATGGAAGAATTAAAATAGTTACTGAAAAAATAACACATGCCTGCACCGGCACTGTGAATAACTTTCGTAAGGTGATTAAATTAATTGAGAAGTTAATAAACGTAAAATGCCTGTATCCTTCAATCCTGAGAGCCTTGGAATTCGTGGGTACGCGTACTCACACTAAGGTAGGTGAACTAAAGTATCATAGAATTCCTATAAAAATGTCGATTTTTCATTTCAATCGCAATTTATCTGATTATCGATCCAAATTTATGGTCCCGATTGTCAAACAATAATTGTTAAATAACTCGTGGAAAAACTACGTCCAAAATATCCTTAAAATCCTTTAGAAAAATATTTTCTCTCTTATTCCTTTAACAATCCAACGTACAACGAAAATAATTCACGAACCCATTTCCACCAGCCGCACGGCCAATAATTTCGTTCATAAAGAATAAGAAAACCGAATCCAACAGCAAAATCACTACAGAGTGGCTGACGACTGTACCGTTCGCGGCATCACAGGCCATATCCATGATTTGATCCTAGAACGAGAATTTTTCGTTGGTGGGACGAAAGTAAGCCAGTAACAAGAACCGTGGAAGGATACCACGGTTATGGAAGATACGGGGGGAGAGAGAGCGTGGAGAAAGGCTTGTATCTAACCCAACAGCTCGGGCAGGGCTTACTTCCACTCGGAATGCGCGTTTCAACGAAATTGAGTTCCTCAGCAGTGGGTAGGACGAGAGAAGGGTATCCGGGGAGTCGGGAGGTGGTGGGTCGATGAGGCTGATGGGCCAGAGCGAGTTCGTGCTCCACCCGTCAGTGGACCATCACTGTGCGCTTCGTCCCTGAACACTGACGGATACAGCTAGCGTGCGGCACTACGTGCTACGGCTGGTTGCCTGGGTCTTCATCTAGCCGTCCTATCGCTCAGCCAGTCAGCCAGCGAGCAACCCAGCCTCGCACTCTCTCACGCCCAGATCTCTTCTCGTACGTCCCATGACCGCGTAACGAAGTCTCTTCCATCTCCGGAGAGATTGCCAACTGTACCGTACTCGACGATACGGCAATGCTCCAGGACGGTATACAGATATAGACATGCACCTGTGTATGAGATTATTTCGATCCCAGGAGGAAAACGGAAACGCGCTGTATGAAACCCTCGAGCTTCACGGTTAAGATGTTTAAGGTTAAATTCAAGATTTGAGCACCGGCTTTCGGCGCTTATGAAATTTATCAGGAAGCACGGTATAAGCATCTCCATTTGGCGAAGGTTTGGAACTAAAAGATGAATACGGGTGATGATGATGCTGTCTTCAGATGATTCTGAAGATGGTGAAGATGAAGATGAAAATGATGATGAAGATAAACTGTATGATAAGGATGATCTTCTTTTTTAAAAATTTACTTTCTTACCGATTATCCGTTGAATCAGTGAAAAAATCCTCGAAGCGCGTTCGTCAAAATCAAAAACACAACTAATCCGAATTTGCGCGTTCCCCGGCAAACCTAAAGAATTGGCGGAGGGGGGCTGGGTGGGCTTGACGATTGGCATGGTGAAACCCACACGCAAATCAAACGCACGCGGTTCGTCTGAAGCTCATAACACGTGTATATAGCTTAAAAGGCACTATAACGAAGATTATTCCGCGTTTTGATGGATTTGTAACCAACCGAGCGTACAAACGACATTTATCGCCGGGGTCTGATAAATAAGCGGATAAGCTGACCTCTTATCGTTCTCACGGCGGTGTGCGTACGTATATGCACAAGCATACGTACACGGAGCAGCCGTACTTAAACGTTACGCGGATTACCAGGGTTTGCCTGGTAACGGCGTTTCCCGCCGTTGCCAAGGACGCGGTAATGGCGGGAACACGTGTCGATTTGTCCAATACGGTCGGTAAGGCCGTCGCGACCTGGCTTATCGACCTCGGGCGCTACGCTCGCTCCCCCCGCCAGACGTAACGGCTGAGTCGCGAAACACGCGCTAATCTCTGGCTCATTCGTTTGGACCAACTCTCGGAATAAACATTTCTCATTAATTATGGATTTTTTAAAACGGAATCTAGAAAAAAAACATACATACGAGAAAAAAATCGACGTTCATGCAGATAATAATAATGCGGTATTTCGCGCGACAACCGGCTTGGCTCAATGAGTATAAATTCGGATTATATTATCCGAACTTATATGACCAGCTGTCCTTGGAAAATACATCTTTATCATATTTTAATATACTCGGAATGCGCGGAATATTAATAAGCGAAAATAAATATATATATAAAAAAATCAAGATAAAAATACAAATCAATAAGAATGTCAAATATGCGAGACCTCCGTGGCGGTCCGTGCGGAAGGATTGAGAAATCTTATAATTATTCCGTTAATTGCGCATGGTCGTGTTGCGTACCGGTCGGTAATGTGTGGAAAGAAATTGCACCGTCGAACGAAGATCCGAGCGGTGGCGGTGGCGGCGGAAAGAGAGAGGGGTTGGGATGGGAACTGGCGGAGGGACGCAGCATCTTCCGCGAGAACCTGAAAACGAAGGAGTCGAGACTGTAGCTGGTTGGCGGGGATCTGGAGGGGTTACCCGACACGGTGGAGAGGGGCAGCAATGTGTCAGAGCTCGGTGGAAGGAGAAGAATGGGAATTCCCAGGCAGACGGCAGCCATGATGCGACTGCGGCCAATCGGTGAACTTGGTTGTTCCGTTACGGCGTAATGGCCGCGAGGCACCGCCCCGTATAAAACCTCGCAAACGTAACGTTCATTGGACACGAGAGCGTTAAAAAATTTTATCGCCAATCCCAGGCAGGGCATCCTGCCATGAACGAAGAACGGAGGTGCCCGTCTGTACCGAGTACTCCGTTGGTGCATCGACAGAGCCCGGGGAACCTTGGAAAATCGTAAAATCCCCCGGTAACCGGGCTGCTGGGTACGCTCCTGATGCTCAGACGTACCGTCTGGCGTGCCCTCTGGTCGACGCCCTTCGAACTCACCGTGATCGCCGATCACTGCCGACGGCTCTAGGTTGATCGACCTTTTCAACAAAAACCTCATCTCTAACTGAAATAACACACACACATACACACACACACACGCGCGCGCGCGCGTTTTTCAAATTAGCAATGAGAAATGATTCGTAGATAACGAAAATTACGTTCTTTGTACAGTCGGTTGCATTAATTAGTGCGTTATTATCGTATTGCATAGAATGGCGATAATAAGATGAGAAAACAAAAATGGCTACACGCGCGTTTACTCCGAATACCATAACGTTGACTGCGAACGATCGATGATCTTACTTTGCCTGCTTTTTTAATTGCAACAACCGTTGTTGTATACGCGACGACCCGGTCTGTGGTTCTTATCTGATGTTTGGCGTTTTGTTCTCTCAAGGTTTCTAGTTTCCGGGGAACAATTATCCTACGCGTCGAACCGTGGGATAGAACTTTGAAACCTCGGTGTCGAGTGTGACGTTCGAGCTCGACTATTGACTGTTTACTGGGGTGTCCCTTGATAGGGGTCCTGTTGGATTTTTAATGCTTTCGTTCTCTGGAGGGATTCAATCGATATAAAAACGATCTGGGCCAAATTGCAGACTTCTACTACATTATTAACTCGTATCACCGAGCAATGGAAATATATTAGTTGAATAACATTCTTTGTTTTTTTCTTATTATAGCAATAACATTTTGTTGTCAAGGTTTTTTTCTATTTACAATTCTTACACCTCACCATAACCAGCCGATGGAAATTCAGTTTGGGGATCAAACAGTTGGATTCTTCTATTTTATATCGAAAAAAAATGGAAGTCATCAAAACCCGGTAGGTAATCATTGCTCACCGGCACGGGTTAACGATGCAGTCAAGGTCTGCAATTGGCCCAGCTTTTTTATACAAATATTGAATCGCTCTAGACATTAACATCATTGAAAATCCAAAATGCCCACGATCGATTATTAATATTAAGGGATGACCCTACTCGCATCTTCCATACCGACTATATTAACGCCCTGTACTCACCGCAAATGCTAGTACCTCGCCAAGGTTCTTCGCGCATTACCCGCGTGCGATTCTGACATTCAGATAATCATCCCTCCTCATCCGTTATCGAACGCGAAGCACATATACCAGCCTCGCACATGACTTTGTTTCTCCACCGGCTTTACATTCTTTTTCTTCACTTTTGAATGGACGTCGTAACGTATCCGAGAGTGCGGTGAATGCAACGCGCCAGCGAGAAAAGGGTTCGCGTGCCTACGACGGTAATATCGTCGCGAGCGCCGGTTATCATTTCTGACGGTTCGTTATTATCGTGACCGGGTCGTCCGCGCGTACGTGGGCGAGGTAAGTAAATCCCCTACGTTCGACTAATGCGATGACACGCGATAAGGCGCGGCAACAGAAATTGCAGCAGCAACGACAATAGCACCAACAGTAGCCACGTCGCACTGGCTAACTCAAGCCAGACAGTACGACGACGACTACGACGATGATGATTAGCGTACGCGAGCGTGGCCGCTGCGACTAACGGCACTTTTGCACGCCTCCTCGCCTGACGTCACGTCATTCACTCGTCGCTGGTCAAGCGTTATGTGTGCACTTGCTACCTGATGGCTGCTGACGGTATGCATTCGGCCCGTGCCGAGGGGCTCATACATGCCGCAATTTTGCACGAGCTTTGTTGCGAGGAACGCCGAGATTGTTTGAGGGAGCAAGTGACCGTAGATTGGAAAAGAAATCAAGAATGTTTATGTTCATTGTGTTTATCGGGAATGTTGTCCGTGAGGTTCACAGAGAAATTTTTAGGCTTGGATAAATTGCAGCTCAGTTGGATTCATGTACGTAATTGGATGAATTACAGGGTATGGCTTGGATTGTTGAACTATATGTTTCGTTGTGCAAGAAACGGTCGGCAAGATTTTCAGGATTTCGATGCTCCCGATAGAATTGTACTCGTTAATTCATGATGAAAAGAATGAAAGAATTATCTGCAAAATTAGGATTGTTATTACGGTGCAAAGTGAGGCGTGAATGGTCTGTCTCTGCTGTGTACGAATGACCCAAGAACTTCAACCGTGTTTATCGCAAAATGAGGTTTCGTAATCTGGTTGAAAGTAAATTGAAGAATCTATGCATTCGGTTAATATGATCGAGGTCTGATTTTGTCTAGAAAACCTGTCGCTATAGCACCACGATACATTTTTTTATATGGCTGCCTCCAGTTTTTATCCACAATCTGAAAAAAGTTGAAATTGAGAAAAAAATGTCCTAAAGATCCGCCATATCGTAATTTTTTAGCTAACATTTTTGGCGCTATAGCGACAGATACAAAGCTTATAAATCTTCTTCATTGTTTTATTTCGAGCCCACCGTGTGGCCCAATTTCTGTCAACCAAGGGCAGAATTTTTCTAGCAATGCTAAATACTGAACGTGGGGAGTGAAGGGGGGGGGGCAAAATAATTGGTAATAAATACTCTTATCTTGTACTTATGTCAACAAACTGTAGCAAATATTGCACATCGATACGATGATAAATTTCTTTTAAAAAATCTGCACTAATACCTTTACTTTTAAGCTCGTTACAGTGGCTTGCCCCCTTAATGTGTCAGACAAGAAACACGACCATCTGGATTAGAATCCAGGCCCCCACTCGATTATTGTCTGCGAGTTTGTAGGTTGTAATGACGTTGATAGCCATCGACGGTCGTCGTTTTTTATGGAATTTCGTGAATCAGGTGCCGTTTACAGCGCCCCCGCGTGGGTTCGATGATCTACGAATATTCCATTCAATCTATTCACGGGTCTATCTAAAAACATTTCGTTTACAAGCATTTGGAAATGTTTACAACTGCGGCTACTGCAATGCTGCAATGCTGCCAGGAAATCGGGTTGCATTAATGTCGAGACTATATCGCCCACGATCGAATACTCGACTTTCCAGCGAGAACTCAATGTGAGTACGAAAGGCGCAGACACTCGACAACCCACGCGGCGTGTCGAACAAATCTGAGAGTCCGTGAATGACTGGGGATAAGATTTCGTTGGGAATTTCATTGTGCACGCGAGAGATTGTAATATTTCAATAGATTATAGTAGAGAATTCAGAATCATGTGAGCTTGGCATCTGTTGAGTCAACCATAACTACGACCATTTATACCCATTACAAGTGTGGGTTGTAATTGGTTGATATTTCCGTGTATTTATTTTATTTTATTTTATTTTATTTTATTTTATTTTATTTTATTTTATTTTATTTTATTTTATTTTATTTTATTTTATTTTATTTTATTTTATTTTATTTTATTTTATTTTATTTTATTTTATTTTATTTTATTTTATTTTATTTTATTTTATTTTATTTTATTTTATTTTATTTTATTTTATTTTATTTTATTTTATTTTATTTTATTTTATTTTATTTTATTTTATTTT
This sequence comes from Sussaba pulchella, assembly GCA_963971145.1. Lineage (NCBI taxonomy): Eukaryota > Metazoa > Arthropoda > Insecta > Hymenoptera > Ichneumonidae > Sussaba > Sussaba pulchella. The sequence continues at coordinate 9,439,410 of OZ020171.1, read as the reverse complement.
ATTTTATTTTATTTTATTTTATTTTATTTTATTTTATTTTATTTTATTTTATTTTATTTTATTTTATTTTATTTTATTTTATTTTATTTTTTTATTATTTTTTTAATTTCATTTTCATGTACATACTACGTCTTGATAATGTACCGAAGTCTTCCTATTCGTAATTAGTCCACATAAGCCAGTGCTGATTGTCCATATAACCAATGATGCTAAATAAAAATCTGCTAAAAGCTCTAACTCCATGGAACGTCGATCAAAAAATTTCTATCATTATTCCACCATACTTGAGATCGATATCACTCTTGCCATAGCATGATTTTATCTCAGATAGCAGCAGATATATGCCACAATTATTCAGAACATCATATTCTGACCATTTTCCATGCAGAGGTTGGTAAGCTACGTAACAACAATAACAACAAAAAACTCACCGGCACGTACTAATGAAGCAGAAGTGGAAGAACAGAGTAAATGATGAAGAAACAGCAGAAGGATAATCGATAAAGGGCTCGCTGGCGTTCCTCGAGCACGTTGACTGCACCCTAGCGTTCCAAGCACGCAACCTCTTCCGCAACCTCATTATCAACATCGTCGTCGTCGTTGCATTTATAATCGCGCACGGCACTCACGCGGATGCGCTTCTGACATTCCGAAACTTGCATCGGAGCAGTTCATCCAGGTTCTTTCGTCCATGGGAACACTTTCGTGACCTTTATGGAGAGCTTTCTTCCAGAATGTATCTATTCCACATTTCTCCGACATTTTTTCTTCGCACGTTTTAACCTTCGTTCTTCAATTCGAGTTTGTCACATCCTGGATCTCAGGATAATAAAGTTTCTCTCATTAACGTTTCGCAAATCTTCATTCAGATTTGCTCGTGTCACAATTGCAAAAAACCAAATGGAAAATCCCTTCGACGTCACCATTGATACACTTTGCATAATTTTTCATCGTCCCTCACCATCACTCGTTAGACTTAAAAAAGTCATGACACTTCAGTACGTTGAATGGGAAGATCAAACATCCAGAAAAATGAGTAAATAAAAACCAAAAAACTTTTCTTCCCGTTAGATAACCATCAACCATCGACAGACACTTCACTCGAACGACGAAAGTTCGTTCCTCCGAATTAACAACGAAACATCGACGTCTTTGATACGGCGGTAACAGCGTGTTCTTGTCAAAGTTGGGTCGTTGTCACTTCCATAATGGTTCGAAGGATAAGGAGATTCGAAAGAGAGACGATGTGGCGAGTAAGGGAGGGTCGCAGACGGTACCAGCCGAGCCCTAGGTCAGGACTGCAGCAGCCAACCTCAACCCCCTCGAAGTAGCACCGCCACTACCACCAGCGGCTGCGGCAGCAGCAGCAGCAGCAGCAGCAGCAGCAGCAACTCTACCGGGCGGAAGGGGGTGACTTCGTACCCAGCGTCCCGGGGGGTTGTAACGTTACAAGTCCGCGTACACATACACATCACCCTCCCTTCTTCAACATCGATAGCTACACAGATACACCGATGCTAGTCAGATAAGGAAATCACATCCGAGCTTGGGTCAAAATACAAGAAATTTTCACCGGATAAAAAAAATCAAACAGAGTTCAATAACTTCCCTATAAAATCGGGAAGTTAATGAGTGTAAAAACAAAAATGGCTGAACAATTTATGCGAATGAAGATCGACTATCGACTCACCCGAGATTCCGAAGGTTCGGCAAAAAGGGCGAAATAGCGTGGCAAAGGTTCGGCATTCCACTGAATACCACCGGACGGAAATGGACGGTGCGGGGGTCGTGGCTGTGATGACGGGGACAAAACCATCGACGATCGAAAGGACCATGTGCTCAACGTAACTCGGATTCGTTACTGCGCATGCGCCGTTCGCCAGTCCCGACTGACTACAAATGTAACACACTCGATTCTCGCGTCTTTGTCGTTATTTTCTTTGTCCGTAGTTTTGTCGAAGTTTCTCAATACGTGTGTATATGTGAGTCCTAGGTGAGACTTGTACCGTCAAGGGAGTTGCCACTGGTCTGACTGTCCGTGTGTATGTTTGTCAGACACGGATTTCTGTCGCGCTCGCTCTTGGAAATGGAAATGTCATAAAATCCGGTGGAGTCAACTGTTACAACCCTCCGTGTACCCCATTGGTACGAACGAGAAACTCTGTTGAGGGATGCCGAGTGGAAATGGTACGTGAGAGGGTGCGCGAGGGCTCGTCCTCGCGGAGTGGGTACTCGACTTGGTATGGAAGGCACCTTGGTTTATGTATAGGACAACGGATTCGCGTGTGTAGAAACATTGTTGTAGTTTGTGTAACGGAGAAAAAAAAATTCCGGTGAAGTCTGTACGATCTTTGTAATGATGACATCGAACGAACTGAAGCTGCATTTTTGCTGGAGATTTCGATAGTTACATTGATACGGGCAAAATAGATGAGTATGTACGGTTTGACTGGTAAAACGAAAAAACCGGTCAAGTGCGGCTTGAACTCGCATACATTCAGGGGTTCCGTACTATACTTTTAATGATTGATTTCTAAAAATTTATAAGATCTATCACTTCCGTTATAATTTTTCTGTATGCTTCAAGTAAAGCGTTATATTCTCTGCTTTCTTTTAAATTCTTGGTCCTGTAGTTTCGGAAATAAGGGAAGCACGGGCATGCTGTATTTTTCCATATTCTTCAGAATGTATTTTTAACTATACTATTTAAAATAATGGGAAAGTATTTTAGTATTGCGAATTCAATTACTGAATGATGGAAGACCTTGAAAAATAAATTAGCGATTACGAACTACAATGAATGATAATGTTTCTAACGCTTCGAATGATTTGACCGATTCCTCTAGACGGTCCTAAAATAAATGTTTTCACATGAAAAATAAGCAGCTGTAATATTTCTGTCTAATCGTAATAAATTTTCCTTCAACTGTGAGAATGCCACTAGCAAAAGAAATTCATGACAAATTACATTTTATCAAACCGTAAAATAAATATTCATCGCTTTCGAAAGGAATCAAAGTGAAAAGGTCGAAAGAAGATTCTTCCAATCCACAGATGGAGTGGAAAAGAAGAAAGGAATGCACCTAACGATGGAGTCAAGCTTGCAGCCAGGAGTAACTTGCAAGCTCGGTAAATCGATGAACAACAAATTAATTTGCATAATTCACGATTGAGATGGAGATGTAAATTTCGAAGGCTTCCACGTGTTCGCTCGTTTAAGAATGGGCTGGTTCTCGCGTTGCGATTCATGTACGTCGTTTCACGTGCTTCTAATATACACGAAGATGGGTTAGTACAGTGAGTCGTCGTTGGACGACGGTTGCACGCACAGGAGTGTCGTGCATAACTTATGCGGTCCCTTTGTGGTACCACCAGGTACGAACAATGTGCGACTATGCAACTACCGTCGAGCTGAAACCCTCTCGTATATGCTCATTTAACGTTGCACGACGTCGTAACAAAGCCTCTCGTGTGCTTGCATTTATTTACATCGCAGTTGTGGCGAAGCGTTGAAATGTAATGTTGAAAAAAAGGGCATAACGAGGATCGTCCGTGTTCTGCGGTAACAAATGGCTCAAAAAATATATATTATTTTCTGTAAACGTTGCTATAAATTATGGACGGTAATGCGATGGCCAATTTACATTATCGTGTCCCGCTTGGTTGTTGGATGCGAGAATATTATGCGTTACGGATATTTTCAACGCTCAACAAATTTCCAAGCGCGACGTTCACATCGCGACTAAATTTTCAACGAATAATGTTTTTTTCTAAATAAATTCTTGCCGTTAATTTTGATACATTTTTCTTGGACTTGAAAAAAAATTGTGTGGTTTCGTAAATTATTCTAGAAGTTGTCGTAGGTTTAGAATATTGCTTGTACGGATTGAAGGCAATTGCATGCAAGTATTGTCGATCTTACAACGGAATTAGAGTATAATAAAGAAACATTGGAATCAATTTATAAACTGCAAATTATTGCACACGAAATTACAAATATCTTGGCTTTCCAATTTGAATATTTTTCACTCAAAAAATATTGACGCCGTGTGTTAAATATGTATATTATATGTAAATATTGCTGAAACTTGCACAACAAACGTTAGAAAGTTGTTCCCAACAAGTTTTGCAATAGCTGCAAATACCGCTTCGTTCTTAATCAATCCTAGCAGCTACACGCCTACCAGCATGACTCAAAAAATGCTATTATGCAAAAAATTGATAAATCGAAAAGAAAATAAGCAAATCCTGAGCTAGCTTACGCTCTTAGAAAATTTTCCATCCGCCAGATTACCAATGCGTGCTTTTGGAGTGAAAACAGACTGCCTCCAGCTTCCCAGATCTTTCAAAATATATCCGGCCGCACAGATAGGATACCAAAACTAACAAAATCCGTAGTCCCCACCTCAATTATCTCCGCTTCGAACTAGCGAATGTACCAACTAAAACGTTTCTCCATCCTCGATTTTAGTGCAACTGCAACGCATAAATCCAGTTAACAACACATAGATGTTAAATTTTCATCCGAAAATATGGTGGATCCGTGGAAAATGAAACGTTTCAGACATCACATAGTTCTATCTCGAGTTTCGAACGAATACATTTGAGGTTAACGTCGTTGGCGTCTTATTTTTTGGCCGCGAGTGCGAAAACGTGATAAATTATCGGCGTAATGCAAAGCACTTCTCGCTACAGTTATTTACTCGATCTTGTACGTGTATTTACCGTTATATACCATGCGGCGCGAACCCGAGGACGAAGAAGAGCAAGTGCAGGAGGCGGAGGACACATTCGCAGGGCCGCGGTCACTTTGCCCGCGAGATTTATCCCGGTTAATTTATAGATTACGATTTTACGAAGCGTTAAAAGTCCAGTGATAGTCTCGACGTGCGCGTTCAAAGCATCCGAGTATTTAGCGACTCCGAAAGCCGTCATCAACAATGGCGGGGAGTGTAATTCACGAGTGCGATGTCTGGTGAAATCGTAGTCAGATTAAAAACGAAGGCGCGTAATCACAGCATTGAGTTTATCGAGAGACGCGACATCGACCGGCGGCGGAGTATTTAAGAAGAACATTTTTTTTTTTAGTCATTTGCTTTGGCCGTGGTAATTATATTGTTGATAAGGTTTTGGCGATGGAAGGCCGCTCTAATTTATTTTGTTTTTGAAGTTTCGCCCCTCTGGTTCAGGGCCTCTTCAGAAGTATATTTTATTTCTCGTTTCCTATTTTTTACATGTTTTAAGATTAGTAATCTTAATTTATATGGGTATCAGTTATTACTTGTGTTATAACATGATGAATTATTGTATGTTTTCACATTTAATCATTTGTAATTTGTTTCATAAAATTATTATGGATTACCTGTAGTTTGTGTTTTATTCGCTTATTTATTTTCATGTGTGTCCTATATCGTGGTGTTGTTAAAATTTCTTTAAATTGCCGAGAACAAGATTTTTTATTTTTAGGTTAGATTGCTTATGTCCAAATTAAAATTTCGTGTATGTCAATTCCAGTCCGTTTTTTATTATGTGTCAATAATTCATTATATTATAACATACACGCAATAACTGATATCTACTCATATAAATTAAGATTACTAATTGTAAAACATGTAAAAAAAAAAAGGAAAGGAGAAATAAAATATACTTCTGAAGAGGCCTGGAACCAGAGGGACGAAACTTCAAAAACAAAATAAATTAAAGAGGCCGTCCATCGCCAAAACCTTACCAACAATTTAAAAAAAAATTATTTGAGATGCATGCCAATTAGAATTTTGAAGGCAGTTTTGTGTCGCCAACTTTTAAGGAGAAACGTGAATTTTATGGTTAGAGAAATCAGAGATCGAACTCTCGAAAATAATTTTATTTCTTTTAATTATTCTTGATTATTTTGATTACTTTATTTATTTCATTTTACTAGAATGTTTTTGACTGGATATTTTTCATCATATATATGCCATCGATTGATGCGACAGCGAGTCGAAGCGAAGTGTTTAAAAGAAATGGAAACGAATATAACGTCAATTTTAATTAAGACGCTGTACCGCTTTTATCCATCCCGAAGAATGCTCGTTTACGATCGCTTTCGAATTGCAGTTCGACGAATTTTTTCAACGGATCCAGTCACAGATAAATTGATGTTATTATAGCGATTTATATTTTTTTTTCTCACGAACGTAACTGATCGCAATAAAATCGGTACTTGCTATACCGATGTGCGATGGAATAAATTTTCGGCCGACCGAGTTAAATTTCATCGAACTATCTGAGGACTCGAGTATCCGCGAATGACGTTAATCAACTTCTGGACTGCTCGTAAATCGAAATGAGGCTATGAGGCTGCAGCTGCAGGGACGCTCAAGGGTTGTTTTTTTTTTAAATCCATGAAGCCATTGCAGTTAAGAATATTGTGATGATGAAAACGTCCCATGCATCGATTGATTCGCTAAGAGTTGTTGGCGACTAGCAATTTTTCCAAATCACATTGAATTACGGAAAACGATTATTCTACGATTTTTTAGTGCGGTAAATTACCACCCAATAATCTAGTAATCATTCGTAAGTTAATCTAGGAATACAATTGTTTAGAATTTACATAGTACACCCCACGTATTGCATACATCGATTCCATTATCTAAAATCGAAAGATGAAAAAAATTCAAATAAATATTAAAATAATGGTGGATTAGAAAAAATTTCACAAGTAGTGAGTACTGAAAAATGATCATACTGCATTTCAATGCCTACGATAACTCCCCAAAACAATAATTACCATCTGCGTGACAGAAAAATAGAGAAAATCGAGCACCGAAGTGTTATCGCAGTGTGAGTCCCAGGATATTACAATCTAAATCGATTTCGACAAACGCTTTGCAAGTCCGAGAGGACGTTCGTATCTCAACAACGAAAAATTTCAAACCCTAACCCACTTTTTCTCTTTGCCAGTGTCCGCAGCTGTACGGTCAAGTCCGCGCGGCTCTCGAGGATCATGAGAAAAAAAAATTACTCTCCTACGCACCCCAAAGGTCGATGCGTTCGCGCGATTCAGCATCCCCCGACCGAGGAGAAAGTTTAGCGTAAAAGAAAACATTGGTCGTGTACGACACAAGGCCAAGAGGGTTTGTATACCGGAGAAATTACATGGAATTTAGAAATTAGGCCAAACCCCAGCACGAAACGGTTTTGACTCACGTCCGCAGTCACGAAGGGAAGCGATGAAAAAAAAAATTTGAGCCCTTCCGAAGAACCGTAATGCCAGTGTTCGACGAGGTGAAAGTCGGCCGTCCAACTGTGCTCAGCGAGTAGGTATAGCAACATGGCGAACCGTACACGACAACCGCTGCAGCCGACAGGGGATGAAAAAATTTCTAGACCCTTTCGGACGATTTCGAAGAGAAAGTGGTTATGACTAGCGGTCAAACTCGTGATGTATGTAAAAAAAAAAGCTAACGAAAAAAACGGGACCCTGGTTTATAATGCGCAACGGTACAATGGACAATAAATGTTTTTTTTTTTGGCTACAAAACTGGAGTCTGGAGTAGAAGCACTGCTCCCTAATATTTTTGCCTAACAACACGTCGCAATACTTTCCACAAATTTTCCGCGTCTTGAATTGGAATTACGTTTTTTTTTATTTATTTATTCTTATGAGGACTTTTATTGAGAAATTCTGGGGATTATCTAATTTTAGGATGTTTTAGTAAATAGTGATACCAGAACCAGAATATGGTACAGCGCTACCGCAGGCATGTCGCAATTTTAGAGCAATATTAATCAGCTCGAGGAAAATATATCAGAATTTGAGTAATCAATTTTTTCATGTCTAATTTATTATTGACGTACAAATTCTATCACTAACTTATTATAATTTTTTTTCCGAATGAGAATAAAATGCATTTGGCTTTCAACAATGTTTGATTCAGTATCAACATGGTTTGCTACGAAATTCGAGCATAAAAATGAGTCAATAGAATTTGACAAGTGCGGTATGTTAAAAATTCAATTGTAGTTCGCCCTTCATCAATAAATCAACCGCAATTTATATGATCGTATCATATTGTTCCGCGTAAATATGCAAATTGCTTCGGATTTATCATAAATACGTTTCACCACTATAGATTCCGAGTAACGCGATTCGGTCTTGAAACGTTTTAAAATTGAGTCCACCACCTTAGCCTAGATTTCCAACGTCTCGCTCGGTTCTCGTGCAACGGCCAAATGTGCGTTATATTTACAAGACTCGTGTTTGCAAGGCAATACAACGACGTACAGACCCAGCTGTGCGTTGAATGTTATCTAAATATAGATTATAAATCCCATGCCGCAATAATTGTGTATCGTTATTTTTTTCTCTTCGAATGATAATTATGTTGACTCGCCGCGGTGCCCACACGCGATGTGCCACCGAATTTTGGTATTTGAAAACAAAGAAATGAAAGAAGAAAAATAAATTTTTTGTTTGCACAACTTTGTTTGAACAAACAGTCGTATAATTCGTACGATACGGAATGGCAAAACGGAAGGTCGTGTAGCTTGCACCGAAGTCTCGTTGCGTTTTTGTGCGTGACCTTATCGGTCCATCCACCGCCGATCGGCCGAGTATTTAACTAGTGGCACGCGCGTACGCGTAAACACACCTTTTTTTATGGCTCTGCGTTTAGTCGAACGTACAATTCGACCCGGCGATGAGGACAGAAAAAAGCTCGAGCTTGTTTCGGGTAATTATTCGCATTTGCGAATAATTATTTGAGCAGCACGCTCTGGTTTCATTAAAAAATTGGAAAAACATGAATATATTCATGTAAAAAATTAGCTTTTTAAGACGTGTTTCGAGAAGCGAGGAATTAATTTATTCGAAACGCGACGTTCTGGACTCGGAGAAAAATTCTTTTATGCACTAGACTCAAGACAATTTCGACTTGAGGTCTATTTAAATATTATTGGATTGCGTTATAAATTTCCGCATTTTTTGTATTTAATTTTCTTCCCGCAATTTTGGGATTAGATAGGTAAAGTATATATATGCATTCGCAAGTCTTTTTCTTGCTCTACAACCATATTTGCTTTTATTTTTCGAATAAATTAGTTTTGATTAATTTTCAGGCTCGTGAAATGGAAGTTCCAGGAGGAAAAAAAATTTCATTTCAAATTTGATCTTGGCAAACAAATCTTGAGCGGTTCTCGGAGCTATAACATTTACTCCATAGATGTTACGAATATCGCGAGCTGTTTCCGTAGATTTTTTACCGCGACGAAAGGCGACATTGAGCAGATTTCGAAAATGAATTTTTTTTGCCTCCTGGAACTTCCATTTCCAAAGCCTGAATATTGATTGAAATCAACCAATTCGAAAAATTGAGGCAGCCAGGTTTGTAGAGCAAGAAAAGAACTTGCAAATGCTTTATAAACTTCAATATATATCCTTCAACAAACAAATAAAAAAATTGCGCGCTAAAAATAAAATCAGTTATTTTATAGAGGAATGAATAAAAAAAAAATATCTCCTATCAAATATCGTTGGGTAATAAAAAATAATTGCGTCGATAACACCAATACCGACCGCAGACTCGTGTCAAAACAAAACGAATCTCCGAGCCAAGTATAAAACAAATAAAAATCAATCACAGCCACTTAATAATCCTCTAACAACATCGATGTTAATAATTCACACCCAACCCAAGTCTACAGCAACAACAAAAAAAATTAAATTCCCAAAAAACAAAAACCAAGACAGCGATGAAATGGGTTTCGCTAAAGCGTTTTCGTGTAAACGAACACTTCCCGATCCTCGATGATCGTCGATAGATTTAAACGGTGCAAAAAATATTGCATTACCAGAACGTAAGTACTCGCGCGTTGCATGAAGAGTTTGCACGAGAAGAAGAAAATAATAATAAAAAAAAAAAAAAAAGAGCATGGCGCTGGCGCGCATAATGAACACACAGAAAACGCACAAGCTCGATCACACATGTTCGAGGCGGTGTTTCGAGAGTGTGTTGAATCGTCGGTGTGGGAGCCACCGTCTCGACGATGGGCGGCCCAGGACTTTTTACGAGCTTCGAGCCAATCGATAGCGTGGAAATCCCCTCCAGTTTTACTCTCGCGAGAGAGGCCACGAACGCGACGGGTTTGCAGCCTCGCCCGGCGCTCAGCTTCACGTCGTCGTGGAATCCGACGTTGGGATTCATCTCCCTATCTCCCTCTTTCGCCATCCGCGCGTATCTTCCTCGATCTAGCTTCCTCGTCTCTGCACGTCCGTTTTTTTTTCCAACTTTTTTTTCTCGAATAACGTTAATTAATTATCCGGCAAGAGTTCGCAGCGCGATTATCCGTTTGGGTTTCGAGGTTTGCGAATAAAATGATGCGAGAAAAAAAAATATACTCGGCGCACCCATCGGGATTCTAATTACCCATGATTTTCGGCGCATGGTCGACCGAACGTGCTCATTAACCATCTTTTTTAAATCGGCTTCTCTTCGGTGTTCGGGATTTTTTATTCTTCATAATCTTCTTAATATTCGCTGTCTTTTTAAATAATAAAAAGGTGTATTTTTTTTTCATTAACCGTGAGGTTAAAACTGGGGTCCTGGATCGTTCCAAAGGATTGGAAAAATTACGCCCTTCGGACATACGTTTGAGGACATTTTCTTTCATTATTTTTCTAAAATTGATAGTATCATATTTCGTCATAATTCCGTTCCTCATTTTCTAACGACTGAATTTCTCCATTCATCATAGAAGAAAAATGAATTAAAAAACATTTTACAAACGATTACAATCGGGAATCATAAAACACCCCAGCCGTAACCAACGGAAAACTGGAAAATGGTGTCCACCAGAGGGTTAACAATGAAAAACGTTTGTACAAATAATATTCTTCCCTTCGTAGCCGCCATTCCGATATTCGACACTACTTCTAGGAATGTCGAAATCAAAACCTAATCAAAGTCCAACATTTATTATTTTAAAAAACGAATTAGAACATATTTTATCAAAGATTAAAATTTGAGGTTATACAGCATCCCAAGTTCAAGCAGCGGAATTCAGAAAATGGTGGTGACCAGCAGGTTAACATTGCAATAAAATGCCTTTGTGAAAGTAATATCGTGTCTTTCGTTGACGACATTGCAATATTCAAGACTTTCTATTGGAATATCGAAATAAAAACCGCAATCAAGTTTACTATTTCTTGTATGAAAAAAACGATTATCAAAGATTGAAAACGTTAAGAGTTAATAAAACAACCAAAGTGTGACCAAGGAAAACCTGGAAAATTGTAGTAATCAAATCGCCAATATCTCAATTTATTATTATTTGTAAAAATAATAATCTCTTTCGTGGACGCCATTCCAATATTCCCGACTATAGCAATACAATAGGAATTTACCTTCGTTATGACCTTCCGGTAATGTTGCCGGCGACGAGGACGAGGACAAGGACGAAACGAGATCAAGGAAAAGATGGAAGCGATGACTAACCTAACCCAACAAAGCAATCATCAATGGCTCCCTCTTTCTCTCTTTCTCTCTTTCTCTCTCTCTCTTTCTCTCTTTCTCTCTCTTTCTCTCTTTCTCCTTGCCGTAGCTCAGAGATATCAGATCGTTTCGTTCAAAGCTCTTAACGTTTGCTCCGAAATTGCACGTTTCTCCTGTTGCTCCGCAAACTCCAATACCGGGATCCAGTCTTCGAATCTCGCCACAAAAAAATTTTTCTGCATATTCGCTTCGCACTACAAGTCGTATTTTCGTGGCTCGGCTGTACACGAACAAACCGCATTACTTCCGGCGTGTACCTTTGCTCTAACCTTCTTATCAGTCGCCAGAATCTTGGCGAGTGCCGCGATAGCAACGCACACGATCTCGACACCTGAGCTTTTCTCTCATACACCAGGATATCGTAATGATTCAAGGTCGATTATTCATGACTCGATAGGTTTTACGCTTGTACTCCGGCAACACCCCATAACTCGAGCCATTGTTGAGTACATAGTTTTTAATTTTTATTCTTTCTTTTACTTCACTCCGTCGTCCGTTATCGCATGCTAATAATTTTATTTTATGTATTTTTATTGTATTCTACATATTCAATGTTTTTCTTAATGTATTTCGTTATTTTATTATCTTTATTTTTATTATTACTTGATGAAACGCCTTCTCTTAATGTTATTTGTTTTTCTATTAGGTATGAGTATTTTTATTCAATCGTTATTTGTATCTGATTCTATTTTTGATTTTTATTTCGAATATTCAACGCTGTTATCCAATTTACTAATTTAAAAAATAAGTGTCATAGTTTTCTACTCTGTACAGTTGCGTAAAGTATAACTGTGGCATGATAAAACGAATCAATCAGTCAATGAATCGTAATTATAACTCATGTATTTACCATGCTCGAAGGCTCATTTCTCTGAACATCGACGTTTGTCGCGAACGCGACGAAAAATGTCAAACGCAGCGACCAAAACATTGCCACCGTGACTTTATACAAGCTGTCAAGCCACGACCTTGTAAGGTCACACATTATTCACACATAAGGCCACATTATTCGTTAACACATCTCTGTATTATTCACGAGCCTCTCTCATATCTAGATTAAAATCGTAACGGCTAGTTTTTTTCATCACGTTGGTGCGAAGTCCAACGATTCCTAACCTCAAATTTCGTACTCAATGTTCCCGCGAATAATCCAAATGAACAAAAATATTATTACTTTCACCTCCAGAACCTTCTGCCCGATCGAGCACACACTAATTTCTCCTCCTTCAACTCATTGTCGCATAAAAAAAAACTCGAAAATCAAAATGGAAGAAAGAAAAACAAATTAAAATATACAATCATCTTACCAGCACAATCCGCTGCTTCAAATCCTCGTCGAGCTGCCGGTGGTCCACGAATCTGCTCGCGTCCGTCATCGTCTCCTCCATCTCTGCACTTACATCGCGGCACCAGCTTCCCCCGTAAACCACAGCATCGCGCACAGCACTCGGGACTAACGACGGAACGGAGTAAACGAGAAAAAAACAAAGAAGAAACGAAAAACAAAAAAAAAAAAACAACTCGACAAACTCCAGAAACGCGACGGTTCGTGCGAACGATAACACGCGACCGCGACAAACGTCAGACTGGTTGGACGGGTAACGATATAAAATGGACGCGAGAAGAATTCTCGTGCGATAAGTGACAGTTTTGCGATTGCGAGCGGGACGAGACTCGGAGACTCGAGACTCCGTATTTTACCGCGATTGCGAGAGCGGAGACGACCGGAGACGACCGACATAATAACGAAGCGAAAACACGTCGCGTACAGCCCGCAAGAGATCAAAAAAATAACCAAAAAAAAAACGACAAAATCGTTGGCGCCTCTCTTACCCCTTTCTCGACAAATGAAACACGTGCACGACGGGATTCACACGCACACGCACATGTATCGCACAACGAGGCCGTGTCTCGAGTCCCGTCAGCTACACACGTCAACGGCACGGGAGAATAGCCCGCGGATCGAACGACGGCATCGCGCTGAAGAAACAACCCACACCGCTCGGGACGTTTTAAATATATACGAACGAAACAAACGGCGTGACGTCACAACGCGAGATACATCTTACAACCATGAAAATTGTCGCGAATTAACGCGGAGACATCGTCACCCGTCGACGTTTCGTAAATGACTTCACTATTTCGCGATTCGATTACGTTACTGTTTTTTTTTTCTTCTAATTTCTTTCTCCGTGAAAACGTCGAAAACCGGTCGGAAAAGAGCGTCGCGACGTGACGTTATCTGACGTAGAGGCGGCCATGACGGTACAGTGGCGGACTAGACACGGGATACGCGAAGGAGAGAAGAGCGATGGTCAGCCGGCGGGTACGAAGCGCGCGCTTGCACCACGCGCGCGGTTACGAGCCTAACGTCACCCGCGATTTGCCCTCGACGCCGGGTACACGCTCTCGACCTTACCCAAAGGATCGATGCGGCAACGATCGATCAACCCCAATATCAACGCGAGATTCTAACGACAAATTTCCCTACACGATTACGATTTTCCCGTCCATTGCGCGTTCAACGCCACCGAAAACTCGTTTTTTTTTTTTCGTCTGCTCGTTCGTTCACCCTCTCGCTGTTCTCGTTGCCCGCTCTTCGGCGCGTCGCGGATTACCGTTCGCGGTAATCCGGTTTATTCCGCGGTTATCCGGAATTTATCCGTGTACGCGATATGTCAACCAACCACCCAGAGAAACCGAAGGAACGAACTTTGCGAGTGTGCAAACGAACGAACGAACGAACGAAACGTACGAACGAAACGAGAAAACGAGGTGCCGCGAGGAGCGCGGTGGCGTCGGCTGCCGCGCGGCGCGGTGGCAGCCGGCAACGGACCCCTACCGGCGCAGCCGTACATCTTAGTATTATGGGCAACTCACATTGGAAGATACGCCATCAAGCATAGCCCTAGCCGGAGCCCGCCGAGCGGGCGAACCGAGCGAGCCGAGCGAACGATTGTAAAAGTTTTAGGGACACTTTGCGAACACCCTCTCCTCCTCTGCCCTGCTGCTGCTGCTGCTGCTGCTGATGGTGCTGATGGTGCTGCTGCTGCTGCTGCTGCTGCTGCCGCCGTCGTCTCCGCTGCCGACGTCGCGATGCCGCAACCGTAACCGCCAACGCTGCTGCGCTATGCTGCCCCCCGCGCTCCGTCCGATCGGACTCTCGTCCCCGGTTTCGCTTCGTTGATATCCTCTCGCTCTTCTGCTCGAACGTACTCCTGCCGCGCCCTGACTTCCGCTCGTCACTTCCCCTCTTTCACTCGCGGCTTTACTACCGATGATGTTGCTTTGCTGGGTGATGCTGCTTGTGGTGATGCTGATGCACAGCATCCTGCGCACCTCCCCCGAATTCTACCTTCGGGTGCTACCACCGCCTCCGGAATTTCCTCGGTCTTGTTCCATCCCCCGTGGTCGTTTGGGACGTAGCCTTGGTATCGAGCTACAGTACTTAGCACTTTTACTGGGTTTGTGTGGAAGGTTGGATATAAAGAACAGTACCGCGAGGCTCGTTACTTTGTCTTGGTTACTGACGCGATGACGGTTATTGCTGACGCATGTTGAATTGGCATTTGGTAATGGAGAAGGTAGCTGTTTGTGTACTTGTCGTTTATTGTACAGGACGGGCTTTGAAATAAAATTGCCGAAGTTTCTGTCGTTTGATTGCGATCTCCGATAAATTTGGCTTCGATTTTCTCGTTCGATTAGCTGGTTTCAAGAGACGAATGGACAATGGATTGTCAGACAGTTGGTATTTCCAGAACGTTAGACCAAAGATATATTTCATAGGCGTATCAAATGTTTACGGAAATCCAGCTCGGATTCAGCTGACGAATGATCTTGAGAAATAATTATAATCTTTACTGATAAATTAAGCTTCGTACCAAGCTGGATGCGAGAATCGTTGATACATGGGCAACGATTCGGACATCCATCTTAAGTAGAAAGAAGAAGGGAGAGGAAGTCGGTTCGGGGTTGGGCGTACCGAAAGGGGGTTGAGTTTCTCACAGTTACGAAAGGTTATTCTTTGGGGTCGATGCTATTGAGTGCACGCACCACCCCTCTGCGTACCTTTGCCGACGACCCTTCTTCACTCACTCGTTCTACCAACTCCCTACCCCTTGGAACGGCGAGAGGCTTTTCATGCGCACGGCCGAGCTTCCCCCCCTGATCGACGGGGGAACGGAATGGCGTGAGAGGAGAAAGATTGCGACGAGAAGGGGTTGGTACGTACTGTACATGCTGCAACGTGGATGAAGTTCTCTCACAGGTATAACAGGACTATGTGTAGCAACGTCGACGAAGATTTGACGCTGTTCAGTGGCGCCCTCCCATTGCCGAGGATACGATGGCGAACTTTTTTTTCACGAAGGCAGAGGAATGGGAAAAAGCTACTGCAATGTTTTTGATTGCGGTTGATGGTTGATATCTGGCAAAAGCTAATTACTGGATTGTACACGCTTATATTTCCGTGGGTTCGATGGAAAAAGGAACAAAAAATATCGGTAATGATTCGAAACTAAATTTATTTTAAGCTCGAATTATTATTTCAACCGAATTTACGAACGACTGGACGAGATATTTCTAACTCCTCGATTTCTTCGATTACTCTAATCTCGGCCTCGCCTGTCTTACGATTGGAAAATTATCTCCAGTTCGTGCTTCGTTCTTCGATTCAACATCGATAAATTGAGTAAATGACTTTTGCGACTGACTGATGGCAAGGAAATATCTAAAAAGCCTCAAGCAAGTCGAGCAATAAATCGAGGCTCAACTGTTTCATTTATCTTTTCTTAATTTACAAAAAAATCTAATCCAACAAAAATCACGCAAAAGTTATTATCGTCCCACTCAATAGCTTATAGCACAGAAAAAGAAACCCACAATAACAAAAACGCGACGGTTCTGTTCGAAAATTCGTCGCTTGAGAATCAGACGTTGTGAATCGTCTGCGCCATTTCCATGGTCAACCGACTGTCGCTTGGCAAGGAATCGCGATTCGGCCGCCATTGCGGTTGACAACCGTTACGAGTGTATCGAAGCTACGCGAATTCCTTTCCCTCGTCGAGAAAACTATTAATACCCCCTTCGCCCCCTCCTCTTCGGCTGGGTCAATCATAAGCCGTGCGAGAGCGCGCGAGCTCATTAAGACGGACGGAGGGAGTCACCGGAAAATGGTGGGAGCCGAGAAATGGACGCTATACGGTCGAAGAAATGAATAAATCGGAGACAGGCTTCCCAGAACGATTGACCAAACTGCTGCGAGGGTGTAGCCTCGATTATTTTTTTATTTAAATCTCATTTCGCCAGAAGCTTCGATGGTTCGACCTCTTTTTTTATCCCTTCCTCGCTCTCTCTGTATTGCTGACATTCCTTACACCCACCATGGATCTCTTGATGGAAGAAACGTCCGAGAGTTCTGCAGGAGAACTGACAAGGACGATTCGTGCGTGCCTCGACATTCAGTCCCGGGCGGTCCTTCCATTCCTTCATCCTCGCATCTTCTTCGCGTCTCTCTCCATTTTTTTTTCTTTCCATAATCCTCTTTCGCGTTTCGCGTCCGTCTCCCTCGTATGCTCACAACCGCCCCTCTCGCTCCTCCCACTTATCTCACGATGCCCCATATACTCGTCAATTTATGCCCCGAAACGTATTAAATACTCGAATACGTTCTACAATGTGCGCGCGTTGAATCTCTCGGTGTTATTCCAGCAGCGGAGAAGCAACGGGCGAATGGAGGACCCGCGGGGTTGGCCAACGGCGAAGAAACGCCGCCAGTATATTAGGGTTTTAAATTTTAAACGCTGTGACCATCTACATTGTAAATACAGGTATTTTCTTGTCAGAATTATTTCCAAGAATACAAATCCCACTCGTGTGTGCGAATTTTGCTTGTGATGCAGGGAAAGAAGGAGAAACGAGTTGGAACGCGAGGAATGGACGTTTACAGATGTTTTTTTCAACATGGCGGCCGTTTGAAGTTCGGAAAAATTATGAAGATGTTTTCGGTATTTTTGTGCCAATGCCGGAGTTTCGTTTTATTAATTCTCGTTCGGAATCGTCGATGCAACTCATTTATTCATAAGTATAGAAATTTCTTGACGGGTTTTTTAACGGAATTTGTATCGTCGGACATTTTAATGATGTCGAAACGGTGGAAGATTCGGGAGACGATGGAAGATCGCGTCGAGAGAAACTTCGGTCGTGACAGCATACTCGAAGAATTATTTTTGGACCACGCCGTCGGGTATTTGCTTTTAAAAAAAAAAAATCGTGTAGGTGCTGTGCAGCTCGACTGCGTTTGTGTAGGAGCGTCAGCAACTTCGACGAGCTTTTCGTTTATATGGGCTAAACGAAGCTTTCGTCTGCGCGCGTGTCTTACGGAGACGCATCCAACGCTGAAGCGCTATGCGACGATGGCGTTGATTCAGCTGATCCGCGCCGTTTCTGTCTTGCTTCGCGAACGGATAGCCCTTCGTGTATTATTTTTCGTCTGTTCTCGAGCGATCGTAAACCGCGTAAACGTTGTTTGGAAATACGGTAGCACGAGCGATAATCGAGGGCCAAAAACGGCGAGACGAAGAAGCGGAAACTCGGCTAATGACGAGTCCGAGCTCTCGTCTGGTTTAGGGAGAATCGATTATATACATATTTGCTGCGATTACGATCGAGATTTTGAGAACTGAAGTAGTTTCTATTTAATTCTAGAGAAACGGAGGGGGAGGAGGGGGGTCAGTGAATGTAGTTTTAGAAAAGAGTATTATCGCAAAATTTCGAATACTCCAAAGTATACAAGAAATTAGGCATGAATAGAGTGTAATTAGGGTTGGATTTGATTCAAGTATGTATTATTAATTCTAGAGTGTCGGAAGATTGTTCAAGTCGATCTAGATCGTATTTCATCCCATGATAGACGGAAATAGACTTGTTATCTCATTGCAGTAGTTATATCGAACGACACGATGATTATTTCAGAAAAGAAACTAGCAGTGCTAGTACGTGTTTCGAACTTTTATTGAATATTTAATGAAATTGAATTCTCGCGGATTTTCATGGGAAATAAATAAGACGCGGCGACACGTAATTACCGTCGTCGTGGAATACGATTATTGGAACATGATTGCTTGACACGCGTTATGCTAATTTTCTTCTTCCCGAACGATAAATTTTTCATTGGATTCAAAGATAAAACTTCGGAAACAAGATTTTTTTTCTAAAAAGTCCAAATAAATAGTAAAGAATATATTCTTTCATTTCACAAAAATGGCGAATCGTAAGAGAATTCTCAGAATAAAAATTCGGCTTGAATACTCGATGGAACAATTCAAAAATTCATGACACGCGAGTTCTGCTGCGCGCGAAGGTTTTCGCTAAATTACGCGATAAATAAAGAAAAGAGTGGCTATTCAGACGAAAAAGGTTCTCATTAACTTCCTCTCGAGGACAGTTAGAGCGAAAAATATCGATGATAAAATTTCACACCAGTCGACGAAAACCCAGACAGAACCGGACGCAGGTAAAGGTTGCGTACACAGGACCTGAAGGTGCACCCCTTTGCGCAGACTCGCCATTCGCTAAAAGGGGGTAGTTGCCTCGTTCCACCGTAGGTATACCATTCTTCCCCGTTCTACTTCAATCTCACGTTCTCCGTATCTCTTTATCTCGCTTCCTCGTCGACGTCTCAATTCGGTCCCGAGCTCACGTCGGCGAATGCGATTCGAGCTCTCGGATAGTTCTTCGACCTACCCCCTCCCCCTCCCCCAGCCGCTCTGAAGTTCGTCTTGCTCTCTTTGCGGCACGATTCGTTCTCACTCGTCCGCCTCCTAATGGAATTGCTCCGCGAACTATATAACACGGACCTCGTGTCCATGTACCATATATTCTTCCTCCCTCTCCCTCTCTTTCTTACACACACACACACACGCATGCACACATACAGACACAACTGTATTGTATATGGTTACGAAAAAAAAAGAACGTACACAGCTACGTCGTACATACCAGGTACGTGTAAAAAGTTACTCCCATACAACAATCCACCCAACACGTCTCTGGATCTCCGTGTATTTATCTCGTGTACATAATGTACGCGCATGTATATATAAAGTATATGCACTATAAATGCTATACCAGGAGCGACGAAACAGAGACCAACAGCCTAAATAAAACCAAACGATCCGTTGCCACTGTTCCGAAAGCGGCGCAGCATCACCGGCAACTCGCGTAATCCCCCGAAAGTGTACGCTTCGCTACGTTTCCTTCGCTATGGTCCCTTTCTTTCCCTTCTTGCCATTCTCACTCTCTCTCTCTCTCTCTCTTTATCCTTTTTCCTCTAGCTCTTTCTCTTCCTCTTCCGCGGACCACTAGTACCGCTATTTGCCAACCAGCGAGCCAGCCAGTCCAGCAGAACAGAGTTTATACGGGTGCGACCCACCCTCGGGTCACCCTCTGCGCAACCCCCCTGGGTCCGGCCACCCAACCCCGACGCCGGACCATCAACTCCGGACGAACTCCGAGACGAAATTCAATCTGCCGGACGAGAGAATGAACGGGAAGGAGAGAGGGCAAGCCCGAATGATCAAACATAGCTGTTTGCGATAACCCCGCGTACTCGCCATGGATGTGTATAGCGATGGACGATGGCAAGCTATATTAGTTTATGGGGTGGGATGCATGGAGCTTGATGTTTGTATTTGTGATGCCGGAGTGGATGCGCCGCTGCTGAGCGAATGAGTCAAAGGTTGCGAGTTTTGCCGACACAATGTATCGACGATTCTCAGGCGGTGTAGGTATGTGTTTATTATATATGTGACGGAACTCACGAATGAAAGCGCAGACGACTGTGCGGGGGCGGATGGATTATCGGATGGAAAGAATGAGACTCGGCACCTAACGGCGAATTCGGATTGATGGATTCAGCATTATTCGATGCGTTCGTCGTTTATTTGACGTGCGGTTTTTTTTCAGTTTGAAGCGCTTGCAAGAATATATTGTATTTTTAATTGTTTTCAAAATAAATGTGGATATTTCTTGCGATTATAGAAGAAATTATATCATTTTTTATCGCTTAATATGATTTGAAAGGAACTACAGAAGGTTTTTAGAATTTTTTTTCTGTAAAAACCGACGGAACGGCGAATTTTTACATTTTCTTTCTATTTATTACGGGCACGAGCGTCCATTTTGTTTTTCTCAGTCTTCATCGAGCGAGCGAACAGGACAATTTTAATTACTTTATTTCGAAGTCTGCTATAAGTATTTCTGTTGATAATCACGAATAACAGGATTGCAAGGAATCCATGCACTTCTTGCCTCTCGTCGGATAAAAATGACCGTTTGATATATTTTTTTTCTAAACTCGACCGTAACGATTGCAAGAACTTGCGGATCCGTCGTCAATTTCATTTTTCCTTTTCATGAAGAGATCATATTTTTTTCAACGAGACTGCGAACTATCGTTACAAAAAGTGAATTCGAAAAACGCGATGTTATTCACGGTGGTTCGTCGAATAAAACCTTCATCTCGTCGGCCTTTGACTTTATTATTTTCCACTCACTTTTTTTTGGTTACATGAACAAGATCCCAACGTCAATAACTGACGTAATCTCACAGAAAAAAAAACTATGATAGGTATCTGTAGACGTGAGAATCATTGCGTGGATATACAGAGCTGTAGCGGAATTGAGCAAAAAAAAATAGAAAAAAAACGAACGCGTAACGAGACGCGCATGTGCATTCATACGCGAGAAGACTCTGGACTCGCTTCTGTCGAGGGACAACGACGATTATTCGACAGTTCTAACGTTACAACGATCGCGAGAAAAAAAATGAGTTTCATAATTAGTAATAAATTTTGATGATGATTAAAGTAGCTCGGAATATAGAAATTCGAAAATGTATTATATATTTTTTTTTTTCGCGTTCATGATCGGATTCGATTTGCGCAATTGTTGAAAGATTTATTTTCTGCCCAGCCTACAACGGAATCGTTTACATTTAGGATATATTTCTAGCAATGTAATAAGCATAGGGGAATATGGCTTTATACAGATAAATAATAATAATAATCCCTGATCCACCCGCTAATTGCTTTTTTCGACATTGTCGTAATTCCTACATAACACGAAATACACAAATCACAACTATTCGAAGTGAAAATGTTATAAACATCAACCCGGCTTTCAATTTTGATTTGATTACGATTTATTATAACTCGACACTATTTTGCGATTAATCATCCTCGCAACAATTTAATTTATTCGATGGCTTATTTAATGGATAAAAATTAATTGAAAATTTTCACACACGCGATTAACGACAAGCCAACGAAATATCGAGCTGCCGTCTGCGAACCGAGTTTTGAGAGGACTGACGATCCAAGCAACGGTTCGACCGAATTAGAAAGTTACTGGGACACTTTTCCAAATTTTTTTTTTGTTCCGCATCCCCCGAGAAAAGCTTCGTCTGTCGGTCGAAGGGTTACATACCGTTCGAACTTAACTGTAGTATAATTTTTTTGCTCTTTGCCATAAATCCAACGGTCCGGTTCCCATGGGTTCGACCATTCCGAATTTTTTTTTCCACTGTAACTGGAAAAATAGAAATTTTGACCCAAATCTTGACTCATAGCCTTCGTGCGTTCTTACCGAGCAGCCTTTCGGAGTCATGAAATGTTTTTCCGCACAAGGTTCTTCTCACCATTTTTTCTACCCTTGCAAGGAAAATAAACCAATTTTGTTTTCTATCGTCCCGGCACAGAATAACCCATATTAAAGGGGAAAAATATATATAAATTAACCTTAGACCGAAACGGAATTCGTCTGCCGTAATATTACTCAACAATTATTACAAGGTAAACATGGATTCATATTTATATACTAATAATGTGATAATTATTATATTATGATATTTGATATACCGTATGTATGTTGTAAATTGTTTTATTATTTAATTATATGTCATATTATATAATATAATATTTTATATATAAATGTATTAGAATTATTCAACGGACTTTCTTCATCCACCGTTTTTGCAATTCGCTTACGGCGATTTTTATTCGCAACGCTGCAATTGTGGCATATAATTCCATGCGAGGTCTTCTAATGCAGTCTGAAGAAGAAAATGGCAGATATGATACGAACGGTGAATCCTTAACCTATAGAACGGAAGAGGCTACACTCTCTTCCGTTCCTCTCTGGCGAACACCGAGAACTGTGCAATTACTCTTTCCACGCCGCATCTCTGCGAGAGAGCTCGCTATTCTATTGACATAGCGAGCACGAGAATATTACCCTCCATCTTTCCGACTCCATCTTGGAATTGCTAATAAAATTTGAAATATATCTCCCATGCAAGACAACTCTTGCCGTATATCGCGTATCGATTTTCTCGGTTAATCTTCACGCAAACCTGCACCGAGTTAAATTTGAATTACGTTCATATATTTTTTCGTCCGTTAAATATTTTTCATGAGTAATAAATTATTTCACTTCAAACTTTACTTTTTGCACGAATTTGATGTTTTTTTTTACACATCGTTATTGCGACCGTTACGCCTTTAGGAAGATGGGAAATTATTTTTTTTGCATCTCAGTTATAGACCGATAAGTGATGGAATCTTTTTTTTAAAGACTTATTTTTAGACCTGTTAGCAGAGTCCTTACCTGCGTGCAGATACGAGAAATTTTATGAGCAGCAACTTGTTGATCCTCCGTCGAGCCCATGCATCAAATGTCGAAACGTACGACATCGAAAGTCGCTTCGTCGATTCATCAATTCGATGATTTTACCTTCATGCATTTTTTTTTCTTCGTTTTTGTTTTAAATTTAGCATAGATAAGATAAGATGCCTTTATTTACAGAGATACACGTACATTTATACATACATTATGTTCGGACAGCTAATCATAGGCTGGATTGTTTTTTTTTCACTTCGTTTTTTTCTTTATTTACGTTTAAGGGATTTTTTTTTCGTCGTCGTTCCTTAACTATCTATAGCTCTCCTCCCTACGGTATCAAAAAAGCAAACTTTTTCATTGAAGTGGTGTAGTGTCGGTTTTTCATATAGACTCGTCGCGTTGGGCATCGTGAGACACAAAAATGTTATTCATGTCGATCGTATTGGAAACACCGAATACGTGTCAGACTATTGTAACGCGATTACACAACGAGATGTAAACCATGGAGTCGCCTGTGCGATTTCAATACAACCATATTCTTCTCTTTGACTTAAAATCGCTATCATTATTTACACAAATTACGATTTATTAATCAAATAATAAGAGGAAAAAAAATAATAATTAAAGAAATTACCGGATGTGTCAAATTACCGAAAATACTCCATAGCAATTGCAGAGGAATAATATTCGCACATTCACGCAATTTGTTTTTGTAAACGACGCTTCGAAATTCTGAAGATTTGAAAATCAAACAACAATAATAGAAAACAAATTGAAAAAAAAAATGCGGTTGGGTATAAATGCAACAGCACTCGACATTCGAGTGAATTATCTCGTGGAAATAAATACTAGAGACTACGTGGCCGAGGGCGGTTGCATAGTGATAAATTTATATTCGAGATCGTGACGAGTCGTAATAAGACCGAGAATTAAGAACAATCGATAACTCGGCGAGTCCGCGTGCGTGGTATATCGAAATTGTGCTCAACAAAGCGTTTCCCGGTCTGGCCGACCATTTCGAAAATTTTAATCGGCTTATCAATTACTTTGGCACTAATTAAACATACGTTAATTTTTATTATTTTTTATTATTGCACTTCGATACAAGAGTGATCGTTTTTTTTTCTTTCTTTTTTGTGTTTGTGCTTCGTTATCAATTTATTTTTCGATCTGTTAAAATTGATATTTTTATTATTTACAAAAAGACTAACTACACTAATGGGCGTGATTAAAATTCGACTACGTTACGGAGTCAAGCTAATGTACGCGAATAGATTTTTTTTTCTTTTTGCCAAAGAAGAAGAACACAAAGATACTTGCCAAAATGTTTTTTTTTTTTTTTTCGTGTGCGGCGAATAAATATTCCAGATCCCCTTTGATTAGTATCGATGTTTAATCGAACCGTTTAAGTTCGCATTCCATGTAAATTCGTGCCTAGAGGGTTTCGTGTTGCGTCGCACGATGGTACGAGTGATCAAGGGGATACTTGGAGATACGGGAAATGGATGAATGGTGAATTTCTTTTTTTTTTTTCGATTGAGAGAGAGTGAGAGAGAATTGAACGCCGCAGCAGGGATTTATGTACGTCATGTCAGAACGGCTATCATCGGATCAAGACAATATACACATTTAATAACACGGTTTTTTTTGTCTCCTTTATGAGTGGATCATTGTTTCTTTATCATCATTATCATCGTCATCATCACCGTCATTCGTTCGTAATATAGATAATAATAATAATAATAATAATAATAATAATAATAATAATAATAATAATAATAATAATAATAATAATAATAATAATAATAATAATAATAATAATAATAATAATAATAATAATAATAATAATAATAATAATAATAATAATAATAATAATAATAATAATATTGTAGGTTTGATAGTTACATACAAAAACAACACACAATAAAAACAATAACATAATATTAACGTGACGTTCACAATAATAATTAATAATAATAATTAATCGTCTTAATAACCTTAAAATCTTGTTAAACATTGTCCTCGACATAATAATTATCACTAATTACAATTGTGGTATTTAAATTTTTTTTTTATACTCTCGCATTTCACTCGTTTCATCCCTCAATTATTATTAATTTTTTTTATTCAATGCTGCAAAAGCTTAGCGGATGACTGGCTCGCGAACGCGTTATCAACTCTCGAATCGCACTCAGCGTTCACATTTATACCTCACTTGTTTATTCGTACAGTAATAGTAATATCTATCGGCGTTACATAATACAATAACCATATTTATCGTGGCGGAACTATACAGCATTTATCGATGCGATTCCCAGTTGCACGGGATTCGCTCTATATCGTTTACATTGACGTTGATTTATTTATTTTTTTTTTCTTCTTTCTTTCTTGTTTTGAAATCTTAAAGATCCTCGCTATCGCGAGAAAATCATAGTCACCATCATCACACCGATGATGACTGACTCATGATCGACACTGAATCACGCACTTTCACACGTACACGCACACGAAAACACACGCAACGCGACAATATATATAATAACTCGGGAGATCTCGAGGTCTCGTCGTCACGTTTTCCGCGATTCAGACGACCATTGTCAATTTTCGTTCTTTTAAAAAACGCCGACTAATCTTTACTTATTCATTTATTTCAATTTTTTTTTTTGCCTTAAAAAAGAAAAAACATTTTTTTTTAATATATGCTCGAACAAATTCTTTAATTTTGCGTTTAACATCATTCGCCCAATTGGGTCTTTCGTTTCGTTTTAACAAAAATTCGGTAAAATCACGAAATTGTTTTTATTTTAGCGAAAATTTAACGAAAATAATTATCAATCACTGGGAAAAACTTTTGGCTCGGTAATTATCTTTCGGCAAGCTTCGAAATAATCTCGAAGCGGCGTTTCAAAGCCGCGACGATGTTCTTGCGTATCCATCGAAAACATTTTTTTTTCTTCTTTTAATCGGCTGAATTAAATTTCATTCATAAGACTTATTATTAACGAAGAAGAAGAAGAAGAGCGAGAGCTGCATCGGTTATCGACTATCGTTACCCGAGTTTTCCTACGGAAAGGGCTCAAAGGTTTTGCCATGGCCCGTTTACATTTTCTTTTTTTTTTTTTTTTAATTTTATACTCTCTTAAGTACAACTTTATTATTTTATGATAATTATCGTTTTATCGACGACCCGTCACGAGTCTCGAATGCAAGGTTGACGAAATTATCGTTTATTTCAAAGCTCAAACACTTTTTTTTTCACGTTCCTTCTCACCCTTTCTCTCTCTCTCTTTCTCTCTTCTTCTCATTCTCTATCGCAATAGGATTGCATTCATTGGTAGGTAAACGAGTACGGCCGGTTGCACGGTGAGAGCTACACTAAATAACGCCCGACTCTCCACGATCTCTTCCCCACGCCCTCGAGCTTCAACGCTAAATTTAATTCATCAATTTTTCATCGCTACATCGTTAATATCTAATTGTAAGTTTAATCGTCGGTGGCCGGACGTTCGAGACCGCCGCGTTGATACTACTCGCGCCGCTTCGGCCAATCGAAGTTTTGAGAAGTAGAAAGCAGGAATGGCGAATTATCGAAAGTCACTTTCGAGCGGAGAAAATTGACAAAAAAAAATTGTCTACGATAAAAATTGTACGAGACACTGCGATCGCGGAAGATGCTGTGCGTTCCGCTGACGGTAAATGCGGATGCTCGAACGGCGGAACCGCGAAACCTCTTGACATTGCTCTCCATTATTTTCCATTCCTTCCCTCTCTTTCTCTCTTTCCTTCGTTTTTTTTCTTTTTTTTTCTTTTTTTTTTTTTTTTTTTTTTCATCTTACGCCGGCACACAGGCCTGTCTGTTCGGAGCAGCGGAGCGTAAATCTCCTCGTCACGGTCTCGTGCTTTCGAGCGAAATGGCCAACGACCGACGCCGTTGCCTCCCGGCGATGCGTCGTAGTAGAACTCCGTACCCGATGCTTTCGAATTTTGATTTCAATTTTATTTACATTAACCCTTTCCGTGGCAATCTCGGGTGAAATTGACCGAAAAACAGGAATTTTTTTTCTTTCTCTCTACGGATGAATGGATCGAGTGTCAAGTGGGTCACTTTTTCGTTCAACTAGATAGAAAATGACGTCTCGTTTGTATTTAGTACCGCGAATGATTTCTCGCGAGTCTGTTTCAAATAATTTTCCATATTGAATCTTCCACGAAATACTTTTTGTTTGAAATTTTGGTGTTTATTTTTTTTTTGATGTATTGAGATAATGCTGTTTCTGGAAATGCAGGATATTTTTTAATATCAGATGCAAGTACACGAAATCGTGAACTTCCGAAGGGTTTCACATTTTTCGCCATAGAAATATTTTCCTCCTTTTTTTTTTCTTTATTAAAATGATATTTAATTGTTGCAAAATGGAATAAAAATGTATCGTACGTGAGAAATTGTCCCGAAAGGTTCAATCGTCAGCAAGTTTACCGGCAATTGCCCAAAAGATATTGAAAATTTCGGCGTTTGAATCGAGAAAAAAATAAAAATAAAAAACGTGATGGCCCAATTTCGTCGATTGCGTCCAGCCAACCAGCCATAGGTCATTCCGCGCCTGTCATTTCGAGCTCGGCCGCGACGCCCCTAACTGTAGCGTCGAAACCTCGCGTTGGAGTTTTACATTCGTCTCTTCGTGGGAGCCCATTGGCCCATCAGGAAGGAAAGCCGATAAATTTGTTTGCGGGCAAGTCGGCAAGAGCGTGAAGAGACACCGGGACGACTAATTTTACACTATTCAATTAATAATAACTCTACGTTCGTTCAACTATTATGTATAAGTTCGAGAAATACTATCGATTTACGGGTTGGACAGATTGCTCGGAGATCGTCGCGCACTGCACTGCACTGAAAAAAACCGATCCGACGTCTCTCACTCTCTCCCTTCACACGCTCTTCATCCAATTATTTTATCTCAATTTATCAATTTTTTTTTTTCTATCCACCATCATTCCTAATCTCACTCATTCTCTCATTCGCTCGGCCGCATTTTCTCCATTTCCTCAACGTAACTCGGCCCGGGTTACACGGTTTCGATACATAATATTATTAATCGTCTATAAAGAGTGTCACTCGACAGAGTCTCTCTCTCTCTCTTATTCTCTTTTCATCTATATTTCTCCCGTAACAGAGAATCCAACCTCGATGCTACCAGCGACCTTTTTTTTTTTTCAATTAATACATAATATTCATATACTATGTATATTTATATATATATATATGTATAATCCATATGTACCTGTATGCGTAGGTGCGTATGCTTCACTATGCTAGTAACGATTTCTCTGGGGTTGTCTGCCGCGTACTTCCATTCGCAATGGCGACCGTCATTCCACCGTTCGAGTCGTCGTTCGATTCCGCGTAATGGGCAATTCCCCGACCGTTGTTGGGCGAGGATTCAGGCGGCAAGACCGTGACTAGTCTGATGCTGATGATGGGTCACGTGAGCCAATTGATGATGTGAGCTCGTGTGATGCGGATGATAAGAATGCGAGGACGCAGCGGCCGCGGCTGCAGCGGCTGCCGCGGCGGATGCTGCACCGCTACCGCTGCTGCTGCTACCGCTGGTCACGTGGACCGAACCGAGGCCCGAAGTAGTCAGTTGGGGCTGAGAAGCATGAAGACTGTGATTGTGACCGGAACCCACGAGACTGTGACTACTGACAGTCGCCGAAACCCCACCGACCGACGAATGAATGGACGACGACGCGTGATTGTGCGGATGGTGACCGAAAACCACCCCAGAGAAAGCCACGGGTCACTGATGATGCTTGGCCGAACCATTGACGTGATGCGTCTGACCCGATTGCACGTGATGACTCGTAGCCCCGTGACCACCAACCGGATGATGATGACTTCCGCTACCACCCCCATGATGATTCGCATTGTTCGCCGTACTGTTGTTGTTATTGTTATTATTATTGTTGTTTTGTTGTTGCGTCTGACGTTGACTGTTCTTTTTGTTTTTCATACGACGATTTTGAAACCATATTTTGACCTGTCGCTCGGTTAAATTGAGATTTCGCGCCAATTCCCAACGTTTTTGCTTCGAAACGTAAGCGTTGTAGAGAAATTCTTTTTCGAGCTCGAGGGTTTGGTACTTCGAGTAGGGTTTGCGTTTCTTTCGTACCGTTACTTGACCCGTCCACTCGAGAGGATTCGACGCCCCGCAACCGACCCCCATTCCGGCGACGCCGACTCCCACGCCGACGCCCGCCAAAGAAGCTGCGGGAAACAAGGAAGATGGGGAGGAACCCCACATCACTTAACACAATTAGTATGTCGATATTTGGTTTTTCTGTTGGAACAATTGCATATTAAATCGGTTGATTATTGTGAAACGTGTATATTGTACGGTGAACAGATGATGGATGGATTACTTGTGCTAATGAATTCGTGCAAATGAAAAAATGAAAAAAGATTTTCGAATCTGTGAATTTCTGTGGATTCGACGGTAACTTTTTTACAATTTATTCAGTCAAATTGAAGTTTTATGATCCGTAGCCGAGTAAAAGCAATATTTCAATGAACCGTTGAGCAATCCATTTTTTTTAATAACGTTTTTTTCTAAATATATTACCAATACTACTAATTAAAAACTGAGATATATATATTTATTCAAAAAAGATCAATTTTTTAACGAAATATAATAAATTTAATAATCCACCGGTTCAGTAATTTTTCAATTTCATTTTTTTTAATATTACGATCATGCAACATGTATATAATCCTAATTAGTACGAATGCATGATGAATCAAAGCATGAGGAGGGAGATACGGCGGCAGCGGGGATTACGAAGAAATATAAAAGTAGCGGGATACGTCGTTCTGGATATTTTTACGAAGTGGCGCCACTAGACGGGCCAGCATGACGTTAATTTTGGACCGGTTCTAGCTCCGTAGTTCGGAGTCACGAACGCGTATTCAACTCGCTCGAAGAACGTTTTTTCGTGAAACGGTTAGTAGCGAGGATTTGAGTTGCAGCTTGAATACCGAGTCCCGGGGCGAACTAAGCTCGATACAACGTTGTGACGGAACGAGAAAGGAGCACGAGCGTGCGAGCGTGTGTCTGGCTCACGTATATGGTCCTCGAGTCCCGAGGGTGACGCACTCGCTCTTTTCCTCGTTTCCACCGTCAGTCCGCTCGCTCCAAGTGTAACGAAGCATAACGAAGTATAACGAAGTATAACGAAGTACAACGAAGCGCGGTGAAGGAAATTTTCCGGACGTCTGTGGATATAAATGCACGTCTCGTGATGCACATGCGTTCTAGGAAGGATGCTGGATAAGAGATGAATTGGGAATCTTGTTTGGGCAAAATAGATGATTTTTTTAGCCGAAAATGTTCTCAAGATCTGATAAAAAATTCTTGAACCTCTAATAGCCGTCAGAATACGATAATAATTTGTCGAATTAAAAAATAAATAATATATTTCGTTCGATCTGCAATTAATAAGAACGAAAAAAAAACTGTTGATTGGATCAAAGCAACGTATTACCGAGAAAAGTTTCACTTGCCAAGTTGCAGCATGAATTTCGCGATGAAGGAAAAAAGCGCGACCGAGTTTTACGAAGCAGGCTGAATTCCCGATTCGCCGAGCGGTACCTTTGATCTCGCGGTAAGCACAACCGAGTTTCCAACATACGCATACACGCGGGGATAGCAAAAGTATGAGTAAAGTTACAATGTAATAATTTGTATCACAAGCAACATTTGAAATAACGATATTCTCAAGCGAATAAACGTATCATAATTATTCACATGCTCGCGGCTCCGATTTGCATATTAGCTCCCGGTGAGTAAACCGTCTCATTTAACTGCCCTCCACACTTTCAACCGTGGCTCGCTCGATCGCGTCTCACACCATGGGTTTCGTCTCACTCCGACACACCCGAACGAACTGTCTACCGACCCCGCGATTGCCTAAGCGGCAAGAATTTATTGCACACTAAAACGTGGAAATATGCAAATTATTTAACAAAGGTCAGGATTGTCAGGGACGACGATGAGTTCGGGGTCTCGACTCGGGCCAGCTAGAACGACGCCACCCATAGAAGGATCGACGTTTAATCGAATAACGAATCAATTAACTTCACAGTTTATACAAAACCCCCGTGACATTCTGCCGAAAACGTCATCGCCTGCTTCATCGTTGTGACTATATCGCTCGTTCATGATTGATCAAATCGCTAATTGACAGTTATTTTACGGTAATTGGAGAACGTTGTTCGTCGACGAATTAATATTTGGAACACTGCTTTGGTTTTTCATAATTGTCTTGCGCGACGCGATTGGTTTGTTTCAAAGGTAGAGTGAAATAGTTATTGAGACCATAGATTATTAACCCTTCACCGGCTGACTGGGTGGAATCCACCCGTTTTATTTTCGTTTTTATCTTTTTTTGAGCTTTTTTGAACATGTTGCCATTTAATTTCCTACAAATAAACTTTTTCTGCCTTACGAACAATGTGCAAAGCATATTTTTTATTTTTTCAAATTTCTTCGGACGGATAGTTTGCTCACAATCGTTCTTTAAAAACTGACTGAGTGGAATCCACCCAGTGTGACAGTGAAGGATCAAATTTTACTCCATCGAAATGAAAGAAAATTGAAAAGAAAATTTTCATAGTGAAAGACGAAAAAATTGGTTGAAAAAGTACCCGAAAATAAACGAAAACGGTATTTGGGATAAGAATAGATCACAAACTATAGTCGCATGCTGTAGGAATGCCGCGAGTATTCGTGCGCGTAGTGAAAATAGTAGGGGGTCGGCTAGCGGGGCTGAGTGACGGTCGTAGATCGTACAAAAAAATGTAAGAGGCATTCCGCTGGAAAGTGGAATGGTCGCGTGAGACGAAAGCGTAATATTCGTGCTTTTGGCCAAGTCGATAAACGACGATACAAGACTTTTGTCTCTCGATATCGACCACAAAAATAAAAAACCGACGATCAACACGAATCGGGAATCGCAAAAAAAAAAACAAAAAATAACCAAACAAACTAATAGCAAAACGTTATGATTATTTCCGTCTTCGAGAAAACTTATTCCGTCCTATTTCGCGGTTCGATCGTTCGACCAAATTGTTGCGGAGCTTCGCGAGACGAAAGTTTTAAGGGAAGAGCAATCACGAGCGAGCGAGTGAATGCAGTCTCGGAAATAAATTCATACGGCTATCATGCGGTTGCTGTCCGAGAGGATCGTAAATCGTTGCGAATCGCTCGACCGTGGTAGACGGTATGGATTCATCTGTAACTGTACAGCTGCGTATATATGTACCATATACATATATATATTCATGTTACACGGAGTAGTCTCTCCGTGGCTCATCTCGGCCCACTTCTCGTGGCCCCCACAGTCCTCACGACTTACTGGATGAGACGAGCGAAGAGATAATGCAGCTGCCATCTATTGGCCTCGGCGAAAAGCACTTTCGACGTATACGACGTCCGCTGGCTCGCTACTTTGTAGCACTATCGCTCCGCTGGTGGACGCGCGGCCGGGCAGTGGAAAGAGACGAGTTCGACCGGTGGGGATATAACGGCGGGAGTCCCGTGAAAGCCCGTTAGTCGTTTGTCGAAGAAGGAAAACGCGAAGAAAACCAAAAAAAAAAAAAAAAAGAATGGAAAATAAAGAGAATAAAAGAAAGATGAAGAGCTCCCAAAGAAATTGCTAAGAACAAAAAATTGAAATAGAAGTAACCGAGATAAACGACGATGGTTGAGTAGTTCGTTGTTTGGCAATTCCGTAGAAACGAAGGGACAATCGTGAACGAACGTTTAAAGCGCGTAGAGATCAACGAGTAACAACGCTATAGTACTACTACTGCTACTATATTGTCGGTAGACCGTTAACGTAGGAAGAGAAAACGGAGGCCCCATCCGTACGGGTCATGGAACGGATCAGCTGATCGGGAGGCGCGCGCCAGGGTTTACGAGTTACGGCCGCCAATAAACCCCGACGCCACAGCCGCTCCCGCCTTCGCCGAGGTATCGTCGGGTCCTCGTCCTCTCTCCCTCGCCCTGTTTCTCTCCATCGCTCTCGCGTTGTCGAGATTGGGGCGACGTTTCGTCGAGGCGGTCGGCTACGCACTCGACAACACGGCCCTTGGTCTCACGAGAAAAGCTCGTACTCCGATAACGGAGATCGCGGAAACTATATCAGGAAATATTCGAGATTTGCTGGAATGCGGATAGAAAAAAAGGGTAGATCTGATATCCGCCCATACATTCAATCGAGATCGCCGGACGAGCGTCGAATCATGGCCCCATTTCAATTTATTATCGTAGAAGCGCATACTTTGTATAAAAAGGGCACGCGGAAAATTTTGAATTGTGATTTCGTATGATCAGCTATTTACACAAAAAAAAAAAAAATAATCCAAAAAGTATGTATAAAATTGGAAATAACCGAAAATGTATACGTTCTTGAGAAAAGGGTCTTCAATACTTGTTGGCCGTTAATTTCACAACTATTAATCAAAACGGTGTCAGCCGAGGTCTGGAGAGGGAGGCGGAGTTGCGTAAAGTACCGTACCTACGAGCGAGTTGAATTACGACGAGGAAAAGCGCGTTGGGTTTTTACGACCCCGCGTTTATACCACGAGGGTCTGTCAGTTTAAAAGGCGGGGAGGGAAAGCCCGGCGAGGATATGGCCCGAAGACCACGCGGTATTGTGTTCCACGTTGTCCATGGTTTACTTTTACACGGGTATTAAGCTACGAAGTGGCAAGGACGTATGGTAAAGATGACGATGTTTGCAGTCGTAACAGTTGTCGAAATCGATGCTTACCTGGTGTTGGATAGGGGCTCGACGTCACGGGTTCGGGTGCCCCGTAATTCCTTAGACCACCGTAACCGTCATGCGGAAAAGCTCCTTCAGCCGCAACCATGGCGGCGACTCGGTCCCGGTCGTCGGCCGCCGATGGCGTCAGGTACGAAACCCCCGCCTGCGAATGGGGATGATGATGGGCCGATGTGTCAACCGCGTGATGATGCCTCGACGTCGCGTACGGCGAATAATTGCACCAGGTTTGTGAAAAACTCTGATGACAAGCGGAAACGGTGGGATCGGAACTGGCTCCAACGCCCGATGACGAGCCTCCGCCCGTTGACCTCGCGGTTGCTGCACCGCCACCCGAATTGTACGATTTGTAGTCGGAAGCGGTCACACCGGCTCCAGCGGCCGCCGTGGCCGCTGTAGCTGGTGACCAAAAGCTCAGTGGACCCGCCGTTTTTCGGCTGTCCCTCGACGAGCCCGAACCACCCGTTGCCGGATCGGCGAGGTTGTAATAGGTCGGTGGATTAGCGGTACCGTAAGCTTGATGATGATTCAACGCGTCTCCGGCTGTGGTCGACGAGTAATGGGTCTCTTGAGGATTGTGAGGACTGTAACTCCAACCACCTTGGGAACCTGCCGATGACGAGTGCGAGTGTCTTATGACACCCGCGGCTCCTCCGGGAGCACCGGTGGGTTCGACACAGGGTACTTCTCCGTAAGTGGAACCTCCGGCTGGAGTCGCGGTCAGTCTTTTCGCGGGGATGTGGAGAGGTCCGGCTGCGCTGTTGCTCGCAACCGAGGAGGCGCTCGGCGAGGTCGAACTCGCGCTCGCTGTTGGTACTGGGGCCGATGCTGTTGCTGCGGAACTCGGTGCACCCGGTGAACTCGGTGTCGTCGATTGCTGCTGTTGCTGTTGATGCGATCCTGGTGTTGGTGCCTGTTGTTGTTGTTGCTGTTGTTGTTGTTGTTGCTGCTGTTGTTGTTGCTGTTGCTGCTGTTGATGATGTTGAATGGAGACGAGAGACGAGGTCGGGGGTACAGGCGGCGGACTCTCCTCGTAGAGGCTGCTGTTCATCATGGCCCACCAGCTCACCCCGGTGGAATTCCCCGCTCCGGTGGCTGTGCCCATTGGCGTGATCGAGCCAGGGTGGCCCACGCCGGAGCCGCATAGCGGCGCGGCGTGCACATTGTCGTACAGGGTCGCCGTCGAGCAAGCCACGTGTTCGGCGATGGTGCAGATGGTGACGGTTTTTGCACGGCACAATTATAAGATCGTTAGGCGCGATCGCGTCACGGGTATCCGTTTTTTTCGTTTTAACGGCGATTTATCCGATTCGGATTGAACAGCGATTTATCGATGACGTTGCAACGAGACGACGTTGATGGAGATGTCGAAGTCGTTGATAGCGTTGATGAAGAATCAACAAATCGGCACGGCAATGCGAATCAGCGTGGTCATAGCGCGGAACGTGCCGGTTTACGTTATCATGTCCGAAGGGAGAACGGAGCCGAGAGACACGAGGAAATAAATGAAAGCGCGTGCGATCGTTTTCGAGTGGGGATGAATACGAGCGGGGAGTTGGTTATGGATAGATGTGGACGGAGACACGAAGAACACGCGGGGGAAGGAGAGAGCGAGGAACGTTTGGGTGTCGGGAGAGAACGGCCGGGAGACAAATTCGAAGTCGAAGACGGAATAAGGCGAGAATGAGGGTTAGAGCGGGATGGAGTCAGGCTCGACGTGAGCGCGAAGGGTGGGAAGGAGAGGGAGAAGACCAGTTGGCGAAGAGCGACGACGAGGCCGAAGGTGAAGGAAGGAGCGAGAGAGCGGGAGAGCAGCGGGGTTCCAGGGGTAGGGTAGATCCGTGTGTATGGGTCGGGTATACGCGTGCGCGCGCGTATGTGCGTGTGCGTGTAACACACGAAACACCCACAATGTTGGAGCGCGTGTGAGTGCGCGAAGGCACGTACGAATGTGTTCGTACGCGTATGTGCGTGAGATCAGGCGGTCGCGCGCGCGTAGCGCCACGGCAGACAGGTGGAAGGGTGGCAAACGGGGGTGAGGCGGAGGACGGTCGGTGCGGGAGAAGGGGGAGTGGGTGGCGGAGATTCGAGTCGGGGTAAAACGACGGCGCGTGGGTAATCCCGAGACGAGTTGACGATGAGAGAAAAACGGGCACAACGTTTGACGGGCCGGTTATGCGTTCACCACGTGCCGGATTCGTTCGATATTTATCAATCGAAATATCGAATTTTTAAAATTTTTTTTCCATTTTTAATTTCGCAGTTGATCGTTGACGTTTGGTTGAAACAATTGTAGATTAGATCCAGACAGCGGAAGACATTCAGTTTGGTGGGGTTGCGATGAAACAAAAATAATAAAACACAGCGCACTTTAATATCGCGATTACACCCGCGTTATGTTATTGCGGATTGATAATAATGATGAAATTAATTTTTTTGATTTCGTTGGAGATGTAACATATCGTCGTAACACTTTGTTTTTGTTTTTTTTTCCATTAATCATCCTTTTTTTTTCTAAATTCTGAATTTCGGTAATTAATTAGAATGGGATGACACTTGGCAATTTTTTTTATCGTTTTCAAACAACCCTAATTAATTTCTAACGCATTGAGATCGGTGCGGTTCGGTGAATTCGCAAAGTTTGCGATGCTAGAGGACGGCGATGACGACGATGACGACGACGACGACGGCGACGACGCAACGTCGACAGCACTACGTGCAGCGAGCGCGTCGAGATAGTCACTGGCGGGACAGCGTGAGCGTCCCGCGCGGAAACCACGAGCCGCGTTTCACCACCACCGCCTCCTCCCCCGACGAAGACACTAGTGTCGTACTGCACAGCTGCATTTTACAGGGCCATGCGGAAAACTTCGTACGTAACACACGTAAACGAGAAAGTATTTTTGAAAAAAAAAAATAATAATAATCAAACGCTTGTTCCACGATTTATCTCGACATTCGCGACGACGACGAGAACGTTGGCTTATCAGACTGTCACTCTTGCATCGATGCAACGCACCGTTCAATGGTTTTTTATCCCGTGATTGATCCGTCAAATCAGCTGTTCGTCCTTTTAAATCTCGATAATCAACAAAAACTCCTTTTAGAATTGTTTATATTTTTTAGTTTCACTATCGTTGATACTATTACGACGGTAATTACAGTCCAGTGCCGAGAGCGAGAAGGCGAGCGCGAGAGGGTTGAAGAGTAGAGATGGAATAGACGACAGTATGTGAACGGACCACAAAGCTCAGACGTCCTTTCGCTCCTCTTTTTCTATTTTTCTTTTCTTTATTCTCAAGTATCTTTTATCTTCTGTCAATCACTATGAAGCTGCTCTCAGTAACCCCTTGCCCAGCACTGTTTTGCTCTCGTCCCCTCCTTCTATGTCCCTTTCTCAGGTACAAAATTCTGCACCGAGGGTTAAAATTTTTTTTCAACGTATATATACGTATATATCTGTATATATACGATTCTTTCGGATCCTCGGGTTGTACCGAGAAGTAATGGGGTAGCTCCGTCTATATTCGTGAAGTTGTAAAAATGTTAGGGACACGCACACACGCGCCACCCAGTGAAACGAGCCGCTGACGTAGCACACACGCATAAAGCGTCAAAAACCCCTCTTTCTTGTCGGCTAGCCTCGCTGAGCCGTACTGAGCGACAACTGAGCTCTGAAAGCGGTTCGTAGCCGTCGGACTCGAACGACGAGCCTGGAGTGGAACTCGAGCGCGATCTCTCGGCAACTTCGACAACCGAGAAACGCCGCCGCCGCGGACTTCCCCCACCCCCCGACTTACACCGACGTCGGAGAAACATACATACACGTATAAATACACGTACACGCAAATACACGTGCACGCACACACAAGCCCGCAGCCACTCGTTTTCAACATCCCCGCGCGCCCTTGCTCGGCGTGGCCACGAGACGCGCGACTCTCGTGCACGCAGTCGATCTGGTTCCGATGTTTCCCTGCCCCCTCTGGCACACCTGCGATCCGAGCTCGACCAATCGCTCTCCCATTCGCCACGAAACCGCGGTTTAATCGATTAAATGGACTCTAATGAAACATAAGATTGGAAAAAAAACGTTTGCATCGTGAGGATTTTTTTTTTTTTGTGGATTGAATTTATTGTCGGAGAGCGGAGGGGAGATGATGATTTGTTTGTCGGGAGATCGAGTTTGAGCAATCGTTTGGTGAATGGAATTAATTATTATCATGGAATATCTTTGGCGGATGGAGAGATACGAATTTTTGAGATTTTAAAGGTGCGAGTTTGCGAAAAAAATTTGTAGGGGATAATTGGTATTTATTGGGTAAATAGGGGGTCGCGACATTTAGTTGGTGAAGAAAAATTATCAACGATCATTCCCCGAACAACGATAAAACTTAATTTGATCGATAATTTTTTTCTGAGCCCGATTAATAAGGTAACATGTTAATGCAGTCCAGAGATGGGCATTCATTCAATGAAAATACATTTAAAATACTTTCATCACTGAATTATCATAGATCATAATTGCCATTAAATTACAGAATCAATTGCAAAACATTAATTCACCCGAATTATTCATTATTATTATTGCACAAACGTGAAAATTCAAATTGTCGCACGAATCAAAATTATTTTTCTGGAAAAGAATTTTGAATAATTTTTCATTGAATGAAATGCCCATTTCCGGTGCAGTCTCGATCTTCGTCGCGTATCGGACGTCGAGCGGCAACCCTCGGTACAGTCGCCCTTATGGGCGCCGTGGTAGCGGTTACAGAGACCATCGCCGGTGTACCGTTAGGCGTTTACGCGCGTACTACGAAACACGAGGTCGGTCGGGCGTCCGCCCCGTCAGAACTACCGTCGAACGATACGTCACGGGTGTATTGTGCAGTCTAAATCTCAGTACTTTTATGGGTACTAAAGTAAAACGGTCTGACAACAACTCCGTCCAGCACGCCTCCGTTCGGATTACCCGCGAGTCGAACCGCGCACACGCTCGAGACCCCGGAAAGGGCTCGTGGAGAGAGGGCGGTCGTCGTGATTCGCCGCTTCGGTGATTGTCGTCGCGGTGGG
Organism: Sussaba pulchella; assembly: GCA_963971145.1. Lineage (NCBI taxonomy): Eukaryota > Metazoa > Arthropoda > Insecta > Hymenoptera > Ichneumonidae > Sussaba > Sussaba pulchella. Next base: position 9,400,282 of record OZ020171.1, on the reverse strand, counting down.
GGCGATTTTGTCGCGGTAATAATTGCCGACTGAAACTACGTGTAACGAGTTACCACTCGACGCTTAGTGCAGCAAGAATATGTAATCGTCTCATCGTCATTGTCGTCGTCATTCACTTGCGTATGTTCGACTACTCTCCCGATCGTACGCTCATTTTCGCGGTTTTATGTTATATCACTGGACCGGATTCACTTCCGGGGTTCGTTTCGTAACACTTGCCGAACGATTCATCTTTTATTCGCTACTACTGAACCGTCTATTGAGTAATCTCAAGGTTTCTGAGAATAATTATAGTTATCTTCGACCGTTGGCGACGTATTTCGAGGGTTCATGTACTGGAAATAGAGATCGGTTACGATCTGTTTGCAATTTCGAAGAATTTGAAGAGATTCGGGAAAACAGATCCGATTGGACTATTCGGGGGAAAGCGAATTTTTATATCACTGTATTTTTATCATCAATCATTCGAAATTTTTATTCTGATGACAAATTAATAAATCATTGAAACGTCCTCCCTCCTAGTTGTCATTTTTTAAATTCATATTTAACTTCAATTCAAGGTTCCTAAAATAATCTCGAACAATTATAAACGATTGTGTCGTGAAAAATACGATTCAACCAAAGCAAAATGATTTTATCCAGCTACTAAAACTTTAATAACCGCAATTAAAACTTTCATCCGGATAAATGCCTCTGACCCGTTTCGTCAGAGTTCTCTACCCAAACCAATAATAATTTCTCCCATCGCGCATCCGCAAACATCGCCGTTACCGCCCGAAAAATCAGTCATCCGTTGTTCATACTACTGCGAATCGGTCTCGTCCAACGTCGGTTGTACTACTTGCGTATCGACACCGGATCCTTTTTGGAATTCCTCGCGTCGATTAGACACATGCGGTTCTGCCAATTAGCTCGACCATCGTAGACAACAATCCGGTAATACGATATACTCAACAATGTCCGTCTTGAAAAATTAGTAGAGCTTGGAAATTAGCGCGACGTACGGCTTCCACACATTATAAATCTCAATTGGCACAATTAGAAGACCACGGCAAAGTCGTCTGGTCAGTCTGTACCACACGCGAGATAAACAATAATCGTCGGTACTGTCACGTACTACTTGTTGTTGTGTCGTTGAACATTTTTTTTTTCTCCAACGTGGAATCGGTGTCATAATATACTGTTACGCGCTATACGCGCCGCTACCAACTACACGCTCGAGAAAACCCCTCGTTGCAGATATACGAGTTACTCGTTCGTTTTACGCTACAACCGCAATCATGAATGGAACTTTATTGCTATTCTTTTACTCCGCGTAGTTACGTTTCGCCGTAATGCACAATTTACCAACCGCACCGTCTATATCTCGATGTCCTTGTAACTTTGTGTTGTTCGCTAATCGGAATATCCTTCGACTCTACAATGCGAGCTTGATAGTTGATAGAATAATTTTTTTGCCATCGTTCTGCGTTTGAAATGATCGAATTGCCAAGTGTCACCGTTCGTAATTAATTATTCGTTATGAAATTGTTGTGATGAAATCAATGTGATGAAGGATATTGAGAAACGAAACCTACCTTGTAAACTGGCCAGGGTTGCAGGCGGGAACACGCGTGAGAGCCTGAAATGTTGGAAAAAAGTCACGGATCAGTGAAAAATATAAGATTTTTTGTTTTTTTTTAGTCGTGGAACAGATGTTGCCGATAAACCCTTGGAAATAAATCTTAATGGTCGAAATCTCGAGGTTTTCCTTGAGACGACTCAGCTACCACCACAAAATGCTATTTCCGGAAACCTTCATTCACAAGAACGTCATTATAAAGAATATTTTAAAATCTTTGGCGAAAGTAATTGATAATCACTCACCTGCTGCACAGCTCGAACGGGTGAAACGTTTTCTCCACGGCGCCGAACACTTTGAAGCCTTTTATGCAAAACCTCGCGAGGGAAAATGTCAGCCTGAAAGCAAATTAAATATTTTTCAAAACGTTTTTAAATCGAAATATAAGAAAATAAATAAATAAACGATGAGAAATAAAACGAAAAAAATCTGTGAAATTAAACGTAAGCTTCGTAAGTAAGATTACTGTGGATATTCCCATGGGCGTGATATAACGTGTCACCACGACTTTTATACAGTGCTTAACGGTTCGTGCCGCACCAGGTATAAAGTTCCATTGCTTGTATCGGCGAGCTAAAGCGACCCCTGAAACTGGACCCCGGGGTACGCTCTTTCATGGCGGTCAGCGGGGTCAGTCTGGCTTTCTTCCGCCTTGGAAATAAACTCGACAATTTTATCAACCGCGATAACGAAAACACATTGACTTAGCTTTACGCAATGGCTGTTAGAAAAAAAAATGGATGGCAAAATATTTTGGCAGATAGAAACGAATCGTATCCAATGATTTTTATAGCTTCGAGGAATTCGATTTTCGTCCCTCAACTATCTTCACCCTCCGTATGAATGTTGAATCGAGAGGAATACCCGGCTCATGCCGTGGGAGGCGAAGGAGTGAAGCGAAGCCGAGAGTCTGAGGATTCGAGAATGGATGGCCGTATAGCCGATCTTGCTCGGTCGCACTCGAGACGCGGGCAAGTGCAGAGGCAAATCTCTGGGGGGGTTGTCGAGTTTACGGGCCCATCCGTCGTGGGGTTGGAGATATAGCTCGCACGAGAACCGAGCCTTTGCAAGAGAGAAGGAGGAAGAGAGAGAGAGAGAAATAGAGACAGAGAGAAAGGGAGAGAGAGAGTGTTATGTCCTCCGGAGTTCGGGAGATATATGTACCTCATTCGATCACCCAAGGAGGCCGAGAAGTGCTTTATTAACGCGGTTAAAGGCCTCTTTCTCGGATACAGTACTCTATCCAACAGATTGCGAAAAAATATGAAATAAAAAGCCGTTCAATATTTTCAATAATTAATTTCTAAAAATCTATACGACCTAGGATTCAAGTTTTCATTTTTCTGTTAAGCTTCAAGTGGAGTGTTATATTTTTATTTTTTATTTTTATTTGACGTCCAATAGTTTGCTAAATAAGGGAGGATGCTCGGGTTCGCATATTTTCCGGAATTTTTAAGATATTTTCTAAATATACTATTTAAAATTATTTAAAAAACATTTTTGTATTGTACATAACAAGCCCTTTTCAATAATGACCCACATGATATATGAGATTGTAATGAAAATTTGTTTGAGTCCCTAATTTGCTCCCTCTTTTATTCTTATATCAATATTCTTTAGTGTAAACTAGTACAAAATATGTGGGTTAACAAGGTGTATTACGGATGACCGCACGAGAACAGACGACGACACAAGCAAGTGATCTTATAAAAGTTTCATTTCTCCTTTCGAGGTACGGAGTTCCAAAAACGTAACGCAAACTTGACCAGGGAAACAACTATTTGCGAAAAATTCGGCTCATCGTCGAAAAAAAATCATGAAACTGACGAAGGATAGTAACTTGGGTTGTGTTCCTAGCTTCGCCATTTTTTTCCTTTACAAATGATAGAACCAGATTTAACGGTACGTTGTGAGACATAAATTTACGAACAACTTTCTCGAAACTACCTAAATAGCGGACAGAAAAAAAATCACTTCTGTTCACGATACAAAATGGAGGCGTAACGTCTCGTTGTATAATGAAGCTCTACGAAATTCATCCCTCCCATGTATTATTAAAAGCGACGAGTCGTCGAAGGGCAACCGACGAGTCCTAATGGAATTTCTGCGGAGTTCAGTGGCGCGTCGCATTTTTTTTTTCATTTGAAGTTCAGTACGTGGGAAAAGAGAGAATATTTTTGTTCCTAGGTTCAAAATGCTGGTTCGAGGGTCGTTCGACGCGTGCGTCTCGTCTTGGTCTTTCACTCGCTGCAAATGGAAATCCCTCGGCAGGGGTTGTAATAATATTCGCGAGGGGTAGCAAGCAGTCATGAGCTCCGCGAGTTCTGTGTGATGTTGCGTAGCCCAGCGGAGATTGGTCGGTGACGACGCGCACTATGGCCGGACACGAGAAAGCTCTCTCTTGGCTTCCCTTCCGCTTCTCTTGGGCGCGTCGGGGTTATATGTGCGAGCGAGGGTTGATTCGGGTATGCGATATACCTCCGAAACCGCTACGAGAAAAGCAGCTGGCGAACGTGGAGCTCTTCGTCTGTGAGTCTGCAGACGAATTGCCGGATGATTAATAATTCATTAGTTTTTTTTGTACGCGAGCACAGACTGTTGCATTAACTCGGTGAAATTCACTGCGAACGGATCGTCAGTACGATGAAATATTTCCTAGGATTAATATTGAATATATTCGACTTCTGAAAATCGAACTCTTCGATATCCAGAGATATCATCCGCACGGCAAGTGATATCTTTAAGAAAAAAGGTATTCTGGGACAATGGCAATAGTTCCACCAAAATAATTTTTTTTTCATGAAAAAATGCATAAAAGTACCTCCATATACGTTGTAATTCATACTGTATAGTGTATTCTAATATAATTATGCTAGCATAGCTAAAAAAATCACGATAATCCCTTCATTTCCATGCAAACAACTAGATATAACCCCTTGATACCTTAAGGGCTCGGCTTTTTGTCATTTTGCCGAGTTCTAATAATATCCATTAAAACTTCTTTTTGTTAACAAGTAAGATTTAGATACATTCTTTTATTATCTCCAAATCATTAAGAATGTATTATTAGAAGCATAGCATTTTTTAAATTCTACATCGTCAGTAATCAATGACTGGCATGGCGTTTAATGTGTCAACCGCTGACTCTTTGCAAGAGTCATTTCCAACTCGCAAACAAAATGTCCCGTCTCACGAGAGATAATTATACGCAGCGAGCTCCGATCGAATCTAATAGTCAGTTCCAAGCGCATGCGCAAAAAATCAATAATATCATTGGCCGCAGCCATGTCACCCACCCGGGCGGGAACCCGCCACGACCAATCGTGTCACCGAGGGATCGCGCATGCGTTTTGGACACATATAACGTTTCAACTGACATTTATGGTTGTACAATAAAATTTTAACATATTTATCGTCAATGTAATTCCATATAACATATTTATCCATCCTAACTTCCTCGTTTAATTTTCCTTATCTTGTCTTTAAAAACACGCACGTGGGAATAACATATTTTAGTTGTATCATTTGATAGATAGCGCGATAGCATCGATATAAACAGAGATATATGAGGTATTCTGGCAACCGTTAGAAACTAAGAAAAATATGGTAAATTTTTCTCTCTTTTATTTGAAAGTCTCGCAGTCAACGACGATGAGTAATTCCGTTAGGTATACGCAGGTTCCGAGCCGCTTATTGCTGATACGCGTCGTCTGGTCCATCGTCTCGCATAGGTTCGATGTTAAAAGTGGTGTCAACGTAGTCATCGTCGAGACCTTGACCCGCGAAGAAGCCGGTGTACCACAACTGACATTAATTGTCCTCGAAGTGACATTAACGATCGATCTCTATAAGGGCGATGGACGCGGCCGAGCAACCGTAATGCCGGTTTACACGTTGGTGGCGCCTATATACACTTGCAAACGATATTTATCGGTTCTTCTATTATACTCCCCTCGTCCTTAACCCGAATAAATGCCATTCAATGGATCTTATAAGCGCGCCATTCCGATGTTTCAATGGTGCCTGACTATCGTCGTCGGGACGAATTACAAATACGTACGACGCAAAATTCAAATGACATTTTCAAATTACCCTCAATTTTTACGGAAAAAAATTAACTTTTACGCCACACGCCTATTTTTTTTCGATCAAATACCACACACAGACTATTTGACCTTCCATAAACTTTGATTGTCCACCATTTTCAATTGGGCCATGCGATCGGGTTGAAAAAATTTCCAAATATACATTGAACATTGTTAAATCAATTGACATTAATGAAACGGGCGATTGGAAATATTTACATGCATAAAAAATTCATGAGACAAACAACTTTTTTGAAAAAAAGTTCGCTTGCGTAAAAACGACCTTGTTTGGGGTGAAAGCATTAAAAAAATAAAAGATTGATCTTAAATTTATCGATGCTATGAAAGTAGACAACGAATTTTTTGTTTCCGAGTTTTTTAATTTTCTCGAAAGTTCATTAGATCGATCCGATAACATTTTTGTTGCTTTTTTGATGGACGGCTGGAGTAGATTTGCGTGTTCGAATTTTGGAAACGAATTTAATCATAGAAATCATGGCAAGCCTACAGAAACGGTGATGGCCATTTTTCCGCCTAACTCCGACGGAACCGTCGTCGGGTTCTATCGCGCACAGTGCAAATTTATCGGTGATAAAATCAACCAGTATTTTACGAGCAGTTGCTATGTTTGCGAGACTGGCGAACGCCGCCCGATGAGCTTCCGTTCCGATAGCACGTGACGGCTGAACCGAGCGTAGCGTCATATATACGGACAGACTGCGTCAAAACAGACGGAAAAAATTGAGCAGACGTTCGCGTTATGCCATAGAGTGTGACGCTTGGGTTGTGTATAATAATTGTTTATTGAATATTCGTTCGAACGGTATTAAACGCTAATACGGTTTTACGTTCGATCTGGCGGTCATCAGTTTTGTCTGTGCGAATGATGGAACTGTCGCGAAAATTGTATCAATATTTATGCACGGCTTGTACAAATATTATACGGATATTTGCATGATTTCTAATATCAATATTTTTTTTTTGCTGAAATAATGGTATTATAGTAAATAAAAATAAGCATTTTTCAAATTTACGATATTTAATTTGGCACTCTTCGCAACAATATTGTCATACGACTTTTTTCAGTCTCATATTTTTAGAATGTTAATTTAGAAACAAGTTCAAAATATATGAATTTTATCCCCTTGAAATTATCATTTATTACATACCAGAAATACCGATTTCAAATACCCGAATCATGACACACAGTTGCTCATCGGTGTGACACAATATAGCGAGCAACTCGAGGTCAACGACTGACTCGAATTTTATATTCGCAATTGCAAACATCAAAGAACGTTTCGTAAATTTATTTCGAACATTTCATGAATGTGTGGGACTGTGTTTCAGGTTGAGACAGAGAAAACCGAGAACAGCACGTAGGCGAAGGAAGATTAATTGAGATGGAAACGCGTAAAGGGAGGGAAAACTATGTGGGTGAAGTGAGAATCTCTAGAGCGCGTGTTTACTGCAAGCATCCTAGCAGTTTCCACACTCCGGCTGTAGCAATATAACGTGAACGTTTCCAAGTTTCTATCTTCACGACAGCCATTCCTTCCAATCTCTTCTTCGCCTCTCCGGCGCGTCCAGCGTGCTCATAGCCTACCCTTCGCTCGCTCGAATATCTACGGCACGCACGACATCTTGTCTTGACACAATCGCAACAGCTGCACCGAAACTCACAATTTTTCGGTCCAACGAATCTTCCTCCCTCAGCGTCCAGCAAAATCTTCCCCACCAACTTCATTCGTCCCTCGTCCGCTCCTATTTCTCTCGAAAAGTTTTCAAACCTCCCGGCTCGATCAATTACAATACAAAAAGAAAATGGGAGATAAAAAAACCAAACGAATACAATAGTTACGGTCATAAAAACCCAGCGAATCCAATTACCAGTCTCAGTGCCGTGCCTTGATTAAAATCTACGAAATCAGCAGTGACAAAAATGCCGGAACCAACCCTTTTTTCATCCGTCCGAAATGACGAGGCAAAAAATATTATCCAAGCTGGCGATGCCGAGCAGAGGGAAAGAATTGTGTGGAGAAGACGAAATTAAAATGTATCCAGCCGGCAACGAGAACGTTATAGCATTTGGCAAGGCGGATTGGGTGATATGGTTGAGTCCGTGGGCACGGGGGTGGGAGATTCCTCCTGTGCGCCGGAAAGCTCGGAGCCGTGGGGTCGAAAGAGGGTCGAAATACCGGGATTGCGCGACTATGCGGGCGAGGTTGAGTGAGAGCTTCTGACGGGCGAAAACAGAGGGATGGAAAACGTTCTTCCGAGGGCGGTTTGGGTGAGAGACGTCAGGATGGGGAACCATAACTGTGCGATGCGGACGCGTGCCGTTTTCAGTGGGGCGTCGAGAAAGCTTTCGGCATCAGCTATATACACATGGGTCCTTATTTTCATCTCGCTTTATCCCATTCGCGCTGCTTTCGTTCGCTCGCTTCGTTCCACGTTCGTGCTTTCACCCCATCAACGCGTCTCGGTTATCTTCGTCTCCCATTCGCTCTCGCGCGCTTTCACCCTCGTCGTCTCTCGTTTTTTTCTCTCCCGCTCGTGGTTTCTCCCTCGCTCTCGAGCGCTTTCGAGCTTGCTGTCTTTCTTTTTCGTTCTAGCTCATGGTTTATCCCACTCGCTCTCGGCATTTCACGTCGGAGCCAACGCCTCCCTCGACCCTGTGCATCGACGACGGCTCACGCACCAATAGGAGCCACGGAATAGCATAGCCGCGCGCCACTGTTATGCCTGTGTGGCTCCAATATGGCAGTGGAACTACCGAGAAGCACGGGGGAGCGACGGAGAGAGAGAGGGAGAGTCATCACTTGGGATCCACGCTGCTTCGTCGAATTGCCCGTCTCAACTTTTAAGTGGGCCCGGAAAATTCACTCGGCTGTGGATTGGCGATGGGGGCATCGTTCCGTCCGGGCAAAGGGCCGTTGCATCCTTCCGAGACGTTTCATCTTTTGCGAGAAGTTTTCAGCGGATTTGATGCAGAAAGCTTTTTTTCGTCTACATTGTAAATTTTAATGAAAAAAAAGTACAAGAGAGCCGAAGTTTGTGGCGACCGTATATTTTTTGTAATTAGTTGAATTGTATAACGAAACTTATTTTCGTCGTTTGAGACTTGTGTTTCGAAGACGAGCCATCTTTTTTACTCGAATCTCTTTTTTTTCAAACTATTTTCACAATTTAACGAAAATTTAGATCCTAAATATCGTCGACGAAAATACAATTTTATCATTATTATTTTTTAATAAACAATGTTTACATGAAAATATATTTTAGTGGTCCTATAAATTGTCTCAATTCATATCCATTGTGGCTTTCGTTTTTTTTTTTGGTAGGTAAATCAAATTCCGCCATGATAAATTGTATTAAAATAAATACGATGTATCCGAGGGTGAGATAGCGATCTAGAATCCAAGCTCGTTTATATGCAAGGGACGAAAATTTTATGAATCGATCGTGAAGAATATGCGAAGGAAAATTGACCCAGGGGCTTCGCCTTATTTTTCCGCTTCCCTGAAGAAAAGTCTGCGTCAAGTTGCGGAGGAGGGAGCTATTATAGCGAAGAAACGAGGATGAGGGTACGGTCTGTGATACCATCTCGTATATGCTACGTGGGAAGGGCAATTTCGTCTTCTCGTTTCCTCGTGACTCTCTCGGGGGCAGCCACGCAAGTCAGATAGAAAATACAGACTCTGAGGAAGTAAGAAATAAAAAGAAAGAGAAAAAGAAAAAGAAAAAAAAACTTATAGTTTGTATTCGCTGGCACAACTCGACGTATATAGTCGATGCGTGGCGCGACGGCAGTCCTTCTAGTGGATCATATGGGACAGCTGGAGCTGGAAATACGGGCACCCGGCTCGTCCGTGCAATTTCGATGGGCGGCAGTTGTCACGGCAACACGTTCGGCAAGCAAACGAGGGAGAATCGAATATAGAAGCGGTCACAAATGAAAGATCGCCGGCGAAAGCTGCGCGTCGGAGGGCTGTGGAACCTTCGAAATGACGAGAGACGTTCAGAACAAACGTTGGAAGTCATCAGCGAAGTTTGCCGGTCACGATGGACGTGAGTATCTTGCGTTATACATTGGACGAACGTGGTCGGAGTTGTCGGAATGGTATTGGGGCCACGAGAGGGATGCTGAGAGAGCTCAAGAACATTTGGGAGTCGTGATACGTACATTTGTCGGTCGAGGGTTGCGCAGTGTCGCCATGGGAACCAACGACTTCGTTGAAATCGACGATGCCCTCGTGCATGGTCATTTTTGGACGGGAATCTTTTTTCGGGAACTGCGAGATTTCTGGAGCAATTGATTGACCCGATTTCGTGGTTGCTATGAGCCCCGTCAAGGGAGGAGGAGGGGGTGGGGATGTCTAGCGACGTGGTGTGTTGAAATGGTTATCTTAAAATGCAACTCCGATCTTGCAATGCAACTCCGAGAGTTTCGTTTGTAATTTAATTCGAATTAAAATGATTGATTCCACAACTAACGACTTGTCTGGCTTATAAATTTATTTATAAAGCTTCAGAATTGTCACGTAATTCAATCGAGCTCCAGAATTTAAATAATCGGAGATCTTCGTCAACCAATCGTTACGCCTTTCTTCGATACATTTGAAAATTTTAAACTAAAAAAGTATATTTAAGATAGAGATTTTATTCTGTCTATAATTTTTTTTCCAGTCCATAATGCAGTAAAAATGGATACATTGATTTTATTGCATATTTAAGTTATTTTTTTTACCATAATCATATCGATTATCCGTCTGTAGTTTATTTATTGAAAAAAAAACAGATTTCATTAATTTTATGAATTTCGTTGCCTCACATGACTGGAGAAATCGGACAGACACGAAAAATACGACGTTGAGTTTCGATTGGAAGGAAAGCGAGCGAGCGAGGGTTCAGCTGAGTGTAAAAAAGAAAAAAATTTACGGAGCGTGAATAATTTATCTGTCGCAATACATGAAGATCACCATTTCCTAAATAAAAATATTTTCGTCGTTGTAGCTCCGGCCGCGACTGCATCGCTCGCGATGGTGGTGGCTCCATGGAGATGAGGCGGATGACGCGAAGCCGGAGGACATACGCGGCATTTCGGAAGACGACCGGAGCTAGAAACGAGAGAACCAAGCCACGCCTTCCGTACCCGAAATATCGCAGATGCCGGAGGAAGAGAACCAGCAGAGCCAACCGAGCTCCCGTGTACCGAAATATCGGTCGATAGCTGTTCCACTTCTTATCGCTGCTCCGGCTCCTAGCCTATTATGGGAAAACACGTCACGTGGGTGAGGACGGAGTCACGTTGAATCCAATTTACGTACGTCAAAACCGAAAAAGACGCTGCGCATTGAATAAAACGAACAAAAAATGGCAATTTTTTACACGATAAAATATTAGCGATTATAAATGAGATGAAAAAACCGATATTTCGCCCAGTTAAATGGCAAATTATTGAACGATGTTCCTTTAAATTCCATTCACGTACGTCAAAGCCGAAAAGACGCTGCGCATAAAATAAATAAATAAAGAAATAAATAATAATTTGGATATGATAAAATCTTTGACATTAAATATGCGACGATTAAAACTGATTTTTCGCACAGATAGATGGCAAATTATCAGAATTTCCTTAATATTTGATATTTAGTCGTTTAAAGATTTTTTAATGAATCGATCTTTTGATCGAAAAAATTAATTAATTTAGTTTAGAAAAGAGCTGATTCTCTCCATGGAAATTAATCCGATAACTAATCGTTCGGCTAGGACGATCAATCCGGTGTAACGATCCGGTTTATACGTCGAAAAAATTTTTTTTGCTTGCCGGATTCGTAGATGGTTTAACGGAAACGATGTCGATGAACAGGAAGAAAAAAAACCATCATCGATACATAGCACCCGAAGCTCTTTGACTCTCTATTGCGAACGTTCTATAAATAATTCAGTCCAAGTAATATGATTCCCTTGTCGCTGCTTAGCTCAAGTCGCCCGTAAATCCTCTCCCCATCGATAAGATGTAACCCTGCCGAAGTAAAGGAAAAAAATACGGTTAAAGAAACCAACGGCAATTAACCCTCTAATGCCCAATTTTTTTATCCGAATCCATAAATCAGTCTAGACTAATATTCACACGAAAAGAACGAACTTAAAGTCCTTCTTTTGATTTGAAAAAAATTAATAATTTTATTGCGTGTTTATGCGGTCAATTTTGGTTTTGCACTGACGTTTCTCGCAAACAGAAAGCGCGACACACTAATATACAGAGCGATCCTTCGACTATAGGCAGGGTTAAGCAGTTTGGACAAAAAAATTATACCGACACGTGGGATGACGCGTAGGGTATCCTCTTCCAAGAGGCGGTCGCAGGCATTTGAGGGTTAAACGAAAATCGACGGGGTGAAATATTGATCCGAGTTACAATGGAGAAGGAAAGGAAGGACGAAAAAAAAAATGAAATAAAAACGCATAGAAGAAATTGGAAAGTCGAAGAGCGGTGTATTATTTGAATGGGAAACGGTTCACCCTTGCCGGGGATCGTACATCAACCGTTGACCCAAATTCCCAGTGAAATTTCTTCTGAACTTTTTTTTTTCGCAAGAGAAAGCTGAGGCCTGCGAGAGGTATACGCGGGACTTCGGTAGAGGTGCAAAGCCACACGGTTTCGTCATTTCACCGGAGTCGTTTCGGGAGTTCGCGTGCGCGTGCAGTTTTCTCAAATACTTCGTCAAAGAGGGCGCAGATTTTGATGACCGAGTATTTTTGTTGGATCATTATAGATAGTAAATATGTGATTTCGTATAAAATCGTGGGCGGTTGTGAATGATTTGCGCCAGTGATCTGTGTGTAGTGTGTTACGTATTTCGTAATTGTGGACTGATTATAAGCAATGAGCTTGATATCAAGCATCATATGATTCCAACGATATTTTATTTAATGGAATTCTGGGCAATATTATTCATTTTATTAAGATTGCATTATACAAAATCGATGAACCCATCTTGAACGTAACGTTGGACTATATTAGTTACATCATTAATTTTCTCACCCTAATTTACTGGAAATTGTATGCATCCTTCAGGATGATCCGGTGAAGATTATACCAAAAGATCGTGGAATAAAATAGCCATCTGTTATCAAGCTACGTATGATTGTTGACATATATCCAGTGCAAAATTTACGAAGTGTCTCTTCAAATTTGTTAGAATTTACGGTGTAAACAAGTAGTATCAACACATTAAGCGCTCAGCCGGTTTCGTCTCTGCTTCCACTTCCTCGCTTTTGGCCCACGATCGCTTCATTTTCCAGCCGCTGTTTTGCCGCGCTTTTCAATAATATCGATTAAAACCATTTTTCGGTATCAAGTAAAATTAAGCTACATTCTTCTATGATCTCCAAATAATCAAACATATATTAATCGAAGAATATAATTTTTCTCCACTCGTTCATCGACATCCAACGGTAAAGGAAGTGACGCTAAACGTGTTAATTAGGACTGCGATGTCAATAATATCTCAATTTTGCACGTCCATATCGATAAATCTGTAGTAAAATTGCAAGTGTAAAAACGTCCACGAGTATGACCTCAAAGCCATCGGCTGATGAGTTGAATTTCACGTGCGTGACGAAGCAGCGAAGTACCTCCATGGAACCTGTAAAGGTGCCACACTCATGGCATTAGCAAAGACGAAATGCTACGAGAGGCCCTTCGGCGAGATGCGCGAATAGCGGCCGCGCGAAAAAGCGCCCGCGGGCCCCGCGTGGTTCTCTACATTCCAGCTGGTGCACCGCGCGACGAGAGAAGCATCGCCAGAGGATCGACGGCCGCGGCGCGTCCATAAAATGATCGTAAAAACTTAATTTTATGAGAGGTATAATATATATTTGCCACTGCGCGCGCGGTGTGTCTCGTGCCTTCTGTCGCCCTCTCTCTCTCTCTGTCCCTCTGCCCCCGACTCTCTCTCCCTCTACATCCCTCACAAAGTGCCGGAAGATCCCATGCATGTTGCGGGGTTGATCTTTTGCAAATTGTATGCGTAGCAATAACGGGTAACCCAGCGGCAAAGAGGTACCACTTGAGTTGCGATCTGTGGTCGACGTGGTTGCGTTTGGAAATTTGAGCACTCGTGAATTATCGGAAGAAGCGATTGTCTACATATGTAGCCGAATAAATCGAGGTATCAATTTCGTAAGATAAACCTTGAACCTTCCTTGCGTGGAAAAAATACCTCCTGAATTATAAATTATTATCCTGTTATTCATAAATTATTATCTTGACGATATTTATAAGCCAACCAGGAAGTTTTTTTTTTAATTTTTTACCGAAATGTCAACTATGTTATTTCTCTGCAATGTGGCAGCTAATTATAGCGTTGCCGTCACCTCATATTGATGTAACAGGAAGAATTTTTGTACAGGTTTTATCGAATTATTTTTAAGTTCCTTGCGTCAAAAATTATAAATTTCCTGTTGATCGTCCTTTTGTACACCACGAAGGATTCACGAGCGTGCGGATAGTCGTCGGACCGTAGCCACATACTGCATGAAGATAATCTATTATAGTAGTGTGAGGGAGCTTTCGAGATCGTCACAAACATTGCTTTTACGACCAATTAGCAGCGGTTAGAGGAACATAACGCGTACAGTCCTTGTAGGGATGTTCTGCGAGCCAGCGGAATCGATTAAAAGAATTAACAAAACGAACATGAGGACATTCATGATGTACTACGCTACGCCAGACGCCGTAACATCGAAATTTCTTCTCAACTAATCAACCCGTTCTCGCCATTATCACTTCAATCATCAACAATAACCCTTCTCTAATTTATTATCAGTTTTAGTGGACGATCCGAGACAAATCCGCGGCTGTAATGATCTTCAAAATTCCGTAATCTTCGTTTCTCATCGTTCGAAAGGCCGAAAAAGGTTGATCAGCGACGCGGTGCTATTCCAAGAGGGATTCATCGCGGTATCCGCCGCGCTCACAAATGTCCGACAACGAAGTCGTTCCCGTGGCGTGCAGGTGGGTGGTCCCGACACGCGCGAGTTCGAGCCCCCTTCGGAATGACCGGCGCGTCGTCGTTGAACCCGCGTTGAATACCTCGCCGTCGGCACGGGGACACACGAGCGGAACGAGGAAGACGAAGAGGACGACGTGGGGGAAGATGCTTCTTGCATGGACGGTCGGTATCATATGAGGCTTCGTAAATACATTGTCGGCGAATAGGCGGGGGGAAATCACGCGTGGATCGAGTATTGTGAAGCATACGTCGGCGGATGTTTGAATTTTAATAATGATGATGATGATAATAATAATAATAATAATAATAATAATTACTATATAATAATAATAATAATATAATAATTATAATAATAATGATAATATAATAATTATAATAATAATAATAATATAATAATTATAATAATAATAATAATATAATAATTATAATAATAATTATGATTATATAATAATAATTATTATTATTATATAATTATTATTATTATTAATATAATTGATAATAATTATTATTATTATTCTCATCGTTCCATCGTCGTGGTGTGGGTTTTAACCCATCGTTAGAGCCGCTAATGGCAAAGAAAATATTCTGCTATAATAATAATATTTTTATTTTATTATTATTATTATTATTATCATTTCCGTGTACATTAATAATATAATAATAATAATAATAAAATAATAATATTATTATTATGCCAGAATATTTTCTTTGCCATTAGCAGCTCCAACGATGGGTTTCATCCTATCAGCTTTTATTATGCGCCGTTGGATGCGTTATGGTTTATTTCTGATCACGATTCGAAGTACCCCTTCCAATGAACGTAGATTTATTAAAAACTAGAGAATTTCTTGGCTGATGGCAATAGTTTAAAAATGGGAAAAAAATAATTTATTTGATTCGACTTATTCATCGCGGTAGCGATGATTTTTCTTCGTGATATCAATTTCGCTTCCTGAAGATGAAGAATTGACGGAGAGAGCGTTTCTGTATCCGAATTAATACCCGTTACCAACCCTTACTTCCACCAACAAACGCGACGAAACAAAAAAAAACAATAACCAACTTAGCTGCACCAAAAAATAAAACCAAACATTCATAATCGCAATTCATAAAACGTGAGAATATTTTCCAAACGCAAAGTAGTCGTAAACACATCATCATAGGAATTTAAATAGACATTTCATTGCATCAGTTGTATACACAGATTCTCGTGAACGCCGGGCGTTTGATATACGAGGTATGAATGGTGTTTGCGAACGATTTCGTGAGTCGCGTGTCGCCGATTGCCTTCCCTCTCCACCCCCACCTGCAGTAGTGGACTCAACAATCGTGGCGGAAACTGCGATACAGCTCGGACAAGCCATAGCGTTCCGTAATTGGTATTATATACAGTAGTCACCAATGATGCACGTCCACTTCGCCTTGGACGGAGAAAAACAGGAAAAAAGGGAGAGAGAGAGAGAGAGAGTGAGAGAAACACAAACACACATCCACACGCGCACGATCTGCTCGCACCAGCAATTACTTTAACGACGCATATTAATTGGCACAATAAACCTCGATAGTTACGAGGCTTTAATTATAATATTGAATTATGACCGACGTTTATTCTCGTCGCGTAATAATAACGACGGTCGCGAGGCTTCGGGCTATCTGCGGTCACCCCCGCGACGTCGTAATCTTCGTTGACGTACTCTCCGCACTTGCCACGACTTAAACGGCTGCTCGGGTGTATTATCGACCGTTCGATCGTACATAATGTGAGATATATCATCGAGTCTCGATTCATCAACCGTGTCGGGTCAATGCCAAAGTCCATGCGATCCGTCGATGGTCACCTGATTTTCAAATGCGATAATAATTATAATCACCGATTGATTAATCAATAATACGCTGCTGTTTTTAATTTTGTTTTTTTGTCGAGTGCCATAAAAAGCATCACCGCGGTGACGACGTCAACAGCTGAGGATCATTCCAATACCCCGTCACCGTAGGTGACCATGATCGAAGAGAACTTTCGCGACAGGTGGAACACCTCGCGACGCCATGAGCGAGAATAGACGAGGCCTTCGGTCACAGCCGGATCACAGCATTCGACGACATTAGCCGGCAACAGATTGCGGTGTGCGAGCGTCAGTCTTGCCCGGAAACTCGCTTAACCATTTTATGGGGTGGCTGGCGTAATTTGATGGTCCATAAAATTGTCTGGTCTAGGTTTGTTGTTTTTATTTAATTTTTTATATTTTTCATTCATTCTCCCGGTTGTTAACTTTTTCTTTTGTTTTCTCAAAGTCCCGTGCTTCTGCAGGTCGACACGTGAGACGTCACGTGCCATTAAAACGTCCGATATTTAGATTTATCGATGTCAAAATGGGGCGGCTGCAACTAAAATACCTGTGAGGGTCTAAATTTCAATTTCAGATGAACGATAGCGAGGATGCATCTCTGTCTACGTGATTGAACTGGGAGGAACTTGCTGATCACCATCGTTCCATGTGAAATTCTTCGGCCAATGTGTCTGCCCAGGGTCGACGAATAGCCCTCGAGTGAAAACGGAGCCTCGGAGAGGTTAAACGCGCAGGGTGTTCACGTTTTCCACGTTGGGGGAAAGAGCCATTGGTTCATCGAGGGGATGCACCGCCAGCCACGAGATCGCAGAAGCGAGGTCGTGCAAACGCAAAAGGAAGTTGCATAGCCAGAAGCAGGAAACGGGAAACGTGGTGGAAATTGAAAATGTGATGGACGTCGGCCGGGCGGTCGCACGAGGACGTGGGCGGGATGGCATGAGGGGCTGGGGGAGGGGGGGGGGCAGAGGATTACCGGACAGGGAGAGGGGAAGGAGGGAGGATTGGCTTGGCGATGATGGCAGGGCCTGTGAAGTCAGCTCGAAACCTCTACGGAAATTACGAGAGACCCCAGCGAGACTGGGCCACCCTACCGCAGCTTTCCAGCATCGTGTTACCGGATTATCTCGCCTCCTCCTGGATAAACACTTCGAAGCTCGACTTTTCACCAGCTGAAACTACAATTCACTATTCTCGTAAACGGTTGATACCGAATAACAGCAGATGATTTAATATTGTTCATGCTATTTTTGTTGTTCCGTGAAGTGAAAATAATAAAATTTCATTGGTTTTTTTTCTCAGCGAGCTGCGCTGGATGCTTCGACGTTTTCGTTTATTAGAATCCTGACTGATGAAGTGAACTCGGGATTATATTGATCTATTATTCGATCAGTAGATTTCTGTACTAG
Source organism: Sussaba pulchella (assembly GCA_963971145.1). Taxonomy (NCBI): domain Eukaryota; kingdom Metazoa; phylum Arthropoda; class Insecta; order Hymenoptera; family Ichneumonidae; genus Sussaba; species Sussaba pulchella. The sequence continues at coordinate 9,382,300 of OZ020171.1, read as the reverse complement.
TTTGCTCGCCGCAGTAGAAGCATTTATTTATGAGTGCATTTATTCATTAGTTCATCGACACAAAAAATCGATTCTATAGACTTATATAGTAATTCTAAAAGTAGTTTGATATATCGACTAAAAGTATAGTCTACGACAATTGAACAAGCTCCCAGCCCGAAAAATCAATCTTCATTCGAAAACCGACGCATTCCGTTCGGTGAACATATATTACATGTCTTTATCCTTCATATCATATCCTTCATAGTAATTTCTTTATCCTTTACAATTAAGTAAGATTGAATCAAAATGGAGCCGTATCCGAACCACGAGCGAAAAACCATGATCCGACCGGATCCAACCGAATGAGAGTCAATCCGATGTGTTCCTGGACCGAAATCATGCATTAAACACGCTATCAGTGGGATTCGATGCCGCTCACGAAGGTTAATCTGCCGTGGATTCGTGTGGGTGTTATACGAAAAGCGAGGAGTTAAATTTCGTGTAGCTCGCATAGTCGCCCATGTTGTGTACAGCGAGTTGCGTTTATAGCTGCGAATATGTATGCATAGCAGTCCGACGGCGGATCATGCTAGGGGCACCTAGTGCGGCTTGAGCCCGAGGAACTCATTATCCCGCGTCGGAGGTATTAGCATATTTAGAGGCCGTCCCCGGCGTCTCCACCCCTCTCACCGTCCTCGACGCCGTTGTACCGGCAAACTCACCCTTCACGCCACACCCCTCGCTGCAGCTTTCCACCGCCTTCTCCTCGCCTCTCGTCTCCTTTCCTTTCACCCTCCCTCGCTCGCTGCCACTCTCGTGTCTCTCGACGTACACCACACGGTCCCGAGATGGAAACGAGGGACTGACATATAGCTCAACGTATTATACAGCCTTCTCGTCGTCCACGACGCCTTCTCGAAATTGAGAAGGTTTGCTCGGGCGTGCGAGAGCTTGCGGTGTAAAAGATAAAAACGAAAAAGTTTTCTAAGAGTTCGAAGAAAAATTGGACGCTGATGGGGTAAAAAAGGTGCGGATGTTTTTATAAACATACGAGAAATGGCGTATGGACATTTTTGAAAACGTGGGAGAAATCTGTTTTCAGATATCGATTTGATAAATTGCAAGATTTTATATAGTCGAGTTGGTACTGTTTAGACTAAAAACCGATACTTCAATATTATTTGGATTTTTTTTCATCAATAATTTGGCGAAAATGATTTTAAAATAATCCGATCGACAAAAATATGAAACGTCTGTCCGAGACTTGGAAACATATTAAATTTTTGAGCCAATATTGGACCAAGGATTCTCTTCATTTAATCTAAGGATAAAATCTATTAATACTATCACAAAAATAATATTTAAATTAACTTGATACTAGCTCTGCCGTCTCGTGTCAGTATCACCAAATTCAAACTGATAGTCCCGTTTATGTCTCCGTATATATATAAGTCAACGAGAAATTCAACAGTAGTTCACGCGAAAAATTCACGAAAAGTCAAATTTCAGCTGTAAAACGTGACTGTAAAATGGCGAAGATTCCGGACGAATGGCGGAAGAAAGGAGTGCCTGGAGGGGGTGGGTGGGAGAATAAGTATTTTATCTGCTAAATGTAGATGAGTTTTCACGATACAGGTATAGGATGCGAAGCGGGTCGAGACGGAGATTCAGCGAGAGGCGGAGAGCGGATACGAGTCGAAAGCACATAGAGCGCGCGGTAACTCCGTTATACATAGAGAGCCAGTAGTACCTACGTGGAATAAAGGACGAAGGAATGGCGAAGCGAAGCCTTCGTAGTGACTACGAGAGCGAGAGAGCCCGAGTAATTAAGGGAGCTCATCCTGAGAGACAATTTAACTTAATGAGTTTCCAGGTTGGCCCCCCCGCGTCTTTCTCTATCTCCCGACGGGTTTTCGAGCTTTCGCCGACCTTTCGCCGAGTGAGAGAACCTCTCTCATTCTCACGATGAGATCCCGCCTTCGCCAACCCTCATCCCGATCTCGTTTTGCCCGAGCGTCTGCAGATCTCCACGGGCGGATCCCGACGAAACGCTTTCCGCATGAAAATAAAAAGACGAACGAAAGATTGAAGAAAGAAAGAAAAGAATGAAGATTCTATCTCACGATGGTGATGGTTTTTTTTTCTCAAGCTGTTTTCCGCGAAGTCGTTTTTCGAACGGCTAGAGCGTTGGAGAGGAGTATCGAGACGACGGTGAGGCGCTTGAGGATCTTGTGTGCTCCATTCATGTGCGATATTTACATAAAGAGCGAGTTGTGTATGCTGGAATAGTTTGTGTACGAGATCGCCATGTGCATCCAGCGCAGGATAACTCATGGTGGAATTGCCAAGCGTCATGATTTTTTTTTCTGAACGCAGTCGGATGATACAGACACATCCTGGCCGCAACGTTTGCCGACAGTGAGATAGAAACGTGTCAAACGTGAATATCTGAACTTGTTACCGTAATTTTGAAGGTAATTACATTGGCGCTCGATACAATAAGAAAGGCTTATATCATTCTGCGCGTAATGTAATGGACCATTTTATAAATGAAAAAATATATTTGCATAATGATAATGAATTCTTAAAAAGTTTTCGAGGCCGCAAGTCTTATCAATATCAATGGTCGGTTGAGGAAGTTTTTTTTTCTACTCAGTTAACACTCCGGACCTATAAGATCGTCGATCACATATTCTTTGGTTCCTACAGTGATTGTCTCCACAAATAACAAAGGAGTCGAATCAGGCTCAGGGCTGAAAAGTACGATAAAGTCTAAGCAAAGAAAAAATCACATAAAAACTAGTATATTCGTGTTGGTCCCATCAGCTCCAAAGAGCTTAGGATTGATGCATGAAGCGATTGGCCGAACTAGACTAGTCTGTCTCGATTCTACCCGACTTTATGCAGCTACGACTCCGAGTATTTAGCGTTCGGAGTTACAATGCTGGCCCTTAAGACTAGGGTCAAAGAGAAAACTGTCTACAGGGCTCGAAGAGCCGCCGTAGTCACGTTTCACGTAGATATATGAACCACAAGTCCCTTGTTTCCGTCTCCGAAGGTCTCCCTTCGTCCTCCAAGCACATCATACAAGGTCTGCTGTATTTAGTACCCACTGTACTGTACCAGCACTTCCATTAGACTCTCACTTTCCCGCTGTCCTCTGCCTCGTTTGTCACCGCCCTCGCGTTATGACTCACTCGACACTCTGGTATATTATGGCCGTAAAGGGATCTCGAGACAAGTCGAACACTCGCTTGTCCGACTGTGCACTCGAAATGTAACAATTCCGTGCATCTATGCACCGACACGGCCGATAAACTTGTCAGACGTACAACCCTTGGTTGAAGTGCATAATGGCTATCTCCTCGGACCACCCAGTTGATTCTGGTTTCTGGCGTTTTCGACGCAAAAATATAGCTCGGACTACTGGACCGGACTAAATGCAGTCGGAGATTGTGCATGATGAATTTTTTTGTTGAGTCTGACCTCGAGTGCGGCACTTGAAGGGTTGGCCTTGTGTGACACAGCTTGGCTCTATTTTTTTTTGGGGGTTTTGAAAATTATAAAGACAAGACCGATTTCTGTGGGACTTCTCGTGGATATTTGAGGATATTGAAATAGAACGCCTTTTTCTGATTTATGGTAGTGGCTTAGAAAGGCATGAGCTTTTTTGTACTCCGAAATTAGCTATAATACTTCCGTATATTGTTTTTTAGAAGTTTAATTTCAAGAAAATCAACTTGCCAAAATTTTTATTTTTCCGACGAATTTTTCAACTCGATTTATTGATATTGTCAACTTTGTATATGATTCTTCAACTTATTTTATGAAGTTTGACAGTGCATGAGCCTGAAAATGCAATCGTGATTTTTATATGCAACCCCAGCATTTTTAAAATTTCCTCAATTATGAAAACGATTTTCAATATTAATTTTTTCGCCATCAGTAACCTTCGGAAATTCATTTTCTGTCGTATAGGTAATTAGGGTTGCTAATGTCTTCCTTTCTCAGCAATAATTTTTCTCCTACTGGGCCGACGGTCCAAAATTCGATAACATCAACTAAAAAATTATTCAACCGCTTAAATCTTGGCTAATTAAGTAAATAAGGCAAACAAAAAAAATACTACAAATCCGGCGAGAGTCGTCGAATACAACAGATGCAGTACGACTAGAATAAAACGACCAACCGAAGGTTTCATCGTTACATTACACTCTTCATACAACTGATTTGATTTTTTTCAGCCCTCCCTCGAGCAGCCCTCACGTGTAATTCCGAATCAATGACCACCCGTCCACTCCCCCCAATCCCAGACCTACAAAGTCGATTTAATTGCACAACAGACACGTATTCGTTCAGCTACACTCGGTACTCCGGTATGGCGGTAAAGCGAGAACAAGAAGCGTGAAAAAATGAGGGTCGACAAAACTGATGGCCGGCCGCGTTGGGGGGCGCGCGGGCGCGTGCTCGGGTCGATTAACTTTTTACGTCGCACTCTACGAGCGGAATAGTCGTGAAATAGCGCAATAACGTTCTTTCACACTTGTTGCACGCGTTCGACGTTAGGTATACACCGGAATGTACTCGAATGGTGGTCGCCCTGTGTGTCGCACCCCCGACAACCACGCGGTGGCTTCGCGACATTGTCGTCGCGGTATCGACGAAGCGCGAGGAAGTTATGAGAGATAAATGATTCAACGATGACTGGGGCGCAGCTCAAACGACTTTTAAAATTTTTTGGCGCATTTAGGGAGTCCGATTTCGTGTTCTTCATTCGAAGTCTGGAAGGACGATGGTATAAAATCACGGGGGAATTTCATATGCAATTGGGGAATCTAAGGGCTGATGGGTTAAAGGGCTGGTGACTGGATCAATGAATAGAACCTGTAAGCTGGCAAATACAATGCTTGTTTAGGTTTATAGTTATTCTATTATTTATTATATTATTTATATGTAATAAATAAATATTATTATTATTATTTATATTTTTATATTTTATCATTATTAATAAAATGATTATTATTATTTTTATTTGTTATTATTTTATGTCTGTGATATATAACATTTCAAATTGATTTTTTATAATATATATTTATATATTTAATAATTTAATTTACGCCATTGGCGAAACATTTTTCCATTCAATTACATAGAAAGTGTTTCAATTCACGCTAACTGACCATTCGAGGGATCTAAACCCGCTTATATTTCATCCACGAAAAATATATTTCCTCTACGTAATATCAGGCTGCCATTCGAGATAAGCGAACTCAAAGGGGAGGAAAAAGAAAGCCGAGAAAAAAAAATACAAACAAGAAAAAGAACATTGGGAGACGGATTGTGCGGGAAAAGCTAAACGACAGTGCTGCCGCGAGTGAGAGGGTAGAAGGGAGAAATATTTTTGGTAAACAGCCAACGAGTCGGGAGTGGTATTGCAAGCACGTACAGCAGTCGAAAAGCCCGGGGGAGGATTTGCCGAGAGTAAATGGAGTATGGTGGCGCAACCGGCGAGGACCCGCCGGGGGGTTGTCTCCGAGGGGTGGCGCGCAGGGTGAACGCGGCATACGAAAAATCCAACGATGGTCGGGGTGGAGTCTTAACTTCTTTGCGTTTGCTCGATTCACCGAATACGAGTCTGGCATACCCCTTAACGGCGAGCCGAGCTGGGCGGGAGCCAAGACGTTTGTTATCGTAACAAGTTCTCGGGGATGGCGAGGTTGGAGAGGGTAGGGGGGCTGCGTGTCACGTTAAATAATGGCCAGAAAGCACGCGGGATAACTCACAATTTTTTTCTCAGAACGCCCGGGGACTAACGACGTTATGCCGAGGGAGAAAAATAAATTTATGGAATATACGAAATGGGGCGGAGATGAAATCTTTTCGTATAAAATAAATTTAACCCTTGCGGTCGCGTGAGGGTTGAAGTTGGACGGCCATGCGGGAGACGATGGTTGCGAGTGAGCATTTGAAAGTGATGTTATCTTTGTAGAATTTATTTTTATTAATTCGACAATGATTTTTAGTTGAACCTTTGGTGGGATTGTTCTATTTGGAGATTATTTCGGGATATAGTTATTGTAGTTGTTCCGAACTTTTTTATTTTTATTTTATTGGCGATGTAAAGTTCAGATGTTTTATTAAAATTGGATGCCGAAAACTTCGTTTCTGACCAACTAATTTAGTTTATTTTTAAATTAGAGAAATAATTAAGCCCAAAATACTTTAAATATGACTTCTTCATTATTTTTAACTTTTACAAACTTCTCCAGCTTTCCAGGAGCTAATTTGCAGGAGCCGAGCTTTCCAAAGTTTCCCCATCCATCAATAATCCAATTTCCAAAATTAATATTATTTCGAGTGCCAAGATTTTTTATAGAAGACAAAAACACCTATTGTCAAAATACTATTAGTATGTTTTATTGCAATTCTAGAGAAGCAGAAAGAAATCAACGGAGCAAATAATTTATTGATGTAATAAAAAATTTGCTGGTGAAGTAAGTTAGGGCTGACAGTAAAACGTCCTTCGGCGATCGCAAGGGTTCGCCGGTAGCAGCTCGAGCGTCGCCCCATCTATACCCCGACGGCTGCAACGCGTAGCGAACGTGGAGTCGTCTGAACGGCAAGTAAGAGCGCGGTCCATAGACCGACGGTCGGTACGAAAAATTGGAGTTGGGTATGCACAAAACCAACGGATACGCGTAAGCGTGTATTCCATCACGCACGACTTACATATATTTTGTTTGTGTTTGTGCAAAAAATTGAATGTTTACAGCTTTCAGATTTAGAGTATATACGACCAGAAAATGTCTGACCAAATCTAAGCCTAATCGGACCATTTGACAAGGTTCCGCAGTCTTTAGATTTCAAATTTAATTACCACGTGAAAAAAATAGTTTGACCAGTCGAAATCGATGGTTCCAGTAAACATACATGTCCTTCTTATCGCCCTGTTGACGTAGGTATTCATCACTTTTTCTCTTGATCTGTCATTGAATCCAAATAAAAATCATCAATTCATTACGTGATCGTAATGTTGGGGGGGGGGGGGGGGGGAAATATATCTGTACATTTTTTATAATTGTGGTCGATCAAAACAATTCAATTGTGGACCCCATAACTCTTTACTTCAAGTAAGCATAATATTATTCATTGCCATCAGTTTCAATCCCCGAATATTGATATTCACTGGAAAAATTTATTTCAACTTGTCAAACCATCCATACAATGACTGTGGAACCTCTTAAAATAGTCCGATTGGGCTCAAACTTGTTCAGAGGCTTTCTGATAGCATATACTCCAAATCTGAGAGCTGCCGAAATTTTCTTACCAACAACACGCCCTAATCCGGTTTTGTCTTCCATTCTGAGCCGAAACGTATTTATTATAGAAACTAATCATCAAGCTCGAACAGCCCACGGGATAAAACGAAGTTGGACTTGGATCCACGGCAAAAGGGTTTCTTCTGATAAAAGAGTGGCTCGTACCCCGGAGGATAACACTTCCTTCCAGAACGCAGGAATCAGACGAGCAGACGAAGAACGCGAACAAAAAGAATCACAAGAAAAAGCAAATAAAACGAAAAACAGCGTAATAAATTTGAGGCGCCTCGGACATAACCAAGGGCTGCAGGACGATTCGCGAGAGTTGAGATTGCATTAGTTAAACATTGTTCGAGCCTTTCTCCCGGTGTTCCAAACGAATAAAACTTTCCGTCTCCCATACTTCAGACTTTTTTCAATCTCCGGGGAACAAAAATATATTCAACTTTCTGCCTAGACCTTATCGCATTCGTTCCTAAATATTCATGCACCCTTATTTCTCCTCCTCGGTTCTTCTTCCAGTATCTATCATGAAAACTGCGGAGCAATTTTCTCGGAAACTAACCGGCGCGCTACTCGCTGTTTAGCTTGTATTACTACGAACGTCCGTGAGACGAATACGCCTGGTACGGATAATGACCCAGCGAATGTGCAAGCACGAGATCCTGCGCGACTATCGCCATAGAATATCCGGTTGAATAATGATAATAATAACGCGCATGAACCACTGGGTTGGTCGTGTGTTCGTGCATGTAAATGCATACAGAGAGCGAGGACCGCTAGTATCGCTGCTGCTTCTGCTGCTGCTGCTGCTGCTGTTTGCAATGTTGGCGCATGTAACGTTCGATGGGTTAAGCACGCATCCCCATAAACGACGGTGGGGTAATTAGTTACTGCAGAGCCCCAGAGGCAGCGGTTCAGTCGCTCAACCGCTGGTACCTGTTCGGGCCCCAAACGAGTAATACCCTGCTGGTAAACCGTTTTTTCTTGTTTTTTTTTTTTTTTTTTTTTTTTTTTTTTTTTTTTTTATGTTCCAAGAGTGTGGACTTTTTAAGTATACGAAAGCGTCGTTAAATGTGTCCACCTATATTGATGTCAATGAGGAACTCAACGTTGTTCTCAATGAGGAACTCAACGTTGAACTCAAGTTTGTCTACTATGAATATTTAAATGGTCAAGTGGCTGCAGGGTTCAATGAACTCACATTTTCTTGGAGTTGAGTGTGAGATAAGCTGTCTTACAGTGGTACCAGAAGACGTCATCAACCTTAATTCAACGCTTCAAACTGATTCGCACGGTATGTTCTGGGATACTTGACGAAATCCGAGAGGTCAATTACACGGTTGACTATATTTCTGTATGGTTCGTTGGGTAGAATGTAAATGGGTGGAAGCGTAATGAAAATTGTCAGAGGTTTCGCTTTTTTTCTATGGGTGACGGGTTCTCGTATCGCCACACGCTGCTTTTCCGCAACAAATTCCAATGGAAAGCAAGGAAACAAAAATGAAAATTTTTTTTGGTTACAATAACGATCGTCCTGTTCGAGTCATAAAGCCTGAGGAAATCGAAGGACGTGGAAGGGTATAGTGATGTCGTTGGTGCTTCGACGATTTCAACAACCCTTGCTGGCTTTCCGAGCTCGAGGGTATGATCAGAAATAGCGGGCATAGCGACACAAAAAATTTGAGGGCAGGAAAAGGGACGACAGGGCTAAAATGAGGCATTACAATTTTTCAGGAAATTCGAGTTTTTCTGAAATTTCAATACATGATAACAGTTCCCTATCCACAGAGAAAAGAAATGAAATCAATCTCGCAATAAATCGATATTTCGATTATTGTAGATAGAAAATAGATTTTTTGATTCTTTTTTTTCATAAAAATAATAGAAAATAGTCGAAAAATCGATTTTATTGCAAGATAAATTTTTTTTTTTCGTTTGAGACAGGAAACCATTACTACATATATATTTAAAAAATTTCTGCTAAACTAGCATGGTCTCCAAATAATAAAAAATATATATTAGACATATATAAGCAATTTCGATAAAGTGGTATTTAGTAAAAAAAAATTGTCTAATTTACAATGGTGGAAACAGCAGTTACTTGTTGATAAAAGAACGGAGCGGTCTAACAAATCAAAACTTAGTGAGGTCGTAGGATCCAAAAGAAACTAAAAAATAATCATCAACCTCATCGGGGAATAGAAGACTCTAAATCGCGTGATTTAGCACGTCCCTCTCCATATATATACACTGCATCCATCGTGAATGAAAGGTAAATTTTCCCAGCATATAAGTTGTAAGCCTTGGACACGAGAATGCAGTACACATGCCACTGCACGTTACAAAGAATGAGCTCTGGTCCGCAGTAGCCAGGCTTATCTCAACTTCAATTATCGAGAATCCTTCTCGAGATCGCTGACCACCTGAATGACTCCAGATCCAATCGGTTCAAATCGTTCCTCTCTCGTCGCACATTCACACAGGATCTGCAATATATGCAATGGCGTCGTTTCTAATGTCAGTGATTTCCTCATCCCAGATTAACATCTTTCGTCTCTACACAGCGCTCTACCGCGTTACCGATATGTATACATTTGACTAATAACATTCATAGCTCTAGGGACGAACGTACGAATAATGCGTTTCTTCTCCGCCATCGGTGTTATCGTAGATCTCATCGTGCAGTCGTCCAAGAATTGCACGTGCTTTGTACTTACCTATGCATACATACACGTGTTTACACACTCGTATGTTCGTGTCGGCTCGACTCACGTTCGTTCGTTAACCCACGATGAGACCGATGGCGGTAACGCGAAACTCGCAACAAATTCGCGACCGAGCGAGAGAGCCATATTTTCCACGTCCATCGCGGTCTCGTCGTCCCGATGGACGCGCACGACCCGCGCATGACTGTGCAACATCAACTATCCAACAATATTGCCCGGGGAAGACCTTTCGGGTTTTTGACGTCGCAAAAAAAAAAAAAAATAACCAAAGGGACGTGGTGGAACCTCCGCGGGCGGTGCCCGGACGAAAGCGCCCGTGTATGCGTTCTCGTCTCGGAAAGGCGCGGTGTGGGTATCGCAACCAACGCGTGTGCTGCAGCGGCCGTAGCTGCAGCGCCGCACGACGCGAAACGCTTCTGGCTTCGGAGGAATTCAAAATGGCTGACACGGTTCCCCGCCGGTATACGCGTATATATGCAGGGCGATGCATGTATGTAATGTTTATATATATATTCGCATCGTACAGCTCTTGGGTTTGCACCGCTTTGAGATCCGGGAATGCATATGTAGAACCGTGCACTGCACCGCGCGTACAGAATTTATGTAACTTATGCGTATGGGGAATTTCGTCCCAAATCAACGGATTGAAACCCTGGTTTCTCGAGATGGGGTTGATGATTTTTTTTAAAGTGTCTTTTTGGTCCTAGGACTTCACTAGATTTTTATTTTATTTTTTAGACCTTTCCTTACCCTCGCCCCACCCTGTTTTGCAACGAGAGGTAACTGCTATTGTTAACTATTTTTTATTTAATGAAATTTTTTTCCAGATACTCTGTCGAAATTGCGGAACTTTCTTCTTAAAATTGGAGTGGACATAATGTTTTTAATATTTTTTTTTTATTTGGAAAAAATTTCAGTTTTTCCGGAATTTTAATGTATGCGGTAATGATTTCCTATCTAAAGAGAAAATAAAAATAAAATGTATCTTGCGAAAAATCGATCTTTCGATTATTTTGGATGGACAATCGATATTTTGATTTTTTTTTTCGTAAAAAATAATAGAACGTATTCAAAAAATCGATTTTCTATCAAAAGTAATGTAAATATTGATTTTTTGCAAGATTGATATAATTTTTTTTTCAGATAGAAAACCATTGCCATACATTAAAATATCGGAAAAACTCGAGTTTTCATGCAAATACCAAAAAAAATTATTATATCTATTCAATCTCGATAAAGTATTTGGGAAAAAAAATTGGGGGAAAAAGAGGAGAAGGGGGTTCTAAAAAATCCGAAAAAAAAACACGTGGGGTCGTGGGATCCAAACGATACTGAAAAAACACCCTTGAAAAAACACGACCACACCGGAGGATATAAGGCTTCCAATCTGGTGATTTCGGATGGAATTCCCCATATAATTATGCATACATGTGTGCCGAGATGCAGAGAACCATGCACGAACGGAGAGCAAGTTCTCCGCGCCGCTTCTACTTGTACGCGTATATTATACGCCTTCCCCTGCTGCCCCTCACAAGCCCCGCTGGTTTCTCGTATCGGGTTTTAACTTACGCACAAACTCCGCGCGAGTTTGTGTTTCATCCTCGTGTCTGCTAGCCAGTCGCCGCGCAGGCCAACACATGCAACGCGTTTCCAACCGTGCAGATCGCCGAGGCTTGAGATGGCGAGGATGAGGCAGTTGTAGACATATATATATGCATCCACTCCGGGAGAGGCTGTCTGGCATCTCTTGGATCGTACATATTATACGCCCGGTACGCGGTATCGTCCAGGAAAGACGATCCGTTGTTTTTTTCGTCTCTTTTCCATTCGTTCTTCTCTCGCTCCCTCGCGTTCGACGTCTTATCGACTTTGCCTCCCGGTCCCGGCAATGGCGGCTGTATGCTGCCGCGAGAACGCGCACCAACAGCACTGCTGTTGCAGCATTGCATTCTCCCTCTCGTGCTCTTTTTTCAGGAGTCTTATTTTCTTCGGCTTCGGTAGAGGAGGGTTCCGTCGATTTGTATTTGATACGCATTTGTTTTTCGTCGGGGAGACGATGTTGCGATTTCTCTCGGAGTTTATCGCACCGACTCGGGGAATTGGAAGATTTATCGGCGTGATAACCGTTGTTGGAATGTAGACGGAGATGGGAATGCGAATTGGAAATAAGATTAGATAGATTGGAGTGATAGAGTTCGTATTAGTTTTACTATTCGTGACTGGAATAATTTTTTTTTTATGAACAATTCGTGTCGTTGTTTTAATTTATTTGGTTTATTATTTCAGAAATTTGTTTGGCGTGGTTAATCGGTTAATTCTGGCTTTGGTAGATTTATATTGATAAAAATTCTCAACAATCTATTTCAGGATTAATTCAAATCTCGCAGAGCAAATCGCACATTTTCAAAATAACCATTCTATCTAAGTACAATGCCTATTTCACCAGTCGACATTTAAAGAACAAGTTAGACAATTAGGGAATGTATATAAAATATTCAAAAAATAAATAAATAAAAAGAATCGAACGGAGCGATGATGGCAAAAGTGGTTTAATAATGGCGACCGGGACGTCATTTATCAAAGATGCGAGATTACGAAGCGCTCACGAGTTTTCTTCGTGCAATCGCGTTTCGCGGGCCAGTTTGGGTTGGGCCTGATGTGGTACACACGATCCGTTCGAACGTATTGCAAGACGACGAGGACAAAAACGACACGAGAAGACGACGTGTCTGGGATCGAGACTCTCGGATCGAATCGAATCGCATCGGGTCTTGGTGGAGAACACGCTGGCACGTCCCGTTCAGCGCGGGGTCGAGGGGAAAGACGGGAGTCAAAAGCTGATGTTACTCGGGCGAGCCCGCGGAGGGGTAAAATATACGTGCGCCATCGTCCGACGGCAGCCATGCCGTTTCGGATTCTACTTTTCTTCTGTAATTTCAATTTTTGCCTTGAAAATCTTCAACGGAACCTTCAACACTATTTATTTTTTGTCGAACAAATGTGTGTCCTTGACGTGAATGTTAACATTAACGTTGATGAAAAAAAAAATCATCTGATTAACTCGTTCCGTTAATCACAGTCGTATAAAATGAAAAAAGGGAGATAATAACAAAGCTCACGCCGCGCCGTCTTCGTTCACACGTAAAAATTGTTAGCCAGTAATTTTTCCGACGTACTTTCATTTTTGTTCGCCTAAATTGAGTATTTACGTGCCTTCATGATCCATGGAATTCGACTTATTAAGGACCGTTAAAACAGTACAGGATGTTCATTGCTATCATTAAAAGGCCGTAAACGAGGTTGGAGCAAGCCGCCGAATATATATTTTATGTACACAAGGAAAAATGAAAAATCTTTTATTCAATATCGTTTGGCTACGCGAAAGAAAGTTTAAATTTTAAATCTACGTTCAATTGTTGCAGTGCGATAGGAATATCAAGCAGTAAGTTTTATTTGTTTAGAATTTGATTGTAGCCTCAATCTGGGCGGATCTAAGTGGCAGACCCAAAATAAAAAATCAATCCCATTACCTGAATAATTGTATTGAAGACGTCTATTGGGACGCATAATAAAAATTATTAACAAGCTAAACAGCTCCAATAATTAGTTAATGAAGAAATAATGTTAATGTTCTACATTTGCGCCCGCAATGTTGACAGTTTGCTCTTAAGAATCTTAGAATGTTTGAGACATAAATATTCTAGCTTTACGTTGACATAAAACCATTTTTTTTAATAACACCGTATAATTATTCTATCCCCCATGTCCTGAGCCTCACTGAATTTAGTAAAGATTCATCAAATCTATGTTGTCTATTACCATTAAAGCTAGGGCATTGCTACGCGTTCACAATTTCTACGACGCAGACGTGGGTCGAATACGATTTCGAGACAAGTGGGAAGAAAACAAAGCTCTGTGAGAATATCACAGTCTCTCAACAGCCATAATCGCCCACATGAAAGTTGCCCAACCGCATTCTCACGCTAACTCAACGACGATACCCCTGAAATCCCTCACAAATTTTTATTGAAATTCATAGTCGAGTGCTTTCTGGGCACCCCGTCGCCGTGCAGCGTCCTGGGACACTTCAGACGTCCTTCCTCCAAGGGGGACCAATTCGCGACCCACAGTCCAGATTATTGCAATAGTCTGCCCCATTCCAAGCCAAGAGCCCCAAACGTCCTTCTCTCCCCAAATGGCGAATACGAGGACCCCAAGACACATACACAGGGGCCGGGAGAAGAGAGAGATCGAAGCGAAGAGAGAACATATCTCCAGCATCTTTAGGCCACAAGCAGAGCAAAAGCTTCGAGCTCGAGTTTCCATAAATTCTGAATTTTATTCAGTCCGTCGTTTCCCTCCCCATCTCCGTCCCTCCGCCCACAAGCCGTTGTGGTTGGAAAAATAATGTGAACCAAAATGGTCGCGGCTCCCTGGACCCATCACCGGGCTATATCTGTACATCGCGAAAAGACCGTGTGGTACAAGGTGAATGTGGATATAATTCAGATAGCAGCGTTATTTTATACATTTTATGTATCACCGAGAGGGCCCTCCTTCGTGCGGCGTGGAAGAACTGTTTTCTCGGTGTCTGGCGGGAGCAGCGGGTCTTCTCGGTCGAACGGACGAAAGGTTGAACGCGGAGAGGAACGAACGCTGGAGAGAGGCCACGGACGAGTCCGTGAACAAAATAATGCCGAACGGGCACACGGACTCGAGTATGCGAGCTGCTGGTGCTGGCTTGCAGGCTCGTCTCTGTTGCAGCAGCAGCAGCAACAGCAGCAGCAACAACAGCAGCAGCAGCAGCAGCCGCAATGGCGGACTCTATATAGCCAGAGAGGATCGTAAAACTGCGGGACCAAACGAACTGCTCGCGTTGATAGTTGGCTCCACACACGCGTTCGCCATCCCTTTTCCGATCTTCCGACTCTGTGTTGCTCTTTCTCACAACCCGCTCGTGTTTCATTTTTTTTTCTCGCTTTTTTCTTCCACATCCCTTCTATCTCACATCTAACTCCGTCGGTTGGCCCGGCAGCCTAATAAGAACCGCACGGGTTCTATCGTGAAAAACGAAAAAAATAATCTCGAGTGGGGATAACGCCGATTGGACACGCGGTCTCTCTCCCGAATTCTCGATTGGCCTTTTCGTTCCATCCTCCCCCCCCCCCCTTCGTTCCACTCATGAGTTCAATTTATACGGTATAAATCATAAATTACACCGGCAAATATCTAAATTCAAAGCCACACTGTGTTTCATTCTATGAATAAATTTGTGTCACTATGTAGACGGCTCGTAAGCGCGTTGATTCCGAAAGGACTATAATTTATCTCGTCTCGATCGACCACATCCTCCCACCCCAACCTCGTCCCTCCCTTTATCCCGCGGGGATGAGCCTTGGAGGACGGAGATAAAACCGTCTACGTGTTGGTAATAACGTTACCAGCAGCCAAAGATTTTTTTTTTCATCTTTAGCTCACTCGAAACCTTCTTTTTCCCCCTTCTCTTGCTGTCGGCGGACTTGTCGCGGTTTTTAATGATTCCATTGCACTGGAAAAAATGTTTCGCTCGACGGAACAAAAATCTCTACGCCCGCGAATGGTGTGTCGTTGTTCGATGCTGATGCCGCGACAGCGAAGCGAGAAATCAAGCGCTGTCCGTTCAAGTGGAAACGGCTGGAGTGGAAAAAGAAGGCGCGTTCTGTCGATCGTGGACCGAATATACCGTCTTGTACAGTAGTATTATACAGTGTATTATAAACTCGTAAAAATGACTCACCTTGCGGCTGTAATGGCGGCGCAGAGGTCGCTCCGGTGGATCGACGACTACGACTACGACGACGACTACGACTACGACGACGACGACGTCGCGAAAGTTGCACGTTGACGTCGGCTCGATGCGGGATTCACCGACGATCTCGTAACAGCGAATATCCTTCAGACGATCACGATTTTCCACCTGATAAACGAGAATATCCGTCGAGCTGCTGCTAGTCCATGCCTCGTGGCTCTTCAAACGCTGAAACAACCAACGTAAACTCGAGTCACAACAAGCTACGTGCCGATCTTTTCGATGCCGCGGTCGCTATCGCTGCTCCTACCACTGTCCCCGCTGGTACATCTGTCACCGAAATTTTTACCAGCTTCCGGCTGCCACACCGCGATTTTCGCGATACACATTTTTGTCGAGACGGGCAATTGAAGAAAAAACAATGTAAAAAACATCGACAGTGCAAATTGCTCCAAAAAAATACGCAATTGATCGGATCAATGAATCATAATTGAAATAACGCACTGGCTAAGGTAGAAAATTTGAAGATTTTGCGAGACATTTTATTTTTCATCCACGAGTTTCCACTGTATCGTGTCTGTCGCGGGCGGTGGGAGATCGTTAATAAGAGGGGATTCCGCGATTGTTAATAAGATCGAAGCACTATAATTCACAGCCGTTTAATTACAGCAGCTCATGTACCAGACATCGTGCGAATCATTCGAGCATCGCGGCAATGATTTTCCACCGAATTCGAAATTACATTTCTGTAACACGTGAGATCGACTCGCGAGCTCCGTGACTTTTGCCAAACGAGCCGTTATGCAAGCGCGGTTTTGCCGACACGGACTTTATATCGGCACTGCTGCCGGACTCCCGTCCGCTATAACACTGTTTCGCGATCGATCCTCGGAGTTCTGCGGTAACCGTATGTATGCTACTCGCTTGCACGCCGACGAAACCCTTTCCAAGTATGAAACCGAAGTGAGAGTTTCGTGTGCACCTCCGGGGTTTGTACGTGTTCGCCGCGGTTTGCCGCGAGAGAACGATCGCTGAGCAAAGAACAACACGCAACGTGCCGCCCGGACGAAGAAAAGGCGCGGAAAAACCGCGTTTCCACTATTCGAACTTGCGGTTTGACATTTTTTTTTGTTTGCGTTTTTTGTTCGAACGCCGCGTGTCTATGCGTTATTGCGTATTGGGACGTTTTGTCATTCGAACGCGAACACGCGGTGCAAAGTTTCGGATTCGATCTGACGATGAACTACGCGATGAACTCTCGCAACGGACTTTGAGTCCTCGTCCTTCGTGTTCTCACGTGCAATCGATCCATCGGGCGGTACATGGAGAGAAACAGAGAGAAAGAAAGAGAGGGAGAGATGGAGAGACCGGAAGAGAGAGAGAGAGAGAGAGAGAAAGAGGAGAGGGGATAGAAATATGATGCACGAATGTAAAAAGTTCTCGCAGGGGTCCGGTGTTCCGCGGTAGCCGCTTAATGCAGTTTCCTCGAAAGACTATTATACACAGAAGCACCAACCGGAATGACGAAGGGTCACCGGAAGGGTGAAAAAGCAAGAGGTGGAAGAATCGTAGTTTGTAAGGCAGGAAATGCTGCGGGGGTTGCACGCGATTCGAACACTTGCACGCACTGGAAGGCCGTACGAACGGCAATGAACGTCCGTATATCTATAGCGAACGATTCGGCGTACGTGTGAGTACGTGTGAGTACGGCGGAAGGTTTTAATATTGAAAAAACGTGGAATTGAATAAACTCGCCGATAATTCACGATTCAATTGATTCGTTCGAAGAATTTCACGATGTTTCAACGATCGTTTCCCGTCAATGAGCCATGCGCGATAATGAACACGCCGCGTTTAGAGTTCGTACGGATCCATAGATCGACTACGAGTCGCGCGAGGTGCAGAACGGAAATACTCTGGCGGCAAAGACTCGGGCTTCTCACTCCTTCGGGGGCAGAGCCGAGTGTTATGTGTGTGCGTAGCTGCTGCTGTTGCTGATGCTGCTGCTGCTGCTGCCAAAGCTTGGCAGAGAATTCTAGCTGCCTTGCTAGCACGGTGAAAGAGAGACTATAAGTCTTGCCGCGCCGGACATGGCCGCGCGCTTGTAGGTTGAAGGGAGAGCGAAATGAACGCGCTGGAGAACCACGACACGACGTCGACGACGACGACGACGACGACGACGACGACGACGACGACGACGACGACGGCGATGGCGACGACGACGACGACGACGACGGCGACGGCGACGACGAACGCAGCGACCAAGACGTTGGGGCACCCAGGCTGTCCAAGAGGGTGAGACTGCGAGCGGCAGAGCGGAAGAATGAGAGGCAATGAGAAAAGACGGGCAACGGGAATTACTATGCTCCAACTATAACGTGAGCGAGCGAGTCGAAGCGACGAACGAACGCACACGCCTTGAGTTCACCGCGCAAACCGAGCAAGAGCTCTTGCCGGTCTACTCTCGCTGCCATATTATCTCTTGGGTTTTTTTTCTCTGTCTCGTTTTATTTTATTTTATTTTTTTGTTTTTTTCGCTAACTGTCTCGCTTTTGCCTTGCTGCAGGTATATCGCTTGTTCTGTCTATTGTGTTTTCTCCTCGTCCGTTTGTCTCGCTCGGGCTACATTGCCTCGGTTGGTGTACGCCATAACGGTAGGACGGGGCAACGCGGAGCCAACGTGGCAGGCCAATCAGGCGCCCACCTCCGTATATCTCGTATACCTGGCAAAAGCACTCGATTTTCTTGGCCCTCCGCAATGCGTGTAGGGCACCTGCGGCGATGCGATGTCGGGTCGAAGATCCGAGTCCTCCTCTTCCTTGTTCAGCCCCCGTCGTGGCTCCGGGGCTTCGGGATACCTTTCGCGCTTTGTCGGGAAGAGGCGAACGAGTTTCTGACGACAGATCGGTTGGCTGTGTGCCGAGGAGAACAAAGTCAACGCTTACGACCATGATCGATGGGTTCTTTTTCGTTGAAAGACTTAGATTGTTGGATCAAGGTGTGGGGATCTTTTTGTTGTGGGAGGAAATATTGCTTTTGGGTGATTTTGATTCAGCATAGTCCATTTTTATGGTGGTAATTGGGATCGCTATTTTTTCTGTCTATGATGGAACTGAATTCGAGCGAGCCCTCTTTTTGGTTAAAAAAACAGGGGAGTTATTTTTATTGTTTGAAATTATTCTTACAATCATTCGTTTTCTTTTCGAATCCCCGAAAACTTTCGGAACAAATCCATATTTAGTTAATAAATTCAAGTGGGTTAGATATTTAGTTGATATTTCCAAGATCAACGCACAAACTCAAATGACATCAATAAAACACAAGCAGAATCAACATCAGCATCAACAATGTAGCACTGGGTTTCAAAGAACTCTACGGTACAGATGAAGGATTTACTTAGACTGCAGAAATGCTTATTGCGCTTCCTCTCGCGTGGGTGAACCAGGTAGTAAAGACTTCCGGTCCATTAATACACTCCGATTATTTTGTTGAAAATAAGAGGAATTACGAGAATTGACTGAATCTGACGAATAAACATTGATTGGCAAAGTAAGTTGTCCAAGATATCGTGCCCCTTCCTACTTGATTGAACATTTCAATTGCTATTCCGCGATCATTAATGACGAGCCAAGGACAAATAATTCCATCGGGGATGGCATCAAGGATTTAACGTTTCTATGGACACAACGCATGCAGCCACATAGAGATTTATTGATAATAAAAATGATGGAACCCATAATTTCATACATATATATTTTTATTTCAACAAACTGTAAATTGAACAAATATATCAAAGAAAAGAATAAAAAATATGTTGAATTATGTGTTGAGAAAAATGAGGTTGAAATAAATGTAGTTGAAACCGGTTCCAATTCAAATTGATTCTGAATAGAAAAATGTAATGATTCTAGACAACGACGATTCAATGCATCCATCAACAGCAGTATTTAATCGTAGGTTCGTTGACCGGAATAACGAAGAATTCGTGCCCGAAGATGAGCTTGAACACGAACAAGAATCGACCGAAAATATTCGTGCCGGAAAGATTGTTGGTACTCGTCGAAGATGGTGTTGCCGATGGTCGTGGCGGCTGTTCGAGGCGGTACCGCCGCCGCCATCGGTAGTTAAGATGCGATTGCCCAAGTGGAATGAAGGATTGAGCCTGAGAGATGAGCAAAACAGAGAGGAGCGAAGAGAATGGCCGATTGAGTCACTAAGCTCGCAACTCGGCTTTCAGTGCCTCATTGGCGTACAACGATGGTCTATAGTTTTTCTTCGCTTCTTCCATCATTTCGTTTCCTCATACCGGTACCAGCATCCCTCATCGTCATCATCGTTTCTCTTTCTTCTTCGTCTTCACTGTGGTTACGCTTCATCGCCTTCTTTCATCTTACTTGATTTATTTTTATTTTCATTATTTTTTAAATCGTTTTTTTTTTGTTAAAGAGCACCGGAATAAACGTATATACCTCTATCCCACCGTGGTCGGGGGAGACAAAGGTCCGACATTGATTGAGCGCTTCTCCCTCTGGGAAACGTTTAGCGGCCGCCGCAGAGCCGCCATTGCGAGGGCCGACACGATAATCCGCCTTCCCCAACAGCAAACCCATCCGCGTCTCTTTCTCTCCGCTTCTCCAGTACTTTCCTCATTCGTCCCTCGCTCATTCCGCGCTCAGGCATATATATCGCGTACTTCATTTCCGCGAGCTTCCCAGGGCTAATGATCGACGAGGCTGTAGTTATGCTTTTCTGTAATTTTTTTTCTTGTTTTTATCCTTCGTTGTTTTTTTTTTTTTTTTTTTTTTTTTTTTCGTTCTCCAACGGACTTTAACGAAAGCCGAGAGACTCGAGCGTTTTGTTCGAGCCGGCTCATCCGAGCTGCGAACCGAGCTGCGATTACGCCGCCACCGGGCGCAATGCTGCCGCAATAAGCCGGTGAAAGAGTGAAATTTCTTCAGTCCCGACACGCCGGCAGTATTTTTCATAGCGAATCACTGGACGGGAGAAGCGGTGAGGCACATTTGCCTTATGCTTCTGGTGCAACAGTAGCTTTGAGGTTCTTCCAGTCTCCTTCGTTCCAGCTGCTAATATTCCCGGAAGTCGCCGGGCTGCTGGTGCCGCTCTGTGAGATTTTTGCTATGGATCCGTGCCTAGCAGCGGTACCAGCAGCAACAACAGCGGCAGCAGTTTTAACGTTTAAACTGTAGTTAGATGGATCATACGTCTACGGAACCCAGGAATATTACTTGCATATGCTGTAATTATTTACTATCAACCCTTCACCGAGAAAAAGAAGTGAGAAAGGGGAGCTTTGCCACGGATGTTACTATAATAGTCATAATTTTCTTTTAGAACTGAAAATTATTTTAACTTGGATTTTTTGTGTTTAACTTTTATTTTTCAAGGAAGTAATTTATTTTTCTCGTCATTTTGGGTTCTAGAAGATAAACTTATTTTTCAACAGACTACCAAATAAGCGCTCTAAACTACTTTTAGGGATGAAAGCATTATGAAAAATAAGGTTTCTTTTTGTTCAATAATTCTGATAACTTAGATTGTATTTTATTCCACGATTCATGTGAGTATGGAAACGCAGGAATTCAAATAACATAAACCGGAGCTGCAGAGTCATCCGAGGACTGCGATACGAATATGACGAAGATCTTCACATTCTCTTCTAAGCAAAAAATAATGAACAAAGTATTTTTCAAACGAGGGTTTCCCGGGAATAAAATGTAGAATTATCGTCACGAAATGTACAAGAGATGATGAAGTGGAAGCAACAATATTTGGTACCGGATATGACAAACGGATGAAACTGTGGTGAGGATTGAGTCTCAAAGGGTGGTCCCCTCTGTAGGGGACCACCCTTTGAGGGGTTATTAACTGACGGGAGATTTCCAATTGCAGTAAAATGTCATATATTGTCAGTGTAACTTCCGCCACAAAATTTGGTAGCGCCCCATTCTGCACCCCTCTGTTATTCTTCGGAGCAACGATGATGCAAACGGGGGAAGTCCTCTAATACCATGGCACGACATTGGGGGAGTGTCATGGGGTGTGTCATGCTTTTCGCACGGAATTTCGTCGAGGAAGAGGATGCGGATTATCAAAAAATATCATTACGATAATGTATGTACCCAGAGGATGAGTAAATGCAAAGGAAACAAAAGTTGAAACCATCAACGATAAAATCCAAATCCGGAAGAACCCAAGAGCGTGACGAAGGAAGAATTAAGGCGGGGTGGAAAATATCTTCCTCGCCCTTCCGCTCACTCATCCAAATGGTAATTACATCGTTAAGAAAAATGTCCCGGTGGCAGAACACGCGAGATAATGAAAGTGAGCCGATCATATTTATAAGCGCCCCCAGTGAAATATCTTATTACATCTCTCGCCCCCAACCCCGACGATACGTCCGTTCGCGTGACGTAGCCGGAATAAATGGTCTTTTCCTGTTTCGTTATTGCTCGAGGGCTCTATTGCGATTGGTCCCCACTGAGCAGGGTTATAAATACCAGGAACAATAACCCCAGTAACTTTAATATCGTATCCACTGCTTCCTTCGGCCTTCATAATTTTCAGCGCCATTATTTTTTCCCATCGCTGTTGAAAATATCCAACATCTCAATCGTTCAACCGGGTGACGTCGGTAGGATCAACATTTCCAGGTTCACGTAATTAAAACGAGATTCTGAGATTTCGAAAAACGACGCGAGGTAGCCTGGCGGTCTTTACCGAAGGAACTCGTTTGAATTCCCGGAGGTTGACATTGCCCAGATCCACGGAGCGAGATCGTGGATCAAAATAAAAGGACCCAAAGATGGAGCCAGAAATTCATCGTTAATTTCGTTGATTGGCTGCTCGGACGAAACCTGGGAGCTGTTTTTCTGGACGAAGGAGGCGCAACCGACGCGAACCGTATAGACGAAACGATATCTTAATTGGCTGTGGGTTCTCTCCGCGCTGAATGATCCAAAGATCCCGAGAACTCGTGCGTTTCTCTCATGATGGCCGCGTAAGCTCGCGCGCGTCAACTCGACTATGCTCGAGCCTCCATTTCTCGTTCTTCTCTTCTTCCAGCTCGTACCTCGCGAATTCCGTCGCCGTAAGGCTGTCCTTCTCCCTCGAATTCTCGTTAATCCCGTTTGGTTGCCGGCCCAGCAGCACTAGCACCAGCGCCAGCAATGTCGTGAGGGCTTGAGGCGGACCACGCGCGCCATCCATGCAAACCGAGGCGTCACGCTGGTCAACGCAGAACACGTACGAAACGGCGCAGCACCGCGAAATTGCTCGGCCAGCACATTATTTCCATTCTGCGGGCAAAGCGCCGTAGGGTACGTTCTATTATTCTTACCGCAAGTCCGTGGAACGGTATTGTGCGGGCTTTGTAAAATTTTCAACGATGTCCTCGATATTTTCAGGTCAACGATGAGATTCGTGCAAGTGGGAGTTGAGATTCGTCAACGCACGGAATTATATCGAACTCCGATTCGCAGTTTAAATGCGTCAGAATTATCTGAGGTTCAGTAAAATCCAGTCAGTCTAAAAAATTAGAGAACGTCATCCTAAAAATCTGCGAAAATTCATTAATGAAGCTGAGGGTTTCTACTTTACGATAAAAATTTTATACACAGAGTTTGCGGAGTTTTGTTCAATATAAAAATAATATTAAAAAAAAGAGTAGAGAAATTTCGATCTGGGTCGGATCGACGCCACGATACACTGATATGCTTATAATTTTCGATTTTTCAAGCACGCGCTTTTCAGAATGACTCGTTTCAACTCCGACTTTTTAGATGTATGTATAGATATAGCCGGACCTTGTTTGTAAAGACAATTATCGACTCTCGCGTTGAGCACTCTCTGCCCATCAGTAAGCAAACCAGGCACGCGATTTATGAGTTTATTACTTTATAGCGGTCTAATACGCACCGCAAAGTATACACACGTAACACGCGAACCCAACGCCTCGGTGCGTGCTTCTCATCGTCGCCGAAACGAGACCCACGACTTATCGCTGCTGGTGTTGATGCTCGTTTGAACGATCCGGCCTATGGGAGACGGAAGGACGAAAAGACACGGAGACAAAGATGGAAAGTTCATTCTCGCGAGGCCATAACTTATAGTCGATCATCTCATTCGTCAGTGAGGTTGCGCTGGGTCTGGGCTCTTACTAAAGATCGCACTACAAAGTCCAGGATTATACGGGTCTATAAAATTATCACCTCTGAGGATTAAGGGCGAAACTTTACTCACAAAGTTGTTACGCGTTTATAGATCTCCGGTTGGCTTCTCGGCTAATAATACGCTTTTGTAGAGAAAAAAGAACAAACTAGCTTCCGGTATGTCAAATGTTTTTCACATTGACCGCGGGAATTAAGATTTTATGATCTCGACCGTTGATTGAATTACAATCCAGATTTATTTGAACGATCCCCGTGCGCTAGCTTCTAGCAAGAAAAAATGAGAAAAACTGTAATGTCGGTACAACATCGGCCATTTTTGCAAATATTTCGTTGCGCTAAAGCGAAATTGCGGTAATAACGCGCGGGTGACGCAAACCACCGAGCGCGTTACTGCGTCATTAAACGCAAAAGATGGAGCAACAAAACCATCACAAAGCATCGATAAATCGGCCATTGAACTTGAAATCGTCTCCGTGAAACGCGGACTTTGTAGACATACAATGTACACGTTTCATAGAGTCAATAAAATGTTATCAAACCAGTTATCACTTCTACTATTGTAATCACAGCTCTCGTATTTTTTTTTTTTAAATACATTTTTACTCTTTGTATTTTTTATCACCCCCATATAAACGATGGCAATTCTCGGTTAGACATCCAACCACATTTATACCGCTCGTTCGATTTGTCGGGGTGTCGATTTGTCTCGAAGAAGGTGCATTCGTGCACCCATACGGGGGTTGCGGTTGGACGATGCGGATACGTCGAGCGTTTAAAACGTTTTGCAACGTTCACCGGCGGTAAGAGAGTGCGCCGGGCGCTGTTCGAAGCCCAGAAGTGCAACCTCTCTCTATAACCGACTGACGAATGCAAGGAAGCCGCGCGCCCGCGCGGGTGCCCCGCGAGGGCGCAACGCGGGGAGAGAACATAAGAGCTCATAAATGCGAATTTAAGAGGCGCAATAAAGGCACGTTGAAATCGAGAGTGAACGAGCGCACCGACGGCCGCGCGTGCCGGGCGTAGAGTGACTCTCGAGTATTCGAGGTGAAAACGTTATACACGCCTTTCCACGCGTCCTCGTTAATGTCGATTTGAGAATTTTTGAACCATCTTGAAATCTTATGACAGTTTGCCGGTTTTTGTGATTTTTTTGTTATTTTTATTGGGTTGATTTTTTTTTTGGTTGGGTTTTTATTTGTGCAGTGGAGGGTGAATGGAGATTTAGGTTGAAACGACGAGGACGAGAAGTGTTGACCCAATGGGTCGTATAACGTTGGGAAGGACCCTGACCAAACGGGCCATAGAATACGCCATTATAACCCTTCGACCAAATACCTATAACACCCGTGCTCGCGCTTTGCCTTTGGGTAGTTTGTGAGAGAAAAAAATTTCGACCCGCCTAAACGGTGTTTACAGTGAGCTTAACGAGTTGTTTCGCCTTGAATTTGTCACGATTTCGAGGTAACCAACGTCGGGTGGATTTTTTTTCCTTTTTTTTTCGTGCGCTTTCCGATGTTCGTGAAGCTTTGGGCACGAAAATGCGTAAATACGGAACTCGAGAGATGGGGCTGGTTTAGGGGTTGAATTTTTATATTCAAAAGTGTCCTCGAGATTTTTTTTTCT
Organism: Sussaba pulchella; assembly: GCA_963971145.1. NCBI lineage: Eukaryota > Metazoa > Arthropoda > Insecta > Hymenoptera > Ichneumonidae > Sussaba > Sussaba pulchella. The sequence continues at coordinate 9,356,670 of OZ020171.1, read as the reverse complement.
CTCATTGGTATATTATGCAGGGTGAATGAGGCGAGACCGGCGGGCGGAGGAAATGGAAGGCGAGCGTAAACCGTTGGACCGAAAATCGTTGGTTATGGAAGTTTTCCCGTGATACTGCATGACTTTCAGGGTGAGAAAAAGTTGGGAAGGGGGAGAAGAGTCTGCGTTGAATTTATAACCTCGAAGTCGGGGATAAATAAATTGATAAGCAATTTTAAAATTGAAAAAATAAATAGATGCATAAGCTAAATAAATTAATACAAGATAATATAATAAAGTTTAATAATATTATTTATTTAATATAATATAACGAAATGAATAATATTATTAATTTAATATGATATAACTAAATAAATAATATTATTTATTCAATATAATATAACTAAATAAATAATATTATTCAATTATATTTTATTTTAATTTATTAATTATTCATATTAAAAATCTGAAAAAATTTATAAATTAATAAGAAATAAATTAAACAATAAATACACAATCTGAAAATATTAATAAATGCTAGGATTATTATTATTTTATCATTATACAATCAAATAATAATTATTGTCAATTATTTGATACTCTTAATTTTTTTTCACGCTTTTTCTTTTATTATATTGTTCTAGTATTTTATTATATTGTGTAATATATTACTGTTATTATTATGACACTGTAATGACCAATTTTCGCTGACGATATTGTCTAGAACGACGATTATCAAATATTCAGCCACTCGAGTTGCAGCCAGTTTGAAAGTCGGCGTTGCAAATAAATTATTAGAAAGAAAAAAAAATAGCTCCGAAGAACGGCAAAGCCGCGTAAGTCCGTAAGTGGCTTGGCGTACTTACGCGTAACCAAACGAGCGAGCGAGGCGAGAGAGCTTTGCCTCCTAGACCGGGTCATATATGCTCGATCGAGCGTATAGAAGAGGCGGTGTTCCTACTCGCAGGTAACCGAGCATAAGTACGCAACGACACTGTACGACGGGTTTATGGTCTCTCAACGTTATACCGCTTGGGTATCGCTGACAATTCGCCGCTAATGTCTTTACCATTAGTTTCGATTGGCAGCTTTCTAGCTTCGGTTGGGTGCATCGTTCGCGATTGCATTCACGATTTGTTTATTCGCGATGTAGAGTCATGGAAAAAGTGAAAAAGTAATGGCAGAGCGGTTGAGCATTGTATTTGTCCGTTGACAATAAGAATCCGTGACGAGTTCCATGCTCTACATCGATAAAAACTCGATTAACCACTCACCGTCGCACTGGGTGGTATCCACTCGGTTTTTGTCTCCGTTTTTATCTCTATATAATTTTTTTTTAACAAGTTGCTATTTTATTTCTCATAAATAAACTTTTTCTACATCATCTAGAATGTTCAAAGCACGTTCTGTAATTTTTTTAACTACTTTGGACCGATAGTTTGTTCACAATCGTTTTTAAAAAACCGACTGCGGAATCCACCCAGTGTGACGGCCGTGATATTATTCAGTGATGTGACGGCAAAGGCTTGATGAAACAAAAATCTCTTCTTCTACGATAAATGAATTGCTCTATTCAGATGCATCATAAAAATATTTATCTCAACGAAAAGAAAATTTAATTGCAACATGAAAAAAACAGGACCACCGGATCCAAGTAAATTATTCGATGAGAAAAGTTTTCAACCGTTCGTGTCCGACGTAAAACCCCTCGGAGTATCTGGAAAAAGGAAACGAAAACCGAACCGGAGAACACGAGACCGGAGCCGGGTGAGGAGATGTAATGGGCACGGATTCCAGGATCTCGTGGAAAAGAGTGCACTTAGCGAAAGAACCGAGGCATCTAATGGATGTGAATATATCGCTGTAATAAATTTCGTAAAAAGCTGCAGTCGGCCCGGTCTCGCGTTTCTCGCTTCCGATAGCGCGGAAAATAAAAAAAAAAGGGGAATGAAAAAAGAAAATAAAGAAAAGAAAAGAAAAAGAAATAAAAGTAAGTTGGAGCATGAGCAAGCGAAGATATACGGAGAGAGGTGAAAAAAAACGAAAAAGAAAAGAAAAAATAAATCGAAAAAAAAAAATTGAGCCGGAGGGAAACGAAGAAAAACGAACGAGAAGCTTGGAACAGGACGTATATAGTCCGAACGTTCTCCCGAGCGCTGGGTTTCAGCGTTTTAAGATATATATATATATACACAGTAGAGGATGGGTTTGTGTATAGCCAGTGGGTAGCTGCGAGCAGAAAGAAAAGCCACCCCTTGCAGAACGAGAGGGAAGGGCAGTTCTCATTTCTCTCGGGGCCGCTAGCTAGTCGCCCGGAGGAAGGGACGTGGCTGACGGTAAAGGGAAAAGGGACGAGAAATGTAGAAAAACCGAAGGAGCAAGCCTCGCCCCGCTGCCCCTGTAACGTCGATCGAGAGACTGCGGAGAAACGTCACGTTTCCGGTACGTGTGGAGAATCCACGGCGGCCATCTTTATACGTTCGAACCAATGGGAACGCAGCTGCTGTGCGGGGGATGAAAGCTAGACCCCTCCGGAGAAATCCCACCTCCGAGAGCGTCGAAGCAGCGCACCCCGGACGGATCAATACCGCGATGGGCGAGAAGCTAACCTCGACCGCGCCTATGCAACCCCTACGCCCTTCCCGAGCCAACCCCGCGGGCTGTTTGCAACAATGATGGCAAGGAAACCGAGAAGCGGCGATCCTTCGCTTTCCATCGGGTTTCAGGGTGCGTCCGAGTCTACCCTCGACGAGTACGCGCTTATGAGGTTGTTTACCTTTTGCAACAATGTTTGCAAAGGTGGACGATCCGGCTTGCACTGCGTTGCTCGACGCTGACCGATGCAACCATATACTTATCCTTCGCGAGGGTCGATGACAATTCCCAAGTAAAAAAATTATATATAGTTTATATATTTACTAGATATAGAATTGGGCATAAATAGACGATGTGTTGACTAAATACAGTCCACATAGAGACTAAATATCCCCAATTCCTTATATAGGTTATGTATAGACTATATATAATTTTTGGATATATTAATATATTATATTAGAGAGAATTATATCTTTTTAGAATTATTGTATTGGTTGGTTATTATTATATTGGTTGGCTTTAGAATTATTATATTGGTTGGTTATTATTATATTAGTTGGCTTTAGAATTATTAGATTGGTTTGGTATTATATTAATTTTTTTTAAACTGGACATACATGGACTATTTATGAACTATATATCCTCAATTCCATACACAGTTAATATATAGACTATGCATTATTATTTTACTTGGGAGCTCACCAAAACCAAAAAGCTGACGACTATACGCCAAGCGACAAAACGCCAATATGACAATTCGCCGACGACAGAACGCAAATAGACACAAATAGACATTGATAGATTATATGCATACGACATGATGATGAAGTTATTTACTCTCTATACTACTATTAAGCATAAAAGAAAGAAATAACCTTAATAACCTAAATAACCTATTTTGTTTGGCTTTTTGTCGTCGGCTAATAGTCGCATCGGTGTTTTGTCGCTCGGCGTATAGTCGTCAACGTTTTGGTTTCGACGAATTATCGTGTCACCCCTTCGCGAGATTGTATACCCTATACGACCGGTTTTTTCCCTCTCCTGCGTAGGACTCACATCCTGCAGGAAGCATGGAAGTTACTTCTGGGCAACCTGATACCGAAAGATAGCACCGAAGAAAACTCGTGCCAGGAATTTCGATGAGAAGCCACGTACATATACGTCCATATTGGATCCATGCCGGATCGTGAAGGGTGATATCGCTATTCGTCGATGATTTCCGAAGCTACGTGCTTCCAGTCTCGGGAATTTAACGAGAAAGACAGGTTACCTCGCACCCGGAGGAAAATCCAGCCCGGAAATAAGTTTTGCGCGCACGATACGCGCGGTGATGGTTCGGAGCCGTAACGGATCTTGTTGGAAATGTAACGTCGTGTCAGAGGCTTCGGTCTCGAAGCTAGTTTCCGAAACGTTTTCATGTCGTGACGTAGGATTGAATGTAACGCTGCTATCCCATATTTATTGTTTTTTTTGTTGCTTTCTTTCGATATCCTGTCACGATACTTTGTCATGCAAGCAACGTTTCGAGATTATACGACTGGTGCAACGAATCTTCGTAATGCCGCTTTCGATCTATAGCTTTCCATCGAGCCGCGCAGTGAATACATGCAATGTTGGAAAATCTATCTTAACCTCTGATGCCTCCGAGCGCTTCTAAGCAGGGCATACCGCAGGAGTTATTACACGTCCCAAGTGAAAAAATTATACATATTCTATACATTGACTTCATATAGAATTCGGAAAATATAGTCTATACATAAACAATTAATAGCCTATACATCGACTATATATCCCTAATTCCATACGTAGGTTATATAAAGAGTACACATTAATTTTGGATATATTATTATTGTATTATATCAAAGAGAATTATATTCGTATTATTTTCGGCGTTATCATATTCATTTTTGGATTTTTCTTTTCAATTGGACACACATAAACTATGTATAAACTATATATGCCCGATTCCACGTATAGTAAATACGTAGACTATACATCATTTTTTTACTCGGGGTATACCTATATTATTTTTTGTCAAAACGGCTCTACTCCGATTATGGTCTCTAGATCGAAGCTAATTTAACCGCATCATCACAGAAATTTGAATGTGTTTCCAAATTGAAGAACGTATTTAACATTCGTTCTTCCCTTATATAAGGCTACACCGATTCATAGATTCGGATACAAAAAATAAGGCATCGAAGGGTTAAAAAATAAGTTTCTCCGAAACCTCGAAGAAATTTTAGCGTTCGTGGATATGTTAGGCTCTTGCTTGGTCCACCTTCTGCAATCGATGTCATAAACGTAACGCAGAAACGTCAAGGCTCTCGGTTGAAAAATGACAGCTCCAACGAGGTTTCGGTGTCACTCGCGTCTTTGACAACCTACCCGTGCTCGCAGCCTCACCGTACCATCCAACAGACTTATGGTAAAGACGTCTCTTATTTTTTCTTCCACGTTACAGCAAGCAAAGCCTATGCAACGCGACGGCTGCGTCTTAAACGCAGTCGCAGAGACGTTCCCAGACGCAAAGCACAATGGTACGCACCCTTTCGCCGCTACGTCTCACTATACCATCGTCCCGTAATACGCCTCGGGATGGTGCTTACCGTAAGTCAGCGACGTGTGCGAGTTACAGAGAAGCCAAGAGCTCGACGTACCTCGAGAATGCCTCGCGAGTTCCCCAAAAGTACTTCGTTCCGAGACGAAGTCGAGAACGAAGAAGTATCCGAGAGCAACGACGTCGTCGACGAGTATATGTGGCTTGCGGATAAATTCCACTCACGCCGTCTCCGACTTTGAGAATTCGACTCTCGCAAAGTCCCTCCCCCCTCCCCCCCTTCCCGCGCCATCCGCCCCAAGGGAACTTGGATCGTAAAATAACTCTCTCCAGCTTCGCCTCGATCCAACCTGTTTCTATGTTCCTTCGGTCCTCGAGAGTCCTCGCCACTCTCGATCCCCTCGAGGATCCTATCGAGACTTGATCCGACGGATCGCCAGTTTTTTAAACATTTTTTTTCTTTCACATTTCATTTTTTTCATCTTTTTTTACAAGTTTTATCTGATCGGTGGTTGCGTTTGGTGTGGATGCTCGTGCGATGGTTCGATGGAAGAGAAAATGGCGATGATGACCGCGAGGCTCGACAAGCGGGATTTTGAAACGCGAAGCGCGTGGTCGGCAGCACACGGATTATGAAGATAGAGAGAGATGGCGAGAGGGGGAGGAAATGATGAGAGGAGGGGGCGAGAGGAAACGTAACGAAGAAACGCTTCTACCAGCTCGAGAGAACTCGTGCGGCGGACTGCATATGGGAACCGCTCTTTGATTATCCGTTGGTTCGTATAATAACAAGTTCATAAAGACGTCGGTGCGTCGAGCGAGAGTAGCATGGCCGCCTTCTCGCAAACTTGCAATAAGAGAAAGAGAGAGAGAGAGAGAGAGAGAGAGAGAGAGAGAGAGAGAGAGAAACAGAGAGCGAGAGAAACAGAGAGAAAAAAAAGAGACGGACAAATGGAAGATCGGCGACCGAAGCCGGGGCAGTCGTCGTTGAGGCAACAAAAGTGAAGATAATAATAATAATAATACAAATAATAATAATAATAATAATAATAATAATAATTATTATTATTATTATTAATCATAATATAAATAATAATAATAATAATAATAATAATTATTATTATTATTATTATTATTATTATTATTATTAATCATAATATAAATAATAATAATAATAATAATTATCATTATTATTATTATTATTATTATTAATAATAATATAAATAATAATAATAATAATAATTATTATCATTGTTATTATTATTGTTATTATTATCATTATATTAATAATAATAATAATAATAATAATAATAATAATAAATAGTGAGAGGCGGAGAGTATGAAGAAAGATAAGAGAAGAGAAGCCGTTCTGCACTCGCATGAATTTGAATAATACGGCCATTTACATACTCGCAAGGGTCTGCAAAAGCCTCGCGCTTGCACACAACGCCGAGCGTTATTCTCTTCAGCACCGGGATCCGATTTCAACCACAAGCAACAGCAGCAACAGCAGCAGCAGCTCCAGCAGCAGCAGCAGTCCTGCGACCCGCGCGGCCATTTCCGTTCTTCGTCGTTATACGTACTCTCATCTCGACCAACCGTCTTGCTTCGACGGTCTCCGCACACCGGCATCGCCGCTTTTCCGCTGACCCCATCCGACTGCGCTTTTGCAGACTCGTCGCAGCGCGTATCACCCTAGCTCGGTGTAAAAACATTAGAGCGTTTTGTTTCAATCCGCTTAGCTGAGGATCACACGATTGTGGTAAAGCGCTATTTTCGCGTTGTCACTTATGTTGTAACTTTGGAGCGCGAAGAATTGCAGTATTTCAGAGCACGTCAGAGGGTTTGGAAGGGTGCGCTTGTCATTGCAGTGGTTGAAGGATTTTTGTAAAATTTCGGGCATAGCTTTTTTCAGCTTTTGATCGATATGAAGATGGCTCTTAATAATTATCGTAACAGGATTGGCATGAGAAAAATACGACGAAAATATTGACATTTAGATCTTATTGAATGGATAAATGCAGATCCTTATCATTACTCTTTCTATTTGACTTTGAAAATAATTCGCAATTCTGGTCCACTCCTTTTCGTTCGGTAAAAAATTATTCATGTAAGAACTCAATTGTCATTGAGATAGAAAAACAAATACGAAATACTTCTGCTCCAAATGCAATAGCGAATGATTCAAATTTATTTCCAATTGTTCCTGAAGGACGTGCTTCATGCGCGAAGGGGTGGGAGAAAGATCAGACATCGTGAACCGAACCACATGGCGTGAGTCAAATTCCTATTACGGAAAAGGCACCGAATCGAAGAATTCCAAGAGCAGAAGGAGTTAACCGTTTTATACACGAATTTATGTATATCTGCCATACGATGTACGGTCGATCGTGATATGGGTTGACGCCAATGAGGTTCCTACCTGGTGGAGTCAAAGATATAGCCCGGGGTAAGGCAGATACAATACCACCGGGTAACTTGGTGAAGTTGTACCAAAGACGTCTTATTTTGAAACAATGTTTCTTCTTCGGGGTTTTCGTTGCCAGCCCGGGCGACGCTTTCTCGCTCGCGCAGGCCGCCCGTAAATTCTCATTTCGTATCCCGTGACTCGTATAAAATACCTCGATGCTCCCGCACGATCCCACGAAGCCTCTACCCTTTCCGCGAGCAACTCCGAGCGAGCTCAGCGAAAAGAGCCCCGACCGGGAGCATCCCACCCACGCAACCGCCTCCTGCTCGCTCCGAGATGCCCCAACTTCGTTTCCCGCGTCATCCACCCCACCATCGCACCCTCCCGCCGCCATTGCCGGGGGATTCTTCTTTGATATATCACCGCGCGTTCTGCCATATTTTCTCGGTCTTGAGCCACTCGACAAACTCCTCGCACCCTCCTAGTTACTCGCTCTTTCACGCGTTCTCGTATCGCACGGTTCGGATTTTCGGAATTCTGATGAAGAGAAAAAACCACCAGCGGACGAAAAGTGTATCATCGATGCCACGATGCCTCATGAGAACTCGGAGGAGAATTTAAAAATATATTTTATCCTCATATCTCCCCAGTAGGTTGAAAAAACTCAATCTGGTTACTTTTTTTTTAATTCCATATGTGGTCGCGAAATCGAATGAATAATTCTGATTTCTTTATGATCAACCTTGCTCAGCATCTGCGGTGAATAAAATCGTTGAGCAACCAAATACGAATTTACGAATCAAAAGAAATATGGAGAAACTTTCGAAATAACCGGACTGGAGGTCGTAATAAATTTTCATTTTTCAGAGTCCTTAGAATGTGCAAGAAAAAAAATTATATTAAAATCAAACAAATAAATCAAACGCATACACACAAAACGTTGTATAATCCGATCGACTAAAAAAAAATAAATAAAAAAATGAGTAAAAGCACGATATTAGACGCGGTGCACATCAGTCATTGCCTGATGCACAGATATCTGTCGCTCGTTGCTCGATGAATCGCAAAAGCACGAGATTGGGTCGCGTGAGGCCGTGACACGCGAGACGTAATATTTAAGTTAATAGCTTGGTATAATAAAATTAATTGCTTTATGATAGCTGTTCAGGGGCAGGGGGGGGGGCAGAGGGATGACGAGAGTGAACATAGCACATAACGCGAGCTTTGTGTATAATCTGCAGTCGCCAGCTTGAGGATATATTTGCGATCGTGGTTTCGAAGGTCCGGCAGGACCAAGTCGGCTTTTTCGACGGACGATCGGTGCATCAATCAAAAGTAGCCTGCAGCAAGATCCGAGAACGTTTCGAAGGATGCGGTAGCACTCGAGGTCGAGAGACGACTCGGCCGCGATCGAGAAAGCATTCTCTTCGCGTTCCGTCGCATTCGCACTCACCGACCTGTCCTTTATCACCTCGTAAATTTCTAACGATTCTAACTCTCACCACCTACTGCAGACATATAACGCAAAATCGCGTCCATCGGCCAACAAAACCCGAAGCAAAAGCGATCGGCCGCGGAACGATTATCGCCATTATTACCTACGACAAGAACAAAGTGTCGGAGCAACTTTGTTTCTTTTTGAATTGTACTATTGTGGGATTTTATCGTGTAGAAATGTATGTTGATCAGAATGACGGGCGTTTATTTTGAGAGAAATAATGAATTACTGGGCTATTTTTGGGTGGGTTGGGTAGCTGGTACGCCAAGCGACTACTGCAAGAAATTTCATTTTGTCTGTAACTATTTTCGAAACGATAATCAATTATTTTCAAATTTTATCAGGCGAATTATTTTCCAAGAACCTTGACATTTTTTTTTCTAATTCTGGATCAAAGTTTTTTGGCCTTCTAGACCTTGAAAGAAGGGGGCGGGGAAACTTAAGCTCTGTCGGGTCGAACGTCGAAAAGCAGCTGACTACGTTTAATAATCAGCGATTCACGAGTAACTATCGTAGCTTTTTATTCAACGATTCATTCTTTATTTTTCGGACAAACTTTAAAATAAAATCAACGTAGTAAACCATCAATCGCCAGTAACTCAATAACTCGTTAAATTCGCTCGTTCATTATAATTTTTTTTCCACTCAGGCAGATTGTATAAAAAAAAATGAAACAGAATTATAGACACCGCGCCTCAATGTCATGGAATGCATAATTACCGTATGAAATTACGAGACGAATAAACGAGCATCATAAGCACGAGTGGTGCCGTTCATTGCTCGAGCCGTTATCTCAGAAATATTTCTTCTAATCTTTTAATGAATCGTTAAATTACTTTCAACCCTCCACTCACGGGGCAATTATCGAAGAAACATTATTGCGCGCGTGTGAAAAGAAAATATATAATGTCTACCCGTTCGAAGTATATTGTATAACAAACACGTGGGTATTCGCTACTGGCATTCGAGTGTCTATACAGGAAAGTCGTTGTGCTGTGAGTGCACAACGCCGCCACCGCCGACACACCACCGGCTTCTCGAGATTATTGCCGTTTAAACGAGCCACACTTTTCACCGCTAGTTAACGTACGTACATCTAATAAACATGAAATACAGCGACAATAAAACAATCACCGTGTAATACCGAAGCACCGACCGGTAACAGCTCGCACATTGCCGGGACGTTCTCGTCATTTTTAACGTAATGTAAGATTGTGAAACATTTGATTGTTTGATTTTATTTTGTTTTATTTTTTACGCACCTTTGATGATCTGTGATTATAATGAGGAGTCGGTGAGAATTTCTTGTAGATGCATGAGGATTTCTGTAAGAAGACAATAATAAGAATAATTTAATATCCAGCGAACAATTATTACGGTATTTAAATGATATTTATTTATTCATTTATTTATTTATTTATTTATGTATTTATTCATTTATTTATTTATTTATTTATTTATTTATTTATTTATTTATTTATTTATTCATTTATTTATTTATTTATTTATTTTTTGCATTGGCTGAATGAATAATTTGTCTTGGAAAAGAAGAAGCTCGAGAGATAAATGTGCTGCATCAAAGGGACGAGAACGAAGATGGGTTTGTTATTTGTACGACACATCGTCTGATAATTCGACGCTTTCTCGAACGACGTTCCATATTCATATTCGACTAAGCGCGTTTATTAGCGGAACAATAGCTGCCGCTCCATGAACGGACACCTCGTAAACCGTGGTTCAGCGAGTTCTCGCGGTACGCATTCGATCCTGCTTTCATACAGCAACCCACCTTCGCCTGACTGAGCTTTCGGTTGTTATCGCGTGAGGCTATGGAATCTCTATTATGCAGTTTGAAATGGACTTTTTTTTTACGAATTCCGACACGTCGATGTTGCGCTTGAATAAATTTTGCTCGTGTCAAACGAAGGTTTATGCACGTTGGCTCGGGCATGACTGCACGTACTATAGAAGAATAAATTCTTGGACCAAAAATATAGTTGTTGAATTATTTTGGATTGCTTGGTTTATCTTTAAATGTTGGGGTAACTCGAAATGGGAACATTTTTCACATTCTATTACGGGATTTAATGAAATACTGGCCAAGTACAGAAATGAACGTGTGTGCATTATTATTTTTTGGTCGATAATTGAATTAATATTGGATTAACAATATTAAGCTGTATTGCATATTTGATATTGAATATTTGATATATGTTTGACTATTAAAATTGTATCGCAACGGTACACAAATATATTTTTTAACAGGTATTTTGACAGGTCCGAAAAATAAGTTTTTTAATTGACTGCTACATTTTAATATAAAACTTCTCACCAAGCGCTCGACTAACCATGGTAAAACCAGCAGGTCGGTGTTGATATTATTTTTGAGCAATAACTGGACATGAAAAAAAACATCAATACACTATCACACCTTTTATTATTAATTAGATTTTAACTAAAATATATATTTACAATTTATTTACATTCTTGACGCGAGCATTATCGCCTCTTGTATGTTTAAATCCAAAAAACAATGGAATGCTACGTATTTTTATGTGCCGTTATCATACAATAATGAAGTGGATGGCAATAATAAATACTTTCAATATCTCAATGATATTTCCATGAAGCCCATTAATATTCGTACTCCACAATTGTGACCATTACTTCACTAAAACAATTTTCTACGCTGTTGAACGAAATAAAAAAGCATTGCGCTACAGTTTTTTACCGTCCGTCGGCTCTGATCCGCCATGTTAGGTCGCCCGCGTACGCCGCCGCCGACGGAAGCCACCGAGAGCTCGACACCATTTTGTTCAACCTCGAAACTTCATCATCCCAACCTCACGTGCTTCATTCCATGATCAATGCAATTGATTGTATTTTTACTCCCTTCAATCTTTGACATTTACCTCCCCGGCGATGTTATTAATATTCCATATCACCAATAATCCCACGCGGATGTGTTTTATCACAGTTATCATCTTTCCCTCTCGCCGTGGGCGAAAGAGTCGGACGTCAAACGATTCGAATAGCGAGAAATCGTTGAATATTGTCGATTCCAATCAACAACAAACTCAAAAACAGCTAACGCGGCAACGATTTTTCCCGTGCGAAGTCCTCGTGTCAGTCTACCGCGCCGTCGGAATCGCAACTGTTGACTAGGATAGGAAACACCAAACGGGAGAATCTTCTTCGACGCATTTTGGACAAGAGGTGTGGAATAAAGAGAAAAACAAAAAAAAATATAACTACTCACGGTCGGTCGTTGCGTCATGGCCTTGGATCAGCGTTAGTCCCGGCTAATAGTGTGCAACGGGTGGAGGAAGGAAAAAAAAATTGGAGTATTGACGGAAGGGACTGGTCCTTTGCGGCGAGGACGAAACCCGTGAAAGCCGACAATTTCAAGGACTCCGCTGGGATGCTGCTGACATTCGGTGAACGAATTTTATTTTATTCGAACAACGCAGTCACGTAACTCTTAAGGCCGCCGAAAGGAGCATTGAAGGGAAAAAAATTTGGTTTCAACAATATAATAAGATTTTTGATAATTATTGTAAAGTATAGAATTGAAAATTGATCGAATAAATGAGCTTGGAGGTGAGCTTTAGTTGGTGAATGAATTTTATTTCATTCGAATAACGTAGCCACGTAAGAATTCTGGTTTTAACAAAATAATTAGTTCTTTGATAATTATTCGAGTAACGCCATGTGAAAAACTCGATAGACAATTATTGTGGGGTATGAAATTAAAAACCAACTGGATCAGTGAGCAGTGAGTGAGCATAAATGAAAGGCGATTCATGAAGAGCGCAGATTTTCTTTTTGAATTAAAATACACAAAAATTCTGTGAACTTATTTTTTTCTTCAATTTGACCGTGTTATTTATTTGTAGTTCAGGATGCGTGTATGAAAATTTTCGATGACTTTAGCATAGTTCCGGCTGTACCGCGTTGATAACGAGTATGATTTCGTCCTCCAGCATCAGAATCCTCCCGGGCATATCATAGACCGTACTTTTTACCTAGCCTTAGATAAAAAAGTCCAATGATGTTGAATCACAATATCTTAACGGCCTTCGCTCCTCTTCATGACATAAAGGGTCCGAATATCGCTCTTAATGGGACGATTGTGTCCCCCGCTGGGACAATACAATTCACACTATAAAAATGTTGTCCGAATTTTTTTCGCGGTACAGCTGTAATTATGCCAAAAAAGCATCGAAAATTTTGTTACGCGCATCCTGTGATGCCAGAGGCGTCATAGGGCGCATTTAACACATATCTCATTTTATACGTAAATGCCATTAAATTAAAAACACGTAAAATTAAGGAAAAATTATTTCAACCAATTTTTGAGTTTTTATTTTAGAAAAACATGCGCGCTTGTGGAACACCCTTTATATTGTTTGTAAAAGAATGATTCTCTAGACTAAAGACTCATGAAGAACCCAATGGAGGCCCTGATTTTGCTCCGAATTCTCGAGAATTTTCGTCACTCAAGGTCCACGACCCAACCAAGCCATAGACTTTAACCGGATGCTCACCAAAAAAAAAAAAAATAAAGGCTACGTGTGGTAGGTCGTCACGACACGGCCTTGAGTCTCTATTAGGCTCAATAAATCCCGCTACACCCGAGAGCAAAAAAAAATTGGAGTATATTGACGGAAGACGACACCCTTTGGGGGATGAAAAAAAAATGCCATTACGAGGGTCCATGGAAGAGTCCGCCGGTCGAACGACCTTCGACCGCATCCACGGCTATACAATCAGACTCAGAAATTTTTTTCTTCTAATTTTTGTGACTACAAATGCAGAAGAACCTTCGAGTGTATTACGAGAATGAAAAAGAATTCGTAAAAACATTTTTCTATAATGGAGGAACGACTTATGTCGCTACAGCTGCTATTTTTCGTAGAGAAAAGGTTAACGGACGTGAACTATCTTCGAAGCTACATCGTTCTCGTCGTCGTCATCGTCGCCGGCTGAACTCGCTGATATCACGGATCCGTGACTTTGATGGCGCCCCGGAGTCTCGATAAGCGCCTCTGCTGTATCTACTATCCACCCCCGCGAGCCATCACCGACAAACGCTCGCGGCATAGAGCGGGATGAAGAAGGTTTAAACGTCGAGCGAGGGTTGAACGAGGAAAGAAGATTATGGTTTCGCTTGCTCGAACGTTAGCCTTTTTCGGTTCGCGTTTCGCGTCATCCAGAAAAGCAATCGCGACCTCCGCGACCGGCGTGACGGCATAAATCGAAGACCATAACGACGACGGCGCCCGGCGACGTTGGCTTTCGAGGCGCCCGGCGACGTCGTCGTTGTCGTTCTCGTACGTTTTTCCCATCCCCCATTCTTTTCTTATTTCTTCTTCTTTTCCATCCATTCGCCACCCTCGCGATCATCCGACGTCGAGCGAGTCGGAAACCGCGTCTTATTTCAACCGTCAGCCGAGATTTCTCATGGCTCTCTCTTCTTCGCAAATATTACGCCTCGGTTCTGATCGTCGACGATTGAGAAATTTCACAACTCTGTCGCCTCGCGAGAGAGAATCGATTCGATCGAGTTTGACGCAAATATTGTTTCTTCTTATTATTGTTTACCAAGATCGCCAATAACGCGGGCGTATCGTCGTTTCAATCCTTCTTCGAATTGCACGTAGCATTTTCTGTATCATATTTATGTGGTATCACAGTGATTCGTTATTGAGGACGAAGAATATACGAGGAATATGCGAGGAATAGTGAATAGCTTGGTTTATAAGTGATTAAAGGGTTTCAGTACCATATTCATAATTAGCGGACAGTATATTTTGTTATGAGGTTGAGAAATTAGTGTCAATAATATTCTAGAAGACTTTTTTTATGTTTCTGAAGAGTGGAAAAGAAGAAAATTCAAATTCATCAAATTTGCCATACTAATAATGATAATAATAATAATAATTATTATTATTATTATTATTATTATTATATAATACTATATAATAATAATAATAATTATTATTATTATTATATAATACTATATAATAATTTTATTATTATTATTAATACTACTAATTACTTACTTACTACTACTTATTACTTATAATTATTATATAATACTATATAATAATTATATTATTATTATTAATACTATATACTATATAATAATAATTATTATTATTATTATTATTCCCGTGTATTATTATTATATTATTAATATTATTATTATTATGATTATTTCTATTATTATTATTCCTCTATTATTACGAACACTCTCTGTTGAATTCCAAGAGAAATTTTTCGGGAATTCGAGACTTATCGGGAGTTCTGCGAGCTTGCAGAATTAGCTGGCGAACAGAGCCCGTGCAGAGGACAAAAAAAAAGAAGAAAAATCCGTACCACGCGAAGCTCGGTCTACGCGGAACCCACGGAGCCTCGCCCCAACCCCATGACAAGCTGTAGCTCGTGAGCCATAGTGAACACCATTCTTCCATCCTTGCTCGTTTACGCTTTTCGTAATATACGACTTCCGTACGTTGATGGAATATTCGAAAAATCCGTGCGACGCATGGAACCAACGGTATGACGATAAAAAATACTAGGAGGAGACGGAACGGAGAGACGGCGAAAACGTGTGTGCCACGGATGGGAAAACGTGACGGTGCGTTCGTCGATCGTATCCAACTTCGTGGATGTTGGAACCAACGAGAATACAGCTACGTGATATTTCTAGAGGAAAATGGCACTTCCAAGGTGGAGCTCGAAGGTCCTTACTCGTTAAGGACTGCTGATCCAACCGATTCGACAACGTCTCTTACCGTTGGATCGAAACATCTTTAATAAATGATGGTTCTTGCGTTTATTCAGTCTCTCGATTAAATCGGGCTGAATACATATTTTTTTTATCCTCATTCTGCGGAGGTTTTAATCAATTTTTTATTCATTTTGTGTTCCCAGCCCTTTATCGAATTTTCGTGCTACGGTGAGATGAATAAATGAGCGAAAAATTCGCATCCGCTAGTGATCGTGGTTAGAATTATAAATTGTAAATAAGATAAGTTGTAAATGCCATTAAACGTCGAAGTTAGCCAAGGATATAAGGAACATTCTTTGGAGATTTCATGTCTTGTCAGGAATATTTGGACCTCCAATCAAGAATATATTGTACTGCATGTGTACATTGATGTACAAAAAACCATAACGTGGATCGTATCAGAGCCGCGCTCAAACGTGACTCACGATCCGATAAGCTCGTTAATCTCTCGCAAGCGTAGCGTTATCTACCGAGGAACGCGCGCGACTCGCATGCACGAAAGTGCACGACGATTCACGCAACACGAGACACATTGTCAACTGCAAGGTAAGAATAACTCTTATCAGTTGCGGTGAATTATCGTGATACATTTTTTTTATTTGAATATTTATTATCTATTTGCAGCTTTTCATGCTGTGGAAGAAAAAAATGAATGATTTATAACGAGACAGATTAGCCATAATTGATGTCATGAATTTGTGTTCTCCCTGGATTTAAATTTGACAAGAAATGTCAAACTAAAATTAAAAAAGTATTCAAATTGTTCGAAAAATTATGGACGAACGTTTTAATTTTATTCTGAATGTTGTGAAGAGCTTCGGGTGATCAATTTCGCCGCAATATCGCCAAAACGAGAAGGAAACCACATTATTGGAAGCGAGAGAATATTTGACTTGCCAAAAAACGCGATATTTGACCACTGAAATTTAACCAAATCCGCCAATATTTTATTCATTTATGTATTCATTGTTTTGATCTATTTTTGGAAATCCTCGTTTTTTTTAAATTTCCTTGCATCTTATCCTCATTTGTTTATTCATTTATTTTTCCAAATTTATTTGAATTTCATTCTTTGTTTTTTCTTTACTTTTACATAAAATTTGTTGAAAATAAATCTTGTTTTTCCAGAAAAAAATCGCCAATCGACACATCTAATTATATTCATCAGATATAAGGTGATACAATATAATATAATGTGAATTCAACTTATTCCAGCTCGACGAATTAATTTATATTCATACTAACATCGGAAAAAAAATTCCCCGAGTATAAGATTTTCACAATTACATCATTCTCGTCACCTCTTGGCGCCGATTGCTCTTCGGTCGCAAGCTCCGTCAAAACGACGATAAAACAGAGAAAAGAAAAACGTTCAGGGGATTATAGCCGAACTTATGGGTGCGAAGCGATCGAGACCTATGCAATACTCACGAGAACCTGGGCAAGAGCTTTTACACCCGACGAGAGATCTTCGTGGGCGTTTTAAATATTCAGAGTAGGTACAGAGCATACACACGCTTCGCCATCAAGCTCGCGAGCGGTTCCTCCGTTCGCTCGGTCGTGAACACTTCAGTATCCTCTCCCGTTGTTGGTGTAATACACCGTCGAACTTGCCTCGCGACCTCGCGCATAAAACCCCAAATTTAGCAGCCCGGCACAGGCGGCCAACCGTACACCAACGCTGCGTTTCCAGCCGAGAACCATGCATTTCGCGAGATATATAACGTTTGCCAAATGGACCGTACGAAATCCCGAAGAAAATAAACGGATATAAAAAGAATTCCCCTTCGATGCCCCGCTGATGCTGAGTATATTATACTCCTCCCGGTCCGGTCGTTTTACGAAACCGGCCAGATAATCCGACTGTTTACCGTCCAACGCGAAGCCGTGGGCAAGCCGGAGAATATGTCTCTGGCGGTGGACGTGTATGACAAAAAAAGAATTGAAAATAATAATAATAATGCTAATAATGATAATAATAATAAATGGACATAAAACGGAAATAAAAATAATAATAATTATTATTATCTTTATACAATAATTACTAATAATTACTTTAATATAATAATAATAATAATAATTATTATTATAGATATTATATACAGAATCAGAGAATTATTATTTTTATAATAACAATAATGATAATAAAAATAATAACAATAATAATAATAATAATAATAATAATAAAATAAAAAAATAACAAAAAAATAAAAAAATAATTGAACGAAAATGAAGGAAAGCAATAAAAGTTAGCGAGTAACATTTTTATCTTTCTTCGTTCGCCAGTAAACGTTGGTGCCAAGAATAAATATTTTTAGAACGTAGATCCGACTTTCGTGGTTGTTTTTTTTCTTATTTATCAAAAAAAGTGTTCTCAGGACTCGGCGATGATCGTACAAAGGTCCATAATGGCGGCTGATACTCCGAGGTTGGAGCCGTCGCGAGGGTACGAGCTTGGACGATGCATCGTGTTCTAGCCCCGTATCAACATCACAGTCAAGCCGGATGTGTCTCGGATTATAAATTTTCTCATCCCGCGCGAAGGACCAAGCCTACGATTTCCCATATTCACCCATGGGCAGCCCTTCTCTCGAATCGTTGCGCGATTGACGACGATGCGGACACACGACGCTTCCGAACGTCTGATGGAAGCGGAAAGAAGATACCCGCCCGCATGACTACACACATGAATACAATTTTTTTCTTCTGTATCCCTATATCAAATATATCAAATGCGTGTATGCTAAGGCTTGTTATATTTTTTTCCGTCTTTTCTGAGACCCTTTTCTCGATGCGGGAATAGGATCGTATATTATGTTGGCTCGGCGAGATCCTTCCTCCCTTCGGTGAAAACCACCCCTACGTGGGTTTGAGTCGACGGGCGTGGAAACACTCGGGGGTATATGTAGATTCCGTCTGTGTAATGGTACATTCTCGAGTTCGTGGGACGAAGCGTGGGGCGAGGGTTAAGGGGGAGAAGCAGCAGCAGCATCAGGAGAGCGAAGAAAAGGGAAACGAAGAAAAAAAAGATCAAAAAGACGATGTAGAAAGGGTAGAGGTAGAAGGAGTAAGTGGGCGGGGTAAGATGTTTCTTGGTGGGGCAGAGAAGCGGGGAAGGAGGCGATGGGGTGGGGGGGTGGTTCTCGTTTATGCTGGGTGAGCAGGGAAAACTCGTCTCGTCTACAGTTTGCTCTTTCTCGTTCTCTCGTTCTCTTTTTCTCTCCCTCTCGTGGAGTACACGACGCACACAGATGCTGGGATGTATACACGTACGGGAATGTCGTGGGTATAATGGTGGAGGAAGTGTGTGGGAGGTAGATACGCGCTCGTAAAATACGAAGCTCACGCGCGCGCTCGGTCTCCAAAGAAAATACGAAATTACGAAGTTGGCTGGTAGAAACGACGACGAGTTGCGGACGCCGTGCTCTGCAATCCGAAGAATTCCCGTTTATCGAGTTTTTTTTTCGTTTTGTCGTCTCGTGACGTTGGAAAGGTTTTGGAAATAATGATAAGAAGCGTATTGTAGTTGGGATTTTGGATTAGTAATATTATTTTCATTGGGGAAGTTGAGTTCGTTATTGCATTAATTTGCTGAGAACCTGTTTAGCGTCTTAAATTACGGTCGAAGGGTCGTCGAGATTGCGGTTTAGCGTTGGAAAAAAATACTTCTGCGAAAGATAAGGGGTTTGCATAGCTAAGTTGTGTGTGTGGCTTTCCGTGTTTATTATGCCGACGGATTAATGATTTTGAGGAGGTAACAAACCGTTCCTGAGGTTCGTAACAACCTGAGAACTACCCCATAAATATATTAACTTATGAAGGTGTGCATTAACGCGGAATAGTTTTTGAAACAAATTAGCATTTGCGTAACTTATCTTTAGATGGGGGTGTTCTTCTCCAGTATCAATTGTTCGATCGTAGATTTTTTTGCAAATATTTTATATAGATCCGAGAGAAGCAGCCGCAATATATTTTCAATACAAAAATGTACATATGTCTTCATGTATTTATGTATTCTCATGCATCTTCTTTAATTATTAATGTAGAGTATTGACCTTGATTATAGTTATAGCAGTATGAGCTATATTAATAATAATAATAATAACAATAATATAAAAGTTATTTCTTAATCCACTGTTTTTCAATAATAAATCCCACAAAATACATCATTGTATAAAAAAAAATACCCATAAAAATGCAAGCGCACCTGACATTTCATTCCACCGTACAAAGTACAAAAAAAAATGAATTTTTTACACTCTTTCCCGGGCAACAACGAAGCGTGCAGTTAATTGGCAGAAAGCGAGAGGGATTTACTTTATTTTCAACAACGTACAGAACCCTGGATGCTCGTCGCTACCAGCCAGCGGATTCACCGACCGTCCGTACACGCGGTATCACGATCAACCCCTCGAATTTCATCTCAACCCTCGCAGCCAGTGTCAACTGTAGATAACGACCGACCTGCGACACGATACAACGCTACAATGCCGATGCCGCTGTTGGACGGAAACACGGGGAATGGTTGATTATATTCACCGGTTGCGGTTTCAACCCTTTCCGCTATACCAGGGGGGTTGCGCGACGCCCGACCACCCCTCGACAATAACTCTCGTAATACTCGGGCTATACCGCGTATGGGATTCACCCGCCACTGTAGCCGCACGCTGTACCGTGCATCATCCCGATGCCGCCGGTACGTTGTTTCGGGCTTCGGCGACCGTAAAGTCCGCGTATTTAATTCACTGAATAATTGGAATCAAGCTGCCTCATTTGTGTGCGGTCCACGCGCCTCGAATATCCTCTACCCTTTTACCATCGGAGTGGAAACGAAAACGACTACCCTTCCCCCGAAATGCAATTTCCAGAGCCAGAGCGAGACCTCTTTCGCGTGTGGGTTGGTGGCTCACGTTGGTCCTCGTTCGGGCTTTGATTAGGAGATTTCTACCCCCTCGTAAAAGACTCGCTTATTCACCGTCGGGTCCGGTCGAAAGGGGCTTGGCTACGGTGACGCCATGTTCCATAGACAACGAAACGTTTATTTACACGTTTCAACAGTTTCACGAGAAACCACAGGGTTTATCGAATTAATGAAAAAGTTGGATCAACTACATACATTCTAGTTTTGAAGAAATTTTTCGTCCTTTCAATCGAAAGCTCCGTGGAACCAAGGTGAAAGCTCTGGTAGCGACGTTAAAGTCTCGGTGTGTTTAATTTACCGAATAATTGAAACCAAGCCCGAGTCTCATTTGTGCGCCCGAACGGACGCAGACGCGTTGAATTTACGAACGACGAGGGTAAAACGTCCGAAACAAAAAGCGCCCCTAACAATTTCCCGACTACGCCAAGCATCCGAGCCAGCCCTTTCGCTCCGAGCGAGTTCCTAGGGCGCGGAGGTAGACGCTAGGGCTCTTGGCTGGAATCCTGCTGCGGAAGCTTGATGAGGAGATTTCTGAGCCCTCGTAAAACCGCCCCCGTTTCACCATCCTCGCACTGGGTCCTTGTTCGAACGCCATTGCCGGAGCCCTTGTCGGCGTTCCTCGTTCGCCGCGCGCCTCCGCTAGAGCCATCCCCCTAACCTATCGTACCCCCGGAGACTTGAATAAAGATAGCCAGATAATGCCATGGGGGAGTTGGTCGAGAGACGCCCAGGAAAGGGATTGCGGGACCGGAAACGTATTGTCGTGTACGTGTACGTGAAGGAGCTACATTGTCGAGGTGTGCGTGGATTAAGTTGGTATAATTCAGTAATTCGGAATAATTATTAAACTATACTATATATCGATAGTTTCAAGTATTAGTGATTAATATATTTGTATTAGTACAGTATAGTTATAGTATAGGAGTCTTACTAATATTAATATGTGGTACATTTTAGTAATTATTATTAATTTCTGAATTATCGCCAAGCTAGTAATTATTACTAATTACCGAATTATTGCTAAGCTATAATTATTGGTAATCACTAAACTACACGAAATGTTTTAGTAGTAAGTAGTTATAATAATTAGTTAATTAGTATTAGTATAGTATTTTTACTACTATCATATATATTAATAGTAGGACAATATTATTATTTGTAAGCTGTAATCTATATTAGTAGTAGATGAAATATTGTACCAACACAAATTTATTGATAATTACTACTCACTACTATCATATATATGAGTAGAAAGCAGTTATTATAAGTAAATTATTATTGGTCTAGTATTGCTACTACTATATATAGAGTACAGTTCAAAAATTTATTATTAATTGCTAAACTATATTATGTATTAATAGTAAGTACTGATGATTGGTAAATTAGTATAAGTATAGTATAGTTCAACTACAATACAGCTGTGCAGTACTGGCACAGCTATATATACGTCCCAAGACATTTTCACCGAACCATAATACCAAAGTCCAAAAATACCTATCTCCTCCCTCTTAATCAAACAAACCCCGCAAGATCCTTGGATTAAAACAAAACCATAAAGTACAAGAAAAAAAATCTCGCACCTCAACGACGAAGGCAACATTATCAAACTTTTCCAATATGCGATAAGGCATACAGGACGAAAGTTCGAGGATAAACGTAGACACAGATTATGGCGCACAGCAGGGTATCCATGGCTCCTGAAGCCCCGAAGCGATAGGGGTTGCCGTGAGGAGGGCGAACTCCCTCGCCGTCCGGATCATGGCAAATGGCGCGGTTTTTACAACCATGAGACAGACCAGCAAAGGGCGCGGGTAGTATCGGATCGAATAAGTGGCAAAGGGGGTTAAGAGGGTTCGAAACTGGTGAAGTTTTTCCGCGTACGGAATATATCTACCCTATCGAGCTCGCGATCATGCTACGCCTTTCTAATTCGAACGGTGGTTGCCGGGAGGCGCGCTCTTGTACACTTGGCCCCGTATAGTTTGGTAAACTCCGTTACAATGCGGCTAACCACGTTGTCCATGGATAGGACACGATGGCACAGCCGGAGGTCGACGAAGACGAAGCCCGAGAAAGGCCAAGAAGGGGGTTGGGGGGTGGGGCTGAAAGATTGGTACCGGGGGAATTGGATGTTCGTGGAGTGGGAAATGCCGAGGCATCTCTGGCTATACCGGTTGTGCGGCGCATGCGCGTTACACCCTCACCAGAACCAGAAATCGATGGCCGCGCGAGTTTTCCCCCCTCTGGTACGCTGAAACCCAGCACGTACTGTACAGCTTGAACCCATAGCCGCCGCCTGAGGAGATGGGAGCACGGGAATGGAGAATAAAAAATAAAGGGACGGAACGGAGGCGAGCGGTGGGGGGAGAGATAGAGCGCCAAAGAGAAGGGAGCTCCTGAGGAACTCGGTATTATAGATTCATTCGATTCCGTTGAATACAAAGTATGTAATAAATGTATCCGAAAATCGAGCTCGGATGGTAAACGTGGAAGGCTCGAAAATTCAGATGAAATATTGATTGGTCAATAAAAGTTTTTGAGTATAATGGATTTTGTTACAATGTCGGGGGAGTTGTTTGAAATTGCGCTTAGATAATTTTAAGGAAAGAGGATTATGGGGAGACCGAAGATCCGGAGTTGCTCCGGAAAGCGGTAACCGGGAGGAACCCAAGTAAAACAATTATATATAGTCCATATATTAACTATGTATAAAAATAGGCATGTATAATTTATAAATAGTATATATATGTCCAATAAAAAAAATCCAACAACTGATATAATAATGTCAATAATAATATTTATAAGTAATTCTTTTTAATATAATATCATAATATATCCAAAAATTATATATATAATCAGGGTATGGAATTAGGGATATGCAGGCTATATATAGTTTATTGGACTATATGTGCTCAATTCTGTATATAGTTCATGTATAGACTATGTATCATATTTTTCACTTGGGTTGTTATTATTTTTGGCATTATTATTTTCATTTTTTAATTTTCTTTTTTTATCGGACCTCTATAGACTATACATAAACTATATATGCCAAATTCCATATGTAGTTAAGATATGGACTAGATATATATAATTTTTTTACTTGAGAAGAAAATAAAATAGGGCCTCGAGAACCTGGGTGGTCTTTCTTGAGTATGTAGCAGGTGCAAACGCGAAACATTTCCCGCGATGCTCTACGTAGAAATAAATAACGCAGGCTCGACGATCTCCGCTTGGAAGATGCCACGTGTTATCCCCGAGATCACTGAGGTACTCATCAAGGAGATACAGCTTCCTTCTGCCTTTTTCTCGCCACACGGGTTCGAGGCTACAAATTATCCGGACTCGCTGGAGAACCGGCAGTGACTGGTTTTTGAAATCACATTAGTTAGTCGTGATTTCACTGTAATCCGGCGAGGATGCAAGTAAAACCAGATTCAAGATTCTACAGAGGGTCGTAGATTACGCGGAGTTATGGCTGAACCTCGGATTACGTCCGAGCTATCGAGGCTGATCTTACGCTCGGTGCTTGCGGGTTTTCGATATCTGTTCGAATCTGTCCGGTGCAGTACGGACCGGTCCAGTCACGACTGTGTAATCCCCCGGACGAGCTATGAGTCGAGAGTAAGCTTTGACGTGTTTTATGTACGATTTAATCCAGTCATCTTCATCTCGACCCTTTGCTCGCCAGGCCCTCGGAAATCTCGCCGGGGTCGACGATCGCCGTGTACGTAAATATACATTAGGGTGACTCTTTTTTCGGTGACTTTCGAATTTTGACGAGAAGGCTCCTAGAGTGTGTGCAAATAATTTTTAAAAAATCCTTCCGAGGTTACTCTGGTGTAGGTGAATATTAAAAAGGTAGGGTCAAGTCTCCTATTGTTCTCAATTTCATTAATAAAGTATCTTTATTGACTCCACTTAGACATTTTATAGCACTGGTAATAAGGATGCAAAAATATGAACCTTGTAAGCTGTTCCAGAGGTATCGGCGTCGTTTTTCCAGCAAATTTTTATTTTCCGAAAATTCAAAATGGCGCACCAGGAATTTGATGAATTTTGACTTTTTGAGCCACCACATTAGGTCGCTTATTTGGAATTAAAAAATAAAATAAAAATCTGCTAAAAAATTACGTGGATTCCGCTGGAAAACCGTACGAAGTGCATATTTTCGCCCGTTTATTACCATTGCTCTATAATTATGAAGGGGGTCAATGACAATGCTGTGCTAATGAAATAGGAAAGAGTAAGAGGCTTGAACCTACTTTTATTATTTAGATAAAGCGGAGTATCTTTGGAAGAATTTTTCAAAAATTATCTGGAAACTCGCTAGGGGGGCGCACACGTCTAAATCCGGAAATTACCCAAATAAGAACGACCTTAATACAGACACGTGGTGTGTCATGACTTGTTCGATAACCTAATATCGAACGGTACATCAACGTGTTCCCAGGATTATTTTGTACTACATCCTCCCGTCTGGGGACCACTCGAAAACTCGCCTACACCGCATATCATTCGCATCTTTTAAGGTGATCCGCTACATCTTTTCTACCTCTCTTAGATCGTTACAAGTGTAAAAAAGATCACTGAGTCTTCTCAAAGTGCTATTCACCGCCAACGATTATTCCTTAGATCAAAGATGAGAACGATCAACTGCAAAATATTAAGACACAATTGACCGTTCTCATTTTATTTTCGAAAAATTAATCGTAGTTGATTAAAGTGCTTTACAGTTTTTGTTACCGAGCGAGCAATAGGACATCGCGTCAATGGTTCAAATTCGTTATAGGAAGCCGGCGGGGTGACACGTTTGGTCTTCGGTGTTGTCTATATCTACATGTACGATGGTTGATGCAGCGGTTTAGGGATAATGAACTACCCGCTCGGAAATTTTCGGATTCAGAGAATAAATAATCCTGACTCAAATCCAGGAAATCGCAACATAATCATCACTTTCATAATAAATGCGTTGATTGTTATGGATAATGAGGTAAATTCGAAGGCTTGATATTCCTTCTTGAGAATTATCAATCCCTTCCGCACAAAGCCGTACCCCTAGGTACCGCCGAGCGTGTTCGGAAATCAATACGGGAAGCAGAGCCGCGCGTCCTGTCTCGGAAGGCTCGGAAACCTTCTCGCAGGATCCTCGGCGCCGGTAGCACGACACCTACCCAGAATACTTCCTTACCGA
The DNA here is from genome assembly GCA_963971145.1 of Sussaba pulchella. Taxonomy (NCBI): domain Eukaryota; kingdom Metazoa; phylum Arthropoda; class Insecta; order Hymenoptera; family Ichneumonidae; genus Sussaba; species Sussaba pulchella. The sequence continues at coordinate 9,330,717 of OZ020171.1, read as the reverse complement.
CAGACGATTATTGTATAAGCCGCGGGCAAGGGAAGAACTTTTTCTGCTCCGTCGTCGGTACGGCTCGAAAATATTGACTGTCATCGATATTGCAGATTTCGATAGCCAACGATTTTTTTTACGCCGCACTTTGAAAGATAATTTTTTTATTTCACGACGAATGAAGCTTGTTAAAAAAATGGTACTACGAGGATGCATCAAATTTAACATCGAGGAATAACGTTCAAGTCGATTTCGGAGGTCGTACTATTGAAATCGAATGTCTGACAAGGCAATCGAGATCTTATCGCGCGAGTTTCTCATAACCTTTGTTACCGTTTAAATTTATGAACGATAAAAGGTGTAAATTGTAATAATAAAACCCCACCGAGGTTTATACGTAATGAAATTGAGAGAAAGTGCGCGTCTCCGTGTTTATTGTACTCTATTTCTAGACGAAATGGGCTGATGGGGACGAGCAATAGCAAATTGCAACTATGCATGCGCGCATCCCTACTGTTCGCGTTGCCGGTAAGGTGATTTCCTGAATAATCGACCCACGGAATTGGCCTCATGAACCCTTCGTCGACCATTCATCACCCTCGATAAGGCGAAAAATATGACCTTTTATACACACTCGCTGAACTACCCCTTTGACTGTACCAACATTCCCTGTTGTGATCAATAAAAAATGCATAGACTTATTTTTACTGTAATGTTAATGAAATAATGAATCAATTAAAATCATAATAGGACAATAATATTAACATATTATTTATATAATATCTATGTGATGTATATATTATATATTTATATATTATTTATTGTTTTGATTATTTCAATGGATTAATTAATTTGAACTTAGACATTTTTTTTCTTAGGAATAAAAATTTCGTTGTAATAACGTGGAATTGCATTTTTGTAAAATTACGGGGTTTGAGATAGACGCGTGTTGAACGTGTCCGCCGGGAAAGTTGCGCGCGCACCTTACCCATGATGGCCGCCGTAGTTGGCCCGGATCGCGATTGGAGAAAGCTTGAGCCCGGTTCCCGGGCAACCCGAGGGGAAGAACCACGGTAATCCGGGAAGGGCTGAATGACCACGTTTGAGGTTCGCCATTGGCAGGATTCCCATGGGGCGAGGCCTTTGCACCTCGAAACAGCGTGGCCCGGCGGCCATCATGGATTTCAATATGGCCGTACTCGCGGGTTAAGGTCTGTTCGAATTAACTCTGCATTTCGATTTAGCCGTCAATTTCTTAAGAATTAACATGAGCTTACTTAATGATTTTTCAACGCCGAGTACATGAAAAAATGATTTGAAATTGAGTTACGATTAGTAATTAAAAAGAATTATTGCTATTTGCTAATTTAATATAATTTTTATTATTCTTGATTAGTTAGGTGCAGAAGGTCGTATCTGTTAATGAATTTTCGGGGCGAATTTGATGATTTTTACTGTAATTATTATGTGCTGTTCATGTCTTTCTTGCCCTTGTACATTTTATAATCTGCAATCTATTGTTTAAGTTCGTCATATATTCGATGCAAAAATAATTACCGTAATTACAAAAAAAATGATTTCTCTAGACAATGTAAAAAAATAGAATAATCACGAATATTAAATATGTATGTGATTAACAATTATCGTTACTGAAAATCTGAGTTAATCTGATCAGTGAATTCAATGTCTCAAATATTAGAAAATAAGCAATACTTGCATCAGTAAAATCATTAAAACGGAAATTCTTCAATGGAATAAAACTGCAAAAATAACATGGATGAAACTATCAATTAATTCCAGCGCTGCCTTCTCAAGGCAGCGACTCTCTGATATAAGTTGTTTTCGTGTATTAATTATCAAATACAGTCATAGATTTAATATTTCAAATCCATTTTTATTATTTAAAACAGAAACAAAACTTTTTGAAACCTCTAAATCGGTGTAAAAAATCGTCCATACGTTCATTACGCAATCATTATGAGTAATAATCTCAACTAAACAATAAAACCCATTGTCATTGTTAAGACAATAATCGATCTCGAATATTTATAATTATCGCAAAAATGTAAAAATTCCAATGGCCATGTAAGTGCTGCAAATTGCTTCAATATTTTTTGTAGATAATTATCGACTTGCTGCTCGCACGGTAAACTCAAGCCATTAATTTCAACATATTCATCCCTATAGTTACACTACCGGAAGCAAAGAAAAAAGCAAATAAAAATTTAAAAAACATCGAAATAAAAAACTCTTCTCTATTAAAATCAGATTAACCCGAAAAATCGTAGATCGATTTCATCTCTAAATATTTGAGTTTTCATTTTACTCCCAAAATGCAATAAAAGGAAAAAGAGTTATCCCTTTTCAACAACCCGCGGATAGATTATGCACATACTCCAGTCAAAGGACAAAAAAAAATTACTGTCTGGGTCGGTTGATACGTTCAGCCAACACTTTACTCCGCTCTTTGACACTTGTAAATCAACAAATATTAACTCACTGGCGATAAATAAACATTGGGAGAGGTCTGTGTGTTTGGACGAACGAACGGCCAATGGGTTAGATATCCTTACACAAGGTAAACGGACGTGTGAGCACTGTAGCCGACCCTGTCGGAGCACGATACCGAAAGAATCATTGCCGATAGAAGTTACGTAAAATTCGTAAATTTCAACGTGTAAAGCAATTTTTATTTCGGATAGGCAATCATATTTTTACCAATCCTTGGAGCGAGAGATGGGCATTGATTGAGTAAAAATGCATTGAAAACATTTTTATCAGTTAATTGTAATGAATTATAGTTCTGACTTAATATTTTTAGTCATCATGAAAAATTATTCGTGCAAATTATTCATTATCTATTATTGGGTGAATATGCGAAATTCCAATTGTTTTATGATGATTAATTATTGTTATTGACTTGGAAACGTATTTTAAAATAGGATCTTGTTAGGTGAACTCCGAGCCCTGCCTGGAGCCGTTGAATTAAAATGACAACGCAGATCGATAACAAAACGATCTCACCCATTTGTTTTTTCCAGCTCTTCGTTTATTTATCCTGTTCCCGTGTCTTCCAATTAATAGATTGTTCCATGAGCTATTGATATTGATCCCTAAGATTTTGCTAAAAGGAGCCTCCAACGCTGCTCTATTATTGGAATTGATCGGCATTCAAATAAAAAATTACTAAAAATAATATATTCGATCCGAATAATTATAAATAAATTCAGTAAAAATTTTACTATATCCCTTATCTATTTCTTCTCAAGAAGATTTTTAAAAAAGTAACAGAATCGAGCTTCCACGCCCCCAGAATATTGAATTATAATAAATTGAGTTTCTGGTAAAAAAAAAAATCAACCCTAAAAACCTGCTTATCTATGTGCTTATTGGTCACCAACGAAAATTTTTTGCCAACAAAAATCTATTTTCTTTCTTAACAGAACAAATTGCAAATTGTCATGCATTTTTTTTTTCATTTACGCAAGACATTACTTTTGTTGGAAACATTTTTTTTCCTTCGCTTACAACGAGATTCTAGTCGCAATCACGATTTGTTTCTGAGATTAAAAAAAAGCATAATTGAGAATATGATTGAATTAAAACTTCCGGGCTCGAGCATATCGCAATCTTGCGGACTGATGTAAATTGATAATCTTGAGCTCGCGTTGCGATAATTGTTCATGCATTATAGACGGGTGATGAAGCGGTGCCGCGTGGGACACAGCGAGTCGTTTACGATGGATAATAATAACACGATTTTACGAACCTTGTCAAGCAAACACGAGCATGCTTATTCATTAATGCTTCGTTACTGTAATTATTATTGCATGTTTTAATTAGTCGGCTTGCACGGCGCAGTCCCTCGTGAAGGGGGTGAAAGGGAAGGGTGATGAACAATCGGCCCCGACTTTAACACATTGAATCAGTAAAACACAAACACAAATTAATAAATTTATTTACTATGTGATGAATTAACGTTTTTCTCGGTTTGTTTGTATTTATTTTATAATGGAATATTCGATTGAGCTTTTATAAATATTCAGAACTTCGTATATATTTTGAAAAATCAATTATCGAATTAATCAATAATTAATTATGATATGAGGTTTTGTTATTCGTAGAAGCTCTTCGATTCGGAGAGTTATTGTAAAAAGTGCGACCTCGGTATGATTTCGAATTATATTTACTCAGAGGAGTAATTAAATAAAAGAATAAATAAATTATTGTTAATTAATTCATCAATTGGAGCAAAACAGAAAACTACTCCAACTTTCATTCTTTAATTGTATGTACTTTATCTCTCTTTCTTTTTTATTTACTTTTTTTCTTTCCTTTTACTATAATCGAACATTTCAAGGAGTTATAAAATAATTCGAAAATATTTGAAATTCCCTATATATTCTGGAAAATTAGTCAATAAAAAAAAATCACAAAAGAATTTAATTTCCGTTATTCCTATAAGACGTTGAATTCAGAAGGTTATTGTAGGAAAAGAAAAGTTATTGCATTTTTAGATTGTTTTAACTAAAAAAAATGAATTAACTAAGTAATTACGAATTGAAAAAAAATGAATTGACACAATAATACGATTATTCAATTTCCTTCCTTCGTAGAAGCTGTTAGATTCCAACAACTATCGTAGGAAGTAGAACCGCGATGCATTTTCACATCATATTACCCTAAGTAAAAAAAAAAAAATAAGTACACAAATAAAAGTAAAAAGCTAAAACAATTGAAACTTCGATTTTCCATAGTCACTATTCGATCCGGAGAAACATTGTAGGAAGTAAAACCTCATTGCCTTTTCAATAGCATCAACACAAATAAAAAATAAACTACATAAACAAAATACATTAATCAAAGAGAAATAATAAAAAACAATTTAATTTCCGTTTTTCGTAACAGCTGTTCGCTTCGAAGAAATAACCATCGTAAGGAGTGAAAACGTAATTCAAGAAATCTGAAGTCTAATTAGCGTGAATTTTATTGCACGAGCCGAAAGGGCGGAGATTTTCGAGGGACTCCGAGCATTAATGTTTCGTATTTCGCGGAATACTATATCGCGGCTATAAACCGATAACTAACACTGTACTTTCGCCCCGGCTAAGGGTATTAACGGTACACGGTCGTTATACACATGTAGACGTTATACGAAGTATATGAAAGGAGAGCACAGTTATGTGAATCATAAGAGTTCAAGTTCATTGATCCGCGAGCGAGAAACGACGACGTTGGGTTGTTCGAGTGATATCACGCTTGCGGAGTTTCTCGCGAAACGCATTAAATCCGGGCGTTAGCGTACACCGCGGTACGTACATGATACCGTGGCTCGTGGACGAGGCAAGCAGCAGCCAGCAGCGGCAGCGGCAGCAGCCTCCAGCCGTCGGCGTGATATATCGGAGCATAACGAAACCCCCGAGTCAAAACGGCGCCGACTTTGCTTCGGATCGAGACATTTATTTTTCATTACTTTTCGACCTAAACGCGCAACGGATATTCGTGATAACGGGAGTTTGCTCTCGGTCAACGTTACACGTAGATTCATGGTTGAATATCCTTTATCGAAGCGAGCGAATCGTGTATTTGAGTTTTTTTTTTGGTGTTGATCAGTCCATAAGGTAGATCAGACGGATGGGAATTGAGATTATTTGTTTTGCATGATGAATTAGACAATTTTGATCGAGATTAATTATTCTACATGATAAATTAGATGAATTCAAGCCATGGTGATTGATTTTGAATGAAAAATCAGACAAATTCAAATAGAGAGCATTTATTTTTAGTGGTAAATTAGACGAATATGATTGAGTTTATTTATTTTTAGTGAAAAAATGGACGTACGTAAATTGAGATTATTTGTTTTGAATGATTTTAATCAACTGCTGATTATGATGCGTTTTTCGATAATCGTGTCTTAATTATTGAACTGATTTGCTACTCCTACAATAAATATTTCATTTCATAATAAATTATTTTCGACGTGATTCCAAATTACTGATTGATGATTACTAGGTACTATTAGGTGATTGATGTGTACTACTGATATAGAAATTTTAATATATTGATAGCAAGAATGGCGGGTGAATTTCTGTAATCATCGTCAAATTTATGACCATTTATTACCAGACGCAGGACACGATTTTCCAAAACATATGGGCATATGTTTGAGGTTCGGCCAAATCCTCTACGATTTTTTTCTTATTTTTTCAAAATACTAACGAATTCTCCGATCCATTGCTAAATAATTATTACTATTAGCAAAGATCTAAATAAAAAAAATTTAATTCATATCCCTTAAGAGAAGGCAACATGCATATCTATTTCCTCTTCGATTAAACAACTTTTCTTTTCTTCTCGTGTGTGATTCGATATTCATCATCATTCTCATAATTATTTTTAATCCATCATCCTCGAGCAATGAATAGCATAGGATACATGCAACGAATCTCCCATGAAAGCAAATGGACAATTGGAATAATTGACGACTAAAATTAACTAGAGAACAAGCATTGACATCCGTCGGCCGCCGAGCTTGCACACAGCTGACGTGGCCGTCACCTCATGTTACGTGCAAGCTCTGCCCCTTCGCCCATTAATTTTACATACCTCAGCTATTCTTCAAGATGTTCCATGGATTTTTCCGAATGACATTTCTCGTCGTCCCACCGGTGCAATCACGTGTATCAATAACCATATGGTTCCTTATTTCTTCTAATTTTTTTGTACGTCAACCTTTATCACCGTCGTCACTGTCACAAGCGTAACACCGAGTCTCGTTTATTGATGCTTCTATTCAATGAAGAAAACCGTGTATTACCTCGTCGTTAAGTGGGTAAAAAAAATCCTCATCCAGGGGTAGAGCATGGCCAATCACCACCCCATCAAATCTCGTTATCCGCCGAATCAAACGATTTCAATATTTAAAAAAAACTTATTAAACTCGAACAGAAAAGAATAAGCAAAATTGTCCAATGCTCACACTTTTATAGCACCAAAAACCCACGTGTTTTCCATTTTATTTTATTTTTCGACCGAATATACTTCTCGATTTTTCAATCGATCGATTATACACGTCTTAATAAAAAATGCCAAGGATCCTCTCTTTTCGAGGATCAATCACAGAGCTTCATTCTCAAAAGTTCTCCAGTCCACGTGGTCTCCCTCTCTCTCTCTCGCTCACTCTATCTATCTATCTATCTATCTCTCTCTCTCTCTCCTCCCGATCAATCAAAACTATAACAAACTATTCGTCGATAAAATAAAATTCGACGACAAAATATGATAACCTAAGCAACGAAACAATCCATTCGTCGCGTTGCCATTTGCATTCGCAATTCAACTCGTTATCGTCCGCGATTCCAGCGATTACAATAAACGCAACACATTTATGATTCGTCCCGAAGCAATCGTCGAGGACTTTGAAGACGCAGACGAAGACGAAGACGACGACGACGACGTTCACGGGAGTATCGTCCCGAGTTGTTGGGCGCGTGCGTGCCGACAACAATGTACGCGTCGCAGGATACCACAATTTTTCGAGCGCATAACAATGGGCCGCCGCCGGATTTGTGAAACGTTGCTCATGGTATCCGCCGGATGAAACGCGGCGCGCACTGAGGAAAGACCTTCGTTTCTCAAACGCGCATCGGCGTCGCGACGTTCCAACCCTCCTTCCGGCGCCCCTCCGACGTCGCCGTCGTTGCCACGGCCATCGCCGCGTTCGTGTCAGAAGGAGACGAAGAACTTTTGCCGTCACCGTCGTAGCCGCCGCCACCGCGCCGGTTTTTCCACCCCCTTTGCCGCGCTTCCCTCGTGGAAGTCCCCTTCGTCGCTCGGCATCCGGTTCTTCGGCTTCGTAACCTCTCCCACGCCTCGCGGATCTTTTCAGCGCCGGATTCCGCGCGCAAACTACGAGCCGACCAATCGCGCGCGAGCTCCACGGGAACGTCGACCAATCGACGTCGCTGCTTCGACCCCCCCCCCCCCCCCTGGCCGGTGGCTGCGCGACGGTCGCGGCCCGGATTAATCCCCTCTCTTCGGATGGATCCCCACCGGAAAAGGAGTAGCGGCATCGACTAGTCAGACCGGCGTTGACTCGCGCGCGCCCGAGCTTTCGCGGATCTTCGGTGCACTAATCTCGTGTATCCACGTGGGATTTTTTAAAATTTTTATTTTGCCCTGTTCGATGCCACAATCGCTGGAGATTGGGATGGGGAGAGGTGGTTTAGTGGAGGAGTAAGTGTTTTTGTTCGATGAAAATGGAGGAAGAATTGTGTTGAACGAATTTGGATTTTTGGGGTTATTGAAATTTGCACGTTATTGAAAAAATGATGCATAGTTTGGTTGAATTATTGTTTCAGGGTTGATATTTAATATTTGATTGTGATTGCTGTACGTAATGATTTAGAAAGTATTGTAATTTTCTTTTTACTTAATGGATGCCTATTCTTGGTACGATCTATTGACTTGCAGGTGAATATTTGCAATGAGAAAGAACTCTTATCAAGTTTGATTTAAAATTCTAAAAGTATGATACTTTTATTGGAATATTCGAAGAAGCATTCGCTGCTCATATCTGGACGGTTGCGAGATTATTCTCAGGGTGATTTAATTTGGTTTGAGGTTCGTTGATAAAAAATGTAAAAAATGACATCTATACTATTTTTTTCTATACGTAGTAAGTATGACGGCCGTTGCAATTGTCCGTAATCCAGAATCCATTCCTCGGCAATCATAATTACCAACATAATGATTACGAAAATAATTACCGATTCAAAGCTAGACGATTTCGGAAGTAAAAAAAAATTAATGAAAAATCCGTGGACTGAAAATCCAGAACCGGAGTTAAAAATCGCAGATAAACTTTGACGTCGGACCTGTGCATCAGGTTCAATAAATTACAGTCGATGAGTTGTTCCATTGTCGGCGAATTAGCGGGTGAATAAATCGCGTAAATGTACTCAAAGCTTATTCATATTCCTACATAAACTCCGAGCACAATAATTCATTATAAAGTTTCGATGTAGTCCTGCGGAAATTTCCATTAAAAAATTCTTTCTCCATGTTTCAATCCACTCCAATTGCAATCCTATCAGACTGGTAACTACATTGTCCTACAATTTTCGGAACAATTTTAACCAGTCAAAAACAAGAGGAAAAAAAAATTAATAAGCAAAATCATTGACCTAGTCTCGCTCGTCGGCGACGAAACTTTACAAAATAAAAATCGTCCTCTTCATTATTTCCACGAACATCTCATATTCGAGAATTTTCCATCGACCATTGGTCAATCTTTCGATCGGACCTTCACAGAGCAGATGAACGACTAGAATCCGTAGTGGCATAGAATTTCGTCCTCATCTCGTTGCAGCGACGATAAAGGACTTGTTGAATAGTAGATGCGAGGATGGGCCTTCTGGTTGGAGAACTCCTCGAATTATCTACCACCCAGGGTCTCTCCAGAGCCCCTCTCGGAATCCCTCAGGAAAAATATACGATAACCGGATGCTGTGTCAAGCTCCACATGTTAGCATCGCTCTGGTACTCCAATACCTACCAGTACACGCCTGTAGCCTGTAGTATGTAGACGTGGAGACCGACGGAGATGAATATAACCGTGCAAAGCTCTAGCCGCAGGACGAACCATGCCCGGGGACTGTATATCCGTTTGCCTCTCTCGTACGTGAGCTACGAGCGGACACAAGAGGCAAATCGATCGAGCTTCCAAGTCGAGGTTTAAAGCCCGCGGTGGGTCTCTCGACGTTATTACGCGGCTTTCCGTTTCCGGCGACGGAAGCTTTGAGTCTCTACTCGGTCTCTCGTAATCATGGAAGAAAACAGGGTCACCGATTTGTTTTTCTTCAACTTTTCTCGGAAAGTTAACGAAGCAAAACGAAGCAATAGAGGGATGCTCTGGTATTAGATTTGGTGCAACGAAGATAGAAAAATCGTGTAAACGATACGGAAAAAATAAAAAATTACAACGTAGAAATTATGTAACGTGATTTGAGTTGATCTTAATGAAATAAAATATAGTCGATTGATTAATTTATGGTCGCTTTATTCATTCAAATTCAACAAAATCCGTCAATGACAGAAAAGAAAGAGAGATTGATCATCACATTTTATATTTAAAAATTAGAAAAATTTTTAAGCGGAATGAAACGATTAAAATTCACGAAGTAAAAATTACGCAATTCGATTCAAGTGAATCGTGATGAAATAAAAAACATTTTGTTATATTAAAAATCAGATTTAGGACAGAACAAAAATTATCAATCTACATTGATTAGAATCTGTGTGCTTGCCGCACTCGGGCTATGTTTACGTTATTTCAAAAAGGGTAGATAAGAATGTATCAATCGATAGTGAATTTATTCATTGATTTACATTAATTCAAACGAATCTCAACGAACTAAAATATATTTAATTCCATTAAAAAATTAAATTTAGAACCGAGAAACAATCATTCATACACATGAAAGAAAATCTGTCTATTGAGTGCACTCGAGCTGTTCTCCTTATCAAAATAAGCCAGATAAAAATGTATCAGTCAGTAACCGATTTATTAACCGATTCACATCAACCCAAGTCAATCTTACCGAAATAAAATAATCCAATTGTATAAAAAACAAAGTTTACAACAAAACCGAAATTTCTCATTCAAATTCAACAAAATTTATCTCTCGGTCGCACTTTGCGACCTGTGCGATCCTCCCTCCAACAACAACAAAAAACAGAAAAAAAAGTAGATAGAAAATTTATCGTCACACGGACGAGCTCGAAAGATTGATATGACCGTGCCATCGTGATTGATTGAGTACCTGGCAGTGGAGTAATGGCGGAGCGAGACGCGCCGTCTCTCGCAAGTGCGTCTAGTCGAATGTGCAAGACGGCCGACGTGTATCCGCGTTTATCAGAAGCGTCTCCGTCCGGGTTGCACGGGGTTGTACCTAATACGAAAGAAGCAAGACCGGCGTTGCCGCTTGCTCGGGGGATATACGCCGACCCAGGGTCGTTGTTATATTTATCGAGATACTCAAATACGCTTTACGATCTATTAAACACCGCGTCAAAACGCTTCATGCTCGCGGCCCGAGCGTGAACGCGAACCCCCGCGATACATTATACATTACGTGTGCATGCACGTATACATATAGATTATATGTGTACGGTATGTACGATGAAACATTTTTAACTTTCTTTTTCATTCCCTCGCGTCGACGATCCATTCACCGATCGGCAAGTACCGCTTATTGCGAAGAAAAAGAGAGAAAAAAAACAAACGGTTAATTTTTAAGTAATATTGAATAATGTCGAATTAACGGTTTGATATCACGGCACGCTGGCGTTGAATCAATGCTTCGGGTCAGGGACGGACGTCCATTAAATAAAAATGTATTTAAAATATTTTTATTACCGAATTTCCAAGTAAAAAAATTATGTATAGTCCATATATTAGCTCCATATAGAATTGGGTACATATAATTTGTATATAATCTATATATGTCTAATTTTGAAACATCGAAAAATAAATATAATAATTATAATAATAATAATAATAGATCTTTTTAATGTCATATAACGAAATATTCAAAAATTATATATATAATCTGAGTATGGAATTAGAGATACACATATATAATTTATAGATGGACTATATATGCTCAATTCTATATGTAGTTAATGAATAGACTATGCATAGATTTTTCACTTGAGTCATCGCGGATTGTAATTTCTATTAAATATCGGAGTTCATTATGGTTCATAATTTATCAGAATAATTATTTATTATTGCAAGCGTTGTTTGATTGAACTGTTTTTACTGCTGATTTGTCGAAATGACGATTTATTACGATAACATGAATTTACCGTCAGTGCAAAGATAAGAAATGAGAAAAAAAAAATTGCGACAATGTCGGAAACTCGGCGATTTATGTTGGTTGGAAGAATAGAGAATTTTGTATCAGAGGCTCGTCACGGAGCTAGTCTTGACATATCCTTCGGCTCGAGAGGTTCTTCTATTGTATATTTGTGGGAACAATTAACACCTCGCCGAGCGGACCTGCAGGTTCGGTACCGTTACTCGCGTGCGTGCCGTACGTTCTTTGCCGCTCGGCGACAAACTGACGAAGACGAAGACGAAGACGACGAGGACGAGGAGGAAGAAAACCGGCAATGGCCCGGTGTCTTCGGACAAGTCCCCACCTGTCAATTAACGCATTTGTTTCTCATATCCTTCTCGTATATTGCTCTTTTACCATTTTAGTAACTTTCCCTCTCGAAATCGTCGCACGTGAGACCTGCACTTGCCATTTCGTGGTATTGTGGAAGGAAAGAAAAAAAAATACCGGTAACAGTTAAGTCAATTTTGTATGAAAATCCGTGAATTATCACAAATAAAATTTTTGTACTATATTCACGGTCAATTATTTTTCAGAGTTGAGAACGAACAATTATTTTTAATTATTTAATGTATTAAGATTATTCTGAGCAAGGTGTTAAGAACATTTTGACGAGAAAAAAAAACGAATTGTCATTAATAATATATAAAATACAAAAATTAGAATTAAAAAACGTAATTAATTGACTGACTAACTGAACAAACGAAGCTTAGAATAATATGTAGAAAAACAATCGCTCGCAGCTTCTAACCACTCCTATAAAATATTCATCAGCGCATTAGTTAAATAATTCCATAATTCTTTATTGCACATAAGTTTTTACGGTTAAGAATTCGCTTTTCTGACCGGTTTTGGTGAAATGAATTTCATCAATTTTGATAAAATAAATTTCATCGATTTATTTCGCCAAATTATTTTTTCATCATTTTCGTTAAAATAAATTTAACAAAAAAATCAATTTACCAATTTAACCAATTTTTTCCCCCATCAAACTAATATCTCACATCAATAATATAAAAATCGTGTTTACAGAACAAACGAACATGCTCAATCCTTCCCGCGCTACTTTGGTACGTGCGACACACTTGAAAATACAAATTTTCTCAACGACAACCCATTTTACGATGCACCGCAGTGCAGTTATACATCCCCAGGCCTTCTATTGCCCACAGCTCCGCAGATTGCTTCCGCCTTCGACCGCGTTATTCAACTCGTTTTTTTTTTCAACTCCTTTATTTCGTCATTTTCCAACTGACCAGCGCTGTACCGTAGTGCAGGCTTCGGGGTCGAATACGATGCACGGCATTCGTCGGCCACCCCGAGTTCGATTTCTCGTGAGCGAGAGCTCATGGTCGTTGGGTTAAACGACGACAAAAAACACAGTGGCTCGCACACACAAAAGCCCTGTGGTCGAGTTTGTTGCCGGAAATATTTTCAGTGGCATGACAAATCGCTTCTCCACTGGTCTCGCCGAAGTATCGAGTTCTCAAAAAAAAAAAAGAAGAAAATAAAGCAATGAAACGAATTGTAAAAAAAAAACAGACGGAGAAGAAAAAAAATTAGGAACCCGGTAGAGTGAAATCTGGGTTAAGGTCTCGCGGTGGAATACGTGAAACTGGCGCAAGCAATGGGTTCAACCCTTGTGCGAGATCTTTTAGTGCACGTAATAAGGCGCCTCTTTTGTTCGGCCATGGGACAACCTGACTGAACACTCGGACTCCACGGATTTCACTCGGCCTTGGAACATCGCTTCCGCGTTTGTAACAAAGAATTTTTTTTCTTGAAAGTTACAACTAGCCGACTGGTCTTTTATCGCGTGGATATAATACGATGCTCTGGGAATTGGAGAGTCCGCGCGAGGGATCAAAAAGTGAAATCGGTTTTAGCGTCGTGGAAGACGCGAAGGGATATTTTACGCTGCGCGAGGCGCAGCGTCCGTTTGTCAGTTTGGCAGTTCATCGAGTTCGTCGATCGGACTCGCATCGTATCGGTACTCGAGAAATTAGTTTTTCACAGTCGCGAGTTTTTAATGTGATGTGGGATATTTGTATGTGATTGGGTTAATCGTGTGAGTGATCGGTCGGAGGAAAAATGCTTTTGACATAGGCGTTTCATGAGACTGAGATTTTTTTTAGCGAGATGTCTGTTGCGGTGAGTTATTTATTACATGCGCAGTGTGTACGTCATTTTTGATTGTAAGGAGAATATTGAAATTAATGGATAAAGTCTGCACGAGTTATTTTGTTATGCATAGAAACAGTGCGGAGATAGGCAGATTGCGGTTCAGATTGGATCGAAGCTTGCAGACTTCGTTACCAGTAGTTAATGTTCATTTATTGGCAATACATTGGACGACAACTTGAGTTTTTTTTTTCTATTCGTAAACATGTTTCAAAAAACTTCAAATTTTGGTTTAGCAACATATTGCCAATATGCCATCAACATTAGTCCTCCAGCCCTTCCCCTACTACTTTCCCAATATTCGTCATTTAATAATATCAATTTTCGGTCATTATATCGACGCCCAGTGACTTTATTAATGTCTCATTGAGTCCGTAATTAGTAAAAAGCCTTCAGTAAAAAAAAAATTATCTCCAGTTATTTGCCGAATTATTACTGGATTAAATTTTCTTGACGCCATGTTGAATAGGCCATCGTCAGGACCAGTAAATTTTCAAGTAAAAGTTATCTCCAATACTGGATTTATTTGTTTTTTATTTGTTTTGCTTCCTCATAGAGGAAGCTATGTGACGGTGAAAAATTTTTTTTTCGAGATATTCATGTCACCATGTTTAGAATGTTCTAAAACGTCCAGAAAACACATTTTTAGAAAATGTCCGGATGTATGTGTGTATGTGTGTGTGTGTGTGTGTGTGTGTGTATGTGTGTAATGGACTCCCAAAATTCAAACGTGTATAACTCGAGAACGGTTTCAGCTACAGCCCCCAAATTTCGCAGGCATGTGCAGCTCTATAACCCCTTCTCCGACTATAATTTTGGTCATGATTCAAGGCGTCGCTCGGAATATGTGTCGTTTTCAAATTTCCAAAAAAAGGAAGTACGCACTATAACTGTCGCAAATTTTGAGATATTCGTCTAAATAGTTTTTGACAAAGAGATTTGTATATAATGTTTGTTGGTATTGCATTTGGGCCGAATCCATAGATAATTTTTGATTTTATGATATTTTGAATTTTTCAAAAAATCAAATTTGTCGCTATAACTTTCGTTAACTTTAACCAATCGAGCTCTTAATTTACACGAGTATAGAACATCATTAAGCAATGATATCTGCCAAATTTGGCGAAGATCGGCTCAGCGGATCTAATTTTATAGCAACTATAATTTTCGAAGTTCGAACCTCTGCAAGTTGGAAAATATTCGACTGAACGTGCTCGAATTCATGCACACGCTTGAACCAACAATCAGCTTCATTTGTTACTAAATTTGGTAGAAACCGAACAACGCGTTCGAATTTTAGGACACTTTGAATTATTATGTACGTTCAAGATGACCTCCCAAGATTCAAACGTGTATAACTCAAGAACAGTTTCAGCTACGGGTCCCAAATTTTGGAGGCATGTCGAGCTCCATAACCCCGACTTTAACTATAATTTTGGTCATGATTCAAGCCGTGAATCGGATTTTGTATCGATTTTACATTTCCAAAAACAAGCTGCAAGTTGGAACTTGCAATTTGCTTCCTCGAAATCGTAGGTAGTGAACGAAGATTCCTCTATGAGGAAGCCAAAGATTAAATAGAAAATTACCACTCATATAAATATCTCCGTTTAATCTATCAGATTCAGAACAAACAAATGATTCATCATAGAGAAATCTTCGTTCACTACCTACGATTTCGAGGAAGCAAATTGCAAGTTCCAACTTGCAGCTTGTTTCAATTGTCATGGAAGCCCTGAATATTAAAACCGCATTCAATACTTTAAAAAATTTACCGGTGCCCCTTAATATCAAGATAGAGAGCGAAAACTTGGCGGACCTTCTTTCTTCGAGATCAAATTTAGATTTCTTGAAGTTGGAGAATAAAGATTTTTTTTAATGGCCGGTGTAATATATATAAGAGGCGTGTTTGTTAATACAGTAATGGATCTAACGGAGGGTTAGTCACGCGTAGTTCCGTTTCGCACATTGAATAGGAGTGTAGAAAGAGCGTCCCGGTGTGCGTGGATTGGTATATGATCGTCGGGATATAGCGACGCGACTTTGGCCTTAATTATATATCGGTACGATTACACCGAGACCGGCAAACGCGACTTTAACGATCCCGATAACGAAATCAATCTGCGACGGAACGAAGAACGCTTCAAGGGGAAAGGCAGACTCGGTCATCGCTTTGATAGTAGATACGACTAACCAACGTCTATACATGCCGTACTCACATTTTTTTTTGCTACTCGCTTGATTGGAAATGGACAGATCGAAGAATTTTCTATTTTTGAAAAAACAACTGTGATCTTTGGTGTTTTAATTTTTTATCGGTGTATTCTCCGGCAGTTTTTATCAACCTCAGGATATTTTATATGATTTTTTTGTATTCGAATTATTTGACCAATTAATGCTTGGCCGTCGGACTGTTATTTGTCAAGAATAATTTTTGCATTTATTTTATTTTTATTTGCATTTCTATGATTGTTCCAATTCTCTTTCAATGTATTTTTATTTTTGGAGCATTTTAATTCGATTTATTGACCCGTCGGGACATTGAATATTCGGAACTTCGATCAGCACCCTTCAATAGGGAGGCCCATAGGTCGATGGTAAACTAAAGGGTGGTCGATCCGAGCGCGATCGATCAAAACGGCCAAAATCGCCGACGATAAACCGATCGAGCGAGGACTCTTCGACCGGCTGGCTACAGTATTAAATTAGTATCCTCGCTCAAAGAATTACCGATCAGATTTTTATAAAACTTGACATACCGGCAGGTATTGCTGAGAAAAAAATTCAGACAAATTTTCATGGCTCCGAGACCGCGAGAGAAAAAAATATCACCACTTTTATTTTCATGCGTTTAACATTAAGTCTTATGAAAAATCACCCGTTTCGTCCTTTAATTTTATATAATACAAAAAGTGCCGTTCAAAT
This sequence comes from Sussaba pulchella, assembly GCA_963971145.1. Taxonomy (NCBI): domain Eukaryota; kingdom Metazoa; phylum Arthropoda; class Insecta; order Hymenoptera; family Ichneumonidae; genus Sussaba; species Sussaba pulchella. The sequence goes on along the minus strand of OZ020171.1, from coordinate 9,313,723 downwards.
CTCAATAAAAAAAGAATAGAATGTAAGTTTACCATCCTGAGACATTTTTGGGCACTTGAGAGTACAGATTCAGAGGTAATGATGATAATAATAAGCGAATAAACATCAGGTAAATACTGTTTTTCTCACAAGTCAATCGTCATTCAATAGACAAAGGCAACGTTTTAACAGGTTAGATCGTGCTATTTTCCAAGCAACATGTCGGAACTTGTTGATTCAAATGTTTTCTCTCCCTCTACTCGACATCATAACCCGTAATGTTGCCACCTCTAAGTACAGTAGGACTCCTTCAATCGAAACCTTTCAAATCGAAACGCGCGGAAAAGAACCACACCCTAAATTCGTAAATCCCTCCACCGGCCGTGATGGTATAAACAATCAACATGAGGAAAAAACTCAGTGCCTTCAGAAAATGCACCGCCGACTATTTTGATCAATCTTTCGAAGTTTTTCTTGTAAAATATTGTAGGCTTGAGACATTTTGTTCATACACGGCACTATGCCTAGTAAGCGTGGTTCAAATTTCTCCTGTAACCCCTGCAATCTGATTAAAACACCCGATCTATACCAATTAGAGGGGTTCTACTGTACTACGTAGGTCAATCACGTCATGATATATTTTTCACAATCGCAGTATCGAAGATACCACCTCAAGGCGCTAAAATTTTAGTCGGGTTTCGAGATTTTACCTTCTCGATAACACGTTCAGGTTGCCGGAAACGATATTTTCCGTGTTCCCCGTGGCTGATCAATTAAATCTTCGGTTATGGGTGCATCACTGCTTCGAGCTGTAAACGCACGCTAGCCGTTATAGCCATAGTCCCGGTGCATGCCGGGTGCACGAGTCGTTCTCACTGCCGTCGGGGTGGAAACCGAACGCTGGCTCGCGAGCGAAGCGCCACATCGAGCCGTATAAATCCGCACTGGTGTCCCGGAGCAGTCCTTCGCGATGGGGACAGCATAAGCTCCCATATAGTCGCATATCGCGTTAGCAACGGGTCGCTTGGGTTGCAACCATTACCGCCACGGCTAATAGCCGCCTATTGCACCGATACGATGTGCAACGCGAATTCAACGTCGCTTCGGGCTTTGCTCGTGGCCGGATAAAATCGATCATGTTAGTGACAAATCGGAGATCAACTGCGGGGATCGGATTCCGATACGTTGGACAGTTGGTTACGATAAATATTAAAATGATCGGTGCATAGTCTTACGCGTAGACCGTAGATAATAATAGAACATACAATTATTATTCTCTGCGTTTTTATTAAGATTTGTATCTGCTGGAATTTTATAGCGCAACGTGGTATAAGGGATGGAAGATAAAATATGCATCGAAATGGATAAAAATGATTTAAATTACACCGAAGAGATTGAGAGATTTTTGAATGAGGTAAAGATTTTTAATATAGGTTCGTAAATTGCAATAAATTTACTTTGCCTGTGAACTGCGTTCGGAGATTTTATGAAGTTCAATGTTTCCATTATTTAGATGAATAAAGATATTGCAATGGGACGGTTAGTGCATTGAGCGGGTAAATTAAATTTAATGTACGAGTACATAAAACAGTATAAAAACACTCGTGAAAATATCAGTCACGACTCATCAAACGTTTTTATTACACCGTTTTATCAATTTTCCATCGTGTTTGTGAATTAAATTAGCTATTACGTTAGCTCATAAATTGAGTCTGCATTGAGTAAACTAATTTTTACGAAGCAAATATTAATAATGTTTCTAATTTGCTCGACAAACTGACCAAGCTTGCTCTCGCGTGGTTGACAATCTTTTGAAACGCATTACAGATAAGATTCGAATAATCGTCGAGCCCGTGTGAAAACGAAAATATATATATTACTGTGCGAACTGTTATACCGAGTACATTAGTAATAAAAGGAAAAAGAACGTAGTCTGTGAGTTATTTCAGCCGTCGCTAGTTTTCCCGCCGGGTTTGTCTTCGTGAGGGAAGAATTTTCATTATCTCTCTTTTTTTTCGAACGTAGAATTTATAGCGCATTTCGCCGGCCAGTCGTTGATTTTTATCCTTTCATTTTTAATGGCAGAATCACGAAAAGATAACAATGACTTGGAAGGCGATACGAATAACGCGCAATTTTTTCTTTTACTGCTTCTTTTTTTTTGCGTCATATTTATGGAATATGCTACACTTTCCAGGCACTGCGGCTTTGACCAATCGCGTCTCGTTTCGTCTTACGGAATAACCATGAGTCTAAAAAATAGCCACACAGCGGCAGCATTGGAAGTTTTTTTTTGGTCGAATTCGCGACAGATTTCCGGCTTACGATCACTTCTGAGACATTGATCAACAAATTAATTCACTTAAGAAAATTTCGAATCGAGTCTCGCGAGGTTCATTCGTGTTTTGCTCGAAATTGCGCATCAAATGTATCAAATATATTGCGTGGATGGCTTAAAGAATATCGCTTCTATCACGTATATAAATATACTTTATATATTAATATATATCGACATTTATATACATTTACATGTAACCAAATAATCAACTCGGAAAAACGACTTACCTTCGTAGAATCACAGCAACAAGCTCCAACCGCTCATCTCCGCAAATCCTCTTCGTCTTCTTTCTCCCCTCCTTCTCCTTTTTCTTCCCCTGGCCGTCCTCCAGACAAGAATCGACGGTTTCACTCCCGAAAAATCACGAAGACCGCGAGAATCTTTTTCCTCGTACCTCTCGTCCGACACGAGCGTCAAACTAACTCCAACTATACGAGCGAGTAAACCACAAACCCATATCGCGTTCAAAACCGAACTTCCCTCTCTCGACGGCTCAGCGCGAGTGAATCGAAAAGAAAAAAAGAAAACGATTCCCAAAATTAAATTAAAAAAAAAAATACATGAATGCGTGACACGAATGTGTCACGAAGACTATGTCGAATACTTTTTTATTATTTATTTTTTTCTATTGATAACGACGCGCGAGGTAGTGTTGACGACGCAGCCATGAGTAAAACGTCTCTCGTGTACACGACCAAGTGGAAATGGGGGTGCGTGAAGAGCCCGGCCGATCCGTTAGGATCCCGGGGTTGTTGGCGAGAGGATTCGGTGGCGCGCTCGCGGTTGCTCGCGCGTCGGCGTCGTTCATATCCGCTTCGCCCCGTCGGCTGTGACGTCGTCGACGACGAACCACCCCATGCGCGACACTCGCGGCGCAAGCGACCACCCGCGTCACCCAACCACCCCCGCAACGGGACTGCCGGCACTCCGCGGAATTACGATTGAACCTCGTGCGCGTGTGTCTTCGTGCGCCCACACACACGCGTAAAAATACACACACGCACTCACACACACACACACGCGCACTTTTCGTGCATGTCGCACCCTTACACGGGGGTTGGTGTTTATACAGGATGGGCGAGCGTGCGTGCGAGGCAGTCGGAAAAAGCGCAAACGAGCGAGGGATGAAAAAAAAGGGAGGAAAGAAAGAGGAACTTCGCGAGCTCAACGAATTCGAATCGTCCTTATCTCCGCTCGTTTTTGACGTGCTTCGGTTTGTAACGATAGCGTCGAGGGTTCGTGTTTTTAACGCCCTTCTTCGTTCCGTGCTTCGTGTACGGCTTTCCTCGTGTAGCACAGTCGTGTGACGGGGTGGTGGTGGTGGTGGTGGTGGGGTGGTAGTATCGACGGCCGGGGTGCAGCGCAGCAGCATCACGATCATCCCTCCTAGGCCACTCCCACTACGCGAAATTGCAGCACCATGCACTGGATGATTTTTTTTCCGTCTTAGTGGTCTTGTGTTTATTGAAAAAGTTTGAGGGTCCGATTTTTGGATTTGAAAATGGTGGGGGGAGGATGGAAATGGAGAAATGTAGGGTTGCCGGGATCGTTGCGGGGATGGGGGAGGAGATGTTATTGATTGGAAAGCGATTGGCTTGAGAGCTACTGAAAGTGAATAATGTTGGCGGTTAAATTCTATTTGTCAGTCGAGGAATTCTATGTCGGATTGGACGATTAGATGTTTTTTTCTCTTCAAGGTCTTGTACGTTTTCGAATTACCGTTACTGTTTTATTTGAAATTGTGAGAATTGGGAATGGAGTTGGAATGATTTTATTTGTTTTTGTTCAGAGTAATTTTTAATGGATGTTTTTGGGCTGCTTTGAAGTTTTCTAGGTTGAAAAGTTAGGACAGAGATGATATTTTAGGTGCTATAATATATTTCCAGCTCCTATACCAGATAATTAATTCAATAGTTGTTCAACATAATTTTGGTTTATTTTTCGTAATGAAAAACTTAAGTTAAAAAATGAATTAAGTCGAACCAATATTGAATGAAATTTGAAAATGTCAACCAATGTGCCAATGATTCATGTCCTTGAATTTTATTATCTTTTATGAACTATCCGTGGTTGAAAGTTTGTTAACTACTATGGAGGATACATAGTAGTATGTTATTGTGCAAACCGAAAGACCACCCGAAATTTTTAATCGTACCAGTCCGCGAAGAAGACGAGATAGAACGAAAATGAAGATTTAAAAAAGAAATAAATACAAAATAAAGATTTTTTTAAAACTGAAGTCGCGTTCACGTTCTACGATTGTTCGTAAAAATCATCTAAAGTACTTTTTCGACGTTTTGACGTCTTTTCACGAAATACGTCCTCCTAGGATATCCCATTGACGCTCCGGTGTCAAGCTTGTCTAATTTTATTCGTTATCTCAATTCTAAACCCATGTCAATGGAATTTCTCGTTAGGATTTGACATTCTTACAGTTCTTAGAACTAAGAATTAATTCATAGCCTCCGTGACGGACGATTCCCACACGGAAACATCGTAACTTGTTCGGTGTCCCGTCAATCGAACGAATGCTCAAACAAAAATCGCAATTTTTGAAACGATTAAATTCAAACAAAATTAAATTTTTTTTTCTTACACAGTCGGAATGTAAAATAGTATAGAGTCGAATGTATGAATATTTTTATTTATTTTATTTTTAATTTATGTTGCTTCATCTCTTCCCACTCTGTTCAACGACTGTTTGTACTACGAAAAACATTTGTTTTCTCAGGAGCGTAGAGCGCGGTTTTGCGAGAACGAATCGTGTGTGCGATGGACGAACCGACCGAGAGTTCACGTCCCGTCGAGCCTCCGCTCTATTCGTTTACAACTTCGTAGTCCGAGGCCGAGTCTACGTGCGGAGGCCAAGTTACGTCGTTTTTTTTTTGTTTTTTCTTGCTGTTTTATTATTTATTTTCAGAACACGACGTTCGTTTCACGTGTCCCAGATCTCGACTTAGCTCGCGCCTGTGGACTATCCTACGATAACGCAAACTCGAGACTTCGTACGTCCGCACGACTTGACAGATAAAGCAATCGTGCTTTTGCTTGTTTCTGCCACGACGGAATCGGACGAGATGAGAAAGGCTTTGGGTTCTATTTAGAATATATATAATATGGGTCTGATTTTTGTCCATAGCGTAGAATTTAGAGGAAATTGGTTCTATTTAACTTGACAAAATAATAACAATTTGACTTTTTTTTTTATTGCTCTACAGTAATTTCGTCAATTTTTCGGCTACACGATGCAACGTTATGGTGTAATTGGTTTTAGAATTTGTTTAGATTCATTATTTTTGACGAACTGGGAGATAAAGTAATCCTGGTTTTGCTTTTTGATTTTCTTGCCACGACAGATTCAGATGAGATAAGAAAGGCATTAGGCTGTATTAACTCGATTATTGTATCGTGGTTTTCGCACCCTTAAAGTGTATCGTTGGTTCGTATCCACCCAAGATTAAAAAAAAATAGAAAATGTCATCCTAAAAATTTGGGAAAATTCATGAATGAAACTCAGGGTTTCTACTTTACGATTAAATTTTGACGTATGAAGTTTCCGGAATTTATCAATAATAAAAATAACAATGAACAAATGAACTGCGGAAACTGAAATTCCGGCCTGGGTCAAATAGACCCCACGATAACCTAATCGGGTTGAAGAATCGGTTCTTGTGACTCAGATCATTTCCCATCGAACATAGAATCTGAAAACATTTTGTTCTGCTCTTAGATTCCACGTAATGATGACGTTTTCACTTTCTTTCTTCATCATCTCTCGTAGATTCATTGTAATCAGTTTTATAATTTTCTTTTTTTATTATTCTCTTTTTTGCTATAACTGATTCGGACGAAATAAGATTAAAAATCCATGTAACTGCATGTTTTCCCACAGCATAGAGAATTTCAAAACATCAATCTTTCTTCGCCCCAACGAACTAACAAAAATCCAACTCTCATTATCATTCCCTAGCAATGTCGTCTATTTTCGGAATAAACTATGCAACGTTTCAATGCAATCACTTTCACAACTCTCTCCTTCCCTCATTATTGTCGGCAAAAAAAAACCCATTGTTAATTCACTCCGTTGTTCTCAAAATTGTTCATCGTTGCTACGTTACCACCGGGCTGTCGACTGCGTGGACCGCGGACTCGATCGATAGCTCCTAGAATTCTCCTGCATCCTCGTACGGGGATGCTTCCGACCCGGCTTCGGCAACCAAACGACTACTCGTCCATGGCTATCCGATTGACAGATATTCGGTAACGTTCATTCGCCGTTTATGGCACGTGTTTACGATTTTATGCTTCATCGTAAAGTGGCAAATAGTTGGACGAACCAGCAACGCTATATGCGATCCTCAACCCTCACTCCCCCGCCTCTCCTGGATGGGGTCCGACCTGCACCCCTCGCCCCCACCGGCCGGGGACCGCATATTGTAAGTGTATGCAATATTACCTGCACCGCTCGGTGAAACCGCGCGGGATGAGCCGGACCCCGTAGCGAGTTTCTACATGCGAAATAAACGCGCGTACCCTGTTCAAGTCGTTATAGCCAACAGCAGCACGAGAATTACGACGTTTGTTTCACAATAAATGTTTCATGGGAAATATGACCTGCAGTTAGCATTAGCATAAGCCTTTCCCAAAATTGCCGTGTAGCGTCAGTAGCAGCAGCAGCGGCAGCGGCAGCAGCAGAAGCAACAAATTACGGAAAATTGTTTATCATTTCTCCGATTTATTCACTCACAGGCATTCACGATTCCATGCACGGGTCTTTCGAGAATTAATTTCGTTTATGAAAGTGATTTAAAATTTGGTATAATAATTTCTTTTCATTACGCTGTAATTGTTCCAACAGCTGCCCGCTGTGTACAACGATACATTGTAAAGGAGCTAGCGAGACGAGTCAGACAATCATTGAAAATCAATCGTTCTATCATCTCGATTAATTTCATCGCTGAGTTTATTCTGATAGTCTTGTAAGAATCTTGACTGCCGGCGAGTGTCAATAACGGCAACAACAGTTATAATGATGAGAATAATAATAATAATAGAAATGATAATAATATTAAATCAATATTGATTTTTTTCCATAATTATGATTATCAGCGAGTCAGTCTATTATTACTATAATTGTTCAATTTCTGTTAAGACTAGACTATTTTTTCTAATTGTAATAATAAACTCGCTTTCCATTAGCGATCATTTATTGAATTTCCAATTAATCAAATAAAAAATAAATAATAATAATAATAATAAAAATAATAATAATAATAATAATAATAATAATAATAATAATAATAATAATAATAATAATAATAATAATAATAATAATAATAATAATAATAATAATAATAATAATAATAATAATAATAATAATAATAATAATAATAATAATAATAATAATAATAATAATAATAATAATAATAATAATAATAATAATAATAATAATAATAATAATAATAATAATAATAATAATAATACTAATAATAATAATAATAATAATAATAATAATAATAATAATAATAATAATAATACTAATACTAATAATAATAATAATAATAATAATACTAATAATAATAATAATAATAATAATAATAATAATAAAATAAACAACAAATTATTATATAAAAGAGAATATTTTTCCTTCTTCAATGAATGTCCGAACACATTCGGTCGGTATGAAAATAAATGTGGGTAATTTGCCGAAGAGTCGTTGAATTTTCATGGCGTCGGTGCGTGTACGCCGATGAAGAGCGCGTCGGCCATCGCGAGATAACGCATCGGCTCTTCGGCGAGAGGTTCTCCGGCAACCGATGTGGTCGGGGGTTGGTTCATCCAGTCGATGGTCCGAATATGGACGAGCGGGTACGGTTGCGATGCACCGCTTGCCGAGTGCTCGCGACCAATGTTTCGCAGCCGCAATGGACGTGAATGTATAACTATATATATCGTATAATACGCGCGTTTGCAGGATACGCGTTGCAGCCGTTGTTGATGCCCGGGTGTCCATAAAACGACGGGCTTCAACGTTGCAAAGGTTTGACGATCGAGAATTTTGCGCGTAACCGACGACTACTATGTAGCGCGGGATACGTCCATAACGGAAGTTGCCATCGCGGAATCTCGAATGTTGCTGGAGCTGTTGGAGCTGGAGCTTGAGCTGGAGCTGAAGCTGCTGCTGCTGCTGCAGTTGGATGCATGGTTCGGCTTACTCGCAATTTTTCCGTAACTAAATGAGTATAAATGGTGGGTTGGCGCGAGCTGGTTCGTCGGTGAGAGACTTAATGGTACTCCGGGAGTTTCAACGGAGGCTGGAACCTTCAGCCAACACCAACACCAGCAGCGGCAGCAGAAGCCGGTATCTCATCCTTGTCGTCGTCTTATTGTTCTCGGGTTTCTCGGAGCGGAGAAAAATATAAGAACCGAAGGATGAACGGAGAAAAGTATGAGAAATCGGTTCGAGGATGGATCTCGCGGTCTCTTCGACCAGGGGGCAAAACCTTGCGAGAATTTTACGAACGCAAATTACAGAGTCTCGCGGCCGCGACTTCAGCGCCAATACCGTGCGAAGATCCAGGTGTTTGTGGTACACGATCTCGGGAAAAAAGAATATTTTTTTAATTCTAGTTTTTTCTTTATTTTTCGATAATTCCAATGGACGAGGCTTTGTGCGCTGAACGTATTACCGAGCGGGTAAAACGAAATGAAACGAATGAAAAAAAGTACTTGTCTGAGACGTCTGCAAGCTCGGGGCGGCCGAGAGTCGAATATTTTGGGTGCTTCTTCGAGTAACTATACTTATATGAACGTGCAATTGGGTACTTGTAATCGCTCGTCAATGCGAAGAAAGAAGAAAGAGATAAAAATTTCGTCGGGCTACGAACCTTATACCGATGCCGAGCCTCCGGGCAAAGATTTCGACCGTCGTTGTTTATTTGTGACTTCGATGGCTGTAACTCGGTGCTGAGAATTTACGGGTTATCGATTCGTTTTGTATCGTTTGCGGAATTTCGAAGTTGTCTTGTGGTACTCGTGTACGGAGAATTATGATCAAGAACCGCGTGGTACGGTACTTTTGCGCTTTACTGGATTTGTAGCGGGCTTTTTGGTGGTCCATTTTACTTCTTTGGAAATATAATAAGAACTGGAATGAAAAAAATCGAAATGTTGACTCAAATTTTTTATGGTACAGCGAATGATACATAGGTATAGCACTCGAATCAATTTAGAAAATTTTCTAAAGTACATAAACCTTTCGTCTGTGTCTTATACCAAACCCTTTCCTCATTATAAAAAAAAATTCCTGAATTATTCAACTAACTGTCGATGAGTATTTTCGTAAATTTTTCGATTAAAAAATGCACACCATAATTAGCACAAAAATCTGCTGTACTCGAACCTCAAATTTTCCATTTTTACGTAATCATTGAATCAGTTATGCAAAAAAACAGAAGTTCTTTTCTCATTTTTATCAGATAAAAATAATTGTGCAAAATAAAATTTGTCTTCCATTCCGAAAAATAACAACCACTAAAAGTATCAAAATTTAAGACAATACCAGACCGTCGTAATGTAATAATTCAATTAATGGATACAGTAACAAGCGCCTGGGGCAAATTATCGCCAAAAAAAAAAAACGTCATCGCAATTGTAATTGATTACGCTGGATAAGCGCACGGTGCTTAACAACCACAACGAATCATCGCGCTTTTCCGTACAATTGCAGGATTATTTCGTCACCCACGGTATTCACGAAAATAAACTTCGAGGGGGATGGTTCTGTGCGTTAAGAAAGCTGATCGAAGAACCAGCAGCGAGAAAAACCCATTCGAGTCACGGACAGACCCGAAGCCATCCAAGCTTCGCGTTTGTCGATGGTTGCGCGTTCGGCGAAGGAGTAAGAAACGAGGACGAGGAGTCGAGGGAGGACGAAGGACGGCCGAACGTTGCTAGGAGGACCACGAGAGCGTCGTAAAAGAGCCCTTTCCCGGGGAGAACGATAAACCCGATGTGCGCGATGTACAGCCCACGGGATCCCGGGCGAGAAAGCCGTGGCGGCGATGAAATACTATCTCCCTTTAATTATCGCATCCCCCGTCGAGTCGTTCGCGCCAAATCGAGCCTCGGCTTTTCGTCTCTCTATCCATACTTCGCCTCTCCGTCACTTTTTGCACACCAACGACGGTCGAGTGAGATAAAGTTTCGTTGTTCGAAAAAAAAAATCCGTTGGATCGCATATCAGCATCTCGAAAACCAACGCTACTGGTAGAAGATGTTTTTTTAATCATTTATAAATTTTATATATATTTATATATTTTTACGGGGATAGTGAAATACGAAATAACCAATAGAAAATCGTTTGTCTGGTGTGATATCAGAATTCAATCAGTCTCTGATTTATTGATTTGTGATAGAAATTGCACTATTGTCTAAAAATTATTACAAAATAGTAAACGACGAACTGCCGATAGTAAATAGATTGTTTGGTGCAGTATCAGAATTCAATCAGTCTCTGATATATTGATTTGTGATAGAAATTGCACTATTCTCTACAAATTATTATTATTAAATATAGACATTTTCATACAGTAATGAATACAATATCTTTGGAAATGTTAAATAAAACATATTTATCAACTATATATTATATAATGATATAATTCTAGATAATTTTTCATGGGACTTAACTTGTCTTCAACCTTGTTAATCTATTGTCGCCCAACGGTGTCACGACAAGGATAACAAATCGAAGCCAATTGACACTTCCATAACCATCGTTATGACAAAAAAATACATATATACATCACTCACACCTGCAACGGTACTTCAAGTATCCCAAACATCGATGAAGAGCTTCTACCAGTAATATCACAACCGCTCCGTCTCACGACAATCATTGTTGCATGATTTACTTCGCAATAAAAAAGCCATCATTATAAAAAAAACCTTTCTCAAGCATCGACATTGTCGCATTAGGACGATTGAGGGTCCATTTTGACAATCCAATGAGAATATTATTGCATCGACGAAGTGAAATAAAAGTCGAGTGTGCTCCATTTCGAAACAAGGTTCAAAATCGTACAAGGGACGAACAAGGGCGGAGTTTCCACCAGACCGAGCCGGAGAAGACGTTCGCAGAGCCCTTCTCACATTTCTTTCTTCGAAAACGTTCTCCGACCCAGCGTCCCATATTGGTAACACATTTGTTGAATCACTCCCGAGGAACACAAATCCCACTTGTAATCCCACAATAAAAAAAAATAAAAAATCTATTTCTCTCCCAAATAAAAAAATAATAATAACAACAATGACAACGCAGTCAGATGTGGTCCGCATCTGCTAATTCGTTGCCACTGAACGTCGTATGCCATTGTGGGAAGGCCAATTTTTCTTTTTACAAAATTGCCGGGTACATTTTGACAATCTGTTATTTTTTCGGGCCTGTATATCACCTGTCCATATACCCTCGACACCATGACACTTCTCCGGGCGTCAGCTCGTCGCGGTAATAATTCTTCGGGTAATGATCATCGTTCCGTCTCGCTCGATGCTGACGCGTTCGTTCGGTAACGCGCATCGGCCAACCCGCGGTGGATAATCTCGTGGTAGCGTTCGAGGACTCACGCGAGGATCCTTGCGACCGGCCTGCGATTTTTACTCGGCCAACTCCTTGTTCCAGGCTGCTTCTCGACTCCTCCTTCTCGCTCGAATGTGCTCCGACGCGCGAGAAACCCGCGGCATGATCTCAAGAACCAGCACGCCTTTCCAGCACCTAATTCATGGCCAGGCGGCAGGAGGTAAGAGCCTCCCATCGCCCAAGGATATCAGCCTGACGGGCTGACTCGCTCGTTCTGAAAGAAACGAGAATACGAGACGAGAAGACGGAGGAGGAGACGACACGGCTTAACCCCGAAGAACGGAGAGAGCAAACAGAGAAATAACCTAAAGAAACGAGAATACGAGACAAGACGGAGAAGGAGACGACGCAGCTTAAACCTCGAAGAATCGGAGGAATGAGGCGAAACGAGAAAAAAAATCTTTCAGCCTATGAGGAGGAAAACGAGAATCAGAAATAAGATTATCGAGAGATACGATCGGATATTTTTTTGTCATACAGAGTCCATAAAGTTGGTTTAATTGTGGGATTGTTGGTGATTCTCAGCTCGTTCTCTCGGAGAATTTCGAGGTTGACAGGTTGGCGGTAATCTGTTCGACAGTAGGATATAGGGTTGGTCATTTTGTGAACCGGATATACCTTGGAGAAGCATTGATTTATTCTTGTGCATACAGTATCATTTTTTTGGCTGAATTTCTATTTATTTTCAAAGCCACACATTAAATTGTCCTAGTGGACTGCCAATTCCTAATAACATACGCTAAAACATATTATTCTATTCCCTAGGGTTACTTAATTTGTTTCAAATACAATTTGGTATGATACCTTCTCACAATATATTTCTTTAAGTACTCAATACATGCCGATCTATGACCTGTGAGCGAATAGGGCGGGTTTCGTGGACTCAAATTTAAAAAAAATCCAAGCCCGGTCGTACTGGCGGTGTGAGGGACATCGGAAAGGAAAATGGCAGCAATGACTTCGTCGACGGTTGAACAACATGCGTGGAAGACCTCAGACTGGATGAAAAGTAACATGCAAAAAAAATAAACATGACAAAAAAATTTTGCAAATAGAAAATGAATTAAAAAAATTAGAATCTCTAACATTTTTTTTCGATTAAAAAACTATTAATAGTAATTTAAAAAAAAGGATATTTGCAATTCCTTCTTTTTCCGTATCCTTTCCATACATGAGACCGCGTTGGTTGGTGTTCAGGTCCACATTTAAATTGTTAAATAGCTCCAAAGAGAGAAGATCAGAATCGTTATCGAGTCTCATGAATAAGGGATTAGAAATCCTGCATTGTATATGGGGTACGTATGTATACAGATTTATTTATATGGCGACTGAACGGTGAATAAGAGAATCAGCGTTTACTCGCGGACGAGTCTGAATGACAAAGTCAGAGTTTTCTACATGGCGTCACGTACAAAACGTGGTATAGACAGTACATGCGATGAACGAAGGAACGAGAAGCTGCGGAGAATCGCGCGCACGAGTGTTACAGTGTCGTCGTTAAAGTAAAATAAAAACCGCCTTACCCGCGAGCGATCCACGGCTCTCGCGGCAAGTCAGCCGGAACTCGCTTTTGCCTTTTTTCTTTCTTCGCCATCCTTGCAGAGTTATATTCCCGTCCTTAAAACACTCGTGGCGACGTTACACGTACAGGACCAACACGAAGGTAAATTTTGTCCCTCGCGAGAACATCCCCGAGCCTCGTTCGGGAAAGACTGTAAGATTTGTTGCCCCGGCAACGTTATCTTGGCAGCGACATCCAAAACCTGGATCCAAGATTAACGAAATGTGGGAATTTTTGTGAGAGACGTATTTATTTTTGCGAAATTGTTGTTTGAGTACGAATAATTTTTATTGGAAATAAATTTAACGGAGATAAATTTAAGAAACGAAACTTTCTTTATTTGTGTGGGAGTGGTAGGTCAAGAATATTACGGTTTCAATTATTCAGTGATGCTAGTAGGATTGATGAAAAATTACGAGTTAGAATTCGAAAAATTAACTCTCGGATGTAATTTTTTTTTCTTGAACCCCGCATTGCTGGGATAACCATACTCGTTCATTTTTTACATTTCATGGGTATCTTGAAAACATTATTTTAACACTTTAAACAATTTAATAATAATAGTTTTTATAGCCGATATTTATTGTCGCATCAACGTCGATGGTTTTGAGCGACCAAAATAATTATTGTTAATTATAATGGATGAGTAATGATAATATAACTGGTCAAATTATTCGAATTATTATAATCATCATAATATATGTTAATGACAACAGTATTATAAACAATAACAATTCAAATTATTCACCAAAATTTCGTAATTTTAATGTTTGAAATGAAAGACGGAATGCTGTATCCACCTGCAACCTTAGTCTAAAGCTGTATACAATTTTTCGCCATCGGCTGTTTCGCTTGATATCGAAAACGTCACTATGTGTAAAATAAATTTGCGACGACGATAAATCTGGCACTGACTTGCTCATAATTCTGTGGCTTGGAGGCAAAGCCGAATAAGTCCCTAAAACGAGTTTTCGAGAAATAATCATTCGACGTTGCGAACGCTTTATCATAGCGGATGAATCTATTTAAGGAATAATAATTATCGGGTTGCACTTAGCTTTTGATACTCTGTAAGGCAGCGTGCGGTAATATTTAAATGGTCTGTAACCTATGGATAAAAAAAAACGTTGATCTTATTAGGTTTTACCTCCAAGCATGGACTTTTTTGCTCAGGTTCATCTCATATATTTCTTCCTGTATAGATAATTTTTGGCATCCCCATATTTCAAAACGTTATTCACCGTCTAAATTGCAAAAATTTCACTTAACACCCTTTTTTTAACCGCATTGACTTACTCAGTTTTGCCTCCAAACCACAGATTTATGATGGAACGAGATCTCAAATCCTTCATCGCTACTGCGCGCCCGAAATAAATATTGTATTTTCTTCAATTATCGCAACGACAGAGTGATTTTAATTCTACAAAATGAATGCGAAAAAATCATCGAAAAGTTCCATTATCAATCTACAAAGTACATCGCTGAAAAAATTATCCCGTGTTCAATAACCGTGTGTCCAACGACGAAAGGCACGCGTCTCGTTTTTAACGCAGTCACACCGCGCCGACGGCCGAACGAACGAGCTATGGCGTTGAGTCACGCAAACCAATTACCGCATGTGCGTATTGCGTGTTCCATGTGCGAATACACATCCTGGAAAATTAGTCGGAGCCCGCAGGAAGGCTTGCGGACTCTCGTACGCGCCGGTGCGTCCGACTCTACGACGAAACCGTCGTCGTGATAATTTCAAATGTAAATTTCAAAGACCGGCAAACCAAAACCGACTTCTCGCAAGACTAATGTTTGTTTTTTTTTCTCTTTTTTCTTCTAGCGGGATTCCCTATCGGATGCTGAAATCGTGACTCGAACATTGTCAAGACTGTGGTGGAGGAACTGTTTGGAGACGATGGAACACGTGCGGGTTGGTAATTTTTTATTGAACGAGCGAATTGAAGCCTTCGTTTCTAATGCACCGATGAAGGATTTGATTTTTTTATATAGACCTTGAGATGACGCGCATCTAACTATTTTTGTGAAATATCTTAGGATCCATCTTTGAACTGGGACTGAACTGGGACTGGTTTCAATCGAAAAATTGAAAAAAACAATACGTCTAATTTTTTTCAACTTGCTGCATTTTTTTTCATTTTAATTTTCACTGGAATGCCAATTCGGCAATGGAAACAAATATAAGGTATCAAATTGAAAATCTTTACGGGAGACTTCATACGCGTGACCAGAAGCAAAAAAAGCTTTCCAATTAATTTAAAGAAACAGAAGATTTCCAAAGAAGTTTTATGGAAATTAAAAAAACTAAGTCTGCTGCTCAAATAATTGCGGTGTTACCGGGCTCTATTTTTTCAAAATTACATTTTTTTTACTGCAAAGCCAATTCTGCGATGGGGACAAATATCAGGTATCAATTTAAAAATCCTTACGTTATACTTCATACACCCAACCAAAAGCACAAAAAATCTTCCATTGATTTAAAGAAAAACTAAATTTCCAGAATACATTTATTGAAATAAAAAGAAAACTGAGGCCACAGATTAAAAAATTGCGTTGTTATCGGGTTTATACGCGCCGAGGTTTATGCACAAGAATAATTGAATGAAAATTTGCAATGCAATTTCAGGAGAAACGGAAATGAAGGAGAAGTACGAATGGGCCAGAAGCATAAAGACGCGAAGAGGAAATAATATCGAGGATGGCTCGTGCGACGACGTACGAAGCACCATGATTCTATTAGCGATACCATTAACGACGTCGCTTTATTATGCTCCGGGCTTCGCGTTTATAGTTACAACTTGAAATAAATATACGGATGCGGAGTGTATCTATATCCACGATTCAACCCCGACACAATGGGATCACATGAGATCGTGGTTTGCGCCTCGTATACGAGATAGGTGAAGATTGAGCGAGGGAAGGAAAGCCTGCGTACGCTGCCGTCAATTAGGATTGATACAGACGTGTGTACCTAGTTATGTTCCCTCATTCTATCATCCCCCGCGTCCAACCCCCACATAAATTCTATCGCATACAATGACGCAGAGAAACATGACATTTTTACGTCGCTGTATTTTTCTTGACAATATCTCAAAGACATTCTTTCGAAAGAAATGAATCGACGAATTATGGATTTTTTGGGGGAAATAGCGATGGAATAGAATAATATTGGAATCGTTCGATCGGGCAGCTTTTGGTAATGACGTAATATTCTTGAAGACTGTCAGATTTCAATGAAAAATTTCTCTGAAGTATGTACGATGGAAAATTATTTTATTCGAATTTTATATAATTTTAGATAATTTATTCCGTAGACTTACTTCGGCATGTGCTATGTGGCCGACAAAAAAAAAGTTCCAGCTTAGTCGTTAGTGACTTGAGACTTCTTGCATTGTGTAAAAAAAATACAAGTTCATGAACTGAACCAAAAAAATTTTCCGAATGAAAATTGCTAATAAAAATGATATAAAATTTACCAAATCGAATGTATATCGCTATGGGGAATTATTTCGGCCGAATACCTTGTCGGGTGCAACCTTCTTGATTGCATCTACAACCCTCATGCGAGTCATCGAACGTACTTTTTCAATTCTCTCGCGCCACTTTGCTTCAAACGTCCATCAAAAAATCATTTTCGCAGATCATTCTGCAGATTTACTTTAACACGTTATATGTAGCGGACAAAAAAAAGATCCAACTTGTGTTAGTCGTTAAAAATGTCATACTGTTCGCCGAGGGTTAAAAAATATAGGTTCACAAATTGAACCTAAACAATGTTTCTAATGAAAATTACTAAAGAAAATGATCCTTTCCTAACTACAAAATTAAAGAAAATAATCAGAAAATACGAGTTCCTAAACAAAACCAAAAAACCATGTCCTAATAGAGACATAAAAAAAATCTATCAATATAAATCTATCGCAAGCATTCCCTAAATCATTTCCATCATTAATCCACTGGTCCAGAAATAATGGTAATACTTGGAACGACCGTATATACTCCGATTGCCCGCCATGTCTACCAATTTTGTTTGTTCGCTCGATCGACGAGCAACGGATGCAGTAACGACCCTGTGCGAGTTCGACTGGTTCCACCAAAAAATGTGGGTGGATCCGGACGACGAGGGAGCTCCGTTGCGGGAGAGTCACGGACGAGAACGAACCCCGGAGGGTCGCATTTGACGGAAGGGTGGGTTATATATGGTATATGTGTGTATTACGGTTCGTCGGCATCTTCGTGGGGTGTGTGCGGACGTGGAATGGATTTGTATGCTCAAGAGGGTGGGGATTTCGACCGCGCGAGCATAGACGCGAGCAATGGCGGCCGGACGACCAAGAGGGTGCTTCGAGAGCTCGAAGGGTGTGCCCGGACGGATGTTAGCCAGCGTCACGAGTATTATACTCGTGTTACACTCGGCAGACGAGTGGGGTCCTCTCGACGATGACGTTATCCCTCTTTCATTTGATATCCCGCAGCCGGGAAACACGCACATATATGCAGAACCACTTGTGACGTATAATAACAATGATGTAAGACCGAAATGATCGAATCTTCGAGTTTCCGCAAGCGTTGTCAGACTGTAGGAGAATTTATTTTGTCAAAACTGGAGTCTTGGTTTAGATGCTTGAATTATCTTCGGGGCATTATTATTGTCTATCAATATATTAATATTATATTAATTATTAGTGTATAAAAATGTATTAATATATAATTAATAGTATAATATTAATATTATTGCATAGTAAATAAAAATAACATATATCATTGAACTATTTTTTCTCTGTACGATCATTTTTTGTACGACGGTATGGCGAAGTTCAACCTAATTTGATCCGAGAAAAAATATTTTTTAAACTTCTGTATTAAACTTCAAGTTCGAGATCAAGCGAGTCCGATAGTTACAATGTAAGTAAGTTAGAATAATTATTAGTGAAATAAATTCTGTCATAGAATCCGTGTGCCAGCGTATTTGTGCAAAGATATTACGGGTAAATGTGGCCCATCCCACTAAGAAAAGGCAATTGTGAGGAACCAAAATAATTGATAAAATGGGAAGATACTTCCTCATTCCACTGGCTATGAAACAACGCACATTTCGCAGCTCAACCGTATATCATTAAGTTATAAAATAAACTTTTATACCTCGTCGTAACGTACGAAGTTAATTGAGACGAGTCAGCAAATCTCTCGTGCTACAATATCTAAAAATATTTCAATTTTAACACCTCGAAGCAATTACTTTTGAAACAATTCGGACCTAAACAGACCTCTATGGCAATTTCGACGTCAATCGTTGAGGATTAGACAACTTCGTCGGTCCTTCATTTCATTCCAACTTGAAACGTGATGAAACGTGTACGCAGATCAAAGATCGTTTCGACACCCAGACTACGATATTACATACATATTACATATTACATATTTTGTGTGTACAAGATAAAATCTCAAAAGCCACGGATGAAATATTCGAGCAATGTCAACCGAAGAACACGAACAACCCCTTTCTATGCATCCGAGTTCTTGTGTATAATATAAAACCTCCGATCAAACTCCTCACTCCGTTCTCTATCTCTCTGCTTCGAGCTCGATAAATCTTTCGCATTTTATTTCACCGCCCCACGGTTGCGTGCTCACGTTCGTACGTACACGAGTGTACGGCTATGTGCTCTGTACACGATGGCAAACCGTGAACCCGCGTTATGGATCGTAGGGTGGATCCGAGGCTCCGTATACGCTTCTCTCGTCTCTTCGGATCCGGAGACTCATCCGTATAGGTATTATTCCATCCTGCAGAACACTCCGTTGCTCTCGCAAAAGCGAAACGGGTTTACGATCCAACGGACTATTATTCTCCGGGACGGCTTGTGCACCCTCGCAGGTTTCGTTCGTCGTCATCGTCGTCGTCGTCGTCGTCGTCCCCGTCGTCGTCGTCGTCGTCCCTTGCCGTGCCGGAAACACGGAGTGGATTGAGAGTCCGCGCTATGCAACCAGCCACGATCAGACGGAAATGTACTTTATGGAAGCCACTTTTGCAGGCCAGAAGAATAAGAATCGACGGGATTTTTACGATTTACTACGATTGACACTGCGGAGTGTTATTTTATTTTTGTTTTTTATCTTTTTTTTTTCGTTCGTGCGATATTACTCGGAGAGGCAAAGGCGAATTTAAGGTGATGGTAGGGTATCTGAAATTTCTGTCTTTGGAATTGAATTTGTAATTTTTGTATCGTTTTTGTGATTTCACAAACGTGAATTGATACCATTTTTTGCAAACGAATTTTCGAAAATATAATCCACTGAATCTCTCGTAAATTTATTTAATTTTTAATTGTCCGACTATACGATCATTAAAGTTCAACAATTTAATATTTCATCCAACCCTCGAATGTAAACCGCACATTTTGTCAGTACAGTACAACTACGGTCGCATTTGTGAAGTTCGAAGAATTATTATTCCTCCCTACAAAGCCATTTGCGCAATCAGCGACGACGTACATGAAGATGCGACAGAATGTACAATTTTCCAGCATTTATGGTCGGCCAGGGATTCACCCTCGTATTTCCAGCTACGAGAAAACGCTCATTCGCATTCCGCGATGTCCCACGACGTCTCACGATGGCTGGGGAGAAAAGGAGAGCATTCGTGGAATGACGGAATCACGGTTAATAACGTCGCAAGCCAAGGTTGTGGTCAATCTGCGGCTGACACTGAAGACTGAAGGTGTTGTCTCCATGTGGAAAAGTGAGAGCCATTTCGCATTCCACAAAGTTACGATCATCTTGATGAGAGTTTAGCCGTTTCAGCATCGACAATTTATAGTGACGAGCGAATTACTGATGCTTTCTTTGCGCTAAACATCGATCATGCGTATATAAGTATATAATATATATCGGCTACTTAGTACCTACTTTCGCGTACTATAAGCTGCGGGAGTAGCTCTACCGCTCGCACCGAGATTATCGTTCAAATCCTCACTTTACGAGACCTTCGCTCTCTCTAGCAGTGCCATAAACTATAAAGGCACCCATCAACGAGCCATCCGAAATGTAAACAGTAGGTACGACGAGCCCGAGCTGCTGCAAGCCACGTAGGTAGCGAGCAGACAGGTAGACAGACGTCAGGACGAAGAAAAATTACGCGTTCGTCATTTTTACGTGAATTTTGGAAAAATGATAGCCGAGAAGGGATCGTAAGAATTTTTATACTATATAACATATTATATAACCTATGCATGGAATTGTGGATATATAGTCTATATATAGGCTGTATATAGCTTATACATAGACTATATATGCCCAATTCTATGTAGAGTCCACGTATGGACTCTGTATAATTTTTTCACTTGGGTAACCTCAAGTTACCGCCGATACGAAACCGATTCTCGCTTAATTAATTCTCCCAGCATTGGTGCACCTAGAAAATGCATTCGCCATTCTCACGCCGCAATAACTATTGAGCACAAGGAAACGTGACCAGTGACGATAATTCTAGAATAAAAATAAATACAAAAACATTTGCGTAACACCACTGCCTCAGCGGTTACACTCCGAGATTCAAAAACTTCGTGGAATGTCCTCCATCTGGCGAATGACCTCTTTCAAACCCGGAAATGCTTCCAGACAGCGGGACAAAGACGAAGAAGCCTGAAAAAAATATTCGTCCTCGAGGCGATCCGTCATGATGGCGGCAACAGCAGCCAGAACCCGGTACAGTGGTAGCACACCGAATGACCATGCTGACCTTAATTGGTTTATTGCCGAGGATTACGTTTTGGTCGGCCGCCATTGAGTCCCTTTTTTTCTCTCTCTCCCCGAAATTCTTAACCTCTTCCGCTGCTGAGTATTCGACCCTTCCTTTACCATGTACTCTACTCAATAGGAAAAAAAAAAAAAAAACAATGGACACATCAACCGTCGTTCCTAAGATCGCAGAACTTTCGTGCTATTCTTCGTTCATCGCAGGAGGGTTCAACGCAATTTCGTTAAATTGATAAGCCGATGTCTATCGTGTGAGCACGTGAAAAAAAAATGAAAGAAACAAGTCCACTTAGGGGAACGCTCGCTGGTTAACGCGGGGGTGGGTGGTGATTTAATGATTTAACCTCGGGCTCTCGGGCAGTCCCGATGGTACACCATATACAACCCCATACATATCAAGAGACGCGGTAGCGTCTCGCAGCCATATCTGTATACATATATATGTATATATCTCGCATGCTACGCCACATACCGACGTGCTGTACAATTTAACAGCGGACCGGAGCGTTACGGCTGCAATATATTTACACGTGTATTTACGACCGTCCACTTTACCCTTTACCCGGGCAAAGCGTAACAGCTAGCTCACTCTCGTTCTCGCTCTCGCAACCCCCGTCAAATTTAACGCCGCAAACCCCGAGCCATTGCACAAGAAAGTAATGCCCGTTTTCGGACCGCTGTGTTTGCCATTTTCTTTTTTCTTTTGATCATTCAACTTCTCGACACTCTGCCAAATTATTTTACCCCACCGTTGGCTCGTCTGGGATTTATTCTCACGCGAGCCGTGTGGAGATTCTTTGACCATGACGTAAATCTTAAGGCTGTCGATTTACGGGGTTATAATGTTTTTGGAATGTTTGACCCGAGGGTTGTTTCTTGATGGACGTTTGAATAGCGGGTGGGAGTGTGATAGGTTTTTTTTGGCTAGTTAGGGCGCAGTTATCGCTACTCGATGCATGAGTTTTTTTTCGTCTAGTTATCGCATTTTTATTTTATTAGCCGTTATTGAACAAAGCGGTAATGAAAAATGTGGCTATGTTGCAAGAAATACTATTATATTATATTTAATGATAATATTGTTATATTATTATCATTCGTTTGGCGATTTTGAGGATCGGCTGACGTCCCAAACGTACAATCTCGTATATAAATTAGAAAAAACTGATGTACTATTATATTTTATTCAATCATAATATTATTATATTATTATCGTTTGTCGATATCGATGTCCCTCAAAAATTATTTTGATTTTGCAATTTAGAATAATGGTCAAACGTTCTAGACGTACAATCCCATATATAAGCTAGAAAATTAAATGTTTTTAACTTTATATCATCGACTTTGACATATATTCACCCACTTGTAACAATAATTAAACGACACGTCCAAATAGCAAATCAAATAAATCCGTTTCAATAACGTATTACAAAATTCAAAACATGGTTTCAGTGCATCACAATAATGCCAAACAACGATTAAAAGTCCTCATGGACTATCCTCATATCCAATCTAATCTTTAAAAAAATAAAAAACAATTAACAACCCTGGATTCCTTGACAAACAAATGAAATATTCATAAAAATTCGGAGTAAATAAAATCGTTGGAAAACTTTTACTCGCGATTCTTTTTTTTTAGTTCCAACAAATCGAATATCCGGCGCACCTGATGGCACGTGATGGGATTTCCCGAGTGTACGGAAATCCAATGAACCCCCGGAACGCAACGTTATGTACGCACAATATCCCCTCGTAACTCACTCCCGAGCAATAAAGATCCGTCCGTCGCAGGTGCGCGGTTCGCGTATATGCGTTTACATAATATATCGTCCATACCCAAGCCCGAAGCACGGGTATGTGGTACATGCGCGCTTACATCTACATACCGCAACGTCGGGCGTGCTCTCGTCGGGAGTTATCGATCACCACGCGGGCGCCCCTTTCATCCCCCGCGCTCGGCACGCGCAGGAACGAAATTTCACGCAGCAAGCGGCGAAAATCCCGCAGAAATAACGACAAACTATTGTAATTCTCACTTTTCCTCTTTGGCGTACGATGCTGGGAAACGGAATTCTTGTGATATGACTCGCATGTCGGTCCGTCTGTCTGTACGTCGGTCAGTGCGTCTGATAGACCCGATTTTCTCGAAAATTAGGGGGGTGTAATTTTGAAAGTTAACAGATTTATACATCTCACTAAATCGCATATTTTTCATTAGTTACGTTATTTCTAGTTAGATTTTTTTTAGTTACTTGAAAATGTTCATAGAAAAATTAAAGAGGGGGTGAATTAGGTAGGTACTCAACATTTTAAATAAAATAGTATATGTATATCCTCTGGGGTCTCATTTTAATGAGCTTGTTATGTGGGACACAAGAATAACCCTTTCGTAATTTCGAATATCGATAAATTAAGAAGATAGTCTGATAAATATGTGGAAATAGAATATTCCTCCCTTATTTCTGAAACCAGTGAACGTAAACTTTTTTAAAAATAAGGGAATGTAACATCATAATTGTAACTTATAGAAAAATTATAATGAGAATCCTAGTTTCAATAAATTTCTAGAAATAATGTATTAAATATACGGTACGAAACCCTCGGCCTGCAAATGATCTTCATACATTACAGCCGCCATTACAGTTCAACAATGGCGATATCACTTGGACCAAATGTTCCGTCGTTTACACGCTCAGATGACTAATCCATCGCGTATACCAACTAATCCCTTCAACGTCGTTCGTTGATGCTCAATCAACAAAATTCCAACGTCTCTATATCTCTTATTTATCTATATATTTATTTATTACTTCTTCTTATCCTACATCTTTTTTTCAAATTAATATTCGGCCCAGCCAATAAGTTTCTGGGTATCACAGTCTTCAGCCATATTGTGGGAGTATTTTTTCGTGAAACGGAATCCAACGAGGAGGATCCTGGACGCAGAAGCGAGCCAACAGGGTCATCGAGTTCCAACGAAGCCCGAGAAGAATCTCACGTTCGAACGTAGGAGCCGAGAAAGAGAGCGTACGTCTCGCCACTCCCACGTATCTCCGATGGCAATGACTGCTGGACACGTTTAAAAAGAAATAATCCTCACCGAAACACGATGCATCGGTCCTCCGTTTCGTTTTTTTTCTTCCTTTTCTCGTCACCGGTTTATTTTTCCGTCTTTTTTTCTTTGGTTTATAGTCCCTCCCGGTTTACCCGCCATCGCGGGATACACGAAAGTTGTGCAGCATCAGTTCGGCGGGACGAGAGAGAGAATCTCGGCTCCGCCGTCGAGCAGGAGCACAAATCACTTCGGTCAGCGCGTAGAGTGCCACTCCTTTTTAATGGCTCCGGCTAGCTCCGAGCCACGGGGGGAAAACGCTCCCCTTAAAAGCCAAGCTCCCCAAAAGCCAAAGCTCCTCCTCAAGCATCAAGTTTTCTTCGTCCTCTCTTTTCTCCTCGAAAATCTCCGGCTTTCCCACTACCAAATTCCGTATCATTCCCACCGCAGAAGAAAAATATGAAAAAGATGATGGAAATTCGTTCGCTCGTCACTTTCACGGTTGTCATAAAAACGCTCGAGAAATAAAAAAAAAAACTCAGAGGAAGAAAAACATTTCGTTACGCCGGATGCGAGGTAATTGGTGGGTTTTTTTTCGAAGCGAGCATTCCATGTCGAAGCGACGAGAGAGCATGTTTCGTGGTCTTGCGAGGGAATGAAAAGGAAAAAAAAATTCCAAACCAAAATTCTTGTGGGAATTATTTTTGAATCGCGTTGGTTTCGCCGGAGAATTTGAATTGTGGTGACCACCGTGTGTGTGCAGGACGGTGGACAGTTGGGGGGAAAGAGGGTGGCACATTATGGTCGTTGGGGATTGCGGAAAGCGACGAGAAAACGGCGAGGCTGTGAGGGGGAAAAGGATGCTGGAGATACGAACGACGTCGATGGACCAAAAGACGGAGGAACGAGTCTCGAAGTGGTTACGGCAGGACATTCGCGCAAAGAGGATGAGGTAGGGGTTGGGGAGGGAAGAGAAGGGGGTGTGGCTGCGTCGTGGCAATAAAACGATGAGAGAAGTACGTGTCCTCGTGAGACGCGAAGATCTCGCGAGCCGATAATCGTTTATACGGTTGAGTGCGATCATCTCGTATGGTTGACGTGCTGGCTGCATCAGACTCGCGTATTCTCCGCGTGTGTGTAAGGTCCTGCATCGTTCCGTTTGGTTTCTTATCGCGAAGAACGAGATGGACGAGGAGCGGCGTCGACAGAAAATCCGGGAACGCCACGAGGACGAGGATATCATCGTTATTTGATAAGAACGACGAGTTGCCGATGTCTGCGGCATGAGACAAGTTGAATTTGGTCTCGAGATGTTTTTAATTCCTTCTCCAGACATCGTCGACCACCCTAGGATGCTCTTTGGGCTAAGTATTTGGTAAAATTTAAAATGCAAATTTGGAGTTGAGTCGAGGATTAATGATTTTCTTTATTTTGGTCCAATGTTGGCATCGATTTGTGGTACGAAATGATGTGAGAGAGAGTAATAAATTTTATACACAACTCCAAGAATTGTGACTTGAGCCAGACATATACAAATAGTTTTCCACGAACAAGAAATTATAAAATCGTAGGCTCGTTGGTGAATTCTACATTGTCATCTTAGCTCACGTCCCTATAAGTAGGAAAAAGTAGTTATTGTTGTTTTAGGTTTTTTACTACGCACTTACTCATCATTTAATACGGCCAAAAAGTACTGGAACGACGTCATTAACATACTAAGCACAATAATATCGCGAAAAAGTAGCAACAAAGACTTTCCCGTCCGCAGCGACGATTCTTTGTCCGTCCAAGGCAACTCGAGGACGGACCGAGAATTCCCGAACTCGTATACGCGTCGATGGCCGCCGAAGGGTTCGCGCAAAGAACTTTGCAGGACTTTTATACGCCGCGTCGTCCACACCGTCGGCTCGTAGGTGCGAGAAAAGGAGAGGTGTAAGACGCAATGCGAAATGTTTTTTTATATTTTTTTTTACTCCCTCGCACTGTCGGAGTTTCCGTTGCGGAGTTTCTCGCTGGTGCCGTCGGTTGCGAAGCGGCTTATATTCGTTCGCCACACCGACGGTAGCATTTATGACCGTAGCCAGGGCGCGTGAATATTTATGCTTCGACCATTATTGTCTACATAATAGTGGGTATGGTGGCTGGCCGCGCGCGAGAACCGAGATATATAAGCGCTTTGGCCGAAGAGCTTTGTGGGTATATACAACGCGCGGAGTTATTCGATAGTCCGGGAACTTGCGGTCGTGCGGAAGAATATATAATGCGCGCACGCGCACGATGCAATTTTCGCTTGCATTGTCCGAGCTTCGGGCAACAAATAACGGGCGTAGATCGGTTACGGAATGTTATTGAGGTCTTACTGGATGGATCGTCGGACAAAAAGTACGTCGAAAATGGGTGGATCGCGGATTTGCGAGTCTAGATCATGTCGTACATGTTCAGCCTTAGAAGTGGCTGAACTAGTGACCAATTAACACTTAGAAATGTTAATTTACCACCTTTGATAATAATCGAAGTCAAATGCGATGATATTGGCGTGTGGTTGACTGACGTTCTGTCAGTGCCTGTACAACTGTTTTATCTGTTTGATGCGTCGTTCCTTTAATTAATTTCTCGACAATCACAAGGTCGATTCATCTGAAACTGAAATCAATGTATCGATTCTAAAGCTTAATGATATAATTTTTTCAGGATTTACGGCGATTTAGTTCCATTCGATTTGCAACCATTAACGTCTGCAGAAGCTGTTTACCCACAAGCGAATTCATAAATTTATAACTGATGAATTATGTAGTAAAAAATTCTGTAATAATTCATGTATCAATCAAGTTCTATTATTCCTCGAATTTGCACAAGTTTTGGCGTTTTTTTAACTATCTATTCAGTAAGACTTGAAATACACTTTGATTGAATACACTTCGAAGAGCGTCGATTGAAACTAGTTGGTTCGAAAGCGCATACCTCAGTATTTCAAATTGCGATTCAGCACCGGGCTGCGTTCTTATCATCAGCCGGCCGCCCAATCGTAATGGCCTATTCCCACGCATGAGCTATAAATCGACGGGGACGTGTTCGCACTGCCAGCCGAACGGCGCAGCCAATCGGAAGGTCCGGTTTTCGCGCGCCACCTTCGACTGGTTCGTCCGAACTGACAATCACTGATGTATGTACTCATACGAAGATCTTAATTATTTCCGCTGCTTACAGAGTTCATGAAACGACAAAAATATCCATCAATGTAGCACTTAATTTCCAACGCATCAGTAAAAGCATTAATGACATTTTTGTTTCTTTTATTTTCAATCAAATATTTAATCGACAGCAAAGAGAAAAAAAAGTATCCAAAATGCTCCCAGCCACGAAAAAAAAAATTACGCTATTTCACACGTCAATGGAGAACCCATTTTCATTAAATTCAACGATATTGCTCGACTTTATTCGGATAAGTACAGGTGTAAATACGAAGCTTAGCCTCTCTATGACGTTTATAATACCCCGTAGCCGTTGGTTTTCTTTTTTTAGCGTGTCCTCTGGATCCTCTGGAGGTTGAAAAAATACAGCCAAAGCCGTCTCAACCCCCTCGTCGTCGATGCCGGAATGCCTCCTCTCCCCCGCAGCAAAAAAAAACAGATAAAAAAGAAGATGGATAAGAAAGAGAATCGCCCAATGGTGTATCATCGCGCCGGCCCCCAAGCGAGGATAGGATCTTGGTTCGAGTTTCGTTTCGGCCGTGCGCGAGATATCCCGCGATCGCTCCTTCCGAAGCCTTCCTCGCGATCCCGCAGAGCGCGTTTGCCGTAAGCCCACCAGGAGTGTAAATCACGTTTGACTTGGCTTAATGGGAGAGAGGAGCCGGTCGACGGCTCCCAACGGCATGTCCTCCCGGCGAGGATCGAGAGAGGATCCTCTCCGCCCCTGCCGTCCTTCCCGACATCCAACCGGGATGAAGGGCGAAACAAGCACGAATGAAATCTCTCATGCGCTCTCTTTCAACAGTAAATCTCCCCGAGAGACTTTTTATTATTCGTTCTTGGGTAGCCGAGCGTCGCTGTATATCGCATGGCTTATCCTTCGCCACGACCCGATTTATATTATACATGTATATATATTTATAAATAAGAAAGAGTCGAATTCTGGATCTCAGACGTACTGGGGAGATGCAGGGTCGAGGAAAATATATATATTATTCGTGTTTTTATATTTTATTGTATTATACTATGCGCATATATTCTCCACATCCCCCCAAGAATGATGTAAAATACCCTATATAACCTTCTGAAGCAACCATAATCGATGTGGGGCCCTGCAACGCTTCAATATTTTAGTTATTCAAAAATTATTTGAATAAATTGGATGATAATCGTCAAAGGAAGGGTTTTAACGTGGCAGGAGATATGTGCATATTTTTTCGTGAAAGTTAGGTTCATACGCGTAAATTACAGATGGTATTGGTTTTTTCTAGGAATAATTTATCAATTTAGGCTTGGAACCTTTGTTCTTCTTAGAAATTACCCAATCAAGAACCACCCTAATATGTAGTATATATATATATTGAGATCATTTCATTTCTCTGTTATTTTTGATACCTTTCCTTACCTTTTTCAGTAGCTTTTTCGTTCACATCATCTTAGAAAAATAAAAATATCTCCATTTCGCATTCTACCATATTTTTCTCCGGTACGTCTAAGGCTCATAATTCCATTTCAATTTCTTTTTTCTTGTGAGAAGAGGGAGGAGAATTATAGCGATCAATAATTACTTTTCTCGATTCTTGGAATGATTTCTGTCCTTCAAACGTCATAAATTATCCTTCATGCATCGCACACTCATGCCTTAAAAAAATCATTCTTCGTTAAATAATCGATAAATATTCAATGATCCCCCAAACTGGGTCACGTGGGAAGACAAGCAGTACGGGACGTTCCCCCCCGCGAGACAACGACGTTGTATTCACACGAAGAGATCCATCGGACGGAGAACCAACGATAGCGACAAGTCGAAGAGCACCTCTCGACTTATACGACGACCGAATAACGCAACGTGGAAGTACATACTCGCAGCTGTCGCACGAGCGATTTTCGCAGAGTACGTACCGCAGAAGTTGTCACACTCGCGCAGCCGTCGCGTTGTACTTTGGCGAAAGACAAGCGTCGGTGTCACAGCCTGTTAAGAGGCTTTTATTTAAGAGGCCCTTTTGTCCCACTCGCTTTTATTATACAACATCATCCCTTCCGGGACCTACACACGGCTCTCCGGTCTATTTGTCTCGCGGTGGTCGGCCCAATGATCCGGAAGACTCATAAAAATATTTCACCCTTCGGACCCAACTAAAAAAAACATACACATATTTTTGGAAAACTTTTTTTGGAGCTCGAGAAAATCGAGAAGGCGACTCTTTTAAAAATAAAAATACGTGAACATGACGTTCGAAGATGCCAGAGCGGTATTTTGCGGAAGAAACTTTCGAAAAATGTCGGCACCCTTTGTGCCACGTAGCCCTTGCGAAGAGACGACACTCGCGTGGTGTGAAACGATGGACGGGCTCGCTCGATCCCTTGCGACGAAGAGAAATCTGGGCTAGCTGGACGTTTTCATTTTTACAACCCCGCGAGAAAAATTTCGGCCCGAGGAAAATACCGATGATTCGTTGGTTCCAGATTCTTTTTTCTCGTTCCCGGTTTTTTTTTTCGCTTTTGGACTGCTGCTCTAGAATTTCCAGGGCTTTCGAATTCGGGTCGGGAGTCGGTGGGATTTACGATTTATCGTAGTTGCTTTTTCAAATTTTTTTATTGAAATGCGTGACTCGCTTGTTTCATTACTGTTTGGGCGACAACCTACCTGCCCCGTTGATTAGTTCTTCAAAGTTTCAATGTGTAAAATTGTTAACTTCATTAATACTTCGGGCGCATAACGAGAATCGGTAGAATTTTTTGCGGAGTCGAAATGCGATAATCGGATTATATCATATTGAATAATAATAATGAAACAAATAGAATAGAAATTTTTAAACACAATTTTACCACGGACACATACACGGACATAGCTGTCATCTAGATCTGGGCGATGTGACGAACAATCGAACAACAAACGAATAACTTACAGAAAAAAAATGCAGAGTGGTCATCCCAGTTCATGAACGACCCTTAAAGTCCATATCTGCATCCGTATAATTTGCTGTTCATATCTGCACCCAGATAAATGCTGCTTGATGCGTATCCAAAATGTCGGTTTCAAAGTTTAATTTCAAAGCAGAGAATGAAAAATAAACGCAATAAGAAGATCCCTACTTTGATACTACTATTAGATTAATTTTTTTATATGTCAGTGATGAATTGATCGATTCAGTCAAATAACTCAATTGGCATCTTGGTCAATAAATTGGATTATTAAATTTCCCCGTCGTCGATTGGGTTATACGACTTTTATCGAGTGGTTATGGCCTACTATCGAATGATTTCGACATTCGTCGAGGCCTCGTTGAAGTGAGCTGCGAGAAAGCTACGAGAAAGGACGAAAGAAGACGGGATTGGACACAAAGACAGTCAGCTACAGGGAGCAAAATATTGCAGGCAGCACATATACATACTTACGCACACATGTAGACAGCATAGGCAGCATATATGTATATGCTGCCTGCATCCATATATATATATATATATTTATATATATAGCGTGTAAGACCCGAGCTACAGTCGGAGAGTCTCGTTTCACGTGTTAATAAATAGCCTCGCGTTATTACCGGCAAGCTAATTCCTCGGCCACTCTCTTCATTTAACGAAGCCAATTATGACAGGCATAAATGTAAGCACTTAATAGTTGTGTACACACTAGAGAGGCAAAGGCGCACGCGTCCGCGCGTGCTCTACCAGGCCACGACGCTCCCCATACGTGTCCTGGCGATGATTCTCTCGAACTATTTCATTTCCGGACCCGTTATCGTATCGCGATATTCAATTGACATTGACATACTTTTTTTCGAAATCATTTCATCATTTTTGTAGTAGGGAAACTATTCAAATCAGAGACCACATTTGAAGAAGACACATTTTTGCGCAGGGGACATAAAAGGATGTAATTTTGTGAATGAATTTGATGGAGATTAATTGTTTATTTTTACGGCATTAATGGCATGATGTCAGAATGAGTGTTTAGTGATATGACTCGAAGATGATTTTTCCTTCGAATATAATGAGGGAGAAATCAGTGGAACAAATGAGATCGCTAAACTTTTGTACTCTAGGATTGCGAAAAATAATTATACGCCCGGAGGGTGCATATTTCTATGTATAATCAATCCATAATAGAATTACAAAAAATAGAAATATACTAGAATAAGAAGTAACAATAAAAAAAATCTGGAGATAGCCTTTGTTGTAAATTACATGCAAAAAAATACCGTTCATCCGGGTTGTACAAATATACAGGATGTACATCCATCCATCTTTGGGTTTTCAGATTAAAAAAAAATTATAAAATTACTAGAAAGTGCACAAAAGTTTATAGCCTACAATTACATCGAAATTATAAATAATTACTTAACCCGTCAGCCCCGCTCTATCAAATAACATCACCACCGTCACACTAGATGGATTCCACGGTGAAAGGTTAGAGATAGAAAAGAAGCCGGACTTGTACCATATACAAAAACATTTGTAACACGATACAAGCCCAACTGGTCACTCCCGTGAACTTCATACATGAACATATTTTTATACGCCCACATAAAATGAACGCAAGCAGATAACCAGCTGGGCTTGTACTTCCCTGGTGCCATTAGGCCCTTCGTGCCCTACCCGTCGCTTTATCGAGCCTAATTCCGCGATCGTCGTTACAAAATCAATTTGCTTCGATACTCCAAAAGTCGTAAACTCACTTAACGCGTATTATTAAAAAAAACCATTAATAAAAATGAAAAAAATGAAACAATAATCCGACAAGGCAAAGTTGACGCTTGGATATTCCATTCGGACGTGTTCGAGCCCGTTGGCCCTTGACTTTGCACTCGCGTGGCACTGTCGTAAATGCAACGGGGAACTCCGTACGCTTATCGCTTTCATTCACTCGTATATGAGCCGTTACCCCATGGTTGTTATACTCTCGCGGATAAAGTGTCCGGGTGTATCTTGAAAACATTATGGTCGCTCGCGTATCCGTAACCATATTTTTCGTAGTTACATGAATTTTCGCCTATAACCACTCCAGCGAAGATATTATCACACGCGATTTTCCATCACGGACTTATATAGCCTGGGGCTATTTTCAACTAAGCGCGAATGCTTTTCACACGCTTATGATTGTAATAGCTCCTCGTTATGTCTCATTTATAATGCCATACGTTTTTTTTGGCTTTTAGATTCCGAGTGAGATACAATTTTCTGATCGCACCAAATAATATATATGGAAATATATTATTATTATGATTATTGTTATTATAATTATTATAATTATTATTATTATTCATAATGATCATAATAGTAATAATAATGATCATAATAATAATAATTATTATAATAATAATAATAATAATAATAATAATAATAATAATTATTATTATTATGATCATTATTATTATTATTATTATTATTACTATCATTATTAATAATAAGAATAATTATTATTATTAATAATAATAATAATAATGATAGTAATAATAATAATTATAATAATTATAATAACAATAATCATAATAATAATATATTTCCAAATATATTATTAATAATCATAATTATTATTATTATTATTATTATAATAATAATAATTATTATTATTATTTTCATCATTATTATAATGTTTCTTGATTTATTTTTTATTTTATTATCATTGTTATTATATTTTTCGTTTGAGAGGGGAATAGAATGATGAAAAGATAGATAAGGTAGTCGCGAGCCGAGGTGCTGCATCCGTCGGCCGAGAGAAGCGCGTGGGGTTGGGATTCTCGCAAGTCCGTTGTTTGAGGAATTAGTTAACACTCGAGGCTCTTCTCAAACAGGTGAGAGGCGAAAAAATAGAGACACACCGTGGCCTAAAAAGGAAGGAGCCGCACCTTCGACAATCCCGTGAAAACGACGGAAATATTGTGGGAGTTTGAAGCTAGAAGTTTTTTTTCGTTTTCTTTGTAGAGATATAATTTTTTGGTATTAATCCTTAGTCTGTGATGTTTTTGGCCCGTGATCTTGATACGAAAGGTCACTCGTGCTCGACGCTTCGAAAAGTACCGCAAGATGTTCTAAAATATGCCTCATAATTCTCGATATCTTATTAATTATCCTAGGATGAGGATCAATCATTTTATTGCGGCGATATGTATTTGTTCGAACAATATAATCGTACGAACGAATGAAAACGTGAAGAGACCCATCGCTACGGACTAAGGGTTAAGGTTTTACTCGATGGATCGTTGGGCAAAGAGATAGTTCATAATTGAATCGTGGATTTACGAGTCTGGATCATGCCGTACATGTTTAGCCTTACAAATAGCTAAACCAATATTAAATGAACATTCAACAATGTTAATTTACTACTTTTAATAATAATTGAAGCCAAATCCGTCGATATTGGTGTGTGGTTGACTGACGTTTTGTCAGTGACTGTACAACTGTTTCACCTGTTTCAGGCGATACTCTTCATTACTTTAATTAATTTCTCGATAATTACTCAGTCGATTAATTTAATACTGAGCATAATCAATCTGTCGATCCTTAATCTTGATGACATAATTATTTCAGGATTCACGGCGATGTAGTTCCATCCGTTTTTCAACCATCAACGTCTGCAGAAGCTATTTCCCCATAATCGAACGTGTGACATTAATAAATTTATAACTACTCAATTATGCAGTAATAAATTCTGTAATAATGACTGTATTATTATTCTATCAATCCAGTAAGACCTCAATTGTGATACTAATTGAAGCGATGTCAGAATTAAATGTGAAATAACAAATATTTTTGGACGAGGGGGAAGATTTTTTTAATATTTACCAAGGTGAAGGGTGGGGCCTGGGCGAGGGGGGAGTTGCCGATGTCGACCCCCGTTAGGGGTAAGACGAAGGAGCCGGGCGTACCCTCGCCACCTGGTGGTGTTTTGACGAACACACTCGTTCCATCTATCGAAGCTATCTCAGGCTCAGACGATAAAGCAGAAATCCAGGTACATAGAGCGCCATCCCTCGTCGATGACTTCAAGTGCCTCTCGACGTTGTTGAATTCCTTACCTTCTTGCACTCGTCACGGTAAAGTCACGGTCAAACGAATGTCGATGTACATTACTCGGTCGGTTATCAAGTTTACCTTGTCGGGTAATGAATTGTCTCATCGACCGGTGGACAACTCAAGGAGATGATCAGTCGAGCATTCGGAGTGGAAAACGCGGGGATGGCGGAAGGGTGGCCTCTGTAACGGTGACCTCAGCGATGGTGGCCCCGTGGCAGTTTGCCTTAAGTCTCCCTCCCCTTTGGGTAGGTCGCGAAGTTCAGAGTCTCATTCGGCTGAAAACGTATACATATATAGATATAGTGGCGTAGCTCGTTGTACCGCGTGAAGATGGTTATTTCCTACGCAACTATATCTATACATACGTTTTCGGCAGAATGAGATTCTGTACTTCGAGACCTACCCTCCCCTTTGTCCGAGTTCGCCCGACGGCGACGCGACCAATGAGTCTCAATATCCGGTTCGTCGTCCAATTTTGAGAACCCGTGGTTGGCGCGATTTTCGAATCAGCGCACACGGACATGATCATTAACCCTTCAACCCACTACGCTTTTTCGGCACCTTCCAACCCACTACGGGGGTCGTTTTCGTCCTGGCGTTCTTTGGACCAATAAAAGTGCTTTAAAAAATCTGAGAAAATTCATGGGAGCTCTTTTAATTTTCAACTTAAAGTTCCAATTGTAATATTTCAGAAAGAATTATTTTTTCATATAGTTTTTTATGAAAATATCGAGGTACGTAAGGAAAAATCACTTGCTCACTTAAAAAATCATAACTTGAAGCCAAATGAAGATATCTTAAAAAATCAAAGAGGAAATTGAAGGGGAAGAGTATAGTCATAATTAAAAAAATAACACAATCAATATTATTCGAAAGAAGTGCTTAATTTTTTAACCTCAAAATGGCCAAAAATTGAGTCCTAAAATCGTGTTTAAAAATATTCAAAAATATATATAATGATAAAATTAATTATGAAACGGGTAAAAATCATTAGTAACACAATATTTTAAAATATCGAAGTAACTTTATTTTACGAAACACTCAGTGCAACACGAAATGCGGTGATCGTCGCAAGTTGCCTTGCCGCATTTTGCGCAGCAATGATTTCTTCAGCAGTGCGACTCGCTATGATGATGAAAACTGCGAAAAAAAATTATAAAAATTTTTTTCGCGTGTGCAGACATTTTTTTAACACTTTTTGAACTTCAATGAACACTTTAAAACGACAAGTAGAAAAATTATTACCTGCCTTTTTGACCAACGCCGCCCCACTACGGGGGTCGTTTTCGTCCCGACGGAAATTGAATCGTCTGCTGCGACGGCCTGAGGGGAATTAGCGCGCTGCTATTCGGCAGGCGGGTCCTCGGGCAGCATAACTTTTTTTAGGAAGGGGATATGGCGCCTTCCGTGCCCGTTTTCAAAAGTTAAAGCACTTTGAAATTTCGCTTGGGACGAAAACGACCCCCGTAGTGGGTTGAAGGGTTAAAAGTGGATATCCGTTGAATATTCGACAAAGAAATTATGCGCGACTTTTCATATTCGATTTTCATACTTTGCTTGTTTCAAAAATAAATTGCTTTCATCCCGCTGCGTGAGCTTTGGCGACAAACGATCGTATCTTTATTTTTTTTTTTGTCAGTCTAAAATTAAAAAATATTATTTTTTGTTGTATTTTTCATCGCGCTGCGGAGGGTTCTCTAAAATCTTCGAAATGTATTATTAATTTTTTTCTAATTTTTCGAAGTCATTAAAATTTCAACGTTTCTATTCCAACCAGGCGCCATTTTGTTAATTAACCGATATCACGTGGAAGTCACTGTCACGATAGAATAAACAGTTTCAATATATTTGTCACGGATCGTATCTATCATATTAGTACGGTAATTTCTACTCGGATATTTTTTATTCGTATAGCATTGCAGCACGTTGTTCAAGAACCAATTTGTCGAAAATATTGGCCAACCCATGACGATTTTTAGATTCGTTTTTTTTACGGCACTTATCGCTGGTCTATGAGGAAATACACGATGGAATTTTGAAATAAGGAAAATCGATCCTATGACGGTGGAATAATGATCGCATTATCATACAGATATTATAAATGTTTGCACAGATGTTAAGACGACACGAATCTTTCGAAAGATCGCTATATATTTCTACTCGAAAACCACTAGAATCAGACAGATCGTGCGCGTCGCGATCATTTGTTTTTGCGTCGCATGCTCGTTCGACCGAAAGTTTGACGCACACGCATATGCGTACTATATATATGATTGGTTCCATAAACTATAGGCATCGGTCCGGGTGACCCCCCCTCAGATTCTTTTCAAATTTTTTTGGGATGTAGTCCTTGATGACCTATATGTGCCTGAATTTTTTCAGATTTTTTCCTCCATTATTTCGGCTGTAGTAATTAAGGGCATTTCCTGACATTTCCGTTTTTTTTTTTTTTCAATTTAATTTCATAGTATTGTATCGCAAAATGAAAATTACACTCAGAATGCATTTCTATGTGAAATTTTCTCAACTTTTTGAAAAAAATATTGATTCTCAGTTTGGACTAACGCAAAACTCTCAAAATTGACCTTTAATAATAAAAAGCTATTTTTCGGCCATTGCGCATGTCTGAAATTTTTTTTCAATATTTTTTTCAGAAAGCTGAGAAAATTTCACATATAATACGTCAAATTCACGTTGGGATGTCTGTAAAAACTGCTAGAATCGATGAAAGTTCAAAAATTCAATGATAAACCAAGTTTTATTTTCTCCCTTCAAAATGTATAAATTCTCCTTTAATCCTCTTGAGCTATCGATCATTTTGAATTTTTGTCTTTTAGATAGAAATGCAATGTCTTGACTACTCCCAATATCCTGCAGTGAAAGAAAGTTATACGATTATTTATACAATGAAATCAAAAATAGGCCTTAACATTTCTTGAAAATATTTCTTTAATTGCAAAATAGTTTTCATTCGTTTTTAAAAACTTGAACAATAGAAAAATTCGAAGAATTCGACACAGGCCTTACAATAGCGGAACCTAAGTTATTGCTAATTGGCGTAATGTTGTGAATTGATTGGGTCCCTTTGATGATTGATTTCGAGTGAGATGCTCGTTCATCTAAAGTTGGCTTTAATTCAAAATATTTCGTCCCCTCAACGAACACAACGTCGATATTTGGCAGACTTTGATTTGTCCTCTCAAACAAATCGTATGGCGTGAGAATGTGTTCGTCTGGGTCCATTTGCAACGACCTTTTTCTTGCATTTCGCTTAATGGTCCCTCCCAAACCATCACACGGTCCTTTGCCATGCGCGGTCGCGAAAAAATGCCAATCAGCCTCAATATCGAAATCATTTTCATGATAACATAAATTTGTAAATGCGTTTTTATTTTTAAATTGCTGCGGCGCTCCATCACTGAAGTAGTGAATTCTTTTTACCACATGAAATTTTTTATTTAAGTAAGCTACCAATTCGACTTGAAATAAATGAACCATAACGAAATCGTGTTTGAGACAGTTACGCCAATTAGCAATAACTTAGGTTCCGCTATTGTAAGGCCTGTGTCGAATTCTTCGAATTTTTCTATTGTTCAAGTTTTTAAAAACGAATAAAAACTATTTTGCAATTAAAGAAATATTTTCAAGAAATGTTGCAGGCCTATTTTTGATTTCATTGTATAAATAATCGTATAACTTTCTTTCACTGCAGGA
Organism: Sussaba pulchella; assembly: GCA_963971145.1. Classification (NCBI taxonomy): domain Eukaryota; kingdom Metazoa; phylum Arthropoda; class Insecta; order Hymenoptera; family Ichneumonidae; genus Sussaba; species Sussaba pulchella. Next base: position 9,275,464 of record OZ020171.1, on the reverse strand, counting down.
TATTGGGAGTAGTCAAGACATTGCATTTCTATCTAAAAGACAAAAATTCAAAATGATCGATAGCTCAAGAGGATTGAAGGAGAATTTATACATTTTGAAGGGAGAAAATAAAATTTGGCTTATCATTGAATTTTTGAACTTTCATCGATTTTAGCAGTTTTTACAGACATCCCAACGTGAATTTGACGTATTATATGTGAAATTTTCTCAGCTTTCTGAAAAAAATATTGAAAAAAAATTTCAGACATGCGCAATGGCCGAAAAATAGCTTTTTATTATTAAAGGTCAATTTTGAGAGTTTTGCGTTAGTCCAAACTGAGAATCAATATTTTTTTCAAAAAGTTGAGAAAATTTCACATAGAAATGCATTCTGAGTGTAATTTTCATTTTGCGATACAATACTATGAAATTAAATTGAAAAAAAAAAAAAACGGAAATGTCAGGAAATGCCCTTAATTACTACAGCCGAAATAATGGAGGAAAAAATCTGAAAAAATTCAGGCACATATAGGTCATCAAGGACTACATCTCAAAAAAATTTGAAAAGAATCTGAGGGGGGGTCACCTGGACCGATGCCTATAGTTTATGGAACCAATCATATATATATATCAACCTCCAAGTGGGGCATGTGTGTGTTCGTGGGTGGCTTTTTGGGGTATAAAAAGAGCGTTTTTATACACTGTCCTCAATCCAGTTGAAAAAATTTAGTTGAACAAGGGTCACGAGAGTCGGTAAGTTTTTCAAATCTTAACAAATTATAATGGATTATAACTTTATCGCGTTTCCAACGGTGTGGAGTTAATAGAAACCATTCAAAAACAAATGATTTGGTCCTACTTAGCGCGAAATGTTAGTGCGCGATACTATAGTCCTTAATAACAATTACTTATCGAGAATTCTTTGGACATACGTTAACGTCCGTACGTACGGTTGCGGAACGAAGTTCCGAATGTTTAAAGTTCCAACGGTGTTAAATTTGGAGAATGCAAATGTTTCGGTCCCCAATCTTGAGTCCAACCGCTCCATACCCCTAGACGGGTCATATGGTTTTTCAGACCTTCACCGGGTCAAGCGGGGTAACGGGGAACCCCATTATGATCCCACGTGACAATTCATCCCATTGGTCAAAAAAAGACTTTGATATACACCATTCTTTTCGTTTTTTAATAACGAACAGAATGGTGTATATTACATTCGGTTTTATTTAAGTTGAAATACTAAAAATGTTGTTTAAACGGGAAAAAGTGAAAAAAAATTGAAAAAGCAAATTCAAAATTTTAAACGGCATTTGAAGCGGATGAATAGCACTTTAAGCTGATATGGGTCAAAATTGAGTTTTTTTCCAAAACGTATATTTATTTGAACGTATGAAGTTGGCAGAAAAGTAAAAAGTGAAAAGTACGAAAATGACCCTATTACCACAACCTATTATGACCTTATTATTCACAATAAATGGACTTTTATATAGGTCGATCTCTTCGTTTTTCGATGAAAAATAAGATGGAATGAGCCCAATTTTCTTGAAAAAATATTCAAGCGTTATCGTTATGTGAAACTTTTGTAAAAAGTTGAAAGATGAGGATGGGAGTGTGAATTTAATATACAATTTTTCCGGAAATTAGTTCTCATTGTATCAAAACGAAAATCGATTACAAAGCGTCTTAGAAAATTAACTAATCTGTTTCATCGCACGTCATACAGATCGTGAGCTTGTGCTGTTCGCAAACGGGTCGGCGGCAGTGTTCGCAGGCCACCTAAAATTATCTTAAACAATTTCAAAAATTGAAAAATCATAATATTCTGTGAAAATACTCTAAATGGAACGACATTCATCAAAAATATAAAATAGACTTTTCCGTGCAAAACTCAAACGTTACGGTTCAAGTGGGGTTACTGGTAACCCCAGACATTCTTGCGATCCTTCTCGTTCGGCAGACAGCGAGCAACTGGCACTACCAACAATGTCACCCCACTCTAGGATAGTCGAAGTGAATTATGGTTAGGGTCCGGACCCAAAATCCAGGTATACTTGTTCAGGAGAGGGGAATGCATTTCGCCCGGGGTGACTGGTTACCCCGTTTGACCCGTCTAGGGATAAAAATGCCCCGGATTATATTCGATTTTCTCAATCCCGGCTTGAACGTCGATGCTAGTTTTGTTGTCAGAGTAAGAAAAAATTGCATTGAACGAAACGTCGAAGAGAATAATGATCGATCATGATTTCTCGAGTTTCCCAACGATGCGAAGTTAGTCAATATTACTTGCAAACAGATAATTATGGCCTACTCACTATTCAATGATGGTGCACAATTTTATATACTCAGATCATTACTTTACTGCTTGTCTTAATGCTCCGATAAGCTAATCAAACATGTTCGCTGAGTTCAGTAAAAAAAAGCTGAAAACCTCATTGGTTACTGATTAATTCATTGAGTAATCAATGTACTTCTCGTAATGGTCATAAGCGGTTGGTATTTCTCATTAAACGTCCGGGGTCTGCATTAAGTGTTGCTTATATTTCATATGTATGTTGATTCAGAAACTTTATGTATAATTGACATGTGTTGGCTCAAAATAGTCCTTAACGTCATCCAATTTCCAGAATTTCAACGGAAACAATTTTACCGAGAGCAAATTATTTTTTAGACGAAGGTATCAACGGGCTCGAAATATGACAAGTGAGTTCGGTAACCGAAAGATTACGGTCGAATTCGACATAAAAAAAAATTATTATTGTTATGCTTACTCATGTATTATTTTACAGCTTCGATTGCAAGACTCGCCTGGATGCTTCTGGGCCTAATGAACGCAGCTTCTACTGAAGCTTCTCGTTGCAGCAACGATATTCGGTTGACTCCGCCTGACGATATTCTATTCGGGATAGATACCCCGGTCTATTACCTAACCGAACGTTCTAAAACTGAATATTTCCTCTCCGAAGTGGATAATGTAAGTTGTCAATGCTCAGAAACGCAACAAGCAGTTTTTTTCTGTATTCTAAGAAAAATAAAAAAATAAAAACATACATATTAAATTTTGGTTTTTCAATAATTATTAATAAAAGTAATTTTGTTGAAACGCAGGCAATGGTCGAGGTGAAAAAAAAATTACCGATATACCCAGAAACTGCTACGGAAAACACGACCATCGAGGATGAGGTTTGTAATATAATCGTGTTTGAGAAATTTAGTGAACGGAGAATGGAAGTTCCGATGTTTGATTCTTGTTCGTCCTCAGTGTAACGAAGACATAAGCGACTGGTTTCCTGAACTAAATTTCACTGCAGAATGCGTGGGTGCCGATACCGTCTACCCGAAGATCGTTGTCGTCGTTGATCGCGAACTTTATAAGTAGGTGGAACGAAAAAGTTCACTTTATCGGTGGAAAATGGTTATAAAAATACAAAAAACACTAACAACATCGTTTGATTCAGTCGATACGGTAACCTGAACGACCTGTTACAATTCTTGGTCGCCTTCTGGGGTGGCGTTGATCTGAAATTCAGGACTCTCAAACATCCAAAATTGAGACTCCACATAGCTGGGATAGTAATTGCTGAGGTGAGTACAAGTTTGTCAGAGACAATGATAAAAAAAAGTGGATGGTGACCATTGCGTGAGAAAAAAACATTAATTTCGCAGAATGCCAAAGGACTTTCGTTTCTGTCAGGAGACGGAGAATCGTACATAAACGCTGAATCTGCTGTTGAAGACCTCGTTCGATTTATGGAAAACAACGGAGTTTATTTTTCATCTACTTTTAACAATGCCGATATGGTAATTGTCATGACATCGTAAGTACTTCTCTTCGAACGTGAAGACTAAACGTCTGTCGTCGTCAATTGAAAATTTTATATTATTCTTCAGATCCCTACTGTGCTTCCCGCGGAACGGTGAATGCAAGCATGAAATCTGGGGTAAATAACATATCAAATAGTTGCAAATGCATCTTCACAGACCGAATAATGATAATGATAATAAAATTATTATTAGACACAGCATATCACCACGACCGTGAAATGTGCGAAAATATCGGCAGTTACGGACCACCGGCGAGGGGCCTGCTTTCAATGAGCGCATGGGAAAATAATTGGATGGGAGTACGCCGGGCAGCTAAATTGATCGGAGACATGTGAGTTTTCCAACGGGGAGTAGCACCGTTTCACGATAACGAAGCATTATCTGAGATTGTATTACGTGAATTGTTACAGGCTCCAGCCATGGGGACTCGAAGGCGAGGATTTCACTTGCAACACGTGGGACAGTGCGGTCGATCATTCTGACGATGAGTTACGCTTATTTGATAAGCCTGACTGGTCTCAATGTTATTTAAATTCATTTAAAAAACGTTTCAAGTGAGTGCTGATGAATTTTAGTTAACGGTTTTATTTTCTTCGATCGATAAAATCGAATAATCGTAACGTCGATCGTTTTCCCCAATACGTTCGATCGCCGTTCCTCGTCAAAAAATCTTGATTCGTTCAGTGTATCGCAAGGTTGATTTTACCCAAGCCAAAAATTAAAAGCTCCCGCATTTTCTCGCGGTTCCCTTGTTTATTGTTATTTCAATTATTCATACATTCCAGAAACTTCATATTTTTAGATTTCATCGTAAAGTAGGAAGACTGAGCTTCGTTCATGAATTTATCCAGATTTTTTCGATGATATTTCGATTTTTTTTCGAGCTATGGGTTCATTCGACCATACGATATACTGCAAGGAAGCGAAAAACAACGATACTCTAATCGGTTTCATTGTCAAAAATCGATTAATGAGATAAAAATCGTATATACACGTAATGATTTGTTTGATTCGACAGTAAAAAGAAGGCAAGTTGTATGTTCTCCAAACCAAAAATAACATCTCCGGTGCCCCGCCTGCTGCTGGGACGGATATGGAAAGCGAACGACCAGTGCATGACGCCATCCCATACCATAGAAATTGTAAGTACATATTTTTAAAAAAATTTTAATTAAAAAAGAAATTGATTTTTAGTGTATCGACGCGATTTATTTTTCCGCTTGCAGGTGGAACCGAATACGTGCCATAACCTCTGGTGCGTGGACAAACTGTACCGTTTGTTTAAGAAAATGTTTTCATCGCCGGCAGCTGATGGTACAATATGCAGAGACGGAAAGGTTAGTCGAATCGATTTTTTCAGCGAAAAAGCTGTATAACTAGAAATCAAAACACATATTTCATGATCTGATTGGTTAGACTCTGATGAGTTTGTTTATATAACTTAACGTATATTCGTTGCAGATTTGCTACCGTAGTAAATGTGTGAGTGCGAAGGATGTACGGTAAGAAGCTGCAACTGCCCAAGGACCTATTGACTGGACCGGAAGCGAAGCTCTTTACCAGTCAGAATCCATGTAAATCCATGATTCGTCTTCGTGTTTTCAAATTTTTCCCTCCTTCGAGCACAGAAAAATAATGTTCCAACCGAAATCAAAATATTGTTCTTAGATTTATTCATTGACTAAAAAGTCAGATATTGATAATAATCCGTCTTTTTGTCTAATTTTTTCATATTTTTTGTTCCTGTCAATAATTCAAAATAAGCAATTCGATCCTTGTGTTATAATAAACGAATAGAATACATTGTAGGATGTCAATTTATTCTAAACAACCCAGTATCTAAAAATGCGATTGTTCAAATTCCGCAAAGATTATTAGCCCACGTATGCGTACGTATATATGCGTTGATGATGATATCGTGATATAAGAGGGCATAAGAGAATAATAAATTCGTTATTATCTGACGTAATATCATCTTATTTTTTTCCTCTCCTAACTCATTGGAATCGTCTGTCACTCGTCTTGACTTTCAAAATCGATAAAATGTTGTTGGCCTGTGTTTTCGGTCGAATTCCCATTAAAAAAAAAATCGTCGAAAATGGCAATCAATCGCTATGCTAGTGTCGACCCTACGTCAAACCTTCACGTATTCGCTTGAAATTGCGTTGGTGTGACCTCGGCACACCATACATCGGGTTCTCGGCTCGCGATTTGTTGGGTTGACTCGTACTACTGATTTTATTGGAAGCCCATCGATAATAGTACCGGCTTCGAGTACTTCCGGCGATTCGCAGAAGGATAATGGATTTACCTGGTCGTTACTGCATCGTTCGTCGACGAGTTCCACAGAAACAGGAAGCTCTTCACTTGCGCTTCTACTCGATACTTGCTTTTGTTACAACTATGAATTTAATAATTCCGTCATCGGGAAATGTCCGTAAATTTGCCCACTCGAGCTAGATACATTATTTTCACATTTAACGATTCTTCAGCACGTTTTAGTCGGTCAAATTCTTCTTCGATCTGGGCGTTCTTTTTTTTCACGACCAATAAAAATAAATTATTTTCTTGAAACCATGAAATATCCCAATATGATCTCTTACGTTTTGGTGTATGACTGCCAGTAAAATAATCCAATCCCGAATTCCCTTGACCCTGTGGTAAGGATGTACCGGTAGAATATTTATAGTGGTGGGAAATAGATGATAGACGACGGTAGAAAAATGATTCCACTTCTGTTGACGTGGAATAGCCACGTGGATAATTACGATTCCACGGTAATGCTTATTGATCTACTTTTTCTCCACAGTTCCGTCACATGCTTGGCATCGTCATTGTGGCAAACGAATCTACATTATCGACAAGTATAACCAAACGACGAGTTTCCTAGTGAGGCGTCGAACACATCCGGGATGGCTGAAGGTGGACTCAGTGATGGTGGCCACGTATCAGTTTGCCTCAAGTCAAGACATGTTCATTAAAATTGGATATCCATTTAATGTCCGACGAAAAAATTATGCGCGACTTATCATATTCGATTTTCATACTTTGCTTGTGTTAAAAATAAATTATTTTTATCTCGCTGCGTAAGCTTTGGCGACGAACGACCGTATCTTTATTTTTTATATTTTTTTAGATTCTTTATATATTTTTTAAATATCCTTTTGAAAGGATTTCTTGGGTACAGTGGATATTTTTAAATACGGACTGGCCAAATAATATATTTTAAGATTGACGCTGGTATCTTACCTGGAGTTTCTCCTCGAAAACCACTCGAAAACTGACTGTATGACATTTTTTATCGTACCAAATGGTTTTTCGTGCGCGACGCGATAATTCATTTTTGCGTCGCATTCTCGTTCGACCGAAAGTTTGACGCACACGCATACACGTACTATAAATATATATATCAACCTCAACGTGGGGCATGTGTCGTTCGTCGGTGGCTTTTCGGGGTATAAAGAGAGCGTTTTTATCCCATGTCCTCAATCGAGTTGAAAAAATTCAGTTGAACGAGCGCCACGAGAGTCGGTAAGTTTTTCCAATCTTACCAAATAATGATAGATTATAACTTCACCGCGTTTCCAACCGTGTGTAGTTAATAGAAACCCCTTAGAAACAAATAATTTGGTCCTACTTAGAGCGGAATGTTAGTGTGCGATCCTATAGTCCTTAATAACAATTACTTATCGAAAATTCTTTGGGCATACGTTAACGTCTGTACGTATGGTTGCGGATCGAAGTTCCGAATATTCCGAAATTCAGAAAGCCTTTGTACAGGTTAACACGTTAAACGCCAGGTTTTATTCAGGCACGTATTTAGCCGATGCGTCTCACCCAGATATGGGTGACGTGGTAGTCAACGTGTTAAGGTTCCGAAGATCGATTGAGAGCCCGGTTTAACGGTACCTTCGCTTACTTTCGGCTTCCGGGGGTTTTTTTGCTATTCCAGACGGCCGATTGGCGGCTGTTAAGCTTTCGACCTGGTTATGGTTTGGTTTTCGGACTATTTTTTCGAGATTCTTAAGTTCTTATCCAACTGAATTATCGAGTAAACTATGGGGCTATACTTATAGGTACCGTTTACGGAATCTTGATTGTTCGGGACATTGGCGTTTGGTGCCTTACCCCGTCGGTGTAATGCCGTTTGAAGCTTCGAACCGTTGCATCTTTAGCATTCTGCGCCGTCGAATCTTTGACTATTTGAAACTTCAATCCGCATCTCCATAGTTCCTCTGCCGCTGGGCTAGACGTGGAGTCGGGTTAACTCGAATCTACCAAACACGGACGTCGTCGTCCAACGACTATACCATTCAAAAAGAATCAAGGGAAAAATCCCACCAGATCGAAAATACGAGAAAGAAAAAAAATCAAAATTCTGGTCTTGAATCAAATCGAGGTGTTAATGTTATGATTGAAATATTTGCCGGATCTAAAGCGCGCAAACGAGTAAACCTCAAGGGCCACACGGATAATAATTAAGGTAGCAACACATATGTTAGACTTGCGGTCTCGTGAATACGTTGAAACCTTGTTTCGTACAATAAAAAAAGCATCGGCCACGTCTCAAAGTGATATGGTGACGTAATGCAGAGAAATAAAATGAAGGCCTTCGCAACAGGTGTGCGGTGATAACGAGACCGCGACAGTAGAAAAAACAATAAAAATACAACCAAATGCATGTCATAAAAATTTCATGGATGGAAATTTTCCGGCAAGATAAGTATTGTTCCCGATAAGACTTCTACTGTGAGCAGTGGAAAGTCACACCGATCGACGGACCTTGAAAAATATCCAAGAAAGCCGATAATAACTCAGACGACACTATGACTGTTTGCTATCCATGAAGAAACAGATCGAAAAACCGGCCTAGAGCGAGTTGGGCACGCACTTGATAGGGTTCCGCAGCATTTCCGACACAACATTCTGTTCAATTTTTCGTAATACGTATCGAGAGCTATTTTCGGACGCACAATGTTCGGTTGAGATTAATAAACACATTTTGAATTCGTTTACGATTATTTTACAGTTGATTTAAAGACGTTTTCCACGGCATAATTACACGAGTAAAATATTATGCTACATATACGAATTTAGAGAAAAGATATGTCTCTACAATATTCTCCGGACACACTAACCTCATGACGTGTTACGATCGTTATTGATGTGATCATTTCCTTGCTGTTTGTCTTAAGACTCTTATAAGCTAATCAAACATGTTCGCTGAGTTTAGTAGAAAAAGCTGACAATTTCATTGGTGACTGATTTATTCATTGAGTAATCAATGTAACACTCGTAATGGTCATTAGCGGTTGGTAATTCTCATCAAACGTCCAGGATCTGGGGGAGAGTATGATATCCTTGGCGCCGTGATTTGATGCTTTTTTCGTAAAGAACACCTCAAAATAAGACGAAAATGAAGAATAAAATTTTTTTATATCTCGCTTAGTTTTCGAGTTATCGAATTTTGGAATTTTTTTTTTTTTTTCTTGCCGTTTTTTTTCATGCACCTCATTGTACCTCGTGAAGATGGTTACGTGGTCGACAGAGCTACGCCACTATATCTATATATCCGAAAGATTTTTTCGTTCAATCGATTCAAACAGCTGCCCGATCGCTGAAGGTTATTTGGGTACTCGGTATTTAGGGTTATTGTTAGTTTTTGGGTACTCGGGGATTTAGGGTTATTGTTAGTTTTTGGGTACTCGGGGATTTGGGGTTATTGTTAGTTTTTGGGTACTCGGGGATTTAAGGTTATTGTTAGTTTTTTTATTTTTTTTTTGGGTAGTCCGGGATTTAGGGTTATTGTTAGTTTTTGGGTACTCGGGGATTTAGGGTTATTGTTAGTTTTTTTATTTTTTTTTGGGTACTCGGGGATTTAGGGTTATTGTTAGTTTTTTAATATTTTTTTTTGGGTACTCGGGGTTAGGGTTATTGTTAGTTTTTTTATTACGTAACCATCTTCACGAGGTACAACGAGCTACACCACTTTTTTTTACAAAAGATCAGTATGAACTGCCAAACCTATCCGGACGGTTGCATCGCGGAAATTATAAAAATAAAACAAAAAAAAAACGATAACTCGTAAACTAATGAATATATCGTAAAACTTTATTCCTCATTGTCGTCTTATTTTGTGGTGTTCTATACAAAAAGTGCATTAAAAGAACGGGACAAGGAAAAAAAAAATTTCGGACAAAAAAAAAATTTTTTTTAATTCGATAACTCGAAAACTAAGTGAGATATCAAAAAATTTTATTCTTGATTTTTGTCTTATTTTGGGGTGTTCTATCCAAAGAGTGCATAAAATTGCGGCGTCACGGATATCATACTCTTGCCAGGATCTGCATTAAGTATTGCTTAGATTCCATATATTTTTATTCAAAAACTTTATTTATAATTGATGTGTGTTGGCTCAAAATAGTCCTTGACGTCATCTAATTTCCAGAATTTCAACGGAAACAATTTTAGCAAAAGCAAATTATTTTTTAGACGAAGGTATCAACGGGCTGGAAATATGACAAGTGAGTTCGATAACCGAAAGATTACGTTCGAATTCGACATCAAAAAATAATTATTATTCTTATCCTTAATCATTTATTATTTTTCAGCTTTGATTGCAATAGTCGCCTGGATGCTTATCAGCCTAATGAACGCAGCTTCTATTGAAGTTTCTCGTTGCAGCAACCCTATTCGGTTGACTCCGCCTGGCGATATTCTATTCGGGATAGATACCCCGGTCTATTATCTAGATGCCCGTTCCGAAGCTGATTATAACCTCTCCAGTTCGGATATTGTAAGTTGTCAATGCTCAGAAACGCAACAAGCAGTTTTTTTTCTGCATTCTAAGAAAAATAAAAAAATAAAAACATTAATTTTATGCCGATGGAGCGATCAATTTCGATACGTAATTTTGTTAAAATGCAGGCAATGGTCAAGGTGGACAAATATTTCCCGATATACCCAGAAGCAAAAGCGAAAATCCTGGATGAGGTTTGTAATATAAACGTGTTTGAAAAATTTAGTGAACGGAGAATGGAAGTTCCGATGATTGATTTTTGTTCGTCCTTAGTGTAACGAAGACACAAGCGAGTGGCTTCCAAAACTAAATTTCACTCCAGAAATCGTCGCTGCCGATACCGTCTACCCGAAGATCGTTGTCGTCGTTGATCGCAAACTTTTTAAGTAGGTGGAACGAAAAAGTTCACTTTATCGGTGGAAAATGGTTATAGAAATACAAAAAACATTAACAACATCGTTTGATTTAGTCGATACCCTCACCTGAACGTCCTGTTCCTATTCTTGGTCTCCTTCTGGGGCGGCGTTGATCTGCAATTCAGGACTCTCATACATCCAAAAATGAGACTCCACATAGCTGGGATAGTAATTGCTAGGGTGAGTACAAGTTTGTCAGACACAATGATAAAAAAAAGTGGATGGTGACCATTGCATGAGAAAAAAACATTAATTTCGCAGAATGCCGAAGGACTTTCGTTTCTGTCAGGAGACGGAGAATCGTACATGAACGCTGAATCTGCTGTTGGAGACCTCGTTCGATTTATGGAAAACAACGGAGTTTATTTTTCATCTACTTTTAACAATGCCGACATGGTCATTGTCATGACATCGTAAGTACTCCTCTTCGAACGTGGAGACTAAACGTCTGTCGTCGTCAATTAAAAATATCATATACTTCTTCAGATCCCAACTGTGCTTCCCGCGGAACGGTAAATGCGAGCATGAAATCTATGGTAAATAACATATCAAATAGTTGCAAATGCATCTTCACAGACCGAATAATGATAATGATAATGAATTTATTATCAGACACAGCACATCACCACGAGCGTGAAATGTGCGAAAATATCGGCAGTTACGGACCACCGGCGAGGGGCCTGCTTTCAATGAGCGCACGGGAAAATGATTGGATGAGAGTACGCCGGGCAGCTAAATTGATCGAGGACATGTGAGTTCTTCGACGGGGTGGCACAGTTTCATGATAACGAAGCATTATCTGAGAATGTTTTACGCGAATTGTTACAGGCTCTGGCCGTGGGGACTCGAAGGCGAGGATTTCACGTGCAACAAGATGGACAATGCGGTCGCTCATTCTGACGAGTTACGCTTAACCGATAAGCCTGACTGGTCTGAATGCTATTTAAATTCATTCAAAAAACGTTTTAAGTGAGTACTGATAAATTTTAGTTAACGGTTTTATTTTCTTCGATGGATAAAATCGAATAATCGTAACGTCGATCGTGTTCCCCAATACGTTCGATCGCCGTTCCTCGTAAAAAAATCTTGATTCGTTCAGTGTATCGCAAGGTTGATTTTACCCAAGCCGAAAATTAAAAGCTCCCGCATTTTCTCGCGGTTCCCTTGTTTACTGTTATTTTAATTATTCATACATTCCAGAAACTTCATATTTTAAAATTTCATCGTAAAGTAGAAAGACTGAGCTTCGTTCATGAATTTATCCAGATTTTTTCGATGATATTTCGATTTTTTTTCGAGCTATGGGTTCATTCGACCATACGATAGACTGCAAGGAAGCGAAAAACAACGATAATCTAATCGGTTTTATTGTAAAAAATCGATTAATGAGATAAAAATCGTATATAATCGTAACGGTTTGTTTGATCCGACAGTAGAAAGAAGGCAAGTTGTATGTTCTCCAAACCAAAAATAACAACTCCGCTGCCCCGCCTACTGCTGGGACGGATATGGCCGGCGGCCGACCAGTGCTTGCTCGAGTTCCAAGTCGAAGCAGTTGTGAGTACAGATTTTTTAAAAAAAATTTATTCAAGAAGAAATCGATTTTTAATTTATCGACGCGATTTATTTTTCCGCTTGCAGGTGGAGCCGAGTATGTGCCAGCAACTCCGGTGCAATCATTATGCACCCTACCGACTTTTCTGGGTTGTGCCCGCTTATATGCGGCAGCCAACTAAGTCTCCTGGCTGGCCGGCGGCTGATGGTACGCACTGCGGTGACCGAAACGTTAGTCGAATCGATTTTTTCAGCGAAAAAGCTATATAAATAGAAATCAAAACACATATTCCATCATCCGATTGGTTAGATTCTGATGAGCTTGTTTATATAACTAATCGTATATTGGTTGCAGATTTGCTTCCGTCGTAAATGTGTGGAGCCGAGAGCATTGTGGTAGGAAGCTGCAACTGCCCAAGGACCCTTAACTGGACCGGAAGCGAAGCTCGTTGCCCGTCAGAATCCATGTGAATCCATGATGGGTCTCCGTGTTTTAAGATTTGTCCCTCTGCCCATTGCAAGATAAGAGAACCATGTTGATACCTTCGAGCACAAGAAAATAATGTTTCAACCGAAAACAAAATATTGTTCTTAGATTCATTCATTGACTAAATAGTCGGAAAAAAATAATAATCCGTCTTTATGTTTAATTTTTTCATATTTCTCGTTCTTGTCAATTATTCAAAACAAGCAATTCAATCCCTGTGTTATAATAAACGAATAGAATACATTATAGGATCTCAATTTATTCTAAACAACCCAGTATCTAAAAATGCGATTGTTCAAATTCCGCAAAGATTGTTAGCCCACGTATGCGTACGTATATATGCATTGATGATGATATCGTGATATAAGAGGGCATAAGAGAATAATAAATTCGTTATTATCTGACGTAATATCATCTTATTTTTTTCCTTTCCTAACTCATTGGAATCGTCTGTCACTCGTCTTGACTTTCAAAATCGATAAAATGTTGTTGGCCTGTGTTTTCGGTCGAATTCCCAATGAAAAAAAAAATCGTCGAAAACGGCAAATTTTTCAATCGCTATGCTTGTGTCGACCCTACGTCAAACCTTCACGTATTCGCTTGAAATTGCGTTGGTGTGACCTCGGCACACCATACATCGGTTTCTCGGCTCGCGATTTGTTGGGTTGACTCGTACTACTGATTTTATTGGAAGCCCATCGATAATAGTACCGGCTTCGAGTACTTCCGGCGATTCGCAGAAGGATAATGGATTTATCCGGTCGTTACTGCATCGTTCGTCGACGAGTTCCACAGAAACAGGAAGCTCTTCACTTGCGCTTCTACTCGATACTTGCTTTTGTTACAACTATGAATTTAATAATTCCGTCATCGGGAAATGTCCGTAAATTTGCCCACTCGAGCTAGATAAATTATTTTTACGTTTAACGATCCTTCAGAACGTTTTGGTCGGTCAAATTTTTCTTCGACCCGGGCGTTCTTCTTTTTCACGACCAATGAAGATAAATATTTTCTTGAATCGATGAAATATCCTCGGATGATTTCTTACGTTTTGGTATAACGGTCGGTAAAATAATCTAATCCCAAATTCTCTTGACCCTGTGGTGAAGATGTACCGGTTGAAAATTGATAGTGATGGGTAAGAGATGATAGATGGTTATGGTTGAGTATAACTGTACAGGAATTCTTTGCGAGACGACGGTACGAAAATGATTCCATTTCTGTTGACGTGGGATAGCCACGTGAATAATCACGATTCCGCAGTAATGCTTATTAGTCTAGTTTTTCTCACACAAAGCCGACACATGCTTGGCATCGTCATTGTGGCAAACGAATCTACATCATCGACAAGTATAACCAAACAACGAGTTGCCTAGTGAGGCGTCGAACGCATCCGGGATGGCCGAAGGTGGCCTCTGTGATGGTGGCCCAGTTTGCCTCAAGTCTCCTACTCTTTTTCCGAGTTCGCCCGACGGCGACGCGACCAGTGAGTCTCAATCGCGATTTTCGAATCAGCGCAGACGGACATGATCATTAAAATTGGATATCCGTTGAATATTCGACAAAGAAATTATGCGCGACTTTTCGTATTCGATTTTCATACTTTGCTTGTTTTAAAAATAAATTAGTTTCATCCCGCTGCGTGAGCTTTGGCGACAAACGATCGTATCTTTATTTTTGCTTCCTCATAAAGGAAGCTTTGTGACGGTCCGAAATTTTTTTTTCGCGATTTTGGTGTCAATAGGTTCAGAATGTCCTAAAACATCCAGAAAACACATTCGGAAAAAATGTCCGGATGTATGTGTGTGTGTGTGTGTGTGTGTGTGTGTGTGTGTGTGTGTGTGTGTGTGTGTGTGTGTGTGTGTGTGTGTGTGTGTGTGTGTGTGTGTGTGTGTGTGTGTGTGTGTGTGTGTGTGTGTGTGTGTGTGTGTGTGTGTGTGTATGTAACCACCCTCTAAAATTCAAACGTTCATAACTCGAGAACGGTTGAAGCTTCCGTACTCAAATTTTGCACACGTGTGATGCATCCTAATATCTATGTAATCTGTAAATTTCGCAATGATCGACGCACTTGTTCGGCTTCGGCAGCGTTTTGAATTTTTCAAAAAATGTCTGTAGCCACGCTAGCGTCCGCAATTTTTGACATTTTCGGCTAAATAGTTTTTGACATATAGAATTGAGTACAAGGACGGTTGATATTGCATTTGAGCCGAATCCATCGATAACTTTAGATTGTATGATTTTTTGAATTTTACAAAAAATCAACTTTTTTGCTCTATCTGTCGTTAACGTCAACCAATCGAACCATAATTCTCTGCAAGTATAGGATGTCATTGTGCTATAATACATATCAAATTTGGCCGAAATCGGACGAACGGATCGAGTTCTAGAGCAATTAGAAATTTCTAAGTTCCAACCCCTGCAAATTAAAACTAGCTGCAAGTAGAAACTTGCAAAGTGTTTCCTCCGTAGTCCTCCGCACTTGAGCCAATGGACGTAATCCTTTATGAGGAAGCCAGAATTAATAATGAAAAAAGTACTCATGATCCTCATAAAGGATTTCGTCCATTGGCTCAAGTGCGGAGGACTACGGAGGAAGCACTTTGCAAGTTTCTACTTGTTTTATGTTTTTCTTCCTCATAGATCAAGCTTTGTTTTCATGAAAAACATTTTTTTGGAGATTTTCATGAAAACGTGTTCAGAACGTCCCAAAACATCTAAAAATCACATTCAGAAAAAATTTCCGGATGTATGTGTGTGTGTGTATGTGTGTATGTGTGTATGTGTGTAGCATTGGTTTAACGTTCATAACTTAAGAACGGCTTGAGATATCAAGCTAATACTTATCAGACATGTGAAGGATTCCAGGCGCCTTGCTTGATTTGATTTTCGGAAAAATCCATGGAGTTCTTTTGTTTTTACGCAATTTCAAAAGTTTTTAAAAATCGATGTTTTTTCTCTAGCTTCCGTAATTTTCGAGATATCGGGTCAAAATTTAGTCCAAAGTCGCACTATCGTCAAAAGATGTTTCGTATTGAATTTGGGCAAAATCCATCGAGGCGTTTAAATTTGATGCGACTCTACATTTTTTAAATTTGACATGGAATTCACCATATATTTATTTTGGACTAGACAGATTTATGAACCGATTTTATATGAGAACAAGGGTGCAAAGTCGACCCTTGCACATTGCATCCTCATAATTTTTTTAATTTGCCAAAGCTTCCACTATGAGGAAGCCAAAATTGATCGACACAGTTCCTCACAGCGGAAGCATTGGTAAATTAAAAAAATTATGAGGAAGCAATGTGCAAGGTTTTTTTCTACGTGATCTCAGCCATTCACCATCCTTTTCTCTGTGGCACGTTTTTCCTCGTGTTCTTTTTTTTACTTAACTCCAACCGAATGGAAGTTAATGAGCCTGTGGGTTCTCCTACAAAGTCTTTCGAACTTTCCTCGTAACGATTCGCGCATTCCGACCACGAACTCTCCCCTCGTGCCCTCACACTCATCGCAGCGAAATCGATTATTTGATCGTCATACTTTTCTGCAGTATTAATCTTCCGTTCCCACTTAGGGACCAGAGGAGTAAAAAATTAAACGAAATAAGATGACATTACATTTTGAGAAAGCCTCAAAGTTTGAAGACACGGTGATAATTATTTCATTGAGATGGTCGAATTATTTTAGTCGTAATAATCAAAAGTAGCATCGGCCCTTACGCTTGTTCAACTTGAAAACGAATTTTTCTTCATACTACTTTTTCAAATCAGCGTGCGCTTTGAACCTCAAAAAGTTTTAGAGATGTCAGTTTCAAATTCGAGATTTATTTATTATTGATTTTTTTCTAATTTCCCGACGTCATTAAAATTTCAACGTTTCTGTTCCGACCAGGTGCCATTTTTTTATTTAACCGATATTACGTGGAAGTCACTGTCACGATTCAATTAAACAGTTTCAATATATTTGTCACGAATCGTATCTATCATATTAGTACGGTAATTTCTACTCGGATATTTTTTATTCGTGTAGCATTGCAGCCCGTTGTTTAAAAACCAAATTGTTAAAAATATTGGCTAACCCATGACGTTTCTCAGATTCGTTTTTTTTACGGCACTTATCGCTGGTCTATGAGGAAATACACGATGGAGTTTTGAAATGAGGAAAATCGATCCTATGACGGTGAGATAAGAATCGCATAATCATACAGATATTATAAATGTTTGCACAGATGTTAAGACGATACGAATCTTTTCAACGATCGCTGTATACTTCTACTCGAAAACCACTAGAAAACAGACTGTATGACACTTCTCATCGTACCCAATGGTTTTTCGTGTTCGTCGCGATAATTTATTTTTGCGTCGTATTCTCGTTCGGCCGAAAGTTTGACGCCCACGCATATGCGTACTATATGTGGATATCAACCTCAACGTGACGCATGTTTCGTTCGTCGGTGGCTGTTTCGGATATAAAGAGATCGTTTTCATCCCATGTCCTCAATTCAGTTGAAAAAATTCAGTTGAACGAGCGCCACGAGAATCGGTAATAAATTTTTTAAATCTCAGCAAATAATGATAAATTATAACTTTACCGCGTTTCCAACGGTGTGGAGTTCATAGAAACCACTTAAAAACAAATAATTTGATCCTACTTTGAGCGAAATGTTGGTGTGCGATTCTACAGTCCGGAATAACAACGACTTATCGAAAATCCGTTGGACATACGTTAACGTCTGTACGTATGGTTGCAGATCGTAATTCGAAATGTTCAAAGTTCTGACGGTTTTAAATTCGATGAATGCAAATGTTTCGGTCCCCGATTTTTCGACGGCGCAAGACTCCGAACTTTTATGTTTCGAAGAAGCAAAATTCAGAAAGCTTTTGTTCAGGTTAACACGTTGAACGCCAAGTTTTATTCAGCCATGTATTCAGCCGATGCGTGTCACCCAGATACGGGTGACGTGGTAGTCAACGTGTTAAGGTTGCGGTACCGGTTTGACGGTACCTCCGGCTTACGTACGGCTTCAGGCGGCTTTTGCTATTCCAGACGGCCGATTGGCGGCTGTTAAGCTTTCGACCCGGTTATAGTTTGGTTTACGGATCATCCGAATTCACCGTCCGAATCAACCGAATTATCGAGTGAGCTATGCGACTGTACCTACCTATAGGTATGTACCTTTTACGGAATCTTGATTGTTCGGGACATTGGCATTCGGAGCCTTACCCCGTCGGTGTAATGCCGTTTTAATCTTCGAACCGTTGCATCTTTAGCATTCTGCGCCGTCGAATCTTTGACTATTTGAAACTTCAATCCGCATCTCCATAGTTCCTCTGCCGCTGAGCTAGACGTGGAGTCGGGTTAACTCGAATCTACCAAACACGGACGTCGTCGTCCAACGACTACCATTCACAAAGAATCAAGGGAAAAATCCCACCAGATCGAAAATACGAGAAAGAAAAAAAATTAAAATTCTGGTCTTGAATCAAATCGAGGTGTTAATGTTATGATTGAAATATTCGCTGGATCTAAAGCGCGCAAACGAGTAAACCTCAAGGGCCACACGGATAATAATTAAGGTAGCAACACATATGTTAGACTCGCAGTCTCGTGAATACGTTGAAACCTTGTTTCGTACAATAAAAAAAGCATCGGCCACGTCTCAAAGTGATATGGTGACGTAATGCAGAGAAATAAAATGAAGGCCTTCGCAACAGGTGCGCGGTGATAACGAGACCGCGACAGTAGAAAAAACAATAAAAATACAACCAAATGCATGTCATAAAAATTTCATGGATGGAAATTTTCCGGCAAGATAAGTATTGTTCCCGATAAGACTCCTACTGTGAGCAGTGGAAAGTCACACCGATCGACGGACCTTAAAAAATATCCAAGAAAGCCGATAATAACTGAGATGACACTGGGACTGTTCGCTATATCCATGAAGAATCAGATCGAAAAACTGGCCTAGAGTGAGTTGGGCAAGCCCTTGATAGGGTTCCGCAGCATTTCCGACACAACATTATGTTTAATTTTTGATATCACGTATCAAGAGCTTTTTTCACCTTGGCAAATTTACTTGCTTTCGATGGAGAGTTATTTTTAAATTTTTGTTAAATTTTTTCTCTGAATTATCTAGGATTTTTTTTCGATTTTTCGTAACGATAGTTCAGAAACTGAGAAGGCGAGCAGATTGTAGATTATATACACTACAGGTTACCCTGATAATGACTGATAAAGACGAATATCTCGGAAAAGATATTTCAATACGACAAGTTTTATTACTGCTAAGAGATTTGGTTCGAGGCAGAATATTGCTTCTGAAGAAGCTCGGAAAAATGACAAGTACGAAGACTTCAGGTCTCCAGAAATCGTAACATTCCCCGTATAAAAAAAGTGGGGCATATGTCGTTCATCAGTGTCTGTACTTTGGGGTATAAATGCAGTGCTTATATTCGATGTCTTTAATCCTGGCTTGAACGTCCATGCTAGTGTTGTTGTCAGAGTGAAAGAAAAATGGCATTGAACAAAACGTCAATGCGAATAATGATCGATCATAACTTCTCGCGTTCCCAACGATACGGAATTAGTCAATATTATTTGCAAACAGATAATTATGGTTTACTTGTAATTCAACGATGGTGCACATTTTTATAAACTCAGATCATTCCGTTTCTGCTTGTCTTAAGACTCCGATAAGCTAATCAAACATGTTCGCTGACTTCAGTAAAAAAAACCTGAAAACCTCATTGGTTACTGATTTATTCATTGAGTAATCAATGTATTTCTCGTAATGGTCATTAGCGGTTAGTAATTATCATTAATCGTCCGGGATCTGCATTTAGTGTTGCTTATTGCGGAATGAAATATTTTATTCCATGTATTTTGATTCAAAAACTTTATTCATAATTGACATGTGTTGGCTCAAAATAGTCCTTAACGTCATTTAATTTTCAGACTTTCAACGGAAACAACTTTAGCGAGAGCAATTTATTTTTCCGACGAAGGTATCAACGGGCTGGAAATATGACAAGTGAGTTCGATAACCGAGAGATTACGTTTGAATTCGACATAAAAAAATAATTATTATTCTTATCGTTAATCATTTATTATTTTGCAGCTTCGATTGCAATGATCGCCTGGATGCTTGTGATCCTAATGACCGCAGCTTCTATTAAAGCTTCTCGTTGCAGCAACGATATTCTGTTGACTCCGCCTGACGATATTCTATTCGGTATTGATACCCCGGTCTATTACCTAACGGCCCGTTCTAGAGCTGATTATAACCTCTCCAAAGAGGATAATGTAAGTTGTCAATGCTCAGAAACGCAACAAGCAGTTTTTTTTGTATTTTAAGAAAAATAGAAAAATAAAAACGTATTAATTTACTTTTTTTAATATTTATTAATAAAGGTTATTTTGTTGAAACGCAGGCGATGGTCGAGGTGAAAAAAAGATTACCGATATACCCAGAAACTGCTAAGGAAAAAGCGAACATCGAGGATGAGGTTTGTAATATAAACGTGTTTGAAAAATTTAGTGAACGGAGAATGGAAGTTCCGATGATTGATTTTTGTTCGTCCTTAGTGTAACGAAGACATAAGCGAGTGGCTTCCAAAACTAAATTTCACTCCAGAAATCGTCGCTGCCGATACCGTCTACCCGAAGATCGTTGTCGTCGTTGATCGCAAACTTTATAAGTAGGTGGAACGAAAAAGTTCACTTTATCGGTGGAAAATGGTTATAAAAATACAAAAAACATTAACAACATCGTTTAATTCAGTCGATACGGTAACCTGAACGACCTGTTACAATTCTTGGTCGCCTTCTGGGGTGGCGTTGATCTGCAATTCAGGACTCTCAAACATCCAAAATTGAGACTCCACATAGCTGGGATAGTAATTGCTAGGGTGAGTACAAGTTTGTCAGAGACAATGATAAAAAAAAGTGGATGGTGACCATTGCATGAGAAAAAAACATTAATTTCGCAGAATGCCGAAGGACTTTCGTTTCTGTCAGGAGACGGAGAATCGTACATGAACGCTGAATATGCTCTTACAGACCTCGTTCTATTCATGGAATACAACGGAGTCCATTTTTCATCTACTTTCAACAATCCTGACATGGTCATTGTCATGACATCGTAAGTACTCCTCTTCGAACATGGAGACTAAACGTCTGTCGTCGTCAATTGAAAATTTTCGATTATTCTTCAGATCCCAACTGTGCTTCCTGCGGAACGGTAAATGCGAGCATGAAATCTTTGGTAAATAATATATCAAATAAATGCGAATGCATTTTTACAGACCGAATGATAATAATGATAATGAATTTATTATCAGACACAGCAAATCATCACGAGCGTGAAATGTGCGAAAATATCGGCAGTCACGGACCACCGGCGGGGGGCCTGCTTTCAATGCACGTATCGGAAAATAAATGGATGAGAGTACGCCGGGCAGCTAAATTGATCGAAGATATGTAAGTTCTCCTACGGGGTGGCACAGTTTCACGATAACGAAGCATTATCTGAGATTGTTTTACGCGAATTGTTACAGGCTCTGGCCGTGGGGACTCGAAGGCGAGGATTTCACTTGCGAAAAATTCGACAATGCGGTCGGTCGTTCTGACGAGTTACGCGTAACCGATAAGCCTGACTGGTCTCAATGTTATTTGAATTCATTCAAAAAACGTTTCAAGTGAGTGGTGATGAATTTTCGTTAAGGGATTTATTATCTTCGATCGATAAGATCGAATAATCGTAACGTCGATCGTCTTCCCTAATACGTTTAATCGCCGTTCCTTATCGAAAAATCTTAATTCGTTCAGTGTATCGTAGGGTTGATTCGACCCAGGCCGAAATTTCAAAGTTCCCGCATTTTCTCGTGGTTCCCTTGTTTATTGTTATTTTTATAATTAATCAATTTCAGAAATTTACTCGTAAAGTAGGAAGACTGAGCTTCAATCATGAATTTACTAAGATTTTTACGATGATATTTCGAGTTGTTTTAAAGCTTTGGGTTCATTCGACCTTACGATGTACTACAAGGGAGCGAAAAACAACGATAAACTAATCGGGTTAATTGTAAAAAATCAATTCATGAAACAAAAATCGTTTATAATCGTAATGGTTTGTTTGATTCGACAGTAAAAAGAAGGTAAGTTGTATGTTTTCTAAACCAAAAATAATATCTCCGCTGCCCCGCCTACTGCTGGGACGGATATGGCCGGCGGACGACCAGTGCTGGAAGCCAGACGGCGAATCCGCAGTTGTGAGTACAGATTTTTAAAAAATATTCAATTTAAAGAGGAATCGATTTTCAATTTATCGACGCGTTTTATTTTTCCGCTTGCAGGTGGATCCGAGTATGTGCCGGGATCTTTGGTGCACCCAGTTGGAGTTGAGTTTCATGACGGACAGTTCTCATTGGCCGGCGGCTGATGGTACAACATGCGATGAAGGAAAGGTTAGTCGAATCGATTTTTCCAGCGAAAAAGCTGTATAACTAGAAATCAAAACACATATTTCATTATCTGATTGGTTAGATTCTGATGAGCTTGTTTCTATACCTTATCGTATATTCGTTGCAGATTTGCTTCCGTCGTGAATGTAAAAGCGCGAAGGACGTACGGTAAGAAGCTGCAACTGCCCAAGGACTCACTAACTGGACCGAAAGCGAAGCTATTCACCAGTCAGAATCCACGTAAATCCATGATTGGTCTTCGTGTTTCAAGAATTTTCCCTCCTTCGAGCACAAGAGAATAATGTTCCAACCGAAAACAAAATATTATTTTTAGATTTATTCTTTGACTAAAAAGTCAAAAAAAATAATAATCCGTTTTTATGTCTACCTTTCTTATATTTTTTGTTCCTCTCAATAATTCAAAATAAGAAATTCGATCCTTGTGTTATAATAAACGAATAGAATACATTGAAGGATCTCAATTTTTTCTAAGCAACCCAGTATCTGAAAATGCGATTGTTTGAATTCCGCAAAGATTGTTAGCCCGCGTATGCGTACGTGTATATGCATTGATGATGATATCGTGATATAAGAGGGCACGAGAGAATAATAAATCCGTTATTATCTGACGTAATATCATCTCATTTTGCTTCCTCATAAAGGAAGCTTTGTGACGGTCCGAAATTTTTTTTTCGAGATTTTGATGTCAATAGGTTCAGAATGTCCTACAACATCCAGAAAACACATTCGGAAAAAATGTCCGGATGTATGTGTGTGTGTGTGTGTGTGTGTGTGTGTGTGTGTGTGTATGTATGTAACCACCCTCTAAAATTCAAACGTTCATAACTCGAGAACGGTTCAAGCTACCGTACTCAAATTTTGCACATATGTGATGCCTTCTAATATCTATGTAATCTGTAAATTTCGCAATTATCGACGCACTTGTTCGGCTTCGACAGCGTTTTGAATTTTTCAAAAAATGTCTGTAGCCACGCTAGCGTCCGCAATTTTTGACATTTTCGGCTAAATAGTTTTTTACATATAGAACTATGTACAAGAACGGTTGGTATTGCATTTGAGCCGAGTCCACCAATAACTTTAGATTTTATGATTTTTTGAATTTTTCGAAAAATCAACTTTTTTGCTCTATTTGTCGTTAACTTCAACCAATCGAACCATAATTCTCTGCAAGTATAGGATGTCATTGTGTTATAATACATACCAAATTTGGCCGAGATCGGCTGAACGGATCGAGTTCTAGAGCAATTAGAAATTTCTAAGTTCCAACCCCTGAAAATTCAAAACCACTCGACCGAACGTGCTCAAATTTATACACACGCTCAAACTAACCGTCAGCTTAAGTTGTTACTAGATTAGATAGGAATTAAACAACGCGCTCGAATTTTGGGACACATTGAATTTTTATATACGTTCGAGTCGGTTTTTATACGGTGGGAAGGATCTACGGATATCCTGCATAAAACAAGCTGCAAGCTGAAACTTGCAATTGGCCTCCCCTGAATTTTCGGTAGTGAACGGAACTTCCTTTATGAGGAAGCCGAAGATTAAAAAAAATAAAATAAAATAAATCGAGAGATGCTTCCTCATAAAAAGATTTCGTGCACTACCGAAAATTCAGGGGAAGCCAATTGCAAGTTTCAGCTTGCAGCTTGTTTACCGTCCCCTAATTCATTGTAATCGTCTGTCACTCGTCTTGACTCTCAAAGTATGTTGTTGACCTGTGTTATTTGTCGAATTCCCAGCGAAAAAAAAAAATAGTTGAAAACGGCGAGTTTTTCAAACGTTGTACTAATGTCGATCCTTAGTCAAACCCTCACGTTTTCTCTTAAAATCGCGTTGGCGTGACCTTGGCACATTATACGGTGCCAATATCGGTTTCTCGGCTCACCATTAGTTCCGTTGACTCGTATCACTGATTTTATTGGAAGCCCATCGATAGTCACTAGTGCTGGCTTCGAGTACGTCCTTCGATTCGTAGAAGGATAATAGATTTGCCCAGTGGTTACTGCATCGTTCGTCGACGAATTACACGGAAACAGAAGGCTCTTCACTTATTTCACAATATTCTTTCTTATCTATTTATTTATCGAGAAAGTGTAAAAAATATTCCGTCACTACATCCTCGCATGATAAAAGAATCTCAAATCAAGAGGGAAAAAAGTTTGTTGTCTCTCTGTTTACGGAACACAACTGTCACGTCGATTCGGAACGGTAGCTAGCCATTGTGAAGCTTGAACGAAAAAGAGCATTCGTTTCGCTGGAACACGCAAAAGATATGACTTTTTTGTCGGGGCAAATATGTCGGACCTAGAAAAAATTTATTGCAGGTACCAAATATTCCAGACGATGAATACCGTCATACCGAGCGTTACATGCGTCGTCGCATACTGGTTACCAGGTTTCCAATTTTATTGCACTCTTTTTAGTCAGTTCTTTACGACACCAACGAAAAAAGGGTTCAAAACCATTCTCGCCGTGGCTGCAAGGCCCGAGCTCTGAAAAACGTGGTTGCAACGCTCTTTTGTTCCCAGTAAAAATGAAATAATAATAATATATGGGAATATATTATAATAATAATAATATATATATATATATATATATATATATATATATATATATATATTATTATTACTATTATTATTATTATATTTAATACTATTCATACATATAATATAATAGTAAGCAAAATTCTTATATCTGCACCATCAGCGACCATAGTCGATTAATTGATCCACCCTCGAAATAATGTGATACGAAATTGCCTGAAATTGCATAAAATCTACCGCCATCGGGGCCACAACGAAACTACTACTATCTAAAAATCTGAAAATTACTCTGAGTTTGCTGTAAATTGAGCGAAATTACGTGGAGCCACCGGGAATCAGAAAAATCACGTCGAATCCAATGGCTTTAAAAATTGCTCGAATAATTGATAATATCACCAAAATCTAAGGCACTTCTCAAATACTCCGCATCCGATTGATAAATCTTATGAATTAATTCCGTCGTAAATCTGAACAATTCAGCCCGCACTATTCAATGATTTCTGTAACCTCGCCAGAGATAAATTAATAACGTTCTTGTTACTAATTTTTCGAGAACTAAACTAACACTTGTGATGAGAATTCGTCACAAACGAATTGATAATATAATCACCTAAATTAATTTCCGACGGTCCACGTCTGCTCAACAAAAAAATCACCTGAACAAAAAAAGACCCGACTCGTCTTCAAAATCACATTTTTTCCTCCAAATGTTTCCTTTCTCGTGATTCTTAAATTCCCAGTCGTCAAACAAACAAAATAACGCAATCTGTCTTTAACAAAATCCATGATACGCCAACGAGTAACACCATCTTGTAGCTTCGGCGTGACGAAACGTCATCGCGATATTGGATTTTCCCGTCGCCGAACGAACGAGGGTGAGTTCGAGCGTCGAGGGGTGAGTTTGCCGGTTGGACGAGGGGGTAACACCCGCGAGGTTGCACCACGCCCATAAACCGCGATGGCCACTATCGCACAGCAGCCGTAACCATGGAAACGCGACCCTCGCGATCGGAAACTCGGATGGCGTCGCCACGGTTGAGGGCTACATTTCTCGAGGGAACGAAAACGCGAAATAGCAGGTCGAGAGGTCAGAACGCGAGTTGCCGCGATATCACTCCGGACGCCGCGAAACTACGTGATGGACTTTTTTTTTCTCGTCTTCGCTCTCGTCGTCGTCGTCTAGAAGAGTTTCATCTCTTTCGGGCTCTTAAGCTTTTATACGTCCGTGGCACCATAAGGCTGGACTTGCCAACGATAGTTGTGTATAGCTCGCAAAAGCACTAGTCCGCAGCTTCCGCTTCGGCGAATGGTCAATTTCGTACCTTACGAATTTGCGACACAACCAGTTTTTATTGGATCGTATCGAGTAGTCGTGACGATGACCCATGGCTACTTTATTATTGTACCCGGTAATATCGCGAGGGCGTATAGTACGATTTCGTAGATTTGGCAGCTCGTTTTTCCGGTCGTCCGGACTTTTGTTTGGATTCTTTTGGGTGTGCAAATGGTACGGGAAATATGTGGTATTGGATGATATATGAATGTGTTTGGAAGTTAAACTGAATGAGTCGATTGAAAAAAAGTTAGATTAAATGAGATTCTTGTAAATTAGAGTGTAAATGTCGTCTTGGAACACAGAGTTGCCAAAGACGGCTCATACACGGAGAAACGAACGAGATTAACCTAAACAAATAAGTCCGTTTTGGAAAAAGGACCGAATGAGTCCACCGTTTTTGCGTTTGAACAAATCACAAGTCTCGTGTTATATTTTTTGTGCACATTTCCCTGAAATTTTTCTATCGATCAAATTAATTTTCGTAATTTGAGAATGTCAATTTTACATTTAAATTTTACAGTCAAAATTACATTTCGACTGAATATGAATATTTTTTATAACTATGTGTATAAAGCTTCATGTCATTATTGCAGCTAAGGTTAACTGACAACTGGAGTTCTATCTTTAGCGTTCATCGTAATAGAGTAATTATAAATTTATTACAAGGTAATTGTAACGATAAAGAACACATTACAAAATAATTTTTATTCCGGGTATGACAGCGAAGTAGCCACAGTTGCATGCTTTCTTTGCATGAAACACGAATCCGAAGTAATAATCCGGCAAAATAGATCCACAGGATTCGTTACATTTATTTATTGTTATTAGTTATGAATTACTTATCTAATATTGTTTTCATGAAAACTAAATTGCTCATTTTTTTATGAAATTAATCTACACTTCAAATATTATAGAAATATAAGACAATCACAATTTTTCAATCGAAAGACGAATTTCTGTAGGAATATTCGTTGCAACGTTCGGGTTATGAAATATATGAAATATTTTATTCGCTGTCTGTGGCAGCCATCCAAATACGAGACTTCACATAATTTTTATGTGTATCTCTCCTTCTCCCTCCTTTTCATTCAGTCTCACCCCAAAAAACTGCATACGCAAAGCGAAAAAGCCTGCAAGATTCCATTGCATTTCGTTATAAAAACAAGACCCAACAATCATTATAGTACATCCAAAAAAAAAGGCAAACAATTGTTCTTCCGATAAAGACCGCATAAAATGACCTATATGCTAATTCTTACCACTCAAATAAATCCCAAAAGGGCTGAGAGACATTTCACGACCAAGATGACTAAGCCTCTCACGATTCGCAATTTCCCACATTAAACGCTATCTAACAATTAAATATTTATCCGCCTTACAAGCGCGCATAACGTGGTCTAACGTGGAACGTCAAATTTCCCTCGCTTAGTCACCGCCATCGTACGCACATATAAATTCCTTTCCCTTTCTAATCAGGCCCTCTTTTATAGTTACCCCGACTTCGTCGCCATGTGGCACAATTCGCTTCACCGTCGTTTCATTATCTGCATTCGAAAGCATCTTTTGCCACTTGATTTACAATCCCCGAAAGAAAAAAGATCCAAACGTTTGTATATACATCTATACGTTGGTCCAGCGAAATGGTAGCGCGGTTACCGCACGAAAAGAGCGTGTATAGATGCGTGGACGCGTATATAGTCACGCTGAGCGAAAGAACCTCGTAGTTCCTAGTTTTATGGTTCGTCGAGATGGGACGGGAGGGAGAAGGGGGTTGGATGAAAGATATACGATACGTCGGAAGAGCGCGAGGGTAGTGGTCCAGGGGAGGCTGTAAAACTCCGCGTCATTAGGCGCTTCGGGGTGGGATTATGGCTGAAAGGCCAATGCAACGGAATCCTGCGGAGGGAGCAATGCTACCAGGCAGGGTCGTCATCCCCCGGTACGGACCAATCCACGCCTTGCAACATTTTATATATGTCCTACGCCATAGCTTACGTCCTTATTTCATTTTATTTTTTATTCTTTTTTATTTTTTTTTTATATTTTTTTTTCGCTTGGGACAAGAAGAGTGCAAACGCACTTCGCATTCGCGATCGTAAGAACGTAATGGCGTACACATTCCCGGACGAAGCGGGGTTCGTCAAATATTAACGTCGACTACTCCCGAATTAATATCGTTAAACGGATCGTCAAAGTTGAACGCGGTGGTGCTGCTGCTGCTTCCGCTGCTGCCGATGCGGCTGCTGCTGTTGGTGCGGCGGATGCGGCTACGGATAATATAAAAGATAACGGCCGAAACCGCGGATTTTCGCGAGTTTTTGGGAGATCGAGATGAACTTGCTTTGTGTTGATGAGGGCGGATGAGGAGGACGAATTACTGGTTTCGGTAAATATGCGTGCCGGTGAAAATGTACGAGATTTCATAATACAGTATTTCATTTTTGATAATTCGGTTTTGGGCGAAGGTTTTAATGGTTTTCATGGCTTAATTAGCGGTTCAAATTTCGTGGGAATTCATTGAACTACTTTTGAGTCGTGAATCGACCAGGAAATTGTTTTACATTAATGGTTAAATGTGTTTTTTTTAAGCTTCAAAATACGTGGAGACGAGAATTGGATATCTTGTGTTCCATAGATAATAATTGTTCAGGATTTATCAAGTCATTCGTTGAATTTTGTTTTCCTGGATCTTTTCGAAATTCTCGACCCGAATTAATTTGACTAAAGCCTGGACCAACATGCCCTGCGAACGTTGAAGCTGCGTTATAATTGTATAGGGTAGAATCAAGAGTGATGGAACATTCATCTACAACCGGCCGCCAATTATGCTTATTTTTTATCGGTTTATTCCGCGGCGAACAGTATTGATAAACTTGGCGGTCAGCAAAATAACAACAATTCACAACATGAAGGTTGGAACCATGATTCTCTGGATAAAGTTTAGAAATTATAAAGTAACGCATTTGTCGATCGTTGATAAAAATAAAGACGGGAACGAATCAAAATTGGCAGAATAGGATTTTGCTTATTGCTTTTATTATTTTTTTTTTTTTGCTTCGTCGCCTACGCAAACTCTTGTATTTAATTGTTCCGTAGTTCATTATGGTTGCATCATTGAGAAACCACGTACCAAAGAACCGTGCGATATACGTTGGGAGGAGGTGAATTAATCATTAAAGAAAACGGAGATGCGACGAGAAAATTCTTATATACCCGGCGTCGAAATCTAACGTCATATGTCACAATTGCAGGTATTCTCTCTCTTGCTCCACCACGATCGGTGATAGCGCTTACGCGCTCGTACTCGATGTCGTTCAGTCGGTATCACTCATCTTCTATTTAGTTTTTTTAGCCGACGCACCGAAAATGTTTGAGTTTCTAACTAAAATGATTAAACGAGTTCATATCCATCTTTCTTTACACTTAGCTGAATTGAATGGACGCCTACATAGGTGTAAGCACCAAGCATCTTTACCAATTAAAAATTAGCGGAGATTCGTAAATAGTTTATACTTTTTTCCGTCATCTTTGCCTTTCTCCTATTCTTTTTATTTTTCACAAAGATTGTCAGAGTTTCTATTATCACGGGAAATTAAAGCGGTATTACTTAAAATCTGCCTTTTACTAGAACTTTATTATAGTACAGATATTACATCGCACATTATGTACATTTTTCCCTAGGAGTCAACGATGTAAAAAAAAGTTTTTTTTACATGGTTGACTTCGGAGGAAAAATGTACAGAATCTGCAATATCGACCGGAAACATGAATATAATTTTCTGAGCTTGTATGGGATATACATTATCGACCGAACAAAATGTGTCAAGCTCGCTCGGCTCGCGCAGAATCTGTAAGATCGGCCGACAGACTGAATATCATTGACCCAGCTCGTTTGAAATCTGTAACATCGACGGAAACTTATGACCACAATTTTCCCAGCTCCGCGCCTAAACGGTTCAGCACCATAGTTTTGTTATTGGCTAAAACCTGAAGGCTCTACTCATGGAAATTTAAGTCTAATCTCCATGACTGCGTTCTGAAACCTTACTCGAGCACTACCCGCTTCTCTCTCTCTCTCTCTCTCTCTCTCTCTCTCTCGCTCCAACGCATTCATCTATGGCGCTATCTCACTCGCACTCGCTTCGAAGTCTGTCGGAAACATCTCTCTTTCTAGTTAACAGTGATTAGTAGAAATCATTTATACCTCGATGACTATTACCAATCAGCTGCAACTAGCAAAAAAGAGTTTCAATACCACCCATAGTCTCCTCTCTTCCTATTGCGATTACACTTTTTCTCGCAGTATTATCGATCCATATGTATATGTCAATGGGTGATTCTGAACCTCGCTCATTCTCTAGTTAAAGCCAATTGGTTGGAATCATCGATCCATAGATAAATTCTACCAATCAGCTGCAACTAGGAATAAAATGTTTGAAAATCATCTGTAGTCTCCTCTCTTTCTATTGCGATTACACTTTTTCTCGCCCTATTATCGGTCCGTATGTATTCACGTCGATAGGTCAACTCGAGTGAGGTTTCAGAACACGGAGTTGCACTGTGCTTTCCCCCACTTCTCTTCAATAGCACCACTGATGATACGTGTCGACCGCTGTGTTGAGTCACGTGTCAACTGTCTACGTACGATGTACGATATTGAACATGGCCGAGAGTCGGATGCGGCGACTGTTGTTGATCAGTGTTGACTACCCACTATAGCACAACCCCCATTGGCTCCCATAACAAACAGTAACACAAAACACAACACTGACCGAAAGAGCCGCCTTGGCTGCATCACATAGCAGTCAATAGTCGTTTTATATTAATGCAATCCTCAAACAGTATTTATTACAGTTTTTGTATTATCCATCGTCGTTCGTGCCACGTTAATGTGTCAGCGACATGAGATTGTCGCGAAAAATGCGGAAACACAAATTATTGTCGTGCACGATAGTATTGGAAATAATTTTTTTCACGACGATCAGTCAAGTTGCGGGATTGGACGATAACGAGATTGTTTTCAGCATCAAATGGCCTGGAAAAAGCACCCCCGCTTTTTTGGTAATTGCTTGATATTTTGACATTTGAATTATCGATTTATTTTTATTTTTTCTGTTAGGGTTTGGTCAGTCATGAATCTGTAATATTTTTTTTTTGATTAATTATCGTAAATGCTGGCTTTCGTACACTGCGGAGTTATTTTGCTTGATACGGAACATTTTGATGGATTTGGATGAGAATTTTTGATCTCTAGATGTGAATAACCTATGTGGAATTTATTTTCTCGGATGCAAGATTTTATGACTCGGTGGATTACAGGTGTTATTTATTTTGTGGTTTTCAGGAGAGTCAGAAGAATGCCGAATCGTACGAGATAACAACCGCAAACAGCGAAAAGTACAAATGTTTCATTCCGGACACCAAACAAAAGGACAATGATTATTCCGAGGGATTCAAGGGTGTCGATCCCATGGAATTTTTGCAGCCGCTGTTCAACCAGAACACTTGTTCATTCAGGGTATGTCTATCGTCTGTTCATTACTTGAATCGAATTCTTGCGCAGAATAGATGTTTTTTCGGTTCCGCACCTTTAAGGACAACCGGAACCCTTATAAAAACAATCGTATTTCTGCACTGCTGTCCGTCTCTCGCAGCCAATTTTCCTAGAAACTTTGCATTGACGATGGCCAAATTCAGTGTAGCATTGACCAACATTTCTTTCTGCATCAGTTAACCTTCAAAAATATCGATCCAAGATTCAAAGCAGATGCGAATTAAGTACCGGAGACTAAAAGAATCGCACTTCATATCTCATGTGCGGTATAATTACGTGGTTATTTCTCGACAACCCTGTAATAATAAATCAACATTATTTTAGAAATCGAAAGTCCCGCTGAACTTTCATTAACCTCTCGAAAAGAACTTGTCGTACGGAGTACAAGAATATTATTTTCAAAATGATAAACAGCATATTTACAAAAATAATCTAAAAAATATCTGCAAATACAGCATTTCCTCCCTCCTTTTTTCTAAAACTACTGGACTTGAAATTAAAAAGAAATCAAGTAATGCCTCGGTCGAACATTACATGAAAATTATAACAAACCTTCCAGATCTTATGGACATCTAAAAATTGATTATTCAAAAAATAGCCCGATACCTTCCACGTGCGAATCGAGATCGCGCTTGCCTACCTTTTTTTTTATCAATCCATTCCCATTTTCCACAGCTGGAAACCTACTGGACGTACGAAGTCTGTCACGGACAGTACGTTCGTCAGTATCACGAAGAGCGAGAAGGAAAAAAAGTGAAGGTTCAAGAATACACTCTCGGAACGTTCGACAAAGACAAACACAAAGCCAAACGTGAGAAGGAAAGATTCCACAAAGACGAAAGCCAAAAATCAGGTGTACCCATGAGAAAGGTCGATGGCATTCAGATGCCTTACGTCGAAGTCGAAATGACGGAAGGGACGGTTTGCGATTTGAACAACAAGCCAAGATCGATAAAACTTCTTTACGTTTGTTACGAGCATGGAAAACACGAAATTTTGTCGATCGAGGAGGTTGCGAGCTGCGAATACGAAGCGATCGTGTTGTCGCCCCTGATATGCGGCCATCCGGACTACAGAGCACGAGGAATGGATCAGAACGATATTTTTTGCACGCCCGTCGACGATGCCCCGAAGAAACCGCGTTCTCTGCTCGCTTTGGAAGCCGAAAGCTTCAAATTCCGACATCAAGAAGTCACGGTACTGCATTTAATGAGATTGACGAGTCGATCGTTCGAGAAAATGCTCGAATTCCATCTTAAGGGGGGGATAAGGTTAATTCGGCGATAAAGAAGCATGTTTTTAAGGGTTTCTTTTCCGGCGATACGAATAGTGTAAATTTATTCAATTAATTTCCATATAATAATACGACATTTGAACAATATTTTCCTAAATTTTCATTCCAAAATATTGAAAACCCTTGCAAACCGATCAACGTCACACGATCGAAGCTCTTGAAAACAAAAAATCAAATTCACAAAAAAATCAATTGCATCAAATAATATTTATCGTTTTAGTATTTCGCAATTTAAAAAAAAAAAACAGGCTATAAGCTACAATATTTAATTTAGTACTTTCTTTTTACCCTTACAAATATAAAGTGTAACGTTTAATTATTTTTTTTTAATTACAATTATTTTTTGAAAATAAAGTTTCGTGTCCAGGACGGCGATTCTCGAACCCGAGTCGAGATTCATCCGATCGACGTTCTCGACAAGCACAACTCCGACATCACTGGAAGTTCTTTGCGCAATCATGGCGAGACCCCATCGGATCTGAGTCCCGTTCAGAGTTTTCTCCGTGGCGAAAATTGTCTCAATGGGGTGAGTCTCGAATTTATCCAAACATCCCGGGATAAAAGTTAAAAAAAAAAAACATTTCCGGAAGTCTACATTCGTGCGAGTTTGTTGAATATCAATATTCTTTTTTTCGACTCTGCCCGGTTATCAGGGAAACGGTTGGTGGAAGTACGAATTTTGTTACGGTCGCTCGGTCGCGCAATATCACGTCGAGAGCGACGGCACCAGAACTACCGTGAATTTGGGAAAGTTTAACAAGGCGAAGCACATCGAGTGGATACAAGCTCATCCCGAGGAACGTCCGAAGCCTCTGTCGATTAGAAATAAGCTGACGCATTTTTACGGCGACGGCAGCGTCTGTGAAAAAACGGGAAAGTTGAGGCAAACCAAGGTATTTCATTGCTGAACATCGCAAAACATTTCTTTTTCTTCCATTTAATAATTTGATTTAACGATTCAATGATTTAATGATTAAATGATTAAATGATTTAATGATTTAATGATTTAATGATTTAATGATTTAATGATTTAATGATTCAATGATTTAATGATTTAATGATTTAATGATTTAATGATTTAATGATTTAATGATTTAATGATTTAATGATTTAATGATTTAATGATTTAATGATTTAATGATTTAATGATTTAATGATTTAATGATTTAATGATTTAATGATTTAATGATTTAATGATTTAATGATTTAATGATTTAATGATTTAATGATTTAATGATTTAATGATTTAATGATTTAATGATTTAATGATTTAATGATTTAATGATTTAATGATTTAATGATTTAATGATTTAATGATTTAATGATTTAATGATTTAATGATTTAATGATTTAATGATTTAATGATTTAATGATTTAATGATTTAATGATTTAATGATTTAATGATTTAATGATTTAATGATTTAATGATTTAATGATTTAATGATTTAATGATTTAATGATTTAATGATTTAATGATTTAATGATTTAATGATTTAATGATTTAATGATTTAATGATTTAATGATTTAATGATTTAATGATTTAATGATTTAATGATTTAATGATTTAATGATTTAATGATTTAATGATTTAATGATTTAATGATTTAATGATTTAATGATTTAATGATTTAATGATTTAATGATTTAATGATTTAATGATTTAATGATTTAATGATTTAATGATTTAATGATTTAATGATTTAATGATTTAATGATTTAATGATTTAATGATTTAATGATTTAATGATTTAATGATTTAATGATTTAATGATTTAATGATTTAATGATTTAATGATTTAATGATTTAATGATTTAATGATTTAATGATTCAATGATTCAATGATTCAATGATTCAATGATTCAATGATTCAATGATTCAATGATTCAATGATTCAATGATTCAATGATTCAATGATTCAATGATTCAATGATTCAATGATTCAATGATTCAATGATTCAATGATTCAATGATTCAATGATTCAATGATTCAATGATTCAATGATTCAATGATTCAATGATTCAATGATTCAATGATTCAATGATTCAATGATTCAATGATTCAATGATTCAATGATTCAATGATTCAATGATTCAATGATTCAATGATTCAATGATTCAATGATTCAATGATTCAATGATTCAATGATTCAATGATTCAATGATTCAATGATTCAATGATTCAATGATTCAATGATTCAATGATTCAATGATTCAATGATTCAATGATTCAATGATTCAATGATTCAATGATTCAATGATTCAATGATTCAATGATTCAATGATTCAATGATTCAATGATTCAATGATTCAATGATTCAATGATTCAATGATTCAATGATTCAATGATTCAATGATTCAATGATTCAATGATTCAATGATTCAATGATTCAATGATTCAATGATTCAATGATTCAATGATTCAATGATTCAATGATTCAATGATTCAATGATTCAATGATTCAATGATTCAATGATTCAATGATTCAATGATTCAATGATTCAATGATTCAATGATTCAATGATTCAATGATTCAATGATTCAATGATTCAATGATTCAATGATTCAATGATTCAATGATTCAATGATTCAATGATTCAATGATTCAATGATTCAATGATTCAATGATTCAATGATTCAATGATTCAATGATTCAATGATTCAATGATTCAATGATTCAATGATTTAATGATTCAATGATTCAATGATTTTATGATTATCGATGAATCGGGGACTAATATAACCGCCGTTGTACAGGTCAACCTCAAGTGCGTCGAGGGCCATAAGTCAAGCTCCTCAAAGGTATCTCTAATTTTGGAGGAACCTTCGACCTGCCAATACATCCTCACCGTCGAGTCTCCGATGATCTGCGACATTGTCCACGACGCCGACGAAAACGGTCTGGTGAGCGTTCTTTTTGCGGCTATTAAATTCGAAGAACTCAAGTCACCGATCGAACCGCCATCCACGAAAAAGGACAGCGATCTGGACGAGAGGATAGCAAACGACGACGAATAAATTTCAATCCGACGATCATTCGTGTTCCCTAAATTACTCTTTTTTTTCTTCTTCATTCAATCGAGTCTCAAACTTCCGTGCGTGAAATTTCGTCGTCGACTCTGCGACATATTTAAATTATAAAATGTAGTTTAAGAAAAAAAAAACCAAACGAATCGTCACGATTTTATTGTAATTCAACTAATTTATAAACAAACAGATATATATAAAAACACATATATGTATAAAGATGCAATTATCGTTGATTCCCGTTTGTGTTTGAGCCTCAAGATCGACGTAATAAAACCACGAAATTGTGATAAAAAATCCGATGCGAATTCAATCAATTATTCTCTCTTCCCGATCAATATCAACGTCACAATCCGACGTTCAAACCGATACCAACGCGAAATTGTTCTTTCTTGTGATTGAGAGTCGCGCTAACGAGCAAAGACGATTCGTAAATGGCCGAAAGTTTTTTTTCGAAAACTCCCGAAATCGTGGTTTCGGAATCGATCATTCCACGAAATACGAAGTTCGATCGAGGAACGTCGAGTTGATAAACGAGAGTTCCATGTGATTCTCGAGTTCTTAGGTTGATTTCCATTTCCGCGCCGAGTTGAAGTTGTTCGCTGGCTCGACGATGGCAACAAACGTGAAAACCGGCTTCGCCGAGGGTCGAAGAAACGGTGAAAAGTCCGGTGCTGTATCTCGCGGCTCCGGAGAATATCGTTTGTTGTCCCAAGATTTTGTCGCGATGACAAGCCAATTCCACTCCCAACGCGAGTCCGGAAGATACGGATTGAAGAAAATGAAGAGCCAAAGTTCCATTAAAATCGAATAAATTCGGATCGTCGAGGCTCAGAGACAATGTACAATTGTCCGAACGATATTCGACAACGCTTTTGCAATTTTTGTACTCGTTATCGGCTATCTGAGCCGCGAGTTTGATTCTGCATCGACATCCCAACGTGTGCATGAAATTCATCGTTTGATTTCCGTTTGGCATTAAAGTGCAAGCTAACGACGGATAACGCTCGTGATCGCCGATCATCGTCGTGCCTTCGTAAAATGCTTCGAATTTGTATCCCGATGGTGTCGACGGACTCATCGTCATCTTGTGATTGACGCGGAAATGATTGCTGAGCTTTTTGACGATCGCGATAGTCGCACCTTCGAAACTTCGCGGGTAAAGATTTTTCGTTTTCGCGTGTATGTCTTGGAAAGTTCCGGGATTCCCCGGATCGCTGCTGCCTCTGCCGGTACAACGCAAACATTCTTCCGCCACTTCGGCGACGTTCGGGTATGTTCGTTGAACGGTTTTTGTGGCGTGCACGATGCCCATTTTTGAAAATGGGGATTGGAGATGTTTTGGCTTTTTTTGGGGTTAAATTTCGAGGTTGAAGGATTCAAGGGATTTTATTTTTAATAACATGATGGAGGTTACGATGGGATTGCGAGGTTTGGAAGTGATTTCGCGTTTTCTAGCCTTGAAAAAGGTGCTGTCAAGCAGTGTCAAGTTTGAATCATGTGTTTGAACGGTTTGAACGTAGCGGATAGTCGGGGAGGATCGCTCGGTGACCTTTTGACGATCGCGTGATTAGGTGGATCGGAAATGAGGTTACCGACTGTTTTGTTTTTTCAGGGGATTTGGATTTTGGGTGGGGGTTTTTGTTACCGACCGAGTAAAGAGTAGCTGCGCTCTCGGGTAATTAGATAACTAATCGATAAAAGATAGAGTCGTGATAGATAACGCAGTATCTGGAGCTGATTGATAACAGAAATCGGCAGCGAGTGAGGAGCGTGGCCTCCTTCACGTCGCTTGCGGGAAAATCCAGGCTCAGTCGGTTACAGAAATCTGTAGAACTTTATTTCCAGTCTACACATACAACATTATTACTGCAGTCCGTTTCTCGATCAAATCAAAATTATCACATATTACACTTTTTTCATGAAAGAAAAATCTTTGATAACTGTTAAAAAATTGTTGGTAATTTTTCATGAATGACATTTTTATTTTTGTTATTGATATCGATCGTAGATAAGTGGATAAAGTTTTTTGTCTATTCGAAAAGAATATTAGTATATTTAAATTACGAATTTTTATAAATTGATGGAAACATTTGATTGAACTATCATGAAACGATTCGTATTCGTTCGATAATTTCTCCATCGAGGTGGTACAAGAGGACGTTGGCTTATGCGAGACGAGGATGCGCTTATCTGTTGGGAGAGCAGCACGCGAGCGTAAATACGACCGTTTCACTCCGTTCGGTATGCGATCGAAAGGTTTGCACACACGAACTCAACGAGATAGTTATCGTTTTGGGAAAAGTGCTTTACTATTTCGTTACGCATACTACATTCTTGCTTACCAACATCGAACAATATCACGCTTGCGATTGTTACTTTTGTTCGTTTTTACAGCATCCACGGTTAATACGAGTTTTCCATAACGATGGAATTCACGGTTTGGTTTCTCCTCGATATCAAGAAATATAATTTAAGATTATTAATTAATAATAAGATTTTATTTCTTGGTTTTGAATTTTCTCGTTCTTTATTTTATTTCTTGGAGAATTTGTTTGATGGAGAAAATATTTTTCATGTGATTCTTTTTATTCCCCTCCACTTTTGTACGCAATGACCGAAGAAATTTGAAAAATAGTTTTCTTGAGTTTCTATTCGACCTCTCAACTGCATCTAGTAAGCATGGGCTCAAAATTGACGGGCGGGATTTTTTTCAATTGTTTTACTTTCATTGTTGTGATTTGAAGTTTATTTATTACTTTGTTCTTCGCAAAATCCAGCCATCTCGCTTGCCCATTTTTCTTTCCAATGCTTGCAATGAATTTTATTATTGTTTTTTTAGATTCATTGTATATCTAATTGATATTCATTTCATATCGATGTCACATGTATTTCCCTGTTTCATGATTTATATCAACTTGCGTTATTTGTTCTTCATTCTATAGATTCTCCCATACCGTAATATCCAATTATAGTACTTGAACTTTGCTGCATGACATCGATAAGCAGATCGCTGCAGGCTGATAGAGCGTTAAAAATAATCGATTCACCATCGAAGCGACTTCTGTTTACAAATTAGTCTCGCGAAAACTCTTAACGTTTCAAAATACTCACAAGCCAAAAGTCTAATTGCGGTTGAAAGTATTCCAGTCCATGACGAGTGGCGGATTTGTCGGAGGGGGGAGGGGGGGGGGGGGAAGATTAGAAGTAAGGAGAAACAATAACACAAAGCTGTCGTTGTTAAAATCCTAAGTATTTATTTACAGGCACCACTTTATTGTCAGCCCTGCGGCCAGAGTGCATTAATCCACATGCATGATTCATAAATAAAAATTTGAAAAAAATCACGATTGAACTGAAAATAAAGAAAAACAGAATAATTGTTTACAACCGGTGGCTGCAATGCACTTTGATCAGCAGGACAGATCGAACGCACCGACCTAAACTTATTGTTATCACGATAATATCGATTATCAACAATATTAGCCAAAAGCTTGAAATTATTAAATTAGAAACACTATCTAAATCGCAATTTTTAATTATTCGAAGAACTGATTATCATCTAATTCAACATTCATACTCACACGCGTACAATCATTTTCAATGCATAAAATCTATTCCTATATGGTCAATACTGGTTGTTGCATTTTTTACAATTCGTTCTCGTTTCCAAACATCGATGTAAAAAAAAATAATGCCAGAGAACTCGGATAAATAATGAGAATACCTTCAACTACTGTAATTTGTTTTATACGTCAGACTTTTGGGTTAATAGCGCCATTGACATACCAATTTCGGACCATTATAACGGTCCATCGGTAATTACTCGTACGAACGTTCGGGATACCATGAAAATCTATGGTTTCCGGACGTGACGACTGTCCATGACGTTTGTTCAACGATTTTTCTTTCTTTTTTTTCAAAAGGTTTCGAACGTGCGGTGAATACCGGTCGAAAAATCGTCATAAATTTCGTTCTCGTTTTTCCAAGTCTTTGCAGCAACGATGTCTAGACGCAAGTCCAAGAGACACTGACCACAGTGAACGTGATTCGAAGGGATATCGGTTTCGAACGATGATGCGTCGAAAACTGTCGAATTCCACAGCATTGCTCTGCGGTAAATCGAAACACGACTCGAATCCGCTAGAACGACAACTGATCAAATTTTCAACATTTTTCCATGACGTTTTTTTTTCTTTTTCAACGAACTGTCTTGTTTGACTCGTTTGTCTTAATTTAGGGACTGAACTTGGGGATAACGAAGGAGGAGATATGAACGTAGAACGAAAATAAAAATGAGGGGGAAAAAAACGAGTTCGCTAATGCTACGTAAAACAAGACGTAGGTTGAATCCGGTTACCCTGACCTGGCACCTCCCACACGTATCCAGCACCCGATATGTGTACGCATATATGTGTGTATAACGACGAAGTTTGTGTGTGATTTGGTTTGTTTCGTTTTCTTTTTTGATACATCGGCTTTGTGTCAGCTCGCGCGTCAGCAGCGAAAAAATAAATTATCTCTCAGTCCGCGAGAATTAGTTTTTGGATCTTTGAACGAGTTTGAAACGATGCCCAGCGTTATATCGCGAGAATAGGATGTGATAAATAAGTCGATGATGAATAGCAACTTTCGAGACGGATAATGACGGGCATTCGCGAGCTTCACTCGTGATTATTTTGCAAATCTCTCGATGCGGGTGAGGGATGCGACGTTGAGACGTTTTTTTTCTTTTTAAATAAAATTTTTTAAATAATATTTAAATTTCAATTCTGAATTATTCTTCGAGACAGTTTTTAAATTTATGAATTAGTAACTCGGGAATTACTTTTTTTTTTTTTTAATAAATAGGATATGTAAGAAATCAACGAGTTCTTAATTAAAAAGTTGATTCTGATGACAACAGCCCGAGAAATTATTCATAATTTAGTTGATCTAAAAAGCACTTCGAAAACGTTATTGGAAAAAATCGCTCACTTCTATACTTCAAAATCAAATAGAAGTTCGACGTTTCATGGAAACAAAAAAAATCATACAAGATAAAAGAGAACCAAAAAAAAATTGCACGCCACTCAATATCCGTCCCCTTTCATTCATACCTTCAGTCCGAAAGCTACAGTGTAAACCTAGATCGACTGGCACGTCGAGCATTAAACCTACAAAATTAGTACGACCACGCGAGTCAACGAATTAAAAGTGCGCCAGTCAGAAGTACACAAGAAAAAACAAAAAGATTGACAAGTGCGACTGACTGAAGATCGACGCGAGTGCATGTGACGATGGGCACTCGATCGGAAAGCTTCAAGGCGACGGGGGATCGTCGATAAAGTTATTATCAGGCATGATAGGAGCGTCCATAAAAGCTACGTATTAAAATAAGACCACGATTGTCGAAACGTTGATTCTTGACACAGATTTCCCCCACCGCGCGGCGAATGTCGATCGGCATAACGCGCGGAGAGAGAAGCTTCTGGCCAATAAGCGTCCGCGGCGTCGGTGGGGCGCGCGGAGAGGGAAGCGTCTGGCCAATGAGCGCTCGCGGCATCCGCGCGGCGCTCATCGATTGGCGCAGCGCGCGGAGAGGTAAGCCTCTGGCCAATGAGCTTTCGCGTCGTCTGCGCGGCACTCGCGTTTTGCAGCAGTGCGCAACCTCGATTTCCTCAACGACTCCACGCAGGCTTGACCTCACCGCTGCGTCGAAAATCGGGTTCGGACTATTGAACGCGAATCACTGAGAACTAGGAGGCAGAGGGTCGTAAGGCGTCGCGTCAAAACCAACGTAACGATTGTTTTTCTTGTGAACAAAACCGTTTTGCGGATCGGATTTGTAATAAACGACTCTTCGTATGCCAAACGGATCCACATAACCGAACGATCCTACGCTCTTCTCGCTTCCCGGTTTTTTTTCCTCCTCGTGATAATGCGTTTTCACGTAATATTCAAAACCATCGGCACTCGTGTGATGACCGTCGTAAGGCGGAAAATCGTTTTGTTGCGTTTCGGAAGCACGTTGAGGCGTCGAAACGTCCGAACGATCGCTCGCGTAAATCGGACTTCGCGATCTGACGGAAGAAGCGACGTTTCTGGATGACGACGGCTTACTTGGATAAACGGGGTTTCGTTCGCGCAAACCGGAACTGTAGTACGACGTGGATCCTCGATAAGGACGTCTACCGGTCGAATTGTAGGAATTTATCGGCGCGATCGGGCTGGGCGTCGATCTCCCGTCGTGCCGGTAAAGACCGTAATCCGATTCCGGAGTCACTTGAACCGTCCGAGACTGACTCGATTGACCGGCGTTTTCCACGAAGATCGGCGGCTCTATCGATAATGCGGGCTGGCCCAAGATCGGATTCGGGCGTTGATAGGGAGAAGCCTCGTAAGAATTTCGAATATCGTACGTAGGATTTAAATAATTCGTCGTTGGTTTGGAATAATCGTTTTCCGGTAAAATCGGACGAGGATCGACGGTCGTCGAGTAGTAATTCGTTCGTGGATTTATCGTCGTCGTGGGCAATCGGTATCTTCGCGTTACCGGCGAATATGGTCTGTAGGGTTTTGCCGTGTTGGATTCTATGCTGTTGCTCGATACGTCTTGCAAGGCAGGTTGTCTGTGGACAAAAGTTTTTTTTTCATTCTATTTTATTGATTCAAAACGATTTTATAGAATAATGTTTTTCGCCTAGAATTTCTTTAGGTGACGAGAAAGAATCGAATTTGGCTTGAATTTTGGATCAATTAATGGATAAGTAAATAAATAAATGAATGATTAATCAGGTGATTAAATAAATAAATGACTAAATGATTTATTAGGCTCAAGAATATGATATTAACTGACATAAATCATCAAGAATACACTACCTAAAGGGATTGGGTGGCCTTCTTGACTTCACCAATATCCCAGACTGCGCTGGTACTTGTTTGCTCACAGCAAGAGCGTCTTCGATAGGCCGATCCTTGCCAACATATACCGTTTTCGACCTGCGAACAATAGAACAATATAAACTAAGATAAAAAAAATGTATGACAAGGCTAAACGATGCAGCTTCTCTGCTTTTTTATCTCGGATGACGACAAATGTACGAAAAGCAAAAAAAAAACATAAATAAAATGATAAACCGTGTAATAAGTACATGTCATATTTGAAGAATTTTACTAGGCATGCGTTACTCCAACCGAGGTCGACTCTCACGGTGCTTTGCGTTGCGGCAGCCGCAGATGAAGCTAATATAGCAAAAGTTCGTGGTGCGGCGCACGACGGTCTCTACTACCACCATGGCTATTTTTCAACTACGACTTTAATGGCCGAGACGACAAGCAATCCTCGTGTACAAGAGACAAAGGGAAATTACCCGGGAAAGAAGCTACGCGTTTCGCGATGCTCGGACATTAAAAGACCCGACTGCAAAAGCACAAAAGCCACAAGCTGTAACGAGACCCCGACGGGATTTCGAGTTTCACCGTAGCTACGAGGCAAAGGTGGGTAACCGACTAGAGGCAACGATGGTGAGTCGGAATTTTTGTATAAATATATCAAAAAGGAAGAAGTCCAGAGGAATTACGGAGAAAATGAGGAGTTCCGCTCAAGTGATAAACAGGAAACGAAAAAAAAATATAAAATTTCAAACGATGATAAATAATATA
Organism: Sussaba pulchella; assembly: GCA_963971145.1. NCBI lineage: Eukaryota > Metazoa > Arthropoda > Insecta > Hymenoptera > Ichneumonidae > Sussaba > Sussaba pulchella. Next base: position 9,231,520 of record OZ020171.1, on the reverse strand, counting down.
TATAATATACAATATGATATAATTAATAAAATAATGGAATAAACTATAATCAAAAAATATCAAATGACTGATTTCGCTTTTCTCGAAATTATCCTAGAACGTCGAGCATAAATTGTGGAAAAAATATTTATTTATTTATTTATTTATTTATTTAATTATTTATTCATGTATTCATTTATTCATTTATTCATTTATTTATTTATTCATTTACTTATTTATTAATTAATTTATCTATTAATCTATTTAGGTATTCATTTGTGATTTACTTAAGTATTCGAAATCCATTGTGGTCGGCAATGTAGTCCTTGATTCGAAAATATCCGAGTGGATCGAGCCACCCTTCGGTCCCGATGACCGTACCATCCTCGAGTCTCTTCTCCTTACGGAATTGTCCGTTGAGGGTTTGAAAGCGGAAGTACCGCTCGGGACCCTCGTCCGTCTGAATGTGGTACTGTGTGTTCGGCGTCGCGCTCCATCCGCTTCTCTCGGCTTCAATCTCGTCTGCCGTCAGACAAAAAATTGAAACCTTGGAACAAAAAAATTAAAAAATAATAAATATGCCAGTAAATAAGAGTAGATTGAATAACATTTCTCATAAAGAAATTTCATTATAATGTATATTTCGGCTTCTGGAAGGCGAAACAAAGATTGATTGATTTATCTTTGTTGCCCACAGCTCTAAAAAATTACGTATTGTGCACTTGGGGTATGTCATACCCCAGCAAGTTCAAAAATCTGTTGCGGGCTCACTATTCGTTATTTTAACTTTAAAAAAAAATTGGGTAGTCTTTGAAGCTTCTCAAATAAGAACCGATAGTCGTAATTATGTTTTTCGAATATTATCGAATGAAAAAATAATAATTTTCAAGAGAAAACTGTTAAAAGAAAATTGAGTTCGAAGATATACTGAGGTATGTCAGACTAGGGTAGTTCTTATTTTGGTCGTTTTCGAATTTCGATTGCAACAAAGTTTCAACTGATTACAAAAAAAAGTAACAAAAATGTTGAGTTTATGTTAACATTTTCAGTCCAATTATTGCAGCGCACGGATTCAAGGTAAAATTTTCCACTTAGACTACATGAAATTTTACTATTTCTATTAATCTAAAAATCTAATACCATATGGAATTATCACATATGAACCCTACTTTCATGAAAAAAAATATATGGGTCGGCCCACGTCACGTTTTTACATCGTTTATTTGACGATTATCATCCAAGTTCTCCAGTTCCCCAATTTTTGTCAATTCTCGCAATGAGAATTCGAAAATGATCCAACCAAGAACCATCCTAATGTCATAACCTCAGTCCAAAACAAAGGTTAGTTAACGATGTTCTTGGTTTAGTCAGTAACGAGGCAATTAGGACCGTAAAATATGAAGTCTACTCGTAAGTATTGAATCCCCGAGGATGCTGTATCGACGCGCTTGTTCCATTATATAAATACTTCTGTTACATACACGTCAATTACGAAAAGAAAGAAAAATCAAGTACGTCGATAATTATGCCGGTAGCGATTCTAGGTTAACGATGGGTGTACTAGGTCGTCCGTAGTCTCCGGCAATTAGTGATATTCAACATTTCATATTTATAGACCACTGTTTTTCCACGACAAATCAAGTGTGTGAGGTCGTTCAAGTACGACAACAAATTAATTCAAGATTCAGCGATGCATCCTCGTTTGAATCGAGAACAATCGAGTCAAGGTCTTGGCATTTTTATCTCGTCCTCGAGGTATTGATATAGCTCGGCCCTATTTTTCGTGCCGCTCAATGAAGAAGAATAAGAAAAATTGAAAGAAAAAGAAGAAAAAGAAATCATAAAAACGAAGGAGTACGAGGGCAAACAAAAAAAATCGTGACAACCGAAGAGCGAACGGTGTGGATTTGTACGACGAAGAAGAATTGCGTGGGTTCGTGTATGGCAGCATAACGACGTTCGCTGTTCTCTTCCGTTTCGTCGTGCAAAAATGACGTGGGTGGAATGAGCCTCGAAAATTATGACGGCCAACCTTGAGTACGGTCGTGTACGACCTGTACGAGATCGGGCGGATTGCGTGGTCAGCGACGACGCGTGCGAGCGCGCGATCGCACGCGCGCTTCTATCGTCACCGCGGGGCTGATCACGCAATAATCGACGTCTATTGAATAAGTTTTTTTTTCATTCTGGCTTCATCCAATTCGGGTGAGTTTTGGTGTACGAAATGGAAAAAGTGTTGCGTTATTGTATGATAATTTTTAGAAATTCTGTTCTTTTGATTGGAATAACGGATAAGGATTTCTTTGACATATATTTACGGTGATCACGAGTTTGCAATTTATTTAAATTCGTGAATTCGAATCGAGTCTTAATGGGAAAAAATTATTGCACGATGAAAGAAAAGTTCGGCTTGCGAACTAAATTTTAGATTTCATTTTTTTGATACCGATGACAGGGCTGGACATTTATTCAATGAAAATGTATTTGAAATACTTTTTCATACAAATAGGTATGATTAATTATGCAGCAATCAAAATTTGCACTTTCATGAAATAATAATCAATAATTTCGATGAATTATCGTTTTTCATTCATTAGCAATGACAACCCACGAAAATTCACTAGAGAAAGTATTGTGAATACATTTTAATTGAAAAAATGCCCATCTTTGACTCATCATAATTTGCCCACTAAAATTCTACAATTCGCAGACGGTCCGTCATTCAAATAATTACAAAAAAAAAACCCCCCCGAAATCCCAAAAAAACTTATTCCTCATTCAATCACGCGAAATTCTCAGTCCATCTTAGAAGTCATGTTTTATCTCCCGACTTGACAATTTTGCGATCCACCCGAAGTTTCGGAAACGCCGAATCTTGGCATGCAACAGGTAACCCAAGAGACGCAACCGAGAATGTACGACTCATGCAGGTCCATAAATTTGAGAGGCGTGAGGTGTGCGAGAGCTTCACGAGGGCAAAACGTTTATCCGCTCGGGACGATCGCTGACAGAAGTTACCCCCGCCGGGTTGATAATTCACGTCCCCGCACACGCTGACGACCGCCAAAGGACGATGGATCTTGCTCAACAACGCGCCAGCCGCGATCAACACCGGTGCTTCATCTACGTCGTCGTCTTCTCGGCTCTCTTGGCCGGCGTCGGGTCGCCGAGGACCGCTCGCGAGCGCGTGGGATTGAGAAAATCTCGTGTGGTCGGCCGACGCGCCGTCATCGGTCCATATTAAGAGATATCCCATATCGGCTCGGAGGTTCGCACACATGCTCGCGTTGAATCTGTAACCTCGGAACCGCGAACGGCAGCCGCAACAGCAGCGGCGACACACGCACCGAGACGGTTGTTCGATGTAACCACGTGAAATATCTTCGAACGTTTACAACCAAACGTGTATTCGTGTCGAGCGATTCTTGGTTCTTGCTCGGTCGACTCGGCAAACCGATTATCCTAGAGTCCCTGACCGCCGATCTCTCTCCCTTCTTAGCTCTCCCTGTCTCGGTACCCCTTGCTTATCGCCCTTTCGCTGTCGTTATATATGTATACGGGGAAATATATAAATATTGAAGAAAATATGATAAGTATTATGAATCGATCAATCTCTCTCTCTCTTTCTCTTGCGCTCTCTCGTCAATATATATAATCAGAGAGTGCACGAAAGAGAAAAAAACGGAGAGAAAGAGAAAGAGAGAAAGAGAGAGAGAGAGAGAGAGAGAGAGAGAGAGAGAGAGAGAGAGAGAGAGAGAGAGAGAGAGAGAGAGAGAGAGAGAGAGATTAATTAATAGTATTTATATATTTATTATATAATAATTTATCGAAAGAGAGAGGGGTATATATATAACTCTCTCTCTCTCTTTTTCTCGGTATATATCTATATCTAGAAAGTATAAGAGAGAGAGAGAGAGAGAGAGAGATTAATTGATAGTATTTATATATTTATTATATTATAATTCATAGAAAGAGAGAGGAGTACATATATAACTCTCTCTCTCTCTCTTTCTCTCGGTACATATCTATAACAAGAGATTACAAGAAAGAGAGAGAGACGGATATAGGGGTAGATATATATATTTTTCTCTTTCCCTTCCTCTCTCGTAAATTTTTCCTCTACCCGTACCGAGACCATTCGAGCAAAACGCATTTTACCGTCTGGACTTCGGCTCTTAACCCGTCTTACATACCGCGGCACAAGCACCCGGTACCCCCTTAACTATCCGTTTGCGGGGGCGAACATGACTACCATCCGCGGGAAAGGAAACTTCTCAGGACCAAAGCCGCACGGCGGGGCTCGCGTATGCACGGTCGAACGTTGCTCCCTGATTCCCGCTCGTTGATCCTGTCCGGTATTCTGCCCACTCGCCATGTCCTCTCGCTATGAAAACTATTATCTCCGAAGTACCGTGTGACGTACGGTTATAACGTGCCAAACGTTCTTCGTCCACTTCCCACACGTTTTGTTTTACAATCGTTTTACAATTCTCAACGTTCGGACGTACCATAATACGTTACACGATCCGCGACAGTGCGATAAACCCGGGAAATTGTCGCTGAAACGTCGCCGAACGATCTCGGACGCTTGCGGATGGATGTCCGTAACGGTTTGTGGCGGTTTGAGGGTCGGAACCTTTTACGGAAGTACTAAATATTGACTTCAAACTGTTTCAAAAACTTCTCACTCGACGGTTTTGCATGGATAAGGCAATGATATTTGCATGAGCTTGAAATGTTTTGCTTTGGATAGGTCCGGGTTGGTCCGAAGTCGTTATTGACGGCATTATGAACTTCATAGTGCAATCCTTGCTATTTAGGAATACTACTTAAATGCATGACAAGATCGAACAATGGACGATAGCACAGGAATTGATAACTTCTGGAATCTAAGGCTTTGAAATTAGGTAGACACTTAAAAACAGATGTCCGTACCGGTTCGTAGTGGTCCGATAACTCAAAAAAATGTTTCAACGCCTAGAATTTTGACTTATTTATCTATCTACACTTCTCTAACGAATAAAACCATTTCTTTCACAAAAATCTGATCTTTCCGTAATCTTTTCGCATCATGATCAGCATATCGTAACAACTCCAGACAGGTTCGAAACCGACGACGAAGCGGTTTCGTTAAACCTCTCCCGCCTACCCGTCACCATTTTTGCAATCCTTGACTCCTTCATCGCACCCGTTACCGAAATGCCTGGCAAGGAGGCATTGCCCCGACTCGATTAATGCGATCGTGTAAAGATCCCGCGTGGCGCCGTTCATTTCATTTCTCCAATATGGCGAAACGTGGGCGGCCAGAACGTTTCGAATAAGATCCCACACGTGATTCCCAGCAGTCTTGCCATAACCGAATCCGAATTAATACCGCCGGCTCGGTAACTCTGTTCTTCGAAATCGCTTTCGGCGATTCTGCGCTCGCTATTAGCATGATCAACGGATATTTATTTATTTTTTTGCTGGCTACCGGCGATCGGTACTTTCTTTACATTGTAAAAAAAAAAATCAATTCCAATGAGCTTGATCCAATCTCTCTGCAATCGACGGCGTTTCATCGGGGTTTTATTCTCGAGTACCAAATGAGTTCCGGAAATTGGCAATAGGAACAAGAACAACGATGATTTCAACAAAGTAAAAGGCGAGTTCCGACGACTTAGGCGGCATCGTGAGAATAAACTGCGGAACGCCGTATTTATCAGACAATGTACTTCTCGAGTGTGGTAGCGGAGTATGCAGCGAGTCGAGTCGCAGACGAGATTTGTGACGTTTGCGATGGTACAAGCTGAATGGGAGTAGCCTCGATCGTGCGGCTGTGTTATGTGAAACTATCGGATTGCGATGAACGTGAGACGCTTAGGAGATTTCACGCGTCGAAGGAAATGTAAGTATATATGTATATAAATCTAGATAAACATGTAGGTGCAGGTATACATATGAATATCCTACATACCCTTCGGTAGGCAAAATCTCCTATACATGGAATTATGCCATTATTCAAACTATGATTATTTATAACGTGGAAGTATTTCTCAACGGAAATATTATTATTATTATTATATTGATAGTGTATAATATATTTATATACTATTATATATAAATAAAATATATATATATATATTTATGTATAATAGTATTATCCTTCTATTATATATAAATATATATATTTGTATATATACGATGTAAATCTATGCTGTTTATGATTATATGATTGCAAAGTCATACAGCACCATTGCTATAAAGTCGTTAATGCATCCTGTAGCTCATTCAGGGATTGTTGCGTGAGCGTTGCCATTGACCGTGGGATCGGATACTTTCTCCGGACTCTCGATATTAGATTCAACTCAACGCTCGGAAATTATTCGATAAAGTTCCTTATAAAATTCAAACAATTGATTAAGAACATTCTAATTCCGCGAATGAGTGGCTTTGCTGTGGAAATTGAGAATTCTTGCAGACTCGAAATAACTCAAAGTTATTATTTCTTATTAACTTTTAATTTCATTTATTCCGTCAACAATTATATATCATCGCGTAACGGAGCTATATTTGTTCGAGATTACGATCGGAATAAGTTCTGAGGTGACTTGATTAAATTTTTCTTCGAGATGTATTTATGATTATTAAATGCAATCACACGAAAGTGCATTTATTTATTGAATCTTGGAAAATCGGAATTGCGTACAATCTTTCTCACGAAGAAAAAAAAACACGTGACGAAGGTCGGAATAAATCGATCGCCGGTAATCAGAAAAGAAAAAAAAAAATAGAACAGAACATGAAACAATTTCCAGTTGACCAAGAAAATTCGTAGAAGGACAATGATGTCATCGACGAATTGCGAAATTGGCGTTTCCACCTCAAAATTGCGTCCAATTTGGAGCAAAGGAGGTGAATTTTAATGGCTGTGTCGTGGCGTTGTGTTCCGTTCATTGTTCGCCCGGCGCGGCGAAACGGTTCAAGGGCTACTTCTTCGCAGTCGCTATCGGCAACAGAATGTTTAATGACGATAATGATGATGATGACGACAATGATGAGGACGAGGACTTCACTTTCACGGACCGACGGAATTGCGTTTCTTCCGTTCGGTTTCTTCGGTCGGCGAACGTTTCGTATCGGCCGACTCGCGAACCGACGTGATGTCGGTCGGTTCTTATTGTTAGGAACTCGAGAAAGCGAAAGGACGGAAGGAGAGGCGAGAGAAAGAGAGGAAGGGAGAAGGGGAGAGGGACGAACTTCGCTAATAATATTTGTTCTGTGCCGCGGGCGACAACCGCACCGTCGTATATCGATGGTGGAAGACTGTGGGAGAAATAATAAACCGAATGAATTAACGAAAAGAGGGCTTGGAGTTGGAGAGCTCACTGTGGAGGCACTCTACATGAGGCATGTCATTGTAAATGGTTTTAACGACCAGAGAAAAATCACTGATTTTTTTTTGAGGTTTTTTTTAATCGTCCATTGGGCTTTCAGTCGACTTGTAATTCACAATCAGAAGGCAGAGCAGTAAATGTTGGTTAGGGAAATTAAATTGCAGCTTAATATGCCTGCGTATTTATTCCAACAGGTTTACTATACTCACACTTCTTTTTTGTTAATCAAGTGGCCCTTTAGTTATTTAGGATGCGGATCCACAGGGCAATAAATCGAATTAAAATGATTCGAAAATAAATGTTGAAAATCGGTATTGCTCCGACTGTCAATGTCGGGATCGAATTCGCGAAAACCAAACCATTGGCGAGTCAAAACTTTCACAGGTACCAATTGGCCGTATAATTAGAATAAGCCGCCCTACGCCGAGACGAAGTAAATGTTTTCGGGATTTTGATCTTTCGGGACATTGACAGTCGGAGCCATGCCAAATTGGAATATTTATTGACGGAGGATTTTAATTCGATTTATTGACCTGTCGGAACATTGAATATACGGAACTTTGATCCACGCCCGTTGTGTAGTTGATTTGGTAATTTTATTCTCTCAGAGTCCCGTTGCTCTATGGGTGTGTTACAACATGGACTGTAAACGATGTCAATGGCTGTAAATATCAAATATTATATATTTACAACGTTTAAAAAACACTCAATTATTTATGAATTTCTCTACACGGAAATAAGATTTATTATTTGTACAAAAACTAATAAAATTCAGTAAGATAACAATAAAAATTGGACGAATGTGGTTATGAATTTGAAAGTTGTTAAAAGAATTTTCATTTTATTTTTTCTTGTTGCGTCGATCGCAACGAAATTTCCGAAAAATTATTGGTTATGTCAACGTTGTATAATTATAATCCTTTTACGGCGGAAGAAAGCTTCTAAGCTGTACCAGACACGATCGATTACAAAATGAAAGTGAATAACCGGCGAAGAATTCGTCGTACCGTCGAAACTTCGGTTTTTAATGTGGTGACTTTCGATCGGATAGGACCGGTGGATAGGATGGCTCGAATCTCCTCCCGCTACGTTAGTAGCTGTTGTTACAGCATATATTTACATACATATACATATATATGGTTTTACCGTGCGAGGAAACGAAAGTTGACCCAAATTTATGGTTAGATTCTTCGATAAATTCCCCTCTCCTTTAATAAACTTTTCTCTTCGGTGTGTTCAGATTTTTCGTGTTACCGAACAAGTTGCCTTTATTCGAAAAAAAGCGTCGACGTTCTTCGATTACGCTCTCTCTCTCTCTCTTTCTCTCTCTCTCTCTCTCTCTCTCTCTCTCTCTCTCTCTCTCTCTCTCTCTCTCTCTCTCTTATTCTCTCTTAACGTTTAGGAAATGAAAATGTACTTATAGAATATAATTAGAGTAATAATATTACAATTAATTGAGTAAGTGAATTAATGTATCAAGTAGCTTAAAGCTAAATAAATTCTATCAATCAATCTCTTATGAAAACAATCGTTATGGAAACAAACGAATGCGCCGGAAGCGCATTAATGTTTCAATATTTATCACGCGATACAAATACCGATTGAAGATATTTCAATTAGCGCTTATGTCGAGTCCTCATTGAAATTCCCATCGTTAGGAGAACAACGGGGAATTATTTTATGCAGGCAAGAGCGCGGCCGTTTCGAGGTTACAGCGGTCTACATAACTACTGGGCTATTCAGCAGACAGCGCGGTGATCCACGATACGACGATGAATGATTTTCCAATCGATGAGTCGACGGCTTCTGCGCAATTGCGATACGTTATTTCTTACGCATCGCGGCTTCAGCTACACCTCGACCTTGACAATTAGATCGCACTTAAATAGTACCAAGGTCCGTTCGCGTTGCGTAGGTGCATGGGAAATAGTTTCATGAGAGTTTTTACCGCGAGTTTTATGGAGTTATCGGAATGATTGGAAAACTACGATGGGAACAATATTTTCAGAGAATTCTAAGGAGACTCCGGAAAATCTGGATGAAAAAGGATGAAAGGACTCTGAGGAGAGTCCCAGAATACTGTAAGAAGACTCTTAGAAAGATTTTCCGATTATTACTCTAAGAAGACTCTCAGAATACTCTAAGAAAACTCTGCTGACTCTTGAAAAAAAAGCCCAAAAAAGATTCCAAGAAGACTCCCAAAATAAATTAAGAAGATCCCACAAAATTTCACGAAGCCTTAAGATGCAAGAAGATTTTATGAACGTTCTAACTGAGAGCACACCTCAAGGAGACTCCGAGACGACTCGGAAAACGGCGACAACAAAAATTCGAAGATGAAATTCCGAAAATTGAAAAAAAAGAAGAAGAAAAGAATTACATAAAATTTGATGAAAAGTCGGAGATCGACGATTCGAAGCGTTGCGAATTGAACTTGCCACCTGCCACTTATCGTTGACAGTGACCATCAAAGTTACTTCCGTCACTCTTGACAAGTTTGCGGTTATCACGTAAATCACACAACCGGTATTTTATCAACGGCTGCGCAAACAAGCCGCGAAACTAATAACTCGCGTGCGAAACATTCGAATCTACGTATTTTTGCGGATATTGCACGGGCCTGTATATATATAAATATGTATGTGCTATACGGTAGATTTATCTACTACCACCGCGCCCAACCGGAGTTTTCTCTCCGGTTTCCAAGCTGTATAATCCACAACTCGCTGCTCACGACAATACGTAAAAATAAAGTGAGCCGCTTATTACGTAGCCGCTGCCGAGATACAACCACGAGCGCTAGGCCTTTCAGGTTAAGGTGAATGCCGAGGTAAAGTACCCTCTGGGGTTTGCACAATTATTATCCCGATTGCGCTTGCACGAATTACTTTTCTAGACTATTTTTCTTTCTTACGTTTTACAAAAATTGATTCCTCAGGTTTTAACGTTCTTTTTGGCACGTTTAGTTTGTAAGAATGGGTCACTTGTGCCTAGTGCTTCAAAAAGTACTCTAAAGTGCTCTGAAAATGCTACAGAGTTCATGCAATCTTATCAACGATTCTGGTATAAGGGTCGATCGTGATATTGCTGCAATAATCGTTTGTTTAAACAATATAATCATTTTAAACGAATAAAAACGTGAATGATGCACGATTTCAGCAAGGCACGAGCGACCCATGGTTGTGGACTAAGGTTTAAAGATCGATTATTAATTGATAAAGCATTGGCAGATCATAGGAGAATGGAGGAATCAAAATTCTTCTGTTAAATGTTATTCATTTTTTTAATTTAATTAAATTGCTTTTGTAGGTGATATACATGAAAATAAATCGACTACGTCAATTTCTATGATGCAAGGAATTCTTTTGGCATAATAATCTTATTTCTCGTTAAGATCTCGATTGGTTTTTTTCTTAATTTTCTCTAATAATACATCGGAATGTGATAATTCTATTCGCAATCGTACGTACGAGCAATAATAACTCGAATTTACTGAAATATAGTTTCGCTGTATAATTGTATATTGCATGATTAGTTTCGACAATTCGCACACTTGCGTTCTCTTATTATTTTACTCTGATCTCATCCTAAGAATTTTAAATAAATTCGTCGATATTATATTCCAATTTATTTTCAACGCATCAGTAAGAAATAAAAAATAGTACTCGTGATTTTATATAATATTCTATATTATCTTGATGAACTTACATCCAGACTCACGTTGGATACAAATAAAACATTCTCCATTTCTTATGATTTCGATAAATTTCACGGAAATAATTTCAACCAATTGGTTAATATTCTGTTATTTTGTTTGTTTTTATTTAAATATTTTTTCCTGTTTTTTATTCGATGTACCAGCTCACGGAAAATGGAGTAACATAAATAAATAGTGAGTCAGCCGAACCTACTGGGAAGCTTGCGTATGCATATAAGTATTGCTCCAACCCACTTGCTTGCGTGATCTAACCGTAATAGGAGGTGCGTGAGCGGTCTTTATATACGATACACACCACGTCGAACGCCTGATGATTCCGGACTCAAGCAACCGCGCTTCAATCCCAATGTTTTCAAGCAAACACCAAATATTTGAAGAGCTGATTTTACCTACAAACGTGACTTCTAATCGGTTGATTGTTTTTTAAAATGATTGTATATTATATTATTAGCCAACAACAAAAATGCAAGGAAGGTACTTCTTTTTTTTCTATGTTTGAGATTGTTTTGTAGATAGGTAGGTGGATTATCTTCGTCACTCGGTTGATTCACTCAAGCAAAAACCTTGAAACCCAAACATGAACCGACTGCAGTTCAAGGCAGGAACTCATTCTTCGAAAATTCAATGTTAAGGTTACTACATTTCATTCACAACCGAATGATCTTAAATCCAACTAGTTTTTTTTCACTAACGCGGTGAAAAAAAACAAAATTGCGTCTTAAAATCGAATAATCACTTTTGTGAATATCTAATAATTTTTTTTTCTTTTTCATTCTTCTTTTGTAGTCTATTTGTTAAGCATTGTTTACAAAATTATTTTCTAAGTCAGCAAATGTTAACATAACTATTAACATTTATAATAACTTAAGACTTTTTTTAACGGCTTGATTTGATTGAAAGAAATAATGCAACTTAAATTCTCAAGATTTACGGAAATTCGTTCATTCATACGGAATGAAGGAAAAAAATCGTACAGGAGAGTCATTCCAGGCTATTACGTTTGACGATTACCGAATGAGTGATGCGAATTTCTTGGATAAACGAGTGAATCATATGAACAAACATCTCACGCGTGGTGTTGTGGAATCTCATTATAGAAACGATTTCTCACTGTTGTTCGAGCGATTCGTTTGAGAATATCATTAACAACGAGTACTCCAATTTACGTACGCTTCGCAGGTTCTACTTATTTTAATCACAAAAAATAAAATTGGAAATTTCTCAATCGTTATTACAACAGCGCACGAAAGTTGGGTACTGTATTGTAGAAAATTCGGTTATTTCTGTGGGCCTCGATTGAGAAAATAATGATATGTGGTAGAAATATGCGGAGGATTGCAATTGTCGGTACTCGACAAGTATGGAACTAAATATAAAGTAACCGGACGAAAAGTATTGATCAGATTGTCGGACTCGGAAGTCACAGTTGATCACATAAAGGGTCAAGGGCTGTCATCGTCGTTCTGCACGCACTTCGGGAGAAACCCAAAAAACAGAATAAATAATGCGAAAAATATTTTTGTATTTAACCCTTCACCATTACACGACCAAATAATATGACGGCCGTCACACGGGGTGGATTCCACCCGGTCAGGTTTAAAAAACCGATTGTGAGCCAGCCATCCGTCCGAAGTGGTTAAAAAAAATGACAGAACATGCTTCGAACATTCTAAATGATGTATGAAAAGTTTATTTCGAAGAAATAAAATGGCAACGCGTTAAAAAAAATGTATAAAGAGATGAAAACGGAAATAAAAACCGGCGGTCGCTCGGTTGATTGATAGATGCATTCCACCCAGTGCAACGGTGTAGGGCTGATGATTTCCAAAACCCTTAATCCTATTAACCCTGAGGCTGTAAAGTTATTTGCGCTCCCTTGACTCTGCAAGCATGGGTCACTCGTGCCTGCCGCTTTAAAAAGTACTATAAAGTGCCGTAAAAAATTCCACAAAATTCATGAAATCTTATAAACAATCTTAGTATAAGAAGCTATCATTTTATTGCTGCGATAACCATCCGTTTACACAATATAATCATATAAATAAATAAGAACGTGAAGAACGCACTATTTTGGCGAGGCCGAAGTGACCCACGTTTACAAACTGAAGGTTAAAACTTATTTACCTAAATTACGAATTCAATCAAGATCACATGAAAACCTCAACAAATTATCCATTAAAGCATCCGAAAAAACGACGGAAGATCCCTTTTTTTTCGCTTTATGCCTCTTTTTTATTCCTTTCGGGAGCAAACGATTTTTTTACGTCAAGACTTTCGATATTACAAAACAAATGTTACGAGCGATTCTTTTTCAAGACATAATTCCGTCGTCCGTTTAAACTGCGAAAACTCGTGACGCAGCTTCGTCACGTCTTGTTCCTGAGATAACGTTTCCATATCGAGAGGACAACTCTTGTGTACGGCAATAACGCATGTCCGAAGAAAAAAAGAAACGGAAAGAAAAAAAAACGAAGCAACGAAAAGAAGGCGTTTTACGTAACAACGTGACGGCGAACCGACCGATCGAGGGAGAGCTCTCACGTGTTTGTGCGTTACGAGTGAGAGCAATCTCGTGATTGTGAGAGAGTGCGTCTTGAGTCGTTCGAGATCGCCGGTAGCGTTAAGGTGTTCGTGCGTAAGCCGAATTCGGTAGATGCCGATTGGAGCGATCGAAATAACGACGACTGACAGGATTGGACGAGGACGATGATTATCGAAAAGTGACTTTGATAATTGATAATTTATAATCGATACGACGGGCCGATCGAGTAATCGTTAATTGACGAGACTTTCTCTGGCTCTGATTGAACTTTGGGAGCCAGTTGTTTGTACACGCGGGAGTGAGATCGGTGATAGTATCGGTAGTATATTTTGACTGCATTATTCTGTACGATTGTGCGCAAGCTATCGATGAAATGATTTATGGATCGATCTAGGTTTAAATTGTAATTTGATGGCATAACTGATCGGTACGATTCGATATTTCGTCATTGTTGATATGTAATTTGTTTTCGTATTTTTATATTGATGAAATGAAATCGTATTTTGTGACAGAATGGGAATAAACAACGTTTTATTAAAGCATCAAATAAAAGATTAAAAAACAATGACAAAAAGTATTTTTCATCCAAGCAAACAATACGCTTCGCTTACGGCTTCTATATAAAATGAAATATATGAATATTGTGCGTTGAACATGAAAGAATTATAATTTTTTAAAAATTGCCTGACAAATCAACAATTTTTATAAATTCTAACAAAATTCTGTGAAATCGTTGAACATTCTTATATACCGGAAAAAAAAATTCTTCATCCCCCCTGGAGTCAAACAAAATACGATTCAAATCGAGTGAAACAAAAATACTTTCACTAAAATTCGATACAATTTCTATTCTGAAAAATTGCATTTCAGTGAAACCGCGACAAGATATTATTCTCGTCTAGCGGAAATTTCATCGAACTTATTCAGATGAACATACATATACAAATACCGCAGACAAGACTGTTTCACCCTCGGTACAAACGAAGCGAATCGAGTCGGCTCTATACACGCGTACCGGTATTTTGCTCTCGGAAAGAGAGCTAACAGTACAGCCACGAAACGAGAGATCCTGCCGGTTCTCGGGGGCTTTCGGCGTGACTAATTGTTCGTGAGACACACACACACAGTGCCTTCCTTCGTGATATCAAACAGTATCACGATCTCATTGGCAATACACGCGTGCAATCAATTTACTCTCAAATTATTAATGATTCGTCTTACATTACAATCCATCCAGCCACAACGTAAAAAAATTTGCAAAGAACAAAAATAGAAGAAAAACAAACTACCGATAACTCACTAATAATTCGCATTAAATTTTAATTGAATAATCATAAAATCGTACCACGGTGACGCTCAAAACGACGAATATCCCAACCGTCCGCGGCATGTTCAAATCGAAGCACCGATCACTAAATCCAATATTATTCAAATCCTCCGAAAATCAACAAAATTCTATCGCAAAATAATATTAAAAAAAAAAAACAAACAAACACAATAATTTTTTCAATTAAATAAAGAAAATCGTGATTTCACTCTCGTTCGACGTATGAAAGAAAAATTTTCACTGCTTCTCCGCGTTTTCCGTCTCGCCGCCAACGCCGTGAAACTGACGACTCTCGTGCGTGACACACGTGGGAAATTCGCCGACGAGTACAAATATATATTGTGCCCGCGTGGAGTCGCGAGAGTTAAATCGCGGAGGAACAACGAGAGTTCGTGCGTTTGAGGAGATTGAAAAAATAGAAATAAAAAAAATACCGCGAGTGCGGATTAGCGAGTGTTGCGTACCGCGGATGCGGATAACTCGTTTGTATAGCGCGCGCGCGTAGAGGATGCGATACCGAGACTGCGAGGAACGACACGAGAGCGTTTCCTCGCGTCGGCGGAGGCGCCCGTCGAGAGAGTCGCGGGGGCCGCGGCTCCACCTCCGCGAGAGCTCCGCGAGTCCGCTCTCGTTCGCGGGTCGCTGTTTCTGTCGCTCGCACGCGTTTGCGAACCGGCGATTCCGTATATACACGGGGGGGCTCTGCCGAGCTCGAGAGTGTGATCGAGAGACGCGGGAACGGTTCCCGTCTCTTTCCCGTGGCTTTCCTGGTTCCGATGACGGGGGTCGCCGGGCGAGAAGATGACCCGGGATCCCCGGACGAAGAGCGGGAGATCGAGTCGGAACTATGCGGCGGGGAAACCATCGGAATGAATAAAGAAATTGATTGAGTAATTGAGTGAATGAGCAAATCAATAAATGAATGAATGAACGGATGAATGAATAAATAAGTGAATAAATGAATAAATAAATGAAGGAATAAATGAGAAAATAAATGAAGGAATAAATGAATAAGTGAATGGATAAATAAATAAATAAATAAATAAATATATGATTGAATCTGTAAATAAATGAATGAATAAATAAATAAATGAATACATAAATGAATGAATAAATGAATAAATGAATGAATAAATGAATTAATGAATAAATAAATGAATAAATAAATAATCAAATAAATAAATAAATAAGTAAATTATTTATCTATTTACTTATTTATTTATTTATTTGATTATTTATTTATTTATTTATTCATTCATTTATTTATTCAATTATTTATTTATAAGTAAATAGATAAACAAATGAATAAATGAATAAATAAATAAATAAATAAATCGATGTATGAATGTATGAATAAGCGGCGAAGAGAATACTTGAACTCGGCATGCACTAAATCTCGAAATCTTTTTACGTCTTTCCGAGCAATCTCGCAACAATCTTGTGCCTATTTCACCGCCAGACAGGGTAGAAGAGAAGCGGAAGGGGGTGGGGAATAACGAAGGGTATAAAGTGTTCTTGGTTACGGGAAGGTTTTACGACTTTTGTCTACCGAGCAGTGGGTATTTGATGCACGTGCGTGTAACTCCGCGTTCTGCGTTCTCGCGAGATTATAGCACCGAGTATGTGCGCATATCGAAGACGGAACAGAAAGAAGATGGAGAACGCGAGGGAAAGAGAGAAAGAGAGAGACCAGAAGAGACCAAGATGAACGTTCGTGGTACTGCGAAGATTCATGCATATCCTGGGAGCACGTGCCCCGGCCACGTGTGCGCTGCGCTCTCCCGTACGACCCGCACTGGAATGATTGCCAAGAGACGAGACCCCGAGGAGCACAAAGGGATGTCGTTGGGAAACAAGATTTATGCAACCAGTCCGGATGATATGCGTCCTGATATTCCACGAATGCTACATACATGGCAAATTCCTCGGCAAATCGACAAGATAGTCGACTCCCATGTTTTATTTATTTTTGCTTTGGTTTCTTTTTTTCTCGTGTTTCGACAAATAATTTAATAATCGATTAGTACTCATAATCAATAAGAATATATCATAGTCGTATATAAATAGAGAATAATGATTAATACTAATTATAATAATAACAATAATAATAATAATACATAATAGGAATAATAAAAATAAATAAATTGTATGTGTGTATTATATAATCAATAATATTAATAATTAATTTATTAACTAATCATGAATACTAATAATAAGAGAAATAATTTATTATCACTAATAACTGATAATTATTCAATAATTCTGTAATTATGGTACGTTTACTGTTCGACATCGACATACTTTCCGTGATTCCTATTTACCAGCGATTGCGTCCAAACTAATGCCAAATTAATGCCAAAAAAACAATAATCTCTCAATTTAGTCGAGTGTATAATTTCACACAGCTATGTCGCATACCAAAAGATAGGGACAAAAAAAAGTTTCTCAAATACGACGTTTTCGATTCGTCATAGAACGACCTATACGTTTCGCAGAGTCGTTGCAGTCGCAGCACAAAGCAATAAAATAGCACACTCAACCTATACGACCGTGTGTTTCACGCACCTCTCAAATAAATCTCGCAACAGGGTTGGACCGAGGATGAGTACGAGCAGTCGCGACTCATTGTACGCTTTAATGAGCCGGGTATGAAAAAAAATGATTCAGAGCTGATGGTTCGTCATACACATCGACTGTGCAATGCGCATATATACGTACACGAATAACCCGTACACACGTGTTACACGCCTCTCGCCACTCGGAATTGTGCGCGACGGCTTGTGTTTTACCAAGTAGCACCGTAGTTCTTTTCAGTATGTCACCCGTTCAACTTGCAAGCATTCCGGGCGTAGACTCTTTGTTAGATACGATACGTGACTCGTGTCTGTCGTCGAGTTGAACGGCGCATGTGACATTGGATAATCGGTATTTTATATTTCTATGAGGATTTTCTTTTTCATTTATATGCTCGATGTTACTTGCTTCATTTAGACACGGAACTCGTCGAATCTTCGCGTTCTGTGCGACACTTCGGAGCTAAATTTCTCATACGACGAAATGAATAAATTAATTAATGATAACAATAATAATAATGATAATTTTATTTTTATTATTATTATTATAAAATAATAATAATAATAATTTTATTATTACTATTATTATAATAAAATAATAATAATAATAATATATAATAATTATAGTAATAATAAAATATTATTATTAATTATTATTATTTTATTGTAATAATAATAATAATTTCATTATGACTATAATTATTACCATAATTTTATTATTATTATTATAAAATAATAATAATAGTAATTTTATTCTTATTATTATTATTAATAATAATAATAATAATAATAATAATAATAATAATTTTATTATTATTATTATAATAATAAAATAATAATAATAATAATTGTATTATTACTATTATTATAATAAAATAATAATAATAATAATTTTATTATTACTATAATTATTATATATTATTATTATTATAAAACAATAATAATAATAATAATAATAATTTTATTATTATTATAATTATTATATGTTATTATTATTATATATAATAATAAAATAATAATAATTTTATTATTATTATTATTATTATCATTTTTATTATACAACAAAACCGATTATCGTATGGTGCGTTAAACCGAGAAATGGTCCAAAAACCCGGAGCGTAAACCAAGAATGAATTCCCTCCACCGAGTGGGAGATACATAGATATATGTATACAAGCGGCGTGAGCAGAAGGAGCACACCTTCCGCAGGCGCCTCTCGTTACACCGTCGCGCTCAAGGCATCGAAGAGCTCTCGACTCGTAAAAGTGAAAGCAATTTGGTGTTATACGACGTGCCCTGCCTCACTGGCATGTGTACTACGTATAATCCGCGCGTGAATATGTGTGCGGGTGTGTGTGTGTGTCTCTCTCTGCATGTATGTGGACTTGGAACACCGCTCCACGAACGAAGGAGAAAATACGCGTTCGGGGACACCGCGAAGGAGGCGTCGCAGAATTTTTCGCGAGAGGGTGTTATAATAACAAAATTAATAGCTTTATGGAGAAATTTTGCAAGTAGGCTAGGTGGGTTATCAACCCTATTGTACGGCCCTCATGGCCTCACGAATCATGTATATGCAGACATTTTTTATTTATTTTGTTGGACGGAATTGAACTAGGTTATTATTTTATTAATTCGATTTATTGAATTTCAGGGGGATAGAACTGTGTTTGCAGTCGAATGATTGTTTTTTAGAATTGGCGAATGTTGAATCGTTCTTTACACGGGTAGAGTTGGTTTTTATTTTAGCGGGGATTCCGAATACGCATTCTCGCACCCTCATTTGTTGAAATAAATTTTCGTTTTTTCGATCGAAATTAATCTAATTTCGTTCTCTGATGACGGAAACCTTTTCGAGCAGTTTTAATCTTGAGAAAAAAGACGAAATTGATTAAATTGATAAAGGAAAACCTCCCAATTTGATTAAAGAGAAAAATTGATTTTCAAAAAACACAAAAACAAATAAAAACACCGTTCGACAACGGTAAATGTTAATCAAAGTAGATACAATAAATACGATTGAAATTCAAGATCAAAAGTAAAAGGGAGAGAAAGCTTTGTGAGAGAGAACCCGCACTCGTAGAATAACGACCGTGGCTCTCCCTGCTAAAAAAAAAACGAGAAAAATCAAGTTATCGTATTATGAATGTATACAGAACACAGACGTACTCGGCATCAAGATATGCCGCTGAAAACATCTTTTGATAAGCCCTCGGTGTCTACTAAGATACAGCACTGACACGGTACGCAGCACACGCAGTGTGGCTCGCGCTGTCGTGGCTCTACGATGGAATCGAGCACGCTCCCACGCCGACTTTGCAAATCGAGATTTAATCTCGCTGGGACGATCTTCCAGCTTTTCTCTCCGAACCTGCCTTCGCAACTTTTTCATTTTCTTAACCATCTGCCCCCCCTCCCCCCTCCCCCAGTCCCTCTGAATGTTTCCCAAACGCGGAATTAACGATCGCTAAAGACAATTGTTTTTATCATTTGAAAAACTGCCAGTGAAGTCGGGTTTTAATTCGCATGGGACGGTATTGAATGTACTCCTAATGGAATCAAATTGACAAAAATTCCGTTTGAACCATTTTTGATTATGAGAAGAGGATTTTATCCTCTCCATTGTGCAAAATCAGTGTGAAATCCGTAATGGAATCATTCGAAATCACTTGGAATTGGAATTGAATATCTCTGAGTCCTTGAAACGGTACGAATTCGCTTGAAATAATTCATTATTACTTTGGAGTCACTTGGGAGCACTTGAAATTACTTGGAATCATTTGAAGTTGTTTGAAAACACTTGAAACCTCGGAATGTCTCGACGTCATTCGAAATCACATGAAACCACTCGAAATCCGTCAAAATAATTTCAAATTATTTTTAAAAAGAGAGAAAGAGAGAGAGAGAGAGAGAGAGAGAGAGAGAGAGAGAGAGAGAGAGAGAGAGAGAGAGAGAGAGAGAGAGAGAGCTAGAGACAGAGAGTGAAATCCTCGCTGATTTCATTTCCATAAAAATTCTGTGCAATCGAAAGGGTGTGGACCTCACAGTTTCCGGTCTCGTGTTTTATTCACGAAGCTCGCGTGACGACGATGAAAATCATAGTCGCGAGTCGCGTATTTGAGTTCGTCGACGCAATGCGATACAAGGAAGAACGCAACGTTTCTTCCCTGCATCGCACCTTGCATTTTGCATTTCGTCGTCAAAATCCTTATGGAAATTCGCTTCTGCGCAATTATTGCAAGGAAATTCATAGATGACCGTCTCGGACCCGCGCAGCGCGGCTTGGAGTCTCCGCTCGCGATGAATTCCTCGATAATACAATGAATAGAACAATCCGTAGTAAATATATCTTTTTTCGCATACTCATTCGTGTAAACTTTTATGGGAAAATTTCGCGAGCGCAGAGTCGTTATCAATGGGAACCGAATAAATGAAACTGAATGTAGATAAAAGTACCAAAAATTTATTCTTAATTATTTCCTTTATTTATTTATTTATTTATCTATTTATTTATTTATTTATTTATATATTTATTTATTTATTTATTTATTTATTTATTTATTTATTTATTTATTTATTTATTTATTTATTTATTTATTTATTTATTTATTTCTTTATTTATTTATTTTATCCATTTGTTCTGTTTCCTAACGTGGATCACCAAAGTTCAAGTTTCAAGTTCATAAGAAAAATGAAACAAAAACCGATGCAAGTATGATAGTAATGACAGCTCAGAAATCCGTCACAATCATTAGCTATCACGATTTTTGTCATCGCAAATCGAGCACGGTATTCGACGCTACGAACGAGCCGAGCTTGCAAAACCCCAGTAATGCCTCTCGCACGACAACGTGCTCCACAGCCGCGCGTTCGTCGTCGTGTACTTTTATCTTTACGCCTACTTGTGTCTATCTCGTTTTCATACCGCGCGTACATTGGTATCCGAAGCGCGGGGAGGCTGCTGCTGCTGCTGCCGCCGCTGCCGCTGTAATGGCTCCGGACAATTATCGAGCGATCGTGATAGAAAGTAAGTCAAAGTCTTTCGACGTAGGACCGAGAAACGGACGTACGAGCCAAACTTCGTGTGTTTCGGACACACATCCTAAGGGCCCGGACGTGGTTTAGATTTTTTTCGTTTATTTCTCTATCATCGTAACGCTTCCCAGAGAAATTTATTATGTAATATTAATAAGAATAATTATCATTATTATTTCTCTACAATACAAACCAATAATAATGATGATAACAATAATAATAATAAGAATAATATTACAATATTTTTATTATTATTAATAATAATAATGATAAATAAAATTATTATTATTATTATTGTATTAGTAATATAATAATAATATAATATTATAATTATTATTATCAATGATAATAATAATAATGATAATAAATAAAATTATCATTATTATTATTATTATTAATAATAATAATTTTCATATTATAATATTATGATAATAATAATATTATATTATATTATTATTATATTAATAATATTATAATATTATATTATTATTATATTAATAATATTGTAATATCATATTATTATTATATTAATAATATTATCATATTATATTATTATCATATTAATAATATTATAATAATAAAAAAAATAATAATAGTTTCATTTTTCATTTTATTGTTATTATTATTAGAACAACTTTTCGAGTCGGGAGTTTAAAACATATATGATAGGTTTTTACGTTTATTAATCATGTTTTCATTCGTTTATTTTTTAAATTTAATTTTCATCTTTCCAATTTGGTTTATGGCGTATGGAACTTCAACTGGAATCTACATCGGTACGGCCGAGAGTACGATAATACGCGTATGGCGTGTGTGCTACTTTCGTGCGACTTGTTGGGCTGTGCTAGAGGTGCTCTTGCGTCCGTGCAGATACCCGCGGTACAGCGGCCGCGGCGCAACGTTCAATCCTTGGTCTTCGCAAGGGTGTGTCGCTTATTCCGTTTGTGCAAGGATAGACGCGGTTCGTACGGCTCTCCGTGTGGGCCACGGCACCGCGTCTTCGCGCGCGGAAGTTTCGCACCGATGCCGATACACCCACACGGATTTATAGGAACGAAGGAAAAAATTAATCGAATAGAAAAAGAATAAAAATTGAATATTTTAATTAATCATCAGAGATGAGCAATGAAGTTATTGAAAGAAGAAGAAACGTTGTTTTTACTGGGTTGTCATTGGCAACAAATTGAAGTGAAAGAAGACTGTGAGGGGGAGGAAGTGGTTCGAATAATCAAAAATTCTATCGCAATATAAATCAATCGCATATTTGATAATAGAGAAAAATGATTAATTAAAGTTTTTAAATACACTTCAGTTGGCGCAGTCATACAAATTTTGAAAAATACGTCATATTACTACAATATTATTGCTCTTGTCACTGTTGTAATTGAGAAGGGTGAAAATAGAATGAATGTTGTAAATGCAGCGAAATAAATTGTTTTTTCCACCCTAATCGAAGGTCGCTCGCCCTGACAGGTTTTTCAAACGAAAAAGAATGAGAAAATGCACGCTTACTAAACGTTGAATAGATTCAGGCCGGTTCCCAAAAACCACGACATTCCTGCGTTGCGATAATAATCGTATTTTTTTCCTTTTCACCGTCAACCTCTCCTCTCTCGCTGTGAAGCAATTTTTGTGTCCTTTGAAAAATCGTTTCTTCATGCAAATTTGTCGAAACACCTCACTGGTCCTCAAGCTTATCGTCTCACGACAAATATTCAGGAGGTTGACAACCTCCTGACCACTTTTTTTTCGTTCGACAAATTTATTTTTACATTTCGGGTCGAATGTGAAAACTATTTTTATTTGTTTTGTTGTTCGTTTATTCTCTTCGGATTTTTATCCGCGAAATATTCAATGGCAAATATTCCAAGCTCAATAGAGAAACCTCTAGCAGAGAAATGAATAGTTATTAACAATGTGTTTGCCAGACTCCTTGTTTGTCATTGATCACGTCCGGATCGCATTAAGACCTCGCCGCGTTGCACCTAGCGACGATTATTTTGACCCGCGGGTAATCCCCAGCACTTCTGCGCTCCGACGGACGTTGCGGCCAATTATTCCACACGCCTGAGCCGCACGTTATTACATCCTCGCACACTCGTCATTGCGTGTAATCCATCAAAATAGACGCGTAGTTACGATTGTCTTGTAAATTAATTTCGTGAATCGCACATTCCGCTGATACCATTACATTCAATGGAAAGATATGTAATTCGAAAAATTGTTTTCAGCCTTCAGAAGTTCTTTTGTAGTTATCTCAAGACTCATCGAAATATGCGGAAGCATCTCCATGCTAATTATTTAATAATAATAATAGTATGATAATAATAATATTATTATCATACTAATCATAATAATAATTATTATTATATATAATAATAATAATAATTATTATATATAATAATAATAATAATTATTATTATATATAATAATAATAATAATTATTATTATTATTGTTATTATTGCAGGAATACAATATTATTATTGTTGTTAATATTATTGGTGCAATAATTATAACAACAAATAATAATAATAATTATTATATACAATAATAATAATAATAATAATCATAATAATAATAATAATTAATTATAATAATAATAATTATTATTATTATTATTATTAATTATAATAATAATAATAATAATAATAATAATTATTATTATTTATTATTTTATTATATAATAATTATATATAATTATTATATTATTATATAATAATAATAATAATTATTATTATTATTATATATAATTGTAATAATAATAATAATAATTATTATATATAATAATAATAATTATTATTATTATTATTATTATTTGTTGTTATAATTATTGTTAATATTATTATTATCATTATATATTATTTATACAATAATAATAATAATAATAATAATAATAATAATAATAATAATAATAGGAAAAATAAATAAATTGTTCACTAACCATAATAACGAAAAAGCCGTAACCCATTTTGGCGATCTTCTCGTTTAACTTCAACAATTATTCGTGAACATTGAAAAAATGATTAAATTTCTTCGATAAGAAATTTAAAAAAAAACTTTTATCTCGAAATAAACTGTTGCACTGTTTTACGTCAAACCCGCACGACAAATCGGTCAGAAAAACACGGAGTGCTCTGACTGTCGTGCACTGACCGATTGAGAAGCTCGATTGGAACTGATGGCGAGATTCTTGGGCAACGAGAACTTGCCGGCGGTGTTTAATCGTGCCGCGAACGAAGGCGCAAACGACTCAACGCGAATCACGCGAAACGCGTGGACCGCGGGAAACCCATGAGACATGGGTTGCACGGGCCGGTGTTACGGGGGCCGATGGTTTGTAATGGGGGGAGCGGAGCAGCCGTGAAACGCGTGGCAAGCCTTCGGCCGCGTCGCGGCCTTAACGCCTTCGCGATTTAGTTTCAAAGTCGAATTGATTCGTAAATGGGTCGCCCATCGATGCCACTCGCTTCGATCCATCGTCGAGACAATAGATTTGCTTTTTTGCAGGCTGGTGAAATGAGCATAGAAAAATTGAAGACTTTTAAAAATTGACAACATTAAATTGAAATTGGTGATTCACATTTATTGAAACTTGTTTGCAAATATATTGAAAAATTGATTTCAATTGAATAAAAATAAAAATTTGGGATTCAGTTGAAATTAAATTAAAATTGGATGGAAATAAATAGTTGAATTTGAATTGAAATAAAAAATTGAGATTAAAAATTGATTTGAAATAGGATGGGAGAAAATAATTGAAATTGAATTTATTATAGAATAAATTAATTGAAAAATTTATTTGAATTGAATTGGGAAAATTGAATTGAAATGAAACTCAAAATGAATTGGATGGAAATAAATAATTGAAATTAAATTGTAATTAGATGTAAACAAACAATTTAAATAGAATTAAAATTCAAAATTGAAATTAAATTGATTGAAAAATTTATTTAAACCAAATCGAAAAAATGTAATCGAATAATATGAAAAATATAATTCGATCGGCAATTATTCCATTTCCCACATCTAATTGGCACCGAAAAATTTATTTTGAATCAATTGTTAGAGTTTATGAGAAAAAATCGGCATCACGTTGCCAATGCGATTTCTCAGCGCGACGCACGGGGGAAGTATTAGTTCCGCAGCCACCACCAGATGGCTACGGCGCTTTCCGTTTCCCGCAAGAGAACCACCCTGTCGAGTGTTCAACAGCCGAACGGAACTCCGACCATTTGAACGTTCAATCCAAAACCGGCCGGCTCGTGATAAACAAACAGTCAGTCTCCACTAAAAAGTGGGACACTTCGATAGTGTTATGACGCGACGGCAGGAACCTCAATCTATTAATTATTCTGCATCACCGGTCGGAACGTGGATTGTCGAGTAGTCGACGGACGTAGGTAGCAATCTTATTAGCATAGAATCGGATCGCTACGGCACAAACGACGCATCGACGGTTGAGCAATAGATCTGCGCAGAGAAAAACCCGCAGTCAAACTGCATGGGCGCCATCGCCCAGCGAGACAGTCGGCTATGATTGAAAAATTGCTTTGACAAATCGTTCTTGCCACACGCTACACAACCTTGCTCGATTTCTCGAGCATTGAATGACCGTGAATCGAATGATATTCCGTAGGTTATTTTATAATCCTACGGATTTCGAACAAACGAAATATTGTTTGGAGAATGAAAATGGAAAAATGTGTAATTGGGAGAGACTCTGGCTGAAGAGATAGCGTGTTTTCGACGACACAATGGAGTTTGCTAAACTGGGCTTACGTCAGATCTCTTGCCAGACTAAGTTACGCCTATATATATCATGTTCAGCACTTTATAGTCATGTTCCTACGCAAATGACTATTTATATTCAAAGCCTTGTGCTTCCTATGACAACACTCTTAATTATCACGACTCGAGACAGTCACGCGCATCGTAATTTGAGGAGCTCGATTTTTATTATCCCCGAGATCTTAAGGGGTAATCTCGAATGATGGAAGTGATTGGGATTGTAGGATTCAAGAATGAACCGATAAAAGGATGAAGGGTGGTTCTTTCGTTCTGTCGAATTTCTTATCGGTGTCAACTAGAATTAACCAAATGATTCAAAAAAGATCGAGGGAGGTTCGTCTGATTAGAAAATTAGAAAACGTGTCATTGCCAGGAGTATTTTAATTTAATAAAATATATTCCATTGAAAATACTTGATATACTATTTTACTTTAAAGCGATCGATTGATCCCATTCATTTTAGTATTATCTATTCTTATTTCATGCTGAAAGCCATTGATATCAAAGCGGAAGTAGAAGAGAAGAAAAGAATTGCATGTACCGTGAGCAGAACCGCTATTACGACGATAAACCGAGCGGGTTTCATTTGTGTCAAAGTTCTTAAATCTTTTGATCTCGACAAACTATGTAGCCCTCGGTGGGTTTCTGTACAACCCACGTACAGCCCGTATAATGCAAGCCACAGGACGACGTTTGCGGTGTGTGTTTGCTATGTATGTCTATTTAGGTGGTTCTTAATTGGGCCATCATCGAATTTAGATTGCGACAAGGTCTCAATCAATTCCTCAAAAAATAACAACATTTTTAAGCCTCATTAGACCTCTCTACTCCAATTTGTATTCCGCGCGGAATCAAGGTATAGTTTTTCGTGCAAAATGCCTGCAATTTTGCGTTTTGTCGGTAATGTTATTGGCGGGGCGATTAATTGTTCTTGGGGAAATCCAATACATATAAAATTGGCGGGTATGGTCCTACTTTCATGATAATAAATGTACATATATGGGTCTTCTCATGCTAAGTTTATGGCGTTTCCGTGACGATTATTATCCAATTCATTCAAATAATTCGGAAGCAAGGAGAATATTGGAAAGTCCCAGGGCTCCATATTGACTGTGGATCTTCGAAAAGGTTATGTAGCATGCATAGCTTACCTCAATTTAGCAGGTAGGGGGGGGGGCTCTCCGATATTACAAATTATACAAATAAATTGGATAATAATCATCAGCGCGACGGTATAAATGTGTCATGAGATGACGCATATATTTATATTTTTCTTGTGAAAGTAGATCTTATACACGTTAATTCCAATTGAATATTCTCAGGAATAATATGTCGCCCCGCAAATATCATTACCGGAAACCGGAAAAATTGTACGTACTTCAAACAGGAAACTTCGTTTCGAATCCGCGTAGAGTAAATATTGGACTAGAAGGGTCAAATTACGCTCAATATTCTTGTTATATTGTTCAAAATAGAGTGAGACCTCGTCGCAATAAAAATTCGATAGTAACCCAAATGAGAACCACCCTGATCTAAATATTACAACAGATCGTCGAAAAACAAACAAAGCCGGTTACGTCTTCGACGAAAAATCGTGGAGCTTCAAAAGCGTACCTCGTAATAACGGCAACTTCTCACATAGTAGAACGCAGCTTATTGCCATGCAGATTGAAGAAGAAAAAAAATTATCTTTGCAAAATCCAGTTCGTCGACCTCTCCTACGCTCGCTGGATGACGTTTCCTCGAGATAGAAGGAGCAAAGGTCTTCGGTTTCGTAGCATCGCAATGAAATAACGGTTAAATTTCCAACATTTGCCAAGAACAACGGAAAATAAAAAATGCACGTACCCAAGACTCGTAAATAAAATTTAAAAAAAATAACGGAAATAACAAAAATAACAATAATTCGTGAAAGATTACAGAATCTCTGCATTAAATGCACTTAACTCGTATCTTCTTCTTGATCTGAATGTTTGATGGGAATGCAGATTCCGTGGAGCCCGCAGATGGCTATCGCCGGTTAGCGGAAAGATCTTTCGTAGGGTCCAAGAGAAAAAAGAAAAAAAAAGGTCACCAATGCGGAGCTCGAGTTGTTGTCACCGTTTTGCTCGTTTTTGTCAGGATTCACAGCTCGACCGCTTTTAGCTCGTAAATGCACATGTCGGTTGCATTAACCGCTACACGAGTCGGTTTTCTACGATGGACTGCCTACGTCGAGTTCGCGAACCACTCGACCCATCCTCGCGATGGTCACGATGGATCTCGTTGAGATTTACACCCTTCACAGTCCCAAACAGGAACGCATTCACGAACGGTTTGCAGCCCTAGAACCTGACATTTGATGCATCTAGAATTCGAAAGGTAGCCTTAATTAGAAAAAAAATTAAAGTAATAATAAATAAACTTGGCAAATTGAATGAATCGAATTTTAAATAATTAAAAAACAATCTTAGCAGTCGTCGTTAATTTTTTTTAGATAAGGAAAAAAATATAGCCGAATGTTAGTGGAGATATGATGCGATTGCGAAATATATTCAAAGTAAAAAAAATGATATACTTTTTCTCTGGTCTACTATATAGAATATATATTATATATAATATTTAAGACCACCTATCAGAATCTAGTAATGTCGATGTTCCTGTAAAAAATTGGACCCCAAGTATGGTAAAAATCGTATATAATGTCAAAGGGCTGCAATCTTCTTTAAACCCAAATTGACGAGGTCCTTATAAATCCGCCCCTGGTTTTCGGTTGCTCCATATTTTTCGTTTCAACCAACGTCTTGCAGTCGAAGCTGTTTGCGTATAAAAAGATTTGAAAAAAAAGAATAAACAACTAAACGCCAATGCGTTAACAAGTAGAAAGGAGAGTTAAGAGGATAAATGTAAAATTATTCATTTTTGTTTCATTTTCGTTTATTTTCTTTTTACGTTGTAGACGCCTCCACCCCGCACCGTCAACGAGCGAGAGATAATTATACTTGGGGTGGATAAAAGTAGTGAATGTAACGAGCACCAATTATTATTTTGGCAGACAACGGGGAAGGGCCTCCGGCTGTTTCCCGCAGTTTTCGTATACTTGCGACCCGTCAAATTCACGAAACCCGCTAATACTGCTGGCGTGATGGCTGTCCGTCTTGTTTAAGCGTGAAAAATATCACGAAATTTATTGTTATGTTCCACAAATAATATACTCGTCAAGACGATGGGTTCGGGATCGAGCTGATTACATGGATTACCTCTCGGCGACTTATTCGAGCGATGCCGCTTTGCACATTTAAAAAAAAAACATTTCATTGCGAAATAAGTTTTTGGAGATTGAGGAAAATAGTAGGGTTTGTATCGGCGGCATTGACGATGGTTCTTTTTCCTACCATATTTTATTTATTTATTTATTTGAATTCTGAGTATTTATTCCTATAAAGTATTTATTTAAATACTTCTGTTTTATTTAATTACCTCCATTTTTAATTATTTACTACTTCAATTAAATAATCATTTTTTATTATATTATGTATGTTAAATGAAACATTTGCAATTAAAAACTTAGTAATTTTTGTATCTTCAATTATTTATAAATGTGATTGATTGTGATTTATAAATGAGCGTGATTGATACGAATAGTTTCGTCTTTCCGAGGTAATGGACTCGATGGTTTGTGCACCCCTAAGGCAATAAATATAGATATTTTTCATCTGTCTTGTAGGAGCAGAGAGATTGGTTGTTTATTGATTTCTTTTTTTTTTTTTTTATTATTCAAATTAAATTGGAAGGGTTTTCCATATCGCAAAATTTCGCGGCGTTATACCGACCGTCGGTTAGGCCGCAGACTGCGGAATTTATTTACAAGCGTTTGCTAGAAGTGCACGCCGATGGTCAGCTTGCGATTTGTCGGTCAATTATGAATGTCACTGTACAACTATCGATAAGACAGGTTTTTGAAGTACAGAACCTACTCAGCCGGTAAGAAATCTTCTGCTCTCGCGCGCATACACTTTACAATAATTATTTAAAAATATATAATTAATAATAAAAAATGTCAAAACCAATAAGAACAAAAATTCCGATCAATATTTCACCCCGATAAATTTTATTCTCATCTGTCAAGTCGTAAAGCCACAAATATTTTTCCTCATCGTACGAAAAAATAATAATTTAAAACAAGTTACAAACAATTAGTGCATAAAAAAATTGTTACAGGTTATTCCGCGAAGAACTGCAGACTAATGTCTCAATCAAGTGAATCTTCGCAGGCTGCTCGTTTGCGATGCTGTTTCTTTTGGACGGAACGATTAAATGTGCTATCGTAATTTTTTTTCTTTTATCATCCTTTCATCTTTCTTTTATCTTCTTTTCCCTTTCTTTTATCTTCCTTTCATCTTCCTTTCCCTTTCTTTTATCTTCCTTTCATCTTTCTTTCAATACGAAGGCGACGATTACGAAGCTGCGACTGTGCGAGAAAGAATGCTCAGCATTTCGGCAAGATTGTCTCGAGATTCGAGGCCGACGATTCTCACGCTCTCGTTCCATAGACGAAGAGCCATTTCGTCGTTTCTGGCTCTGGCTGACGGAGTCGTCACCGCGCATTCCCTGTTAAAATTAATATTTCGTTTGTTTTCTTCTTCCTTTTATTTTATTTTTAACGAAGGCAAAGTTTTTTCGTATAATTATCGCATCGAAATAAAAGCACCGACTTGTAATACAATCCGGATTCTTTGCCGGCTCCCTCGTCGACGGCGCAGTGCAGCGTGGTTTGGGCTCCGAGCTCCGGATTCTTGACGAACGGTTTGGAAATTGCCCGGAAAATCGTGCCAGCACCGGGAAATATCGAATTATTCAGGTGACGTCCGAGCTCCGTCGTAATTACTCCGGGATGCAGCGTGTAAACCGTTATACCGTCGATATTTGACTCTGAATTGAATTTGTTCATTAGAAATATTATGCGATTTAATATAATTGGGGATTTTGGGGTTCAATCACATTTCTTGGGGAAAATTGCGGTTGCCGAGATCATTGACAAATTATTATTGTCAATAATTTTCGTCGATAAAATAGTATAATATATGATATTACAATAATAATATATATGATACCTGGATATAATACATATAATAGTTTATGTCTTATATTTTTGTTTATTTCAATTCTTTTAAAACCTAAAACGGTCTCTCAATTTGCAGAACTAATGAAATGGTTGGGTTGAAAAAAACAGGATTTTATTCATATTGATGGCAACAATAATAATGTAATCGTAAAATTAAACTCATAATAATAATAATAATAATTTTGTAAGTCAATTATTATTAGCATCAACGGAATGTGAATTAAATAATTGAATTAACGATCGTTGTCACTCAATAGCTCCCAGAATTTTCACAATTTCCACGATAGTGTATTTCAGGAGACACTGTCTCGATGACAAAAATTTGATAATGTGTGTGATTACCTTTCAAACGTCGTGCCAATTCTCTCGTAAACAATACATTGGCCAGTTTGCTCTGGCCATATGCTTTGATGGGACCGTATGACTTTTCCAAATTAAGATCGTCGAAATGAATGTTTCCCCCTAAAAATTCATTCAAAATAAAAGAAAGAAATTATTTAAAATTTCAATCATTAAAATTATTTAAAATTGCAATCATTAAAATTATTTTTAATTGTTATCATCAAAATTATTTTTAATTGTCATCATGAAAATTATTTTTAATTCTCACCATTAAACAATTATATTTAATATCAATTATTAACATTTTTTATATCTAAAGATCGATTTTTGCTTCAAATTTATTAAAATTTTTGTTCCTAAATTATTTAGTACGACGATGATGAAATCATGATAAATTCGAAAAATTGTTTTCTCACAGTAGTGAGCGTCCGATGAAACGTTAACGATCCTCACACCACAAGCAGAGCTCTTCAACTTCGGCAACAGCAACAATGTCAAAAGAAAATGACCGAGATGATTGGTTTGCAGTTGCAACTCGTTTCCATCGTCAGTTTTTTCTTTGGGGCACATCATGACCCCGGCATTATTTATAAGAATGTGAATATTTGGCTCTGTCGCTATCAATAATTTCGCGCATTCTCGAACGCTCGCAAAACTCGCCAGATTCAATTTGCAAACCACCAACTCGCCAGGATCACCGTTGAACTGTTCTCTGTCGGGTCTGTATGGCAATTCAGAAAAAAAATGATGAAACGCTGATTATCGTGGAAATTTCGGTCAATGGGAAAAAATTTGATTTCATACTTGGATGGTGGAGTGACTCGAATTTCCTCGACTGCTGCATTGGCCTTGGCGATATCTCTGCACGCTAAGATGACTCTCGCACCTTAAACACGTCGATAAGCATTTTTTTAAAAATACTAGCCAAAGATTGTTTCTCGATTCTTTTATTTTTATAGCGCTGTCGTTCTCAAAACTGTTCGATGCTGGGCGATGAATAATGTTTTGGATAATATACCAATAAAGAAATTACATATTTGCTGCAGACTAAACACCGGAAGTCAGTATATCATTATTATTAATCCTGAAACGGTGTAGTATGTTTTCATACACACAGAGACACATAGACACATTAAATGTGTCTGTTCGATTTTTTGACTACTAAATATGTACCGAAGATTCTATAAAAATTTCAAAATACTGTAGAACTATTTTACTTCATGATGCAATTATTATTCTGTTTTAGAAAAAAAAATGATGTCCTAAAAAAATACGAAATGGCCGTAAAACGTGGTTCGAGTATAAAATTAGGGAAACACGAATAACCGATGTGTGACTGCGATTCTAGGGTTCACAGCCGAGAAAAAGAGCCGAGAAGCTAATTCGTTGAACGAACATAATTGGACGACAGTCGAGATGCTGTCGGATATCAACAATGTACGATGTGTTGTTAAGGCCGGCGAAAATTAGGTGAGAAGTCGGACGAGTGACGGATTTTAATTGTGTGCTCAACTCAGCCGATCGTAAAAATTGATGCAGAAGTGTAGTCCAAAAAACAATCCATTCGGTCATCCAACGGTTATTTAAACGAAATAATCATAACGCAGACTGCAATGCACCCGAGCGAATCAGTACACGGAGGCCGGACGCCAAAAAGTTTTACAGTAGTTTTCATGATGACCCTCTATGACCCACATTGAAATCACGAGCTTCATTTTATTCCGATGTATCTCAATTAATCTCAAATGAATTGTGTATTTTTTTATCTTCAATCAAAACAATTAATGCATTCGACTTTATGCATTCTATTTCCAATATGGAAATAATTTTTATGCAAATATTATTTACTCGTGTCGGAATGTCATTCACAATTATAAATCCATCACTCGTAATAGAGCACAACTATCTCAGCCTCCGTGGTAAACATTCAAAGCGTTGAAAAAACTAATAAGCTTCATTATATCCTTGCAATGTATTTTTTTTTATGTTGCTTTTTATCGAGCTGAAAAATAATGAGGCAGAGAAATAACGACCGAGACAAAATTAGAAACCAGAATGAAATAGAAATAATAACGATAAGGTTCATAATAAATATAAATAGTTGGATGAAATGATATAAAGACGAAGGCACCAGACTAAATTAGAAAAGAGAAAAATAGGAAGAATAACGATAATGATCATAATAAATATAAATTGTCACAATAATTACAATTTAATTTATTAATCGATCGTTCGTTCGATTCGACGATTCTTCGAGCCTGGGAAATTGCCTTGATGATCTGTGATAACACCGATACTTCTAGAAAGTCTCGTTAAGCCGTTGCAATAAACTTTGTAACGTACAGTAGCGTACATACCTCTTCTGTAGAGATCCCTGGCGCATTCTTTGCCGATTCCGGTATTAGCCCCGGTGACAACAACAGTTTTCCCGATAAGACGTGTCTTTGAACTGCACGTACGACTGAAGGGCCACATTATTCTACTTATCTGAATATCTAGTTTCAATTATTATTGTTTACACGAGTAAAACGTGGCCGTGATACGGTCGAGCATAATTCGAACAACGTGACGTCGACTGAAACCGTGACAGTACTGTGAGCTCGAAGCCTCGACGGAATCATGAGGAGGCTGCAAAAACCCGAAGAACCGTTATCAAGAGCTAACGGGTGGGAGACAAAACACCGGAGAGTATCGAATGGAACGTTGCTTCGAGTTACTTCTGTTCCATAGATACGAATGGAACGTGCACATTACGACGCAACGTCACACTTGATTTATCGAATTTATTGAATTTATTTGATTTTATTGAATTTATTCGAATTCATTTGAATTTATTGAATTTATTCGAATTTATTGAATTTATTCGAATATATTGAATTTATTGAATTTATTCGAATTTATTCGAATTTATCAAATGTATTAAATTAATTGATTGTATTTAATTTATTTCATTTATTCATGGAATTTGGAACAAAATGACTTTATTGACAATATATTGCAATGTCGCTGTTACTACAAGTTTTTTTGTTGCATCTTTC
This sequence comes from Sussaba pulchella, assembly GCA_963971145.1. Lineage (NCBI taxonomy): Eukaryota > Metazoa > Arthropoda > Insecta > Hymenoptera > Ichneumonidae > Sussaba > Sussaba pulchella. The sequence continues at coordinate 9,196,697 of OZ020171.1, read as the reverse complement.
GGCCTGGCTCTGGGATAAATAGTCGTGGATTGTGATCAATATTGCGAATAGGCCATAGAGCCCGTTCCTTCGGTCAGGTATTTAATTTATTTAATTTATTTAATTTATTTAATTTATTTAATTTATTCAATTTATTTTATTTATTCTATTTGTTTATTCAAATTTGTAAAAAACGCAGCACACCTGAAGTTATTCGCGCGAAGCTATGTCAATGTTTTTTAATTTTTGTTTCATCCTTATTCATACGGATTTTATAGTTCGTAGCGTTGCAAAGTCACTTTGCACCTTCTCCACCTGATTCCGACCCCATGAGGAGATACGCAAGTGCAGTTTCAGGTGGGAGCGGCAGCAATTTGCAACGGAGCAAATATCCAAGCGAGACAACATTGTTCGCCGCACACTGCGGATGAGTCGTCGGGATCGAAAACCGTGAGAATCGTGAGAAAGATCTTCGCGAAGTTGATAAAGAAATCTCAGCAATGCAAAAATGTTCGCAAAATGTCAAACATTTCAACAAAAATTCTATTCAATACACGGAAATAACAAATAACAACAATACCAATAAACTTCGATCCGAACAGCTCAAAGCAATACTCTTCTTCGTCATTAATAGATAAAACTATCTCGACGTAATAATTATAAGTTCATCAAACTTTATCTCATCTTCAATAAACTTTCGTCGATAAATTGTATAAACAATTACTCACAATAAATCCAAATTAAAAAAATGTCCCCCCATCTCTCTCAATTGCATCTCGTTTTCAATCAACTTTCTTTGATAAATTGTATGAAAAATCATTTAAAATAAATTTGAACAGTAAAAAAGTTCCTCAAATCATCGATGTTTATTCCACCGAACCGATAAGACCATCCGGTGTTCCATAGTCTTGAAAAATCACGGAAGAATAAGAAGAATCATTCAAGGTTTCGTCCTATCGTCTTCTCGAAATCGATTTTTAATGCGCAGCAGTCGGAACATTGAGATTCAATCATCGAACGAACGTATAAACGTGACGCATACGCGACGACTGAAACGGCATAATCTCAAAAACGATATACGAGATCGTGAACTGAAAGATAGCAAACCCCACGAGAGCTCGCTTCGGAAGCGACGTCTGTCGTACACCGGTCGTGGCAATACAAACAACGCAGTGAAATATTCGTCGGAATAACGTTTAGGTATTTTGTATTTCAAATTTTGAAACGTTCGTCTCACCGGCGTTCTCCATTTGACTTCGCACAACGACCGGTTTGATGCTGACCAGGTCAGTCGTGGTCCAGACGGTGTTACGAGCATACCTGACCATTGCTCCGGGTCGTTTTGAACTTCATTGGTTAGATTCTTATCTCTTTCTCTCTCTCTCCCTCAATCTCTTATTCTTCGGCCCTTCGTCCTGCTTCGTCCGAGCTGACTGCATTCGATAATACATTTACGTCTTGGCTCGTCCCTTCCTCCACGTTGGGTACCTTTCGAGAGATATTCCCGTGGTATATCTCGAAACTGCACCGACGTGAGTGCCAGAGATCGCCCGGAACCCAAAGCGTCAACGTTTCGCCATGCATTCGCTTCGTTACCTCAGAAAGTTCGGCAAAACGACTCAACGACTGGGCTACACAACCAACGGCGAAAATGTTCGTCCTTTCGAGGATATTCCAGGACCAAAGTCTTTGCCATTTGTTGGAACGCTGTACAAATATTTACCCTACATCGGTAAGTTTTATTATTGTTGTTATTATTATTATAATTATTATTATTATTATTGTTATTAGTACTATTATTATTATTATTTATTATCATTAATAGTAATAAATGTCAATCACTGATAAGTACAATTTTTTTTGTGTAAAGCCTAGCGCGAGGGCCTATAATTAATTGACGAATAATTCGTAGTCGATTTCATCATAAATTCATGGATAATTCAAATAGTTTTATACAGAGGGATTTCCCAGTTTCTAATTATTACAATTGATTGTAAAAATATTTCCAACGACGCAGACTTATTGCATTGTGATTTACAGTGATTGTAACATCGTTTCAATTTAGAATTAAAAGTGTTTCGATTTAGAAGAAGTTTTTCGGATTTTATGTGATTTTATGCCACAATGGCTCAATAATTTCACCAGTAAAAATTAGTATCTCGGTTGACTCTAATATTCATAATTCATTTATAATTTCCCTTTACCTTGCGTGTTTCTTATTGATCAATCATGTCGTGTTATTGTTGTCCTTCTCTTCGTCGAGCAAGCCAACGTCCTGCATAACAATCAATTAGAATAATCAAATATCAATAAATCGTGTCCTTGAAAACTTCGTGCTATTGATTACGAAATTTCTGACGAATTATTTCATTCATTACAGGCGAATACAGTTTCGACAGGCTTCACATTACCGGAGCGAAGAAACTCGCACGTTTCGGGCCATTGGTGAGAGAAGAAATCGTTCCGGGTATCTTCACCGTTTGGGTATTCCGACCCGAAGACATAGCCGAGATTTTCAAATCCGAAGTCGGCTCGAATCCCGAACGACGAAGCCATCTCGCTCTTCTCAAATATCGTCAAGATCGTAAAAACGTTTACAACAATGGAGGAATAATAACGACGTAATTATCATCATAGTAAGTAATTTTTCTCCAATCGTTTGAAAAAATCAAAATTTCTCATCGTGTTCAATTTTCTTTTTTTTCTCGTTTATTTATACATCGTCGTTTTCAACGATCAGCAACGGTCCAGATTGGTGGAGGCTGCGCAAAGAATTTCAGAAGGCGATAAGCAAGCCGCAGAGCATTTTGAGCTACATAGACAATACGAACGAAATTGTCAAACAGTTTGTCGAATTATGCGGCCGCGAAAATCACGAAGATCTTTTGCCATTGCTGTCGCGTCTTTATCTCGAACGTAAGATGTTTTTTCTCACATTCGTTCACAACGTTTCGTATTATTTCGGGTTATTCGTAACGTGTGCCAATTATTTGTCTATTTATTTGTATTTTTGAAATTTTTTTGGCCAGTCATATGTCTAGTCGCATTCGACGTCAAGTTCAACAGCTTTTCGAGGGAAGAAATGCGCGATGATTCGCGAAGCTCGAAACTTATAAGCGCCGCTTATCACACCAACAGCGCAATTTTGGTTTTGGACAATGGGCCAAGATTGTGGCGATTTTTCAAAACGCCTTTGTATAAAAAATTGTGCGAGAGCCAAGAGTACATGGAGAGGTAACTTTCGTTTTTTTTTTTCATATAATTCAATTGATTCACATTGAAAACTAAAAAAAAATTAACAAAATTGGTTCTATCTAATTTTGTAATTTCTCTAATTGTACTAAAGTCGTTGATCTCTCTATTTGATGATTTTTTTTTCAGTGTGGCCATAGATTTGGTATCCCAAAGAATCAAACAACTCGCCGCAGGGTCGACGGGTGAGAATGAATCACTTCTAGAAAATTATCTTAAAAATCCAAATCTCGACGAGAAGGACGTCGTTGGGGTTGCCTGCGATATGCTACTCGCTGGTTTGGATACTGTAAGTTTCAGGATTTTCTTTTCGTCATTAAACTCCCGTGTTTTGAATTCGCACATCAATCTTTGATATGATTCAACTATTATTACAATTTTTATTATCGTTATAATAACCGTAACTAAAATAATTAGATATATTATAAAAATTTCATAATAATAATAATAAAAATGGCAATAATAACAAATAAATACTAGGGGTTGATGTATGAACATAATATGAAATAATGTATAATAATTGATGAGTAGGTGATGAATATATAATTTTTATTATATTGGGTTGGCAACTAAGTAATTGCGGATTTTATTAATACTTTATCTTGGCATATTCTTTCGTTTTGTCAACGTGGTCAAAGCACCTAATCTATATTGTTTTCTTGTTGTGCGGACTTCCACCTTCGATTTAGTAAAAAAATTGTATCGCTTAGTTATTTATTTTCGTTCTTATCCCAATTTAAAAATAGAAGAACAAGACGCGCATTTCAGACATATTTTATTGTATTATTTCCGAAAAGGCAGAAACGCATCGCATGCACAAAATATGTTACGTGCCGTATATGGGAATGAAGCCTCGAAAAAAAGCAGTGTCAAAATTGGTTTGCCAAATTTCGTTCTCGTAATTTTTCACAGAAAAATCCGCGTTTTGTTCTTCCATTTCTAAATTATAATAAAAACGAAACTAAATAACCAATCGATACAATTTTTTTACTAAATTAAAGGTGAAAGTCCGAACAACAAGAAAACAATATAGATTAGGTGCTTTGATCACGTTGACAAAACGAAAAAATATGCTAAGATCACCTACTGATAAAATCCCCAATGACTCAGTTGCCAACCCAATAATTATAATCATTATTATCGTCGTTGTTACAGACAGCGTATACGACTTCATTCGCGTTGTACAATCTCGCAAAAAATCCCGAAGCTCAAGAAAAATTGTATCAAGAGGCAGCAACGTTATTGCCAAACGAAGACGATCCGGTAACTGCCAGCATATTGCGAAAAGCCAGCTACACGAAAGCAGCGATCAAAGAAACGTTCAGATTGAATCCAATTTCCGTTGGAATCGGTCGTATATTGCAATCCGACACGATCCTGAACGGCTATCGCGTGCCTAAAGGAGTGAGAATCTTTTTTTTTTGTTTTCTCTTCAAATGAATTTTAAAAGTCCGAAAACGAGTGAAATAATTTGTTAAAAAACATTTCAGACCGTCCTGGTTTCGCAGAATCAAGTTATTTGCCGGCTTTCCGAGCATTTCAGCGACCCAGACTCGTATATTCCGGAACGTTGGCTGCGCGACAGCGACGACAGGATCAACAAAAAACCGGCGGATCACTATTTGGTGCTGCCCTTCGGTCATGGACCTCGATCTTGCATAGCCAGACGATTGGCCGAGCAGAATATGCAAGTTACACTACTGAATGTAAGTTTATTCGGTTGGAAAAAAAATTCCATTCGAAGAAATATTATTTTTATTATTGATTATTATTTTTTTTTGTGATTATGCAGAAAGTGGGCGCCACACCGATTTTTCTTGAATTGGAGTATGTTATAGAGGATACTTTTTTGAGTGATTTCTTATTTATGTGTTGGGCGCAAAAACAAAGTATTCGAATGGTTATGCGTGCTTGGAAGTTTCTGACATGACTTTCGAAATTCAATAGATTGTTGATATTTATTTATTTAGGTTATTCGGGTATTCGGGTTGTTTAGATTATTCACGTTATTTAGGTTATTCAAGTTATTTATTTATTTAGGTTATTGGGGTAATCGGAAATTGTACACGCAACGTTTGTAATCCGAAATGTGTATAATTTTCGATTACCCGAATGATCTAAATAAATAAATAACCTAAATAAATGTATGAAAAGAATAATAATAATTGAAAATGCAATAAAATTAAAATTTCATTCAAAAGATTTTTTTTTTCAACGACCTTAAAACATGATAAAAAATCGTTTCCGCGCCTTATATCCAAGATACAAAGTTGATTAAAAACACCCCCAGAATCACATACTTTAATTCCGGAGAAATCGATGTGGTGTTCACTTCCTGCATAACTACCATTTTTTATATTGATTTTTTTATGTGATTCATTTCAATGCAGCTGTGCCGGAAATTCAAATTCGAGTGGGAAGGAGGAAAACTCGACAGCAAATCGTTATTGATCAACATTCCCGATGCACCGATCAAACTACGTTTTTATCGCAGATGAACCGAGAAATTCGAATCACCGGAAAAGGAAACGAAAGATATTTCCTTCTGTTTCGTTGATTCAATGATCAAACCAATAGAAAAGGTGTTGATCGATATTCCTCAGGATTCAATCAACTTTTTCCTCGCAAACGATTAAATAAATCGCAAAAAAAAAAAAAAAAACGAGACAGAATAACTATTCGTTAATTTCCGCTGTAAAAATGTGTTTATTGTAATCAGCGACGGCTGTTTATCGTCTATCCGACAGATTCATTCTTTTTTTTTTGTTTTGTTTTTTTTTTTCAAAGCTTCCAATAAAAGTTTATCGATTTTACAATACGAGTAGATGTTGTACATATGATTATTGAATGTGAATTATCGACTTTTATCGCAATTTCTTAATTATAAGTCATGTATTTAGGCGTGGCGGAGAATTTGGCGTAAGACTTGATAACTTTGTTGACCGCCTCGAGAAAATCTTTCTCCGTCGCGACTTTGCGTCTCGCGCGAATCGCGAACATACCGGCTTCCGTGCATACGGAACGAATTTCAGCACCGGTGCTGTTCGGGCAAAGACGAGCGAGTAATTCGAATCTTATGTCCCTCTCGACGCTCATCGGCCGCGCGTGAATCTTGAATATGTGAGTGCGGCCTTCGAGATCTGGAAGACCGAATTCGACTTTTCGATCGAGACGTCCGGGTCGCATCAGAGCCGGATCCAGAGTGTCCGGTCGGTTGGTCGCCATCAATACTTTGATGTTTCCTCGAGGGTCGAATCTTTGAAACATAATAAATAGAATGAAATAAATAAAATAAATAAAACCAATAGAATAAATAAAATAAATAAAACCAATAGAATAAATAAAAATAATAAGATTAATAAAATTAATAAAATTAATAGAATGAATCAAAGTGATAAAATAAATAAAATTAAAAATTAATAAATTTACAAAATTAATCAAATTGATTGAATTAATAAAATTAATAAAATTACAAAATTAATAAAATTGATAAAATTAATTAAAATAATAAGATTAATAAAATTAATAAAATTGATAGAATTAATAAAATTAATAATATTAATAAAATTAATAAAAACAATAAAAATAATAAAATGAATGAAATTACAAAATCAATAAAATCAATAAAATTAATAAATTTACAAAATTAATAAAATTAAGAAAATTTAATAAAATTAATAGAATTAATAAAGTTAATAAAATTAGAAAAAATTGATATAATTGATAATATTGATAATATTAATAAAATTCATAAAATTCACAAAATTAATAAAATTCATAAAATTCCCAAAATTAATAAAATTCATAAAATTACAAAATTAATAAAATTTATCAAATTACAAAATAAATAAAATTAAGTTGACCAGAATTGTTTTTATGCAAATTTAGATACTCACCCGTCCAACTGATTAATGAGTTCCAACATGGTGCGCTGAACTTCGTTGTCACCGCCGGCACCGTCGTCAAATCTCGCACCGCCGATGGCGTCGATCTCGTCGAAGAATATCAAACATGCTTTTTTGCTACGGGCCATCTCGAAAAGCTCCCTTACCATTCTCGCACCCTGAAATTCGACGAAGAATCATTTTGTTGTGCGTCATTTTTCGCAAGAAGTTGGGATAAACGAGAGCACGTCGAGATAACTCACCTCTCCGACGTATTTCTGTACCAGTTCCGAACCGATAACACGAATGAAACAGGCGTCGGTTCTGTTGGCTACTGCACGAGCGCACAGAGTCTTTCCGGTTCCCGGAGGTCCGAAAAGAAGGACACCTTTTGGCGGCTCGATTCCGAGATTTACGAACTTCTCAGGCTGTAAGATGAAATTGGGTTCGTGGTTTTAGAGCAGTTGCAATGGTGATTTAGCAGCTGTTGTGTTTGGAATTGTGGGATCTCAAATTGTCGTTTTGAGTAGAATTTTGAGTAGAGCGACTTAAAAAAAAATGTCCTAAATTAATTCAAATCCTACTTCAATTAATCGTTTACCCTAAAACTTCCTCAAAAGTGTGACTCACGTGCAGCAAGGGCGTTTCGACAACCTCCCTAAGTTTTTCAATCTGTTCCTTGCACCCTCCGACGTCGCTGTAAGTGACGTCGGGTTTCTCCTCCACCTGCATCATCGTCACCGTAGAATCGATCTTGGGCGGCAGCGGAATGTGAATCTGATACTTGTTGCGATCCACGCCCACCCTCATGCCCTCCTCAATGTCCGTAGGCGCCACCGAATCGGCCAAATCGACGACAAACTTTGCAAATTGCTTGACGTTTATTATATATTTCGGTTCGTTCGAGTCGGCGTTAATAATTTTGGTGCATCGAGCGACTTGCAGAGGCTGTTCGTTCTGCAGCGTCTGTTTGTCCGCCGCCAGATCCCACAGCGCCGGAGGCGCCAAACCCGTGTCGGACTCTTTGATGCCCGTCAATTCGTTGACGCGTTTGATAATCGTTTGTATATCTTCCTCGACTGTCTTGATGGTTTTCGTGTATTGTCCCTGACCCTGTTAACAACGAAAAATCAATCCAAACGAACAAAAAAAAAAAGTAAGGTTAAATCGTTGACATTTTTTTATTGTTTTTTTTCTCGACAGCTGAGGAGTTCAAAACTCACGTAAGTCTTGAGCAGTGCGATATCTCCCTCGTCGAGAGCTGAAACATCGTTCAAATCACATAAAAAACCCGCAAACAGTACGTAAAAAAATGGTAACAAAGTAAAATGTCAAATTCGTCATTGAGCTAATTAATTCAATTCGCTCACATTTGATTTCTTTCTCCTCCTGTTCCTCGCCGTCCTTCACCTTTCTCATATCATCTCCCAAATGATCAGGCATTGTGATCCCTTAATTATTTAACACTCAACAAATTCGATTACCAACACCGGAGAGTGGAACAATGATTCGTTGACTCGGGGAGGTTATGTGGCGATTGAATTACAAGCGATTTTCATCATCAAACGAGAAGAACGTGAGCTAGCGCCACGTCGCGTGCGACGAGCGAACTTATTTTTTAAGGGCGCGAACGGAAGCGCAAATTTGATTGCGCCAAGACCTTGCGGGTGAATAATGACTTTCGAAAAAAAAGAAGAGAGAAAACAATTTATAAAAACGTTATTCGTTGAATCGACGACCTTTGAAGTCGTTACGTTTCGTCGCGATGATTCAATTGATCGATTTATCATTGACTATTGTCGGGTTATTAAAAATTCGAGTCTCGTCGAATTGAAAGACGAAGGTCGATGTTTTTCGTTAATTTTTATTTTTACTTTTCAAAGCAAGAAGGTTCGACGTGTAAAATGCCATCGGTGATACATCATTCGATTCGAGGAGGATGGAAATGGATTTGCGTCGAGACGATGCGAAGGACGTTCCGTCATCGTCGAGGGTAGCACGATGCCCTTTGGAAATATTATTACACGTCCGCCTACGTCTTGGCCGCGTCGGCCGGTGTAATATCGCTTCGAGTCCTTGACCTTCATTCAAAATAATAAAAAAAATTACAATAAAGGAGGATGCCCAGATACGTGGAGCACTTTCACCTTCCCGCGCCCCGCCCTGTTGGCTCCGCGGGGCCTCGACGCGGCTCGCGCTCTTCGGAATTCATCGGAGAATTGCGATCTTTCTTATCTGTATTCGCTTTGAAATCTCGTTTTATAGTTTATATATCTGCTGTTAATATATATGTATCTGTATTAAAATTAATTGGTAGGATTTCGTCGTTATAGTGGTGTAATTTTATTCTCTTCTTGTTCCATAAAAGCGATGAGAAAATTTAATTTACAATGAATAAGTCGTTTATTCGTGGGGTCTTGACGTGGTTCGCGCTCTTCGGAATCCATCAGAGAATTGCGTTGTTTATTATCTATATTCGCTTTGAAATCTCGTTTTACAGTTGATATATCTGTGTTAAAATTCATTGGTACCATTTGGACGTTATATTGCTGTAATTTTATTCTCTCTTCTTGATCCATGAAAACCGTGACAACATTTAATTTAGAATGAATAAGTCGTTTATTCGCGGGGCTTATACGTGTCTCAGACTTTATGAAATCCATCAGAGAATTGCGATCTTCGTTGTCTATATTCGCTTCAAACTTTCATTTTATAGTAAATATATCAATTCTAAAAATAATTGTTACCATTTTGGCGTTATATTTCTCCAATTTCATTATTTTCTCCTTCTTCAAAATACATTACAAAATCGCATTCACATTCAATAAGTCGTTTATTCAGTAGATAAGCGAATAATTACGAGCCATGGGTTCTAAACGAATTAAACAGTCTTCCGCAAAGTTCCATATCTGCATTTTATTCTCACAATACCCGTAATCTTATGAATTAAAAACGGTATAAATTACAAAGCCGTAAAAAATGATATTCAACAATTCAGTAGCCGCGTTTTGCCACGCCTGACCGGCTCGCGATTGGCAGCCCATGGCGTGGCTACCGTTACTCATACACGCCACACGCAGCGTTGTAATAGGCGCGGTGTTTGTACAATCGCCGAGCCAACCCACCGTGAGATATCGTGCCGTCTTATCCTGCCCCGCGATACATACGAAAAACCATTGTTCTTCACTTTGCCGAATCACGCTTGTTGCGAAAAAATAAAATAAACGGAATGGAAACGAGCGCGCGTGAAACAGAGAGAAACAGAGAGAAGGAGGAGGAGGAGGAGGGGGATGTAAGCAATAATTCGAACCAATGAAAGAAGTGAAAGAAGATGACTATGCGGCGGGATAAACTTGAGAACAATGCATGATATAGATAATAAACGCAGAGGTGAGATGTAATACGCACAGACTGACATTTAACGCGTTGGATGGATCGGGATCTTGGCAGGTCGAGCTGCCAATTACTTTTATTCGCCTTGTCGAATTACTTTATGCCACCCCCTCTTTTTTTCCAGCGTGGATGCGCAAGAAGTCGGCCCTGCATGGACCAAAGAAGAAGAGAGAAGAGGATGCCAGCGATTTAGTGGTATCCCAAGTAGAAGAATAATGTATAGTCTATACATAAACTATATCTGGAATTGGGCGTATATGTATAATTTATATATAGTCTATGTTTGTCCAATTCAAGTGAAAAAATTATATATGGTCTATATGTATAATTTTGTCTGATTATTTTATCAAAAAGAATGACATATTATTATTATTTTCAGAATTATTATATTGGTTTTCGGGTTTTTATAAAATTGGACATATATAGACTATATAGAAACTATATATGCTAAATTCCATATATAATTAATGTATAGACTATGCCTAATTTTTTTACTAAGGATAATATATTAATGTATCCAACAATTATATATAGTCTATATATAACCTATATATGGAATTGGGGATATTTAGTCTATATATGGACTACACATAGTTTATATAGAACCTATATATGCCCAGTTTTAGATACAGTAAATATATAGACTATATATAATTTTTTCACTTGGTATCATATTCTCAGCTCACACGCAGTCGGTCCTTTTCTATGCGGTTTGGAACCATTTTAAAAATAGTAGGTTCCCTGTATAATTAAAATCTTAATGAAATAAGCGAGTGGCACAGATCTCTCCGTGGGACGAGCCAAAAACTAGGCTCGCAGAAAAATGGAGAAAGAAGAGGAAGAGGAGACGGGACTCCGTTGTTACAGCGAGCAGCATGCCAAAGAGGTGCAAATGCCACTGGCACATCCCCGGCGTGGATCTCGCTCGTACCGACAGAGCCCACGACTGCGAAAGCTCTTCGCCGGGATGTCGATCTATTCTCTCGATCGCTCCAACAAGAACTAGGCAACGCCCGTCGCGAGACAAAGGATTTGCAACGCCGTCATGGTCGTTTTTTCGATTTCAGGCATCGTAAATTGTTGATTTTATCGTCCGGATAACATCCCACCTATTACCTATTTATCGGCGAATTATCATTAGATCGTTTGTCTTTCGTGTTCAACGATTTCGTTCTCGTTGTTCTGGAAAAACTCATTTTGAGGAATGTCGCATTGCGAGATCAGTTACGTCGTTGGATTTATGAATAGTGAATGAATTTTTTATGTACAGACGGTGAATTGGAATTTATTGGAGATAGGAAGAGGAGAGAAGGTTTATGATTATGATTGCGAGTCTAAAATCTGTACGCAGTAACGAATTTATAGCAAACTTATAGTTTTGAATTTATAGAATTGTTTTTTTTTTAATTTTTATTGAGGCCACCACTGTCGCTAGGGTCTGTTGAGAAGCTAGCGAGACGATTTTCATTGGTCCGAATCGTCTTCGATCGTTTCTGCGGTTTCTGGACTTTCCCGGCCACTCTGAAAAGGGTAATTTCAGTGGGAATCGCACCGTAGCCGACACCAGTGACATAGGTCGCAATTTTTTTCGAATATAATTATACGAGTACGCGTCGAAGTTCCGAATATTCAATGGTTCGATCGGTGAAGAAATCAAAATAAAATGCTCCGAAAATAAATTTCCTCAATCGGCATGGCTCCAACCGTCAATGTTCAACCGTGCTAATGTAAGATGGCAGCAATTCGGAGGCAGATAGATAGATTTGGACGATAGTTTTACTTCTTCTCGGCGTAGGGCGCCTCATTCTATTCAAACGGCCGATTAGTGCCTGTAAAAGTTTTGACCCGCCAATGGTTCGGTTTTTTCTAGTCAGAACATTGAATCAGTCGGAACATTGAATTTTCGGAACTTTGATTCATACCCAATTACAAGCACCAAGATTTCGGCCTTTGCCCTTCAATCCCTTACGTACAGCGTAATATTGTGACGTCACGTAGGCCATAAAAAAAATTACATTGTCGAATGGAGCTTCAGAAAATAATCGATTGATCGACAATTATAAAAATGTAAAAACGACCTACATTACGTAGGACATAGAAAAAAAAATTCAATCGTCAAATAGAGCTTCAGAAAATAATCGTTTCATCGACAATTATAAAAATGTAAACACGACCTACATCCGGTAACTTCGATCCACGCCCATTCATACGAACCACGATTTTGTCCTTTTTCCTTCAATACAACACTTCCAACATTATACAGGCTATAAAAGAAAAAATGAAAAAAAAATTCAATAGTCGAATGGAGTTTGAGAAAATAATTGATTGATCGACGTTCGCGCGGATTGCATAATAAGCACTTGCGGGCTTATCGCTAGGAGGAATCCGATCGCGGCATGAGTGTGTAATTTTGTAATTGCCAATTGGTAGATGTGCGAACGGTTGGCAGCGGTGAAATTGAATGAGCCGCGGAACTGAGGAACGTTGAAAAACCGTTGAAACGATAAAAATTGAGTTTGAAAGAAAGTTGAAACGTTTATCAATATAGTTGCGGTCGCTATGGCGATATCTGCCGTGCTCCGGTGAGTCTCGCGCGATGTATGGCAGCCGCGGACTACCATTTAGACGCTATATTACACGGTTGATAGAAAACTCTTCGCTGGCGGAGTGAGGATGCATACACGTGTACAGATGTGTGCACGATTTCTGCTTCATAACGTCAGTTATGTCACGGGAATCCGAAATGAATTGCAAACGAGTCGGTGAAGCCGGTGCGAGGACGCTCTCCGCTTGCGCAAAACTCTTCTTCGTTCCACACAAGCTGTGCACAGTCGCTGTCTTGGTCCGATGACCGAGTAACCCGACCGGTCAGCGTCAGGAAACGAATCGATTTTATCTTGACATCTGCACAATTTTCTTACGATTATTATTTAATACGAATTATCCTTTTTGAGACCGTTGGATCGAAGTTTCTGTCGGCTTAGAATTTTTTTCTTCGTGGTTATTGAAGCTCTTTTGACGGATTAATTGTTTTGGACGTTGGAGATAAATGAATAGGAGAAATTGTTATGGAGATTTTTTGCTAGGTGCAAAATTAACCGGCAAAGATTTACCCTTATTGATAGAAAATCCGAATGGTACCATTTTTTTTATTGTAGATGGAAAATTGAATACCAAAGTTTTACCCAAAAATTAATCAAAGTTCAAATTGTATAATTTTTTGGCAGATGCAAAATTAAGTGCCGAAGCTTTGCCGAATGATTGATCCAAAGTCCGAATAGTAGATACAATTTTTTCGTAGGTATTAAATTAACCGCCGTAATTTTGCCCAAAAATTGATCAAAAGTTCAAATTATATAATTTTTTTGTAAATCCAAAATTAAGTGCCGTAGCTTTCTCTAAATTGATCAAAACTTCGAGATGTACCATTTTTTGCTAGCTAAAAAATTAAGTGCCAAAGCTTTGCCTCAATTAATCGAAAGTCCAAACTGTACAATCTTTATTGACGTCTCGAGATTTTTTTTTCAAAGGCGTATAAACGACGTATAGACGTTTTTTTGTGGAGACGTTTTGTTAAAAAAAAAAGAGAAAAAAATGGTAAATTTTCTTTTTGTACGAGAGATGCATTGACGCATCGTGTCTCAATATGTTTTCAGTTAGGATGACTTTCGAGGCACGATCGCGAGCGTCGGACTCGAGCCGATGAATGAGATGACGAATTCTCGTGACACTTTCGAGAAAGACAAGCCCGAGTTTTCAGTCTAACCTTTTGTATGACGCGTCAAACGCTGCTGACGAATGATATTACGCGGCTTCGTTATTGCTATTAGGTCAGTGAAATACCGGTGAAACGATTACGCAACTCAATGTTTATTTTTTCTTCCCGATAGAAAGAAGATCGTATTCATCTTCTCGTTTTCCTTATGTACGTTATAAAAGCCACGTCGACAGCATGTAATTTGGGATAGGCACCGATTACTCGACTGCATGATAATTCGTTTCTGCTGTCGGTGCATCTAATATATCTGGGGGGTTTTTTTATTATCAAATATCAGCGAATGGAAGATTATCGATATTCATGGACGTTTCTGAATTTGAAAAAATATATATATAGGATGTATTCTTTCATTCACTAATAAAATTTGAGCTGTAGTTAATTTGCTGAGAAACTTTAGCCGTGTAATTAGTGATAAATTGAACGGAAAAAATCGTCAAAATTCTGTTTTTTTTCGGTTGTCGGCGGTATTTTTTTTTACCGTTCCACGAAAACTCGTTTCATGATAAATAAGAGATTTTTTATTGTACAGAGTCTTAGAACTCTGTAGAGGACTATTTTTATTTTCTTATTTTATTTTTTTCAAGTGTCGAACTTTCTCCCACTTTCGTCATTTTGGATTTTTTGAAAATTTTTTTAAATTGATCGAAAAGACTCCTTAGAATGGCTTCCGATCCATCAACATTTTCTTTTCTGTTATGTAACTCCGATAGCCTTTGATAAAATCTTAAGAATAAAACGATTCGTTCCTCCCACGACTAAAATCCAAATATTCCATTCTCATGCTTCAAACTTCTCACCTTTTTTCCACAGAAAAAAATCTCCAAATTCTCCAAAATCTCTGAAACCATAATTTTTTCTATTCCATAACTTCGATGTTATTAATCTAAAATGTCGGTAGATAAAATTTCGGTGACATTTCTAATTCCACGAGTGAGAGTAAGAGTCGAGTGGATTTCGTGATAAGCTCGAGTGATGCATAATCTTCGAAGAAGAGATTGTAAAACTCGAAGTTACGCAGACGTTCGACCATCAGCAAACCGATGATCAAGAAGCTCGATCACGATCGTTTTCTACCGGTAGTCCGTCTGTCCAGAGTTTTTCTCGCACCCGATGTTTACACAACGGTCAGATCTTAATTGTCAGCCGCTGTAGCAGCGATGAACATGAATCAAACTTCAAGAAGAATACAAAAACAAGTAATTGTTTTCAATTAATTCGTTTAAGAGATTGATGTAAAAGGGAGAGTAAAAAAAATGGAAAAAATTGTTTAAAGTCACAAAAAGTAAGAAACGCAGCGTGGAAAAGATTAAATGAAACAAAAATTGCGAGTAATTTTCTATTGCAGACGAGAGTTTCAACCCTCGTCAATTATCAAATTTATTGTTTAAGTACAAAAAACATAATAATAATAATAATAATAAAACATCGGTAAAATTAATATAATCACAGGATAACAAGTTTGTTTATATCGGCGCGTGATTCGAAGCATTTATCTCGTATTATACACAAAAGCTATTGACGTCGTTCGTTGAATATTGAGAAAATTTTAATTATCGCTCTTGAAAATTATATAAGCTCGAATTTCGATCAGCTATTGGTTAATTATTTTTTTTTACATTAAAAAAATTTTTTTTTTTAGAATCTGCGATAATTCGGAGCCTGATTGTAAGTCGGTCTGTTGTACTGAGGCTGCTGGGGTTGCTGCTGGTACGTCGGTTCCTCGCGAGTTTGGGGAAGAGTGGCGAGTGCGCGCTGAATCGCAGCTGGAATCGGGGGTGGCGTGGGCAGATGCGCGCCCTCGGCGTGGAAACCGTTCTCGTCGGCGTAGTACTCGACAGTTATCGGAGTACCGTCCGGAGCCGTGTACGAGTAACGTCCCTTGACGACCTACATCCGGTAACAATTTTAAATAATAAAAACCGTGAAATTAATAAAAAACGACAATTAAAAAATAAAAATAACAAAATTGAACAAAATAAACGATAATTGAAAAATAAAAAAGAGCTACATCCGGTAACAACAATCGAAATTAAACGAGAAAAAATTTGCACTGCATTTGAACGAATATTTGACAAGCTATCGAATAAAAAAATTCATTATCTCGACTAGCTGTACTATAAAAAGAATTAAAAATTTAAGAAATGGCGATGAATTTTTGGGAATTAAGAATTCAAAATTCGTATTTTTTCTTTTTTCAATTATTTTAGAAATTAATGTTGGAATCAGTTTCGCAAATGCGATGGAATCAGGATTATGTGTGTAAAAATGTGGGTTTTGGTGACGTTAATTCCGAGTGTATTGTGAGTTAAAGATTGAAAGGGACAGTGCCGTAAGTGACTGACCTCAGATTGTCCCTCGGGAGTAGATTTGGGAGATCCAGTCTCGGAAGCGGATATTCCGTTTTCGGTCTCGTAGCTCCAGGTGTAAGAACCGTCGGGGGAGGCATCCTGTTGCTGGCTGCGAATTGCTATTTGCGGTCCGCTAGGGCTGAAGGGAATTATCAAAATCAAAGTTCATCCCAATTAAAATTCATCCAAAAAAATTCTCTAATAAATAAATCGTCAAAAAGAAGTAATAATCAAATTCTTGTAAAATAATGGATCATAGAATCCACCATAAAAGATATTTCAACTTGAATGAATATACTAATCAATAAAACAAAAGATAATTCTAAATTTGGAAAATAAATCTCCCAAAGGAAAAATAAAATCCCAATTAAAAAAAATTAATAGCACACAATAAAAAAAAAATATCCAAATGCAAAGAAGAAAAAAATATACAATCATAAAAACACACTTGTACTGAGGTTGCTGAGGTTGATACTGTGGTTGGGGTTGCGGTTGGTACTGAGGTCTCTGCGTCTGCGTGAAGGACCCTTGATTCTGGAATCCCCGATAGTTACCGTATTGCGCGAAAGCGCAGCCGAACAAGGCAACGATCACGATCTGTAAAAAAACACGCGTAAACGTTGTCAAAAAAAAAATCAAAACAAAATCACCCCGAAAAAATTATCCGAATAAAAAAACCCAGAACAACAAAATTTCGTAGCACATAATAAAAATGAAATGGACGAATATATCCGAGAATTGACAAGACTCCATCGTCTATATAGTGCTGTAAAACACTCACTAATAACTTCATGGCTGATTAATTGGATTTGCGATTGTCGTTTGACCGATCTACAGCGAAGTCGAAGACGTTTTTTGGTCAGATGAGTATCTGCATCTCCAAGACGAGGACTCCGTCCTTTTATACACGAAAAACTCGAGCCTCCCCCACCGCAAACACAAGATCATTCCCTTCCATTCGTTCGTGCATCCGTGACCAACGTGAATCCTCAAGATTGTGTGTCGGTCGGTTTGCTCGTCTCTCTCACGATTCCACGAGACCCGAGAAGCTGCGGCCGAAGCCCGCGAGTGTATGTGCAGGTGTATTCATGTCTTTGTGTGTGTGTGTGTGTGTGTGTGTTGGACCGAAGCTCGGGGCACCAACGTGCCCGGCGTTTACACCCCACCGCCACGCGGTTTATCAGAGAAGAGCTCTCGCGTTTGAGCTCTCGAGAGGATGAGCCGATTGCGGATCGTCAGTCGAACAACCGCTCGTACCACACCAGACGTACTCGCTCGTTTCTTCGTTCAACCTGACAAAGGTGGTTCCCGCCTTGCTTCGTGGATATCTACTTGCGTCGAAACATTTTTATATGGCCCTCGTGTCCTTCCCTTTCGCTGATCCCGGTACAATCGCACACGACTTCGCATCGGTATCGGCTCTACGAGCGCGACGACGATAGTCCACGGCTTCTACATTGTTTTTATGTTGACACTGATTAACGTTTTTTTTCATTATTCTGGTCCGGCGATGTTTTTGTTGGAGTATTTTATTTATTTTGACAATGTAAATATTGTATTGGACGTTTGACAAATATCTAATATTTAATTTTTTTTTACAATGTCAATAATGTATTGGATATTTGACAAATATGTAATATTTTATTTATTTTTACAACCTGAATAATGTATTGGACATTTGACAAATATGTAATATTTTATTTATTTTTACAACGTGAAAAATGTATTGCATGGTTCACAAAAATTTTACATTTTATATATTTTTACAACGTCAATAACATGTCGAATATTTTCGAAAGCACGCGTAAACGTTTAAAAAAAATACACCAAAAAATCACACCGAAAAAATAATTGTCAATAACCTATCAAATAATTCTAAAAATTTAACATTTTATTGATTCCCACAACGTAAATAGAGTATCGAACATTTGGAAAATATTTGTCATTACAACGTATCGTATCGAAAATTTTAAAAGTATTCAGTTTTTTATTTTATTCATTTTTACAACGTAACGAATCGACCATTTAAAAAATATTAAACATTTATTCATTCGATTTTGTTTAATTTCATGTGATTCTTTTTTTATTTCATTTACTTTACCACGGAAGTACCCGAAAGGGAATCCAGGTGTGTGAGAGGGAAGACAAAAAAATATAATTCGTCATCCAAACGAGAGATAATAAATTCTCATCCCATGTATTTCGATTTTGATTTGTAGTGTTCGGCCGTGACATCGCGTCTATTGAGATTCAGTCCAGATCGAAAGGGTGACCAATTAGCCTTTGAACAAATGTCAAGAGTTTCGGCGACTCAACAATGCCACGATGCTCCATACAACACCACCTTCCATTTGTCATTCGTTGTATCATTATTCCTATTTGTATTCTCGACGCAGACGTCGCAATATGCATTGTACTCGCGAAGTTCTACAAACGTTAGAATTCACGTTTACCCTCGTTACAGCATTTCAGTCACGTCGGAAATTTTTAATAATGTAAATTCTTATTTTTCATTCAGAACTCATTTTTTCTAATTCTGCGTATTATAGTTGAACGTATTTGACTAACTTTATGCCAGGAATTTTCTTATTTTTGCTAACCTTTGTTTTCTTGGGTGATTTTTTTTTTTTTTTTTTTTTTGAGCGACTGGTTTGATAAGATTTTTATCGGAGAAGCGGCTGGGCTTTGTCCGCATCTACGTGGTCCTGGTGGTTCCGTGGAGTCCTCGGAGAAACGGTGAGACTGAGGGCTTCTGCCGCTCATTTGTATTCCGGGTGGCGGACGTGGTCTTGAGAATTTTGTCGCGGAAATACATTATTTCTCCGGCGGAGAACTAGATTGTGGCCCGCTGGAGGAAGCAAAGAAAACCAAAGAAAGGTTTGGCGCAACTGTATTATAGTCACTGGAGGCGTACCGGAATCGTATTTTTTGATTTAATAAATAATTCAGTCAACAAATGTCGACGATAATGTTTATGAACTCAATTAAATACAACGGTGATTTAATTCAATAATAAATAATAATAATAATAATATGATAGTGATTGTATATAATATTATAATAGCATTATAATAATTATTATATTATTATACCATTATTATTATATTAAATTTTGAGTAACTCAATGATTTCATAGAATCGACGATTTTATTTATATATAATATTATAATAGTATTATAATAATAATAATTATATTATTATATTATAATAGTATTATAATAATTATTATTATATTATTATATTATAATAGTATTATAATTATTATTATTATATTGTAATAGTATTATAATTATTATTTCTATATTATTATAATAATAATTATTATATTTTATTTTGAGTAACTCAATGATTTTACAGAGTCGACTATATTATTTTCATTCAATGAAATTTAATATTTAAATAAATGTAAATTGATTTGACTCCCACGTAGGTCACGCTCGCAGGATTCACTTTTTTCGTTCTTTGGTATGCAAGAATCGGATACATATCTGATTCAATGTGCATGCAAATTTGTTTAGGTGACACCGAAGGCTGTGAGAAAATAAGTGGGCACATTTGTACAAAAAACAAAGATAAAATTGACAAGAATAATTGACGAGAGTCTACGAAATGTGCAAAAATATCGTCTGTCGGGTGTCTGGAGTTTAAGTTATCGATTCCTTTCGTTTCCGATTCTTCTCAAGATGATCTATACGGGATTATTCGCAACGAAAGAAAAAAAAAATTGCCACATTGGGCCGAGATAGTGAAAGCGTCGAAGTGATGTAACTCCATAGCCAGTCCCTAAACTCGTAAAGGAAACAAAAATGTCAGTCGAAACCGAAATGTCTAGCCCAGAATAATAAATACGAAAGTTTCGCTCGATTTTGAAATCGTTCTTCGACATCGTTTCTCAGCATCTCTGCCGGTCAATATTTTACCGGTTGAATTGCGTTTTTGGGACGTTAAAATGTGTAACAATATCTCGAAATTTATTCGGAAAAATATCTTGCCGTCGATTTCAGGCTCATGGAATTTTTAACGAGAGTCAACACTTTTTTCAATAACTTTAATTGGTCATATTGGTAATATTTTGATGAGTCGACTTAATAACTCATCGAAACTTCTCTATTTTTATGATCGTAAAAGAATTACGAAAATAAAAATAATTTTATTTTTTAAACATTCGTTTCCGATTACGAAGTCAGAGTCGTAAAAAAAATTCGAAAATGTCAATCGAAGCGAAAACGTGAAATCGCTTATTCTACAGGTCAGTTGGATTTTTATATCGTGATTCGTCGTCGTCGATAATTAAAGAATCTTCTGTAAAACATATCCCGTATTGTTTTCTGAATTCATTTTTCCCGCCTTTTAAATGTGATTGACCTGAAATCTTCAACAATCCAGAAATCACGCAACATTTTTCAGAAAGCCAGAAATCATCGAACTGAATTTTTCAAAATCTATAAATCACGTGAAATCTTCAAAAATCCAAAAATTAACTCGAATTCCTGAAAATCGAGAAATCTAAAGATCACGTGACATCTCAACAAATCCAGAAATCACGTGAAATCCCCCAAAAAACCATAAAACCCATGAAATCACATAGATTTGGAAGCCGTTTGCACTGCACTCGATAATTTATCCCCGAAAAAACACTTCGAAATAAAAACCTCTCTCCGCGTATATTCGTAAGCCCGTCGATTGGGCTTGCAGGTAAAATAAACGAGCGTACCTCTCACCACCGATGACGATCACGCGCGATGCATCTTCGATGGTCCCACGAGTAGGCGCAAACGTAAATGAAAAAAAAACCAAAAAAAAAAGATCGTTTAATTACCACCCAGAATAATCATTGAATGCAAGTGCGTCGACATTATCATGGACGATTCTGGAGATGCGGTCGTGATTCGGGCGCGTAACCCGACGAACCCGTCCAGTTGAACCTGGACCTCGACAACTCATTGTAATAATTATGATTATGCATGTAAAAAAGAAAAAAAAACTAAAGAAGGAAGACGACCTACGTACTTACAAACTTGCCTGAATTAACGAAAGTGATCGTTACTTCGGGCGGCATCTTTGGTATGCCCGTTGAATCGTTGAAAAATAATAAAACTTATAGAACGGTTGGGCAATGCAACAATTTCAATGCGAGTCTCTCCAAATGATCATATTTTTCTCAATTCTAACAACCTTCCGTTCATTGAAGAATTTCTGGTATCGTGCAACACCGTATTTACGAGCACTCTGAACATCTTTCAGAGATATTTTCATCTTCTTTGTGGAATCTTTGAATAAAAAAAATGTTTCTTAATAACAATTGCCCGTGCCAACTTGCCCCGGTCTCGAGTAGAGATGATATATCAGTTCTGGTGGGTAACGAGAGGCTACAAAGTGTTTTGGTGTACAACATGTTTTCTGCACTATGCAAATAACTAAATATTGAGTGGTAATACCCGCAGTATTTCTAACCCTTAGCATGTAACCGTGGGTTACTCTTGTCTTGCTGAGATAGTGCATTTTTCACGTTATTATTTGTTTGTATGATTATATTGTTCAAACGAATGATTATTGAAGCAATATAATGATCGATTCTTGTACTAGGATCATTGATAAGATCCTACAAAATTCCTAACATTTTTCAGAGTACTTTAGAGTGATTTCCAAAGCGCCGGCCACGAGCGATCCATGCTTACAGAGTGAAGGTGCCGAAAATAACGCAACCGACTGAAGGGAAAGGCTCTCGCAACTCTATCTTCACATTTATCAAGCATTAAGTATTCATTCATGCATTAATAAAAGCATTGGCCAACGATTGCTCATCCGTATATATTTTGAACCAATTTATCTTTGTCGTGAAAAAAAAAAAAATTAACCAAGCACTTCAAGAATATTGAATTAACGAAGAGGCTACTGCACTATACTATACACGCGGAGTTACCTATACACGTTACTCAGGGCCACCATAAAGCGTTCCACGTGCTATAGGGTTTGTCCTCCCATTGCCCAATCCTTGATTAAAATGAGTGAGAGAAATTGCGGAAAGGGGAGGGCTTGACGGCAAAGATGTGAGATATAAACCAACGAATCTGACATTTTATAATCACCAGGATAAAACTTCATCAAAATACCATTCTTATCATATTTCCCACCTAATCCTTCATCGTCGTCTCTATCAAATTAACAACACTCCCCTTTGTTCCTAATAATTGCTTCTCCAAGATTCATTTCAACGACGATGTCTTTCGAAGCAACTGACATTTTCACGTTTCGTCGTAATTATTGTATTCCCCGTCAGATCCTTGACGATCGTACCTCCTTAATCTCTGCGTTAACGACTCGTTAATTTTATTTATTATATTATTCATATTTATCATTAGAATGAATAAAGGTTTCGAGTAATTTGCAGTATGGGGGAAAAAAATCAGTGGACCAAACCCTGGAAAGGACTCCGCCTTTATGCGCTGACACGTGCAACGACAGGATGGTTGAAGGATCAAGAAGGATCGCCGGCGAAATTGTGCGAACGTTGGACGATGCTCGAATCCGTGAGGATGTGGAGCTTCCCCGGTTTGCGAGGCTCTGCGTCTCGGGAGAGTTTCGGAGAGCGGAGGGACTCTCGGATGACGGGGCATCCTTCTGGCCTCTCGTCAGGGATTGCCCGATGTCGGTACGTTGCTCACAGCTTGCCGCTGGTAGCCGATAAAACCGGGCAGAAAGGTCAGACTCGGTTCAAGCGGCTCCAACGTCGGGTTTGTATATACGCTCGGCATTGACGCAACTCACATCCTCTCCTGAACTGTAACTTATTTTTATCATTTTTTTCTTCTTCTTCTATCTTCTGGTGTATCGTTGAAAAACGTTTTATGATCGATTGTGTTGTCGAGCCTCGGTTGAAGGAGGAAAAGAAAACGGATTGATAAATCAGTTTTCGTGCGCGTCTCGTGGGTGTTAAACGACCTCGTCGTATGATGGAGGCTACATTTTTCGGGGACACCTTTCGATGATCTTGCTTTGGAGTAATTGCGGTATTTCTTGGACGGGTATTTATTTATGTAGGAACATTTATTACAATAATTTTGATGTATTAATTTGCTCGTATATGGGTTGAATTTTTTTTTCGTTATTTTTTTTGTGAAGCTGGGAATATAAATATTATAATATTGTTATCATGATTTTTGTAGAGCTGACGTTGATACGATAAATGGTGAAGAGAATGAAAAGAATATCATCAATTGTCGAGTAATTTGTAATTTGTAATTTGAAACTGCGATCAAACGACAATCAACTATACATCGAAAAATCGATATTAATCGATCAATCAATCGATGAGATACAAGATTAATTAACGATTTATTTCTATAAATCCCTGACCAGGAGATTTTTCAAATTTCCTCGTAATAATATTTACAAAATTGTGGTCTCATTGCAAATGAAATTTTAGATTTTTCGAAAAATTACACAATAATATTGCACGCTTTTCCTTGTCATAAATAATATTGACGTATTATTTTTGCTCTTTGTTACAACAATTTCCGAGATGAGAATTATCGAAGTAACGCGTACGATGAATTATCAACTATTCTCAAGGTACAGCGCGGTCGATAATTCTGGGGTTTTAAATCATCTCGAACGCCCATCACGATATCCTTCCCCACAGTGTGTTGCAGCTTTTACGTAGATACTGTGCAGCATCACTGTCAGTATGCGCCTGGAGAGCCTCGCGAAGAGTCAACATCGCCAACGAGCGATCGCACTCGCGTGCTGAACCTCCATGGTCGATCGATTGGTTCAGCCTCGTGGATTATTTCTGTCCTCCATGAATCCTACCACGAACTCTTGGATCTCAACGGTTATAGCGAACCAACGAAGCGTAAAGAAAAAAATTTCCGCAAACCTTTGACTGATAAATACCGCGGTAACGTGCTGATTATAATCAGCCCCGAATCTCCTTGTCGAGTTTTATCTCAGAAGGTTTGTCGAGAACTTCGAGATGATCGACGGGAAAAATCGTTATACCAGCGAGGACAGTCGAGACATTTATAGAATTAGGGTGGTTCTTATTTGGATCCTTTTCGAATTTTAATTGTGGGAAGGATTGTCCAACATAAAAGGAAAACAAAAATGTTGAGCATAATTTGAGAAGTTCAGTTAGTCCAATTCTTACTACGCGCTCATGCGAAGTAAAGTTTCCTGTTGAAGAAATGGAATTTTTCTATTTTTGGTAATGATATCGACAGCGTAACTAATCATACCTGGAAACGGTCAAATAATTTGGAAATAACGAGAATATTAAAGAGTCCCCTCGTCCCCGACACATTGATTGTGATTATTTGACAAGGTTATAAAGGGTGTTACATACATTTGGGCGGTGGATCCTTAGAGATTGGAGATGATTGGATAAATTGAATGATAATTGTCAGACTTTATGTTACGGTGTAAGCGTGGCACGAGATGACCCGTACATATATATTTTTTCGTGGAAGTACGGTACATCGGCGTTAATTTTATGAAGCATTGCATTTTTCCTGGAATAATAAATCATCCCGCCCATATCATTACCGGAAAATAGAAAAATTGCATGTATTTTAAATCAAAAACTTTGACTCGAATCCGCGCCCAATATAAATTATACTAGAAAGGTTAAATTAGGCTTAACATTTGTACAATTTACTTAGAAATCGATTGAGACGTCGTCGCAATCAAAATTCGGGTGGACGAAATAAGAACCACCCTAATATACCTATACACATATACATATCAATATATTTGATGATATTCCGTAGACCGAGTGATAAATTACACGTCTGGTCAGTGCGATGACGTTGCGAATATTCTCAACGCGCTACCTATTTATTTATTTGTTTATCCATTCGGTCCATTGTTTCATTCGACGGCAATTCGTCAACATTTTTAGGCCACAACGTCGAGACTGGAAATGACAACTTAGCATTAAAACGAGACGCATACGCGGTTGATGGATGACAACGCTGAGCGTTCTCTCGTCATCGCAGAATGCCACTACAATTTTATCATAGTTCCATACACAGTGGGGCACGATCGTAAGTGTTCCTAGTTACGAGTGCAACACGACCGCACTTGCATTATACATTACACGACCGCGTGAGCCTCGCTTACGGATTCACTCTGGAATGCGCCCGAGCCTTTTGTTCCTTCTCATCGCTGCGATATCCAACGGTTTCATCGCATTCTTCATTTACTTTTTATCACATTTTGAATTTTATTATGATTTTTTTTTCAAAATTTAATGCCAAGAATGAATGACCGACGCACAGCGAGAAATTGCGGCAATGTCTATGTCCGTAATTTTCAAATGTCTCGTAATGTTAACCGTACCGACTGCGGGTGAACAGCGTAAGTGATAAATTGAGGGAAGAATGAAAAAAAATTAACAAATTTCTTCATGGAACAGAAATTATTGTGGATCCTTGACTCGATCGAGTCTCGGTTAATTGCAAGGCGCGACTACAAGCACGCGCGAGTTGGGATCAACGCGAAAGCGTTCGATAAATCGAACCCCGGTCGCGTCTAGCCAGACGCCAATCGGACCCGGTTGTTTCGATTACATCGATTACATTACGAGTTTCCACACACTCGTAATAATCTTTGACGGTCGTTGCATCGTTCGTATCGACGTTGATTTAATGACCGCTCGGTGTTTATCCGAGCGTTTCTGTCACATTCACGGCGGTCGTCCCACGATCTTTGCACTTTTGAATTTTATCCGATGCGACGTTTATCATAATTTCGTTCCGTTCGGAGATTTTAATTAGAAATTGTTTCGAGTTATTTATTTATATAATTTATTTTTATTTTTGTTTATTTTTGCGCAATAGAAAATTATTTTCCGAATCGATGGATCGAAAAGAGAAATAACCGATGATCTCTAGATCATCGGTGTGTAGGTCTGCCGATTTTTTTGTAAATATGCCGTAGGTCATGGTCTTCGGATACTTCCGGGTGTCAATGCACTTTGCTGGGTAGTTTATGCAATCTTCCTTTGCGTCTGTCTAATCTACTTAATGCAATAATGCTCCGGCATTGCGACCCGGTGGAGTAACGTAGCTCGCACAACTGCTCCGAACCTTGTTATGTTCAGCGTTACGGCGGTCACGGTTGCGGTCTTTAAATTCAACAACCGCGACGACCGAGGATCAACTCGTTCAAGCTATCTCACATCATTCACAATGATTTCGTACAAATTCACACTTAATTCAGAGTCATTTCGTACTTGTTCCAGAGTGAGGTACCGATTTCCGAGCGATTTTCCGTGGTTTATCGATGATTTCAATCTGATCAGCGTGATAATGTTGATTTATTGATTTATTGATTTATTGATTTATTGATTTATTGATTTATTGATTTATTGATTTATTGATTTATTGATTTATTGATTTATTGATTTATTGATTTATTGATTTATTGATTTATTGATTTATTGATTTATTGATTTATTGATTTATTGATTTATTGATTTATTGATTTATTGATTTATTGATTTATTGATTTATTGATTTATTGATTTATTGATTTATTGATTTATTGATTTATTGATTTATTGATTTATTGATTTATTGATTTATTGATTTATTGATTTATTGATTTATTGATTTATTGATTTATTGATTTATTGATTTATTGATTTATTGATTTATTGATTTATTGATTTATTGATTTATTGATTTATTGATTTATTGATTTATTGATTTATTGATTTATTGATTTATTGATTTATTGATTTATTGATTTATTGATTTATTGATTTATTGATTTATTGATTTATTGATTTATTGATTTATTGATTTATTGATTTATTGATTTATTGATTTATTGATTTATTGATTTATTGATTTATTGATTTATTGATTTATTGATTTATTGATTTATTGATTTATTGATTTATTGATTTATTGATTTATTGATTTATTGATTTATTGATTTATTGATTTATTGATTTATTGATTTATTGATTTATTGATTTATTGATTTATTGATTTATTGATTTATTGATGTATTGATTTATTGATTTATTGATTTATTGATTTATTGATTTATTGATTTATTGATTTATTGATTTATTGATTTATTGATTTATTGATTTATTGATTTATTGATTTATTGATTTATTGATTTATTGATTTATTGATTTATTGATTTATTGATTTATTGATTTATTGATTTATTGATTTATTGATTTATTGATTTATTGATTTATTGATTTATTGATTTATTGATTTATTGATTTATTGATTTATTGATTTATTGATTTATTGATTTATTGATTTATTGATTTATTGATTTATTGATTTATTGATTTATTGATTTATTGATTAATTTCTTTATTTAATTAATTTCATCCGCGATCTTCGCAAGAATGCCAAAATCTTAGAGTTATTTCATTAATAATTACAAGCAATTCTCTTGGTAACGAGTAAATATGTAGTGCCATATACTTAAAATGAAGAAAGAAGAGTTCGTTATTTCGATCAACCTATAAGGATTTGACGTGGCACGTATTGACTCTGCCAGAACCCATTGATCTAGAATCTAGAATCCGTCAGTCGCCTCGCCAACGTGTCCCAAAAAATGTGCAAGACACCCGGTGGATCATTTATTTCTCGTTGTCACGATTATCCGGAAGTTCACGGGTTACGGGATTGCATATGGAGATCGCGAGTTGCCGGAGTTACGACGCTCGTCCGGTTTGCATCGGCGGAGCGTGCATGTGCATTGGGATCCAGCGATGGTACGCCTTGACCGATATCTATCATGCGTAACGGGGATGTAGGTACAACGCTACGACTTGCGCTACGGGCCAAAACTCTTTGCTCGATTGTATGCAAAATATATATTATTATTTCGTGAATGAATGAACCGCCCTCTTTCTCTCTCTCTCTCCCTCTCTCTTACTCTCTCGCTCTCGTTTTCTCTCGATTTCTGTCTCTCACTCTTTCTTTCTCTCTTCTTGGTGTCTCTCTTTGTTTCTGGCTTTGCTTATCGAAACGTGAGAATGATACACGAGCCCTTTCCGCACACCTTTCTCGCAACAATCGTCTTGCAAGCGAACGCAGCAGGATGGAAAGTGCAGCTATGAGCAGTTGTTTAGTAGATGCAGCTCGAAGTTGACCCTCCCGGGTGTGGTGGGGGAGGGAGGGAGGAATTTAACGCATGATCCATCTTTTTTTTTCTTTGTATCATGGGAATACAATGGCTATTAATGGTCGAATCTTTCGCGTGACAGCTCCGAGGAGGGAGAAAGGGAAAAATTGTTATCTTACTTATGAATCGCACTTTGGAATTATCGTGGTGTGGATTCTGATTTGAGGATCGTTTTTTTTTTTTTCAGCGAAAGGAGTGAAAGGAAATTTTATGAACAGGTTGTTTAAGAATTTGAACAACGTCTGAGTCAATGATTATTATTTGTGTGTATATTTTATTTTGTTAAAAAGTATTGAAACAAATTATATCGCAAGAGACGAGAATTCTTTGAGAGGAACCATTCATCAGCACCAAAATTTAAAAAAAAAAAAAACAGATCGACGCTGAAAGTAGAGTAAATAACCAGTAAACTAGAGGTAACATAAATATGGATTACGTGCATTGATTCTCTAGCAAGAAGTGGAGAGAAAAAATAATAATTCTGGAAAAATTCCCAATCGTCGAATATTTTTCCATTAAAAAAAATCTTTCAACCAAAACTTAAAACAAAAAAAATAGTAATTCGAAAAAATCGATCAAATAATACCAATTCAGAGAAGAAACGAACAAGATCAAAGGCTCTGCGGGCATCGATTATCATCGTTCCTATTCGAATGTTGAATGTGCAAGGACCAATTACGATAACAAAATAACAATTATAGAAATATACCATTTAAAAAAAAATTTCAGAAAGGAAATTCGCAAGAAATTTTCCTCAACCTCGCGTGAAACATTCGTGAGAACCGTTTCGTGATGAATATGTTCAGCGTGTACGGAATGACTGTACGATATACATATATACACGTTGCTACAGAAGAAGCGTGCCGGATGGTTCGGGTAAGCGGACTATGCATGCGCCTAACAAATGCCAAATACCTGGCGGCTATTGTGTGTGCCTTTGAATGATTGTTATCTCCACGAATCCATCTCTCTCCCAGCTCCAACGGCTGGAACACCCATCATACATCCAACCAGGGCAGCCGAACACCGACGCATACACCCCGATTGCAGAGGATTACATACTCATTTGTCAGAGTGACAAATACTCCAACCAAATATTCAAATTTCCACTTCCCACCTTCTTTTGCGACACCTAGTTATACATGCTTTTTCAACCTTCAAGGCCTCTCAATGCAATAAAAAAAAACGTACGATATTACGCTTGCGATAATTTGTTGCAGCAAAAAAAAGTTAGTACAAGTATTTAAAAAAATTTATAATAATAATAATAATAATAATAATAATAATAATAATAATAATAATAATAATAATAATAGAAATAAAAGTAATAATAATAATAATTATTATTATTATGTAATAATTATTTATATTATATTATAATTATTATTATATTATATATAATTATATGATAATAATAATAATTATTATTATTATAAAATGTCAAATCGTGAGAGTGGATCAGATCTTCGATATAATTACACTTGGTCGATCGCATTTGACAATTAACACGCGATGGCCTGACAGTCTCGGATCCCCCGGAGGCTCGTTCCTGCAATACTTATCGTGCCACCGGTCGCCGTGCGTGATGCAACACGGGCTACACGAGAGCAGCTTATGATTTGCTTTCACCGGCTCACCTTTGCCATGATATTACGATTACCATTAACATTCATTCGTCTGGCATTTCGAGTGTTTGTGCCTTAAATTTCGACCGAACGCTTGGAAATCATTCACACGCGCATAGTTTCCGCCTGATTATTACAATATTACCGTTAGTTGTGGATCTAGCTATATATTTAAATATGTAAATGAAGAAATATATTTATATATATACATGTAAATATATGGCACTCATTGATATCGATAATTGTGTAGAATAGCGTCGGTACTTAGACCTCACTTGGCGGTGAGATTCTGCTAATGATCGATGATAATTATCATCCGTTGATGCTGCTGAGCTAATGAAATAAATAAAAAAGTATGATATATTTACCAGAGAAATAACCGCAGTCTCTTCCTCGTTCATCATTGGTTTTATTATCCTCGAATAAAATATCTTTGATGATTAAAATTAACGGATGGTGGTGACTAATCAACATTGTTCGCTTCCAACGAATATTTTAAAGTGGGAATCCAGATGCGATGATTTTATGATACTCGAAATAATGTAACATCGCATTCGCGTTAATAATTTTTATTAATTTCACAAAATTGATCCTCAGCGAAGAAATATTTATCGTTTTTTTTCCTGTACAGGAAAAGCAGCATATAAAATTGGGATGTGGAAACAAGTTTGGAATATTGTTGACAACGATTATTTTTATAAAAATTTCTGTTGCTTATAACCAAGAGCCTCTACGCGGTAATTATCCTATTAATGAAAATAATAAAAAATAAAAAGTTTGAGTAACTCATTAATTAATCATTGTAATCAACATATTATATTGAAGCAGACGAAACTTCCTAAACAGATTCGTTATTATTTATTCTTCAATGTAAATTTTTCAATTATCAAACAAACGACCGTAAATGTCAATGATTGCATAATGATGATAGACAACTACAGCCATTCTGCATTATCCCACGTGCACAGAAAGCCTAAAAAAATGTCTTGCATACATTTCTGCCTATTTTGAGTCGACATTAAACTCATCGACATTAGCAGTTTTCAAAATAAATTCTTGGTTACGTTATTCGTTTTTTAATTTGTAATTTTACCCCGTACATGCGTTATACACGCGCACGGTGGCCCACCTGTAAGTACGATAATCATGCGACGCGATGAGTGTCTTACCTGATTCTCTCGCGCCAGACTTTATCCCGACGATACGAAGCAGAGGCGTTTCGAGTCGGCTCGTCACGATTTCGCGTTACAGGACGGATGTGATTCGCGTGGGAATCTTGTAATATTTATAAATATATTATAATAAATGATCAAAGAGGTGGTCGATTAATAATGCGACGGTGATGTGAAGAGATTCCGCGGGTGGCTGCGACGAAAAAAAAAAAACAGAAACGGCGATGTGTAATCGACGAGATATGTTTATATACTCGTTATATCGATATATATATAAACACTCATTCGGAACTCACTCATCCCATGAGTCAACTCGATAAATCGTAGTCCTGACCATGCTGGCTGCCCAACCAGTCGCGACTATGCGATCTTGTTTTTTTTACTCATTCATTTTTCAGTAAAAAAATTGCACTCTCTCGATAAATCAAATTCAATTAAAAATTCGTTCGAGGATTGAATCATCTTGCGACGCAACTGTACAGTTTTTCTATAAATTTATTTATTTTTTTTGTTTTTTTAAATTCATTTTTTATTAAGAACAGTAGTAAAAAAAATGTTTTGATTGTTTGATGTAAAAATTCATTTCAGAATCGGATCATCTCGTGTATCTTGGTCATGATCGTTGTGTCTGCCTCACCAGACGCGACGATTACATTTTCCATAATTATTATTATCATCACTATTATTATTATCATTATTATCACTATTGAAAAAAATTATTCTTTATTAAAAATAATCATGGAAAATATTCATTTTATAATTCGGTGTGAAAATTAATTTTAAGATTGAATTTAACGTCGATAATTCGTCGCGTCGTTCTTCGTTGGCTGACGAGCGTCGATGAGCGAGCTTTTAGTACCTTCTGTACGGCTGACCGGACTGATCCTCCTCGGGATGAGCGGCGTTGTAGGCCAAGGCCCGTTGAATCGCGGGCGGAATCGGCGGCGGCGTCGGCAGGTGGTTACCTCTCGCCTGGAAGCCATTCTCGTCGGCCGTGTAAGTAACGACTATCGGGGTACCGTCGGGTGCCGTGTAGCTGTACTGGCCCCTCACCACTTCCGCCTGTCCGGCCGCACCGAGATTCTTCGGCGAACCCTGCTCCGCCACGGATATCCCGTTCTCCGTGTCGTAACTGCAATCATTATATCGCGTTAGTCACCGTCATCATCATCGTCGCCGTCGTCGTCGTCGATTTATAATAGTTGCACATGTTTTTTTTTGTATTTTGTTCTATATTAAACGAATTTTCTAGTCAAAGTCTAAGACTTGGGTCTTAGTCTCCATATATGAATAATAATTGTAATAATATCATTATTGGATAATAATAATTATATACTATAATGATATATTATTAATGAATAATAAAATAATTATTGAATAATTATTATTATATACTATAATAATATAATTATTGAATAATAATTATTACATATTATTATTACATTATAATTATTTTAAAATAATAATAATATTTCATTTTCGTTATTAATGTATTATAATCTTTCATTTTTATGTTGTTAAGGTTATTTTTTATTTGGGTTATCTAGGTATATTAATCCATTATTTTTAGTTGGTGAATTGCATCGATTTAAAAAAAAATGAGACGAAAAAAAAAAGATCAAATTTTTTCTACTTGATGAGCTTTAGAAAAATGAAAAGCTGATTATAATTTTTTTGGAATTCAAGTCAGATTTGGTCTGGGTTTTAGTAAATTTAATATCTAAATTAATCATTATGAATGTAAAAACAGGGGTAAGATAATTGTGATTCGGTTGTTGGGTCGATTAAAATCACAATTTGTTAACAAGTACAAGAATTCATTTTACACTAAAAAAGTGAAAAAAATCGTAATTCAGTCATAAGATTAACGCAACAAAAACTTGTGTAAATTTCAGACCATTCGACCCCCCAGCTTCGCCCCTGTAAAAATCCACATACTCGACGGATCATCAAACATTGTAAAAAACAAATTCAACCTCAATTAAGGATATTTATCTTTCGAGCAATTCATTCCTCAATCCCGAAACCAACTAACATCCATACTAGAAACAAAAAGCTAATGAAACGCCAAAATTCAATTAATTTCAATGAAAAATCTGTCAATCGTGACAAAATAGTTATCTTCCGCAACGTGAAACGTTGACACACACGTGATTACACGACGACACGACGACGTTATTTCCATATCTCTACATTGTCACTGCACGTGTTTTCTACGTGCCGAAACGAAGGCAGTGGCTACGTGGCGAGTGCTGGTCTGCAGGATTTGTACGAGAGAGCGACGTTGGTCGGATGGGTTAATCGCTAATCGCCGGATTGCGCAATGGTATCACGGCGAGACGTGTTAGAGGTGTATCTACGTGGATAAGGGATGGGAAGAGGGGGAGGTGGAGGGGGGTGGTGCATCGCGAGCGTGCTAGCGATTAACATCAAAGCTAATTATCCTCGCGCGGACTCGCGGTCGTATTTCTCGTTGCGCGTTGCTCCTACAGTGCCAACCGAGGCCTGATAGACCCGAGGAAAATCTTTGGCGCATGCGCCAGGCGCGGGCGATTAATAGCCCGTCTGACGTGGAACGGTCTTTGCAGCCTTTTTTTCCTGCACGGAGCTCGGCTGAGTCAAAAGTAAAAAAAAAAAACGATGCCGAAGACAAAATTAAAATTTGGAATGGATGAATTAATATAAAAATTGATTAATTGATTGATCAGTGAATAATTAAATAGATAAATAAATGAAGATAAGGATAAGACAGTTTTCCGATTCGTGGATCCTTTTACCGGAGAAGTTAAGTTTCGATTTGTCGATTAATTTTTTTTTCGAAATAAATAAATAAATAAATAAATAAATATATAAATACATAAATAAATAAATAAATAAATAAATAAATAAATAAATAAATAAGTAAATAAATATATAAATGAACCATCACATAGATGAATAAATGAAAATTAGAACAAGCAACTTTTTCGACTTTTCGCTCCTTTTATCGATGAGTTTGAGTTTCAATTATTCAATTCAAAACATTTTTTAATCAAATAAATCATTGCCGCAGCGCTGAATTCCGAATAGCTGAGCAGCAGTAGATCTTCTTCATAAACTTCGTATTTCGTGAACTTCGATTAATTAATTTTTTATTCAAACGCTCGACGTCGTGGTGCTACTGCGTATCTTAATTTATTCACTTGCCACGCGCGTCGATCGATTACATTCATTGAAGCGGGCCCGGGAAGGCATAAGTAGTAACAGTCAATGAAGGGTAGACGCGATAAATCTCACGCTGCTGGGAGGATTATCAATCGTTTTGCCGGCAGACGGCGTTTGATGGAGTTTGCAATTATTTTGTCACATGTACGATTGTTGGTTTTATTGTACGAATGAAAATCTTCGATGTAACAGACTTTTGATGTGTAAGTAAGTAACGTTATTTTCGGCACCGTTACTCTGTAAGCATGGGGCATTTTTCCTGGTGCTCTAAAAAGTACTCTGAAGCGATTTAAAAAATTCCGCACAATTCATGAAATCTTATTGACAATCCTAGTGTAAGAATCAATCATTATATTGCTGCTATGATTATTTGTTTGAGCAAAATAATCGTGTAAGCAAATAAAAACGCGAAGAACACACCACCGTAGCAAGACGCGAGTGGATCATAGTTACAGATTCAGTGTTAATGATCAATGGAACGATAGCACCATGCAGAGGCTGTCAATCCTCACGTTAAGTCGTAATGGTTCAACGGATAGAGATTTATAATTACCTGTAAGCGTAAGATCCATCGGGTAATGCGTCCTGAGACTGACGCAAAATAGCGAAACGTCTTCCGTAGTAGTCAGGATTGTACTGGGGATTGTACTTGGGAAATTGTCCGTGAACTAACGCCACGAGACCCAACAACGCTATCTGAAGCCGACCGAGAAATTAAAAATAATTTAGAACGATTCGTTTTTATTCTTCTATCGTTTATGGAAAGTGCACTTATTAAAGAGAATTGAAATTTTGTTTATGTTTAAATATATTTACTGACAGAGATTGTAGGAGACAGAGATTGTGTACTAAATGTATGTATTTTTCAGATGAAGAAAATATTTTTCTTATCATCTTATGTAAATTTAATGATCAAGAATCGATTGACAATCGATCATTTGATTGATTGAATTGAATGTTTGGTAATGACAAACGAGGTGGATGGCGGTTTGATTTTTTTTCCTGATCTACGAAAGTGATTCCAGTTACGACGACTGAGAGCTCATTTTACTTGACGATGAACCTTCCATAAAATAATCGCACGAAACAATCATTATTAAATAAATTAAAATTTTCGATCTCGCGTAAAAAACAGATCGTCACCTCGTTAATTTTCATTTAACGACAATTCTGCAACCTTATCACTGATTTTTCATCCACCATCGTGCAAAAATATCCTCGTTTCAATTGACCACAACTCGTACCAATAAACTTAAAAAAAATCTCCCTAGTAAAATAAATAAAAAACAAAGACTCCCACAACCCATAAAAAAAATTGTTCTTTAACTCTGCAGAAACATTATCAACTATTTCTTCCCAAAAAAAAATCCGATAAAGTAGTCTAATCCGCAATCTACACGTCGAAGATCCAACGAGGGGATGTGAAACACGATAACGTTGAGAAAGCTCACACTCACGATGATTTT
Organism: Sussaba pulchella; assembly: GCA_963971145.1. Lineage (NCBI taxonomy): Eukaryota > Metazoa > Arthropoda > Insecta > Hymenoptera > Ichneumonidae > Sussaba > Sussaba pulchella. The sequence continues at coordinate 9,160,434 of OZ020171.1, read as the reverse complement.
CATGATGCCGGGGATGAATAAGCTTCTTCCGAAATTATTTTCTTCGTTCCAGAACGTTCGCGAAAGACGGAGAAGTTTGTCGGTATGGAGCACAAACGTTTGTATGGCCAGAAGATGGACCCCCGGCCAATTTATAGTGGCCGGAGCGGTTTGTTTCTTCCTTCTCGGAGGGATTCTCATCGAGGGAGGGAGAAACGATTCCCCTCCGTCCCTCTTGCCACCGACCAAACGGGGTACGGAGTTATTATGCGGCTGAAAAGATGTTCATGCATGCGACGTACGTGAATTTCCACCGGCGAACATGTGTGCTATCGCGTAATCAAAAGTGGGGTGCACTGCACCGAGGCGGAGCTCACGGGAGCAGTGTCATACGGCGATGCAGTCGATGCAATTGCAACGTGACGGAGTTGGTTGTGTAGGTGGGTGGAACCTCCAACGACGTTCATCCACCAACACGAACGATCTCGTCGGAGCCTTCGGAGTTTCTGCGACGTTCGTCTGCTGCACACGTGTGTATGTGACGGATAAAAGTGGGGGTTTGTGGGGTAAAACGACCTGGTGGTCGATTCGGGCATTTAGAAATGGGGGGAAATAGGGTGGGGATCAAAATTCGAAGTGATAAAAGTTTTGACATATCGATGAATCGAGTTAGAATGCCACGAAAATAAATATACCGAATCAACATGGCTCTGATTAACGATGTCTCGATGGATCAAAATCTCGACAATATATTTATATGATAGAGGTACAATGGCGTAGCTCGGTCGACCGCGTAAGGATGATTATTGAAAATTTTTATTCGATTTTATTGACTTGTCGAAACTTCGATCAGTTGGAATTTCGATCCCCACCCAAATATATTTATGAAAAAAATTGAATATCGTACGTAAGTGAAACCGAGAGACAGATCGAAGACTCGTGGCCAATGTGCTGACTTGAGTAGTTTGGAGTTCTCGGAATTGGAGGCTGGGTGAGAAATAAATGATGGTCCGACCTTCAGTGGATTCTGTCGATTATTGCGACTACACGGCCGGTTAAAGACAACAACAGGAAACAGAAGGAAGACGTTATCGCTAATCAATTACGTCAAGGTATCAGCAATTAGTTGACGTATCTGAATATCTTCACAGACTCTAATACGACCAATGCCCGTAACATGAACGAGATTAAAACGTTTTAACAAATTAAAAAATTCATCGTCCTTCCCCCCCCAATTCTATCCATTGTTCTTCACAGGCTTCGTAAAATTATCGAAAATTTCTGTTCAACCCGACGAGCCGCTCACGCGTTTAATGGTAATTCGGGGGCATTTTTCGATCAACCGTACCATTTTGCCCCGGGATTTTCTCACATGGAAATTGCATACGTTTCGGTGTATTCTGCAGAGCGTAACCGTATTAATGTATAGTAATAGAGTACGTCGAATATAGTTGCAATAGCGGATTCGTTTGCATATCAGTGAGCGGTCATTAAAATCGTGAGATACAACGTTGCAACCCACCCAAGCATTGAGATCGAGGGGCGCGAAGAGCGCACGAGAGCATCCGCCACGGATCATCTCAGGGCGTATTCCTTTCACCGATCTATCGATCCACGAACAACCAGATGAACTTATCGAGGATGTACGTGCGCACTGGTGAGATCCTTGCAACACACTTCTGCGGAGGAACGTCGAGGCCGGGGGCGGGGGTAATCCATTTTTTCAATTGCTTCGGAGTGCGAGGACCGATCGAACGACCGGCGGATCGATATCGACGTGGATCATAATTATCATATGCAGTGACAGGGAGACAGAATTCCTTATAAGGGAAATGCAGGATACTGAAATTTGCGAAGTTAATGTTGAAATAAAATGATTCATGAGATTTTGTGGTTTATTCGTTTTAATAGACAGATATATGGATCGCTTGGGATCTAGAAAAAGGTTATTTGGATTGGTGACATATTCGAAGTTTATTAAGATTCAATAAATTTGGTGAAGTGAATGGTGTATTCAAAATTGAATCTCTTTGCTCTCGTGCTGGATTTTCACATCCCCATCTTTTTTTATCTCTCTGTCCCTCCCTCTTTCTCCCTCTCGTGTTTCAAACCAGCTAGTGTAGATGGAAAGAAATTATTATAAATATTTGAATAATAATGATAATAATAAGAATAAATATAAAATTATAATTATAATATTATTATAATATTACAATTATAATTTTAATATTATAATTATAATTACTCAATTTTATCTTGTTCTGACAAACTTATTATTATTATTATCATTAAGATAATTATAATTATATTAATAATAATAATAACAATATGTTTGGGAGAACAAGATAAAATTAAGTAATTAAAATCATAATTATAATTATATTAATAATAACAATAACAATAAGTTCGTCAGACCAAGATAAAATTCAGTAAATCTTCAAAAATCCAAATTGTCCAAATTCAACCAAATTTATACAATTTCACGTCTAAAAATTTGTTTCTCTCATATATCCGTTGTGGATATTAAAAAAAAAAAAAAAATTGACTGAAACTTGAGATACCATAATTACCGCAATATCTCCGCTGTTATATAGATGTCATTAGAGACCCTCAACGATAGTAATCGTGTATTAATTTGTCGTCGTTCCTTGCAAAACGTGATAATCAATTCCGTGATTTATCGATCAGACACGAGTTATGCAGTGTGTGGGCTGCGCTTTATTGTTTTAAGAAGAAGAAAAACCGAAGAAAAAAAAAATAATACGAAGAAGAATAACGCGAAGGGGACTATATCGTTCGAGTCCGGTAGTCCTGTAAGACACGAGAGAAGGAGACGAGCGAGATAACTCGTCGCCACGGACTCTGTTAATGAAGCCGAGATGTGCGTCGAAGATATACCGTTGGCCCATTGTCTTTCGTTCGATGAGAAACTCCGTCCAGACAAGGTCTGCTCTCAGGGAAGTTTATTACCGACGATCATTCGATATCAGGCCTCCCCCCCCCCCTCCCCGCACTAGCGCATATTCTCCACCGTGAATTGTCTCCTCAATGCCCTCTCCTTCCCCGCGCTGACGTCCTCCCATTCGCCAAACTCCTGCAACGCCGCGAAAATAAATTTTCCTCTCGAAATCCCGACAATGAGGGTTGCAAGAGAATTCATTTAGCCTCGAGCCTGTCGAAATTTACAAGTTCCGAGAAACCAAATCCACGTCGGAGCGAATAAACGGAGAATTAAGGAAATAAATGACGATAAAATTAAACGCTTCGTCGAGCTGAACTCAAGCGTTTTTTTTTTTTTTCAAAAATATTCTCATTGAGAAATATCTGCACGGGGTCTTATGACACAATGGAATTTGCTTTCTATTTTCAAACCGACGCAAAGGGAATATATAAAAAATTGAATGTAGATGAAGCAAGTGGGGAAAAAAGGCGTCGGGAAAGGCGTTTTCTTTGAGTTTCGATGAGTGACGATGGTTGACATTAAGATGAAGACGAATGTCTTTACGTCGTTGCTCGACTGGTCGGTGGACAGCGATGGGCGGTGTGGTTCTGGTAATGGGAGGCTCAATGGCAACTTCGAGGCGAGGCGGGTCGATTGTTGAGAGCTTTGGATTCTGCGAGACGATCTATCCCGGTGGCTCGCGGTTGAATCGCCGATCCGGCAAGGTGTAACCTCCCAGTTATGCGCTCTTGGATTTCCCAAGAGCTGCCAACACTCGTATCGGTTCTTCGTCTCTGAGTGGGTCGTCTCGATTGTGGAGTCGTCGTTTCGCTGCACTCGCGATGCGGCACGACGAATCCGAGGGAGGATTTGCATTCGTCGTCTCGAACATTACGAATAAAGCTCGACGATTTAGCATCAACGATCGATGATTTATTTTTAAAAAAATGAAGAGGTGGCGTTGATAATTGAAATACTTGAATAATATTTATTATTGGAATACTCAAATAATATTAATAAATGGTATAAAGTAGATTGATTTTTATGTAGGCTCGGCCAGACAGTTTAGGCTGGCCTTAATGGATAAATAATGTTTGGAGCTACATTTTTTAATATTAAAAATTAACTTGTACGTGTCGCATTTTCGATTAAATGAGTCTTAGTCGACTAAAAAAAAAAGAATATCGCCCATTAGTTATTTTAACCGAATAATATCAAACGTATGCGTAATTCGTCTGAGTTTTCGCCCATGCTGCGAATTACATTGACAAAATGTGAGGTCTCTGTCTGTGTGTATGTGTGTATGTGTGCGAGTACCGTCATTCGCGCATGACCAATTTCTTTTCCGTAATTCACTCTTCCTAGTAGACCAGTGCTCGAGATAATCCTCGACGAAACTCTTCTTCTAGTTCTCCATGCTAAAAGCTCGCCATTTGCATGCCTTCTTGCTTCTCATGAGCAAATGAGCAAACACCCGAGGGCTCCGCAACCAATTATGTTTTACTCGATTTATGCCATCGCCCGAGCGAAAGAATCCCGCGGAGAATCCTTTGGCCCCGCCGAGACTATTCTTTATCGATCACGTAGGTATACAGCTTCTACCATAATAACTGTCCGCTCGCTCCGGCGCACATCGCATCGAATTTTATTGCTCCAAATGGCAAATATCTTCCCTCGAGATTCCATGCTCTGAGCATTACTTGCTCACGTAACTCTCGACGGGATTCGTGACTCTATCGGGATAACAACCATCCCATCGATTTTCCGCCTGTAACATTTTTCTCTTTTTTTTTTTTTTTTTTTTTTTATTTCGTTCCGGACTATTGTTTCTGTATTTTTTTTCTCCAGCATTTTTCGGATTTCACTGGCGAATTGATAATTCATTGGTTCACGTGAATTTATAATAAATGCGAAGAAAAAAAAGTAATTTTTATTGGAAAAATTATTGTATTATCGATATAGAAAAAATTTGAGAGAAATTAATATGAAACATATTCTGATTTATAATTAAAAAATACATAATAACTAATAACTAACTGGAATCTTGCGATATTCTTTTCATTGTCCAACATCATAATTTTTATTTTTTATTGTTGCGTTTGCACTATCACGAGAATTACTATTACAGAATAATTCTATGTTACACGGAAAATTTAATTATAGTCGACTACATGCAGCAATAAAAAGTACAAAGGTTGTAGAAAAAAAATCGTTCACACTATTCGCGACGATATCGTCTCTGGTCCCATTGAATCCATCGCCGATCGAATGCAACCATAGTTCGCCCACGACATTGTCGTCGTTTTTTTTTTTTATTTTCTTTATTTTCACCTACAATTCACACGATATCGCGACGTAAATTATAAATAACATTGTGAGACGTGTTATGTGACAGGTATCGTATGCCGACACATGTCCGATCGGTAATTGCCGGTAATCCAACGATTTGTAAATATATATATTTGACCTATAGGGTTTCGCGATAAATGTGTAAAATGCACGTTCGGCGGGAATTATTGCGCGAGTTATATACAAGCGATACGTTATAATATAATCCGTGGGTGGTAACGGAGGTAGCCGCTACGGTATATATACACATAACATTCATACAGATGTCGAGGAGATTCTGAGGAGACGCGATGCTGCGCAATGCCGTTTATCGTTCTCGAAGCTCTATTGAATTTTATCATTGTTTCGTTTCATCTTCTTTTATTTCAATTCTCTCAAACGATTTGGAATTGTTTGTAACCGAGCGCGAAGTGACATGCGTAATCCGCGAAGAATTCATAAAGCCATTGTTTTATTACGCCACACGATGTCCATCGAAGACGGGAGGATATGGCACGAGGCATGTGTTATTGCTATTCCTGTGGGTTGAATTCCGCACGTGTTCGCGTATATTCCTCGGCTTCGTGAATTTTCATATTATTTATCGTCTCTTTGGAAACCGGACGAGCCGATAGGTCCATCGTCAGGGACGGGCGATGTTTGAATAAACATGCGTCTTTATCATTTATTCATTCATATTCATTTTTTTTCCATTATTTCCGTTGTTACGAATATTCAAAAAGTCGGGGATAAGTATTTCGTAATCATTCAATTATTCGTTTCGATGAAAAATGTATATTTTTTTTTTCTTGGTGTTCCTTGATTGTAAATGATTTCTTAGAGTTGAAGGTCCTTCATCGACAGTGATTAATGAAGAACGAGGGAGGATAGTCAAATTGAAAAAAAATTAATAAACAACGGAAATACCTAACAGAAATTATTTTCAATTGAATGATAATAATAATAATTACTATTATTATAATATTTTATAATAATAATAATAATTATTATTATTATGGAAAATTCCAGCTTCTTGAAGTCTTCGAAAATCTGGCATAAGCTGACACGAGCTGTGAAACTCTCTACGGCAAAGCAATTATGAATAAGAACACGCCGCATGCGAAAACGCAGCGCTAGCGAAAGTCCCTTCGTTTAACAATGAAAACCTCCCCCATTTCGTCATTTTCCCGAAACATTAATTCTTTTTATCGTATACTACGAAAGCGTCTGAAGTATCGAGCCAAACAACCGTACTCGGGTTATCTCTTCGAATCGCGATACCAGTCAAAGATTATTTTTTAGCGAGCTAATATCCTGATATTTTTTTTTTTTTTTTTTTTTTTTGCGAAACCTATTCGAAACTCGACGGATCATCCATGGTAACCTATCATTTGAAGATTTTACCGTGTGGACCTGGTACGTACCATCGTGGGATACATCGAACTAGTACGAGGAACGGTCAGACCATAATTCCTCTTACCATTGTATTCATGGCTTGACGGATTCGATACATAAAGGCTCGAATGTTCCGACACCTCTGCTGGCCTCGTGATGAATTGGAGAGTCTGCATGGAAGTCATGAGTATTAGTCATTCGATGGAAATACATAGATTGTCGAATCAATAATGATAATAATAATAATAATAAGAATAATAATAATAATAATGTTGATAAAAATAATAATAGTAATAATAATAGTGATAATAATAGTAATAATAATAGAAATAATAATAATTAAATATTATTATTATTATAACAGCAACAACAACAATTATATTAATGATGACAGAGCCTGTGACAAGGATAAAGGACGGTAAACAATAATTTCGAATTCCAGACTTATTGCAGCGAAACTTAGTCCATGTAGACACCTCACTGTGGTCCATAAAAAATGACATAGAGAGATGGTCGAAGCCGACGTTGTAAAATCTGTGTCGATATTTCGGATTTTTTGTTCCTGCTGTTTTTTTTAAATGGAGATCGTGAAGTACGCATGGGCATTTTTTTGGGTTTCATACAGTCACAGTGAGTGAATCACGTCCTCGTATTTATTGCATCGATCGAAGCACCTTGAAGTCCTTGAGCAAAGCTGGCAGACGCATCGTTCGGCAATTTATATCGAGCGCAACAGGTCGGCTAACGAGCCACGGAAGCAACCTGGTATTGATTTATGATTGTAGAGGGTCGGGGTGCATTCAAACTGATAAATATTTCGGAATGATAAGATAGCGGAAATTTTGATCGAGGGTTGTGCACTACGCGATGATCGACATATTTAAATTTTTACAATCAAATCATCGAAGAAAATTGGTAACGATCAATCGAAGATGGCTTTCTAGGAGATCAGGAATAACTTAATGTTTGAAGAAGACAAAATATATTCGCAATAATCACCGGATCAGAGTGACTAATAATTAAAAAAATATTAAATGAACGATTCTGTATAAAAAAGTCAATTATCGCGACTGACATTTGAATGAAAACAGGAATCCATTCGATAAATGGTAAGCAATCCGTTCCCAATGAAATGGAATGGAGTTGGACAAAAATTATTATTTTAAGCACGAAAAAGATGGAAATATTATGTATATCTGTCAGACTGCAAGATGTTGGCGTCTTCGGAATCAACGCAAACGTGCACATATAATTATGCGAATCGGCGAATTATCAATTTATTTGATAAATAAAGGATGTATAATGTGTAAAAGGTTCAACGATTAGGTTCAAGGCGTCGGATCGTCCCTGGAGACCCCAAGAATCCAGACAAACTTAATACACCACACCAAAAGCTGCATTTATCTCAAGATCCAATTACTCAACCCGAGCACACGATCTTGCTTGCATTTTGTGCATCCCAGCCATTTTAAATACACATTTATCTGAATGCCGACAAAAAAACAATCGCAATAAAGAAATACGAGTAACTGGTAATTCAAAACTCTTCAAATTTACTATGCACCACACATAAAAACTATATTTATCTCAAAATCCAATTACTCGACCGAACCACATAATTTCACTTGCATTTTCTGCATCCCAAGTATTTCAAATACACATTCATCCAAATGCCATTAAAAAAATAACAATCCGAACAAATAAATCCATGTAACCGATAATTCAAAATTCTTAAAATTTATTAACAGTGCATAACATTTTCATGGTAAATATTATCGATACATGTGAAATAATTTTTTTTTTTATACAATATATTACACATCGATGGGAAATTTTCTAAAAACGACGTTCGAACTGTTGCTGTTGGTTGTTCTGTTGTGATTCGGGTTTAGGCGGATGAGCGGCGATGTACTCGAGAGCTCGTTGAATTTGAACTGGAATGGGGGGTGGGACCGGAAGATGGGCTCCCTGCGGCCGGAAACCGTTCTCGTCGGCGGTGTAGGAGACGCTGACGGGCACACCGTCGTCACCGGTGTATCCGTACTGTCCCTGGACCACAACGGCTTGCTGTCCATCGGCATTGCGCGGTCCGGGCGCTCCGTTCTCGGATACGCTTATTCCGTGTTCCGTCTCGAAGTTGAAATTGTAAGCACCGTCGGGAGAGGCGTCCTGGGCCTGGCGGAGGATGGCGATGGGCTGCTGAGCGTACTGCTGGGCTGAGGCTACTGTGGCGAGAGCCAAACTGAGAATCTGCGAAAAGAAATTTATTTTCATTTAAATAAAATTAATTCAGAATGCAAAATATAAATAGCTCACTTAAAATCATTGAAAAACGATGGTAAAACAACAAAATCTTGAGACACTTTAACTCGAACGAGAAATAAGCTTCAATGCTCGAGTATAGAAATTGAAAGTTCGAGGAACAAACAAGAGGAACAATTATAAATTTCTAAAATTGTATAAATAATTATCCTTGTATTATTCGGTTGAAAAATAAACTCACGAGAAACTTCATGACGTTGTAAGTTTGTGCTTCAAATTTTTTTAATTTCAATTTCACGATTAAATCCGAACGAGATTTGGGATGTGATTGATTTTTTAAACAAGCCTCGTTGGGTATTTATAGGCGATTCCGTTCGGTTGCCACTTCTCCGCGTGCAAGGCGATTCTATCTCCGAGCCTACGAGCGAAGTCGCCTCTCCCGAAAAAAAACCCCCCGCCACGACGAAAAATCGATCTAGCCGGGGAGTCGAAGATCGAGAGATCTTTCTGCCAAAATTTATTTCCCATCTTGACCTTTACGAGCGTGCCGGCTATTCCCTCGTCGTCTTCTGCCCAAATAAAAATAAATTTCGAAGGAAAGAAAAGAAAAGAAAAGAAAAAAAAACAACTTTATTGCGCAATCCTCGTGCTCGTACGCATCCTCATTCCAGGCTCCCACGAGACCGGACCGGTCTGCTCGGCTACGAATTTCGGTAACCGTATCTACTAGCTCTGTTGTCCCACGTTGCCGAGAGCAGGCGAGATTTGCTCGCGCGGGGATGTGAAACGAGCCCGAACTCCATTCGGCTTATTATCGAGGACCATCGACGACGATCACGCAGCTTTCGTGTGTTCTCGAATCCTGTAGCCAGGATCTGGCTGACCGAAAAAATAATTTTAAAAAACACCATTGCGAAACGATTTTTGCTCTACGATGTTTATTCTTTCGCCTGGATCTTTCTGTATCCACGTTGGAAAACGGTTTACACATCTATTGACGATTCTGACGAGGATGTCATAATCGCACGGCAATTATTGTTGTGAAATACGTTGTTTCGACCGGAATTATGATTTTTGTTGCAGTGAATTCTGAGTTCTGGGATTTTGTAGCTCACGAAAAATAATAAATGAAATGTGGAGGATTATGGGGGAAGGGATTGAGAGGGAACGTTGTTGCAAGATCGATACATGCAAATTTATCGTATTCGCGGGAAGATTTCGCATTATTTTGCATTATTTTTTGCTCAATCTCTTGACATTTTAAAAAAGTCGTATGTTTCGTTGTTTTTTTTTCGGTTTTGTTTTTATGATTCGGGATGGGAAATTAATTAGCGTTCTTGAGGAAGTATATTAATAAAATTATCTTACGGACGGCGAATACTTTTCTACGGGGAATCCCAATGACCAATCGAGTCACGACATTGCAAATTTTTATTGTCTTAAAAAATGCGCATATGTATGTAGATATTCTCCTTTTCGAATCTTGTTTTTCATCTCAATCCAGCTTTGCCAAAAAACATTGTTATTTAATAATATTACGCTGTAAATAACCTTCATCATGCATTATTCGCAACCCAAGTTCTGATTGTTATAATTCCACATGCGATTGAAAACAATAACACATTATTGCTTTGATTTTCTCCTGTTAATTTTATCATACATATAATATTATCGCGAACAAGAACGAATTAAAAATGAGAAGACCAAAAGTTAAGTTGGGACAATAGCGTATGAGGCAGCCCATTTTTCCGTTTTTCAACGATAAAGGGATTTTCAGTCGTTGACGGTTTGAAATTTTTACTGAACGTGACGAAAGGAAGAGCGTAGATGCCTTTCAGCAGATGTCACCGACTTCAACCAGCGGAGGCTCATCGAGCATCGAAAACATCGAAATAGGAGATGGGTCCAGCGAATCAACGTTCGTTCGTTACCTCATCCTCGAAAAAAGATGGAAAAAAAAATGAAACTCTTTCGGCGAGAAAGTTTTAGTATAAATAGGCTCCGATGCGCTTTGACCATCAGCACAGTCAGTTCGATACCTGCCTAAGCATCACCATGAAATTCCTCGTGAGTTCGAGCACTGTTACATATTCCAGTAGCATAAATACAATTAATTTCAGACCGTCTAATCTACATTTTTCAATTAATCCGGATGTTAGAAATCAATTAAAATCAAAATTAGAAAAAAACCGGCAAAACCGTAAATTTGAAAGATTTTTTCAGGTTTCTTCCTGTTTGACATTTTTGTATGAAATTTCTACGTGAGCTAATTCAGTCCAGATAACGTAATATATGTAATAAAATCGGAATTCGATTTCTTCAAATATTTCTCAATTTGCTTCCAACTTAAATACGATCGCCTGTTATCAAAATTCATCAGGGATTGTCAACCGTCGATCATCCGAGTGAAAAAATTATTTAGAGTCCACAAATTAAATATATATTAAATTGGGTTATGTATAAGCTATATACAGACTACGTATAATTTTTGGATATGTTATTATATTATATTAGCGAGAATTATATTTTATTATTAGTTTTGAAATTATTATATTTCATTTCAAGTTTTTTATCGAATTGGACATATATAATATATAAACTTTACATGCTCAATTCCATATATAGTATATATATAGACTATACATTATTTTTTTACTTGCACATATATAGATAGAGTGTATATGTAGAGTAATCCACTTGACATTTTTTATCACACTCGAATAATAAGTAATAGATTTGCACTTATGAGATTCGGAGATTGATGCTGACAATGTCATTCTCGCCGTGATCCAAGTGACCCGGTTGCATTTGACTACGAATATTAGCACATAATCGACGTACCGAGAGATAGGGTGTGCCATCAGCACCCGTCATTCATTATTGCTAGTTATTCGTGCCACGAGCGAATTACGTCAGCCAGAGGGACAGGAAATAAAAATGGAAGAGAGTGATACGATTGTGATCATCGTCGTGACGATTATTAGGAGAAACATCAGGAGGGGGGAGGGGGGTACATTGACCTTTTTGCGAGCTACCTCAGGCCGTTTTATTAGGAAGTCGAGAAGAGAGAGGAGGATAAAAGCCTGACTCGGACGACACGTTAATTCGGACGAGGCAAACAAGGAAGAATAAATTTGCAAATCAAAATTGCGACGTTGTTGGTGGAATATTTTTTTTCCTTATTATTAATTCTTCGAAACTTGCTTCGTGGTAGGTTGACACTGCTATAAACCTGGTGGATAAATAATTGCAGCACGTCTTGTGGAAGGATGTACTTTTTTGGGCGATCAATTGTTGACAGAAATGATAATCAAGTGATTAAAATAAAAAATACAATTGAAATAAAACAGGCAATGTTTAAAAATCATGGCAAAAGCATGATATACAAATCAAATAAAACTGTTTAAAAAATAATAGCTAGAGTTTGAGCAGAAAATCAACGAAGCCTGGTCATAGTTACATAGAAATGCATTGTTCTCTCGTTTTTAATTCATTCAAAGGTATGAAATTCATAACGATGGGCATTTCAATGGGCGGTATAATCGAGTCTAGTGCGAGAAAAAAATTTGCATCATAGCCGTTGACCTCGACGTTGTTTGTGGCGTCTTAGCAGCGAAACTATTGCATCAGCGACAGGTGTATATACACACTTACACAAGTATACGCGTATATGTATATCTGCCTCAACGCCTTATTTTATATTATTTAATCATTTCGCGCAGCCGTATTTGCTACAGGAAGCGATTCGTAGACGTCATTGAAATCACTTTGCCAATTAACTAGCACAAAATAATTCCTGCAATCTTATAAACTCTCACGATATTTTATACCATCAGGTAAAAATTTATAACGAAAATTCCCGAAAATTATCATTCTGGCATTTTTTTTGTAATTTTTGCGCGGGCTCTTCTCTGTTCGAATCAGTGAATTATCTCGAAATTTAAATTTCTCTTATCTTTCTTTCAGATCCTTTCACTGGCTCTGGCCACGGTGGCTTCGGCTCAGCAGTACGGACAACAGGTGTCCAATCAACCCCCGATCCCGATTCTCCGTCAGGCTCAGGAGGCCAATCCCGACGGTTCTTACAACTACAACTTCGAGACCGGACACGGAATCGCCGCGTCCGAGAGGGGAATACTAGGACCCCAGAACCTGGAAGGCCAACAGGCCGTTGTTGTCCAAGGACAGTATCAGTACACCGCTCCCGATGGTACTCCCATCTCGGTGTCCTACATCGCCGACGAAAATGGTTTCCAGCCCCAAGGAGCTCATCTTCCGGTTGCCCCACCAATCCCCGCCGACATTCTCCGTTCTCTGGAATACAACGCGGCACATCCCGAAGAAGATGAATCGCAGCAGCCCCAACAGTCCCAACAGCAGTACAACAGACGTTTCTAGATTATTGCAATTTTTTTTTTGTTTTTAATTTTGATTTCTTGTTTTTTCTTTTTTAAATGTGTAGATTTACGAATGAGATTTTTATTCTGTTCTTGATGGTTTTGAGGCGGTGTTGATAACACGCAGCTGATTTTGAACGAGAATGATGAATAAAAGATTATTGTTTTTATTTACCTAATTCGCTATGATTTTTGTGTTATTGCAATTTTTTACGTGCCTGTCGCATGTTTGTACGCCATTATGGTTGGATTTAAGATGATCGAATCGGTGAGAGGAATCCGTGCGACGAAATTGGTTTCTCTGGGAAAGAAGAAATGTTCGGGAATTCCTTCGGAATCGAACAGAGACAAAAATGTGTTATTATAATCTTCACGTATTTATGCCACATCGTTTTGTAATTAATTCCTACCTCGATCTGAGATAGTTATGAGACATTGTTGACGAGGTCAGCTTCTTCGGGAACCGGTCACGGTGAAGAGGGTAATGGAATTTCCGCTGTGATCCCATCTCTCGCAAGTAAAAAATATATACATAGTCTATATGTTGACTATATATTGAATTGGGCTTATAAAATTTTGAAATATATCATTAGATTATATTAAACAGAATTATATAGTATTATAATTTCTGGAATTATTATATTTACTTTTGAATTTTTTAATGAATGGGACACATATAGACTATTTATGCTCAATTGCATATATAGTTAATATATAGGCTATACATTATTTTCTTACTTGAGCTGGCAAACATGAAAACAGCCAGGGTCACGGTCTCGTCCGCACGTGCTGCTGTTACCGACATTCAAAGCTACTGGAAAACGAGCACGAGGGTACGATGTGCCTCGCTTACATATGTGCCACAACGCGCGTACATTTCGAAATTGAATTCTCCTGCAGTTCTATCGACCCCCTCCCCTCACCCAATTGCATCGTTTATTTGAAAAATATAAAATTAACTCGATTCCTTATGATGTAGTGATGATCAATGAAACGACGTAATACGTTGTGCTCAAAGCTTATGTTTAATCGCTTGTAATGTGATAATTCGAAAAGTATCAGCGAGCCCGCCAAAACTGACCAGAACGCAGCACCAATCAGCTCAATGACTCGGATCGGTTTTGAATTTCCGAAGTCTTCCGAAATTCCGAAGAAGATTCTCGAGACCCGTCTCGTGAATCGATCTAGCTGCTTACATATATCGCATTTTTGAGCGAGGGATCGCATTGCGTTGTGCTTTGGCACAACGCAATGAAAGGAGAGAGAGACAGAGAGAGAGAAAGAGAGAGAGAGAGAGAGAAAGAGAGAGAGGGAGAGAGATAGAAGGAACCAACAGCTATAACGTGTCCACAGAGCGATTGCTCAAACTGAGTAAAATTAATTCATACATCTACTCGGTCAACTGCTTGCTTGCTTGTTGTATCAACTGGCTGTATTTTCTTTTGGTCATCATATCAGAGCATGACGCATGAGAAATACCCATCCATTAACAAATATGCTCTACAATCAATCAATTTACTTTCATATCAATTATTTTTACCAAGTTAAAAATGACACTCATACCATTGCCATGGCACAAACTTAAACCATATAATTCCGAAATAAAAGTATACATTACACGCTAAAGAGGAAGCACTCACGACTCCGCATCGAAGTGTGGTTAATAATTTGAACGGTCCTGTGGGATTGGTTGTGATCGATGATGGGGCAAATATCGAGACTGCAATTACTGCAGAAGCTGCCGGTTAATGAGGCAGCAATCGAGCAGAAGCGACAGTAAGTCGACTTTCGATCAATATACCCGATGAATTTCGATGATACGTTATCGTACGGGACGGATGCCCGAATTTGGTGGAGTCGAGCTGGTTCCTACGAAACCAGAGCGGTCCGAGTGGCTTCCGACTCGATGGAACTTGGACCAACAAGACGCAATTATACATAATTACACGAGCATATCGTGTCGTCAATCAAAATGTCAATAAAAATATAACAATAAATAGTCTGAATAAAAGTTACAAATACTTTGTACGAAAAAACTTCAACTCGCAGTCCGAAACGATCAACGTCTGGTTCGGACCTCTTCAGGGACCGATAAATGAATTCCACTTTGTTCCAGTCATTCGCGGAATTTAGGGTGAAAGGGAGTGAAGGGACCTGAATTCGGCGGAGATGTTTCGTACGTAATCGAAGTGGTCCGAGTTGGTCCCACGTTGATGAAACTCGCGGGAGAACGGTTCGCAAGGACCACCGCTGTCTCTTTCACGCAGGATTTATACAGACGTACGCGCCCCGGAGGACGTATCTTATCGTCAGGCCCGAAGGCACGGAGAATGAGACAACACAAGAGTTTGTCTCGAGGTAATTCATTCGAACAGAGTCCTACCGGTCATCGTTACATCCCGAACCTCTTGGGATTAAAGCAATCGTGTCCCGCTTTGAATAAATTTCATTTGTGAGCTACAATTTGTTCAAGGTATTCGAGAGAGAGAGAGAGAGAGAGAGAGAGAGAGAGAGAGAAAGGGAGAGGCGGCGAAAGGAGCTGAGGCGTTTCGTGGATGAGATACTCACTCGAAACTTTCTTGAAGAAGAGAGACGATCTTGGAGAAAGGATAAAAGCGATATGCAGCCCACGCAGGCCGCTGATTGCATCACTTGCGATGCTCTTCGCCACCCAGTAAAAGGATTAATTAGTCGAAACTGACAACGAATTTTCGTTGCGCCTTTTTCAAACTCTCTCTCTTGACTTTTATTCGTATTTATTTTTTTTAAATTCGTCTATATATCGAGGGCCGAAAACGTGGCGCGTGTAATCGAAGACGATGAATTGGTTTTTTGACTTCGATAAGATGAATGTATGTGGTACGGTTAGGCACGTGGTTTTCATTTCCGGTAGATAACGAGGATGGCTGCATAATCGCGATTTCACTGTCAGCAATTTGTCAATTCGAACGTTTATCCGGTTGAGCAATCACTTCTGCGATGCTTGGGTATGTTTATATTTGGTCCAATCAAATGGGTATAAATTCTTTGGGCACGAGGTTGAAGAAAGTGAAGACGAGGTAACTCACATTAACTCGTATTCGATTTATGAGGATCTTCGTGAATTATACGGTCGAATAAGGAGCAATTTTGATTATTTGTTTCGAGCTTATCACGGAATATCAAAACGAAAATTAAGTGAAAATATTTGTCTTCGCTTAAATTCACGAAATATTGCCAGTGATTTTTTTTTTCAATTGATTAATCTTCAATATATAGGCATAAGTCTGCTCAATTTCCAAACTAGGACGATCCCGTCGCATGAGGAACAATTTTTTTAAATTTGTTCAAGCTTATTATGGAATATCAAAATGAATAATAAAACATTAATATATTTTTTACGATGAAATTCAAAGGATATTGCTAGTGCTTGATTTCCAATAAACTGGCACTTTCAGTCTGTTTAATTCCAAAAACTTCCAGAAAAATAATGTACGAAATATCATCTTCAGTAAGTCCTTTTCCAGTTTCTACTTCATCAAACCCAGAAACCACAACTACGTGTAATAGTTAAGCTAGAATTTTTGTTTTTCGCCGAAACCCGACGTCAAATTATACTGCTTGACAGTTTCATATCCTCAGGATACAGTGCGAGGAGCGGTGCGAAAAATATTCGCACACTCGCAAACCAGGCTCGAGCTCCACGCGAACATTGATCGAACGAATCGTTAAAAAATAATGATGATACAACTCGTTCTCGGATTCTTCGTAATCTCGGAGAATAGGCCCGGGGAGTCGATACACGTTATTACACTTATACCGCGGGAAGACGAAACTCGTGTTACTCAATAATCATCGGACAAGCCCTCGTGAATCTCGAAGAAGATCATCCGTGTCCCGTCCTCCAGATCCGCCGACGGACATTATTTCTGGACCACACGTGATATATACGATCTCAATTGCGCAACACCTTTTCAAATACAAACTCGACCGACTTAAGACTTCAGAAGACCCTCCGAAACGTCCTCGATATTATTTCGCAATTAGATTCTCCCCGCTCTCTCGAAAGACAAACCCTTTGCTTCGTAATATTCACCTTCGACCTTTATTTTCAAAAGCATTGCATTTTTTTTAAGAACTACGCATCAAATTCCGCAAGACCGATGCGAATCAAATTACAATCTTATGATTCTTGCTTTTCATGGTGTCTATGACCTTTTCAATTTTATTATCCGAAACTCGGAGGTTTCCTTATATTACCCGGAACTCTGAAACCCTTTTATGTCACTTGTCTGTAAATTTAAATTGACCGGCTAGTGCTTCGCGAGTACTTCGCTTTTCTTATAGTTACATTGGAAAAAAATATACGTTCGGAGACTTCACATCGTACTATGAATGCCGACGATTTAGGCAGGCGGAGGAAAAAGGAAAACAGCAAAACCAAGGTCGATCTTTATAGGCCCTTAAGAAATTTAATTTGCTCAGGCAATAAATACTCGGAATATTGATGTAAATTAGTGTCACGTTCTTAAAAGATTTCCCTGTGTTTGCGAACTATAAAATAATAATAATAATAATAATAATAATAATAATAATAATAATAATAATAATAATAATAATAATAATAATAATAATAATAATAATAATAATAATAATAATATTAACAATAATAAGAGTAATAATAATAATAATAATAATGTTAATAATAATAAGAGTAATAATAATAATAATAGTAATAATAATAATAATTCGTAGCGACGTACGACGGAAAGCACAGACCCTCGTGTGCAACAAATTATCGAATTATCCATAATCGTGATGCGATAATTGATGAACTGTTAGCGGGGAAAACGGGGAGACGTCCCGTGAGTCAGTTAAGTGGGAAAACGAGGCGATAAATTGCAGCATCCAACGACATTCGGGTCTATAATCAGATAGGTTTCACGTATTCTCGCACATCATTGCAGCTTGCGGCAGCGTCGAATCGAGGAGCAATAAAGTTATCCAACTAATCGTTTAATCATATGAAGAGTTGTTTTTTTCTTACGTTTCAGTTACGCACACTTTGACCGTGTAACGTGATTGTTCATTTGTGTGAGCTGCATTATGAAAGAGCAAAATTGAAAGATCCGTGTTGTTGTTGTTGTTGTTGTTATTATTATTATTTAACATGATCAAAAGTAGACTGCAATTTTGTTTCCGCCAGAGAAAAAAAATGGAATCGTAGACACCCTCAGGTTTTCATGAGATATGTTTCAACGATGGTATACCCTATAATTTTAGCGTATAGAATATAATAAGTAGATAATAATAACAATATAGCAATTTATTTTCAATTATCCGGACAGGATAATAGATTATTTTTAAAAAAATACTAATTATTGATATTAGCTTTAATAGCCATTTAATTATTTTTTTTCACGTCGGGTGTCATCGCTAAGGCGTAATCATATACAAGTTTCGTCTATAAGAAAAATTGAATGTTCACTTTTAAAAAAGAAGGAACTTTCAATCTTGTGTCGAATTCCAGTACTCTACGTTATTTTTTTTTGCTTATTTAATAGTGTATGAAAAAGGATACATATAAACGTCGTTTTATGATTCTGAAAAGTTTAATCGTAAAGATACAATAATTTGCTTGTCAACGCGTAATGATAGAGCGTGGCGAGGATATGTGAGTTGAAAATAAATCCTGCATGCGGATAATCTTCGGCAGGATAGTCGCGATAACTGTAATGAACGAGTACGAAACGGCGATCGTTCGAATTCTGGGACAAGTAGCGCAATACTCATCGATAGCTCATCGAACTTGTTCGGACCCAAAGTGTGTCGTCCCATTATCACGTCTCGCGTCCGAAGCTTGACATGAGAATCGCGTGATATGGCAACGGTACAAAACACTTTTTAACTTCGATTACAAATGAAATAGTTGATAATTTATATTCGATCAATTTACAACACGTGCGGAGAGTAAAATATATTATAAATAATTTTTTTACAATTTAGCGAAAATTAATAATAAAATAAAAATTTTTGTTTAAAAAATTGCATGAAAATATTTTGTGGGCAACGAGATTTTATCCAAATTCCACAACGCCCGAAGAAGTTGCTCTATGGTGCAAATGTACTTGTATCATAATTTTAATAATATTTTGCAAATTGATTTCTCAATACGATTTATTGTTGGAAAATAATATCAGAAAATTAATATCTGCATGCAGTATAATCGTGCTAACGGCACGAGTTGTGATAAGTTTGAAGGTACGATTAGTGTGAAGAGCTTAATGAGTTTGGGGTCAATAATTTATCTATCTACCACCAAGCCAACACACTCAACGATAATATTTACGAGGATAATTATGATGAACCGATGAGATCCTGAAGTAACTTTACCCCGGCGTGACGATAGTCGTGACGAAAAAAAAAAAAAACAGTGAGTTAATCACGATGCTCCGGTTATCTTACTCACTTACCTTTCTCGCACAGTGAATGAACGATTTATCACTGTTATTAAGCTTGTTTACCTATGAAATTGACCGCAACCAGCTATTACTAAAAGTTTTTTGTTTTTTAATTATTTAAAAGAATTATTTACAGTCCAGTAATGTTATGTTATAGTATAAAATTATGTCATTCATTCCAGCCAGCGACTTATTCGTATAGCGAAGATCGGAATGTCGAAGCAAAACGATTCCGTAAAGAATTATACGTTAATACTTGAAATTTGATACTCGGTAAATGGAAAAAAACTCGTCGTTACTGTGGTGTAGTGCGACAATAATAATCAAGGCCTCATGCGTGAGAGGCATCGATTGTTCAAATGATTCTATGAGGTTAGAGGGATCGAAAAAAAAAATTATTTCAATGAAAAAAGTTGTTCAATATTCAGGACTGTCTTCATGAATATTGACTTCCGTAATCTCGATTTCTCATTACGACACGGGGGATGATCTCAGTCTGCCTCGCCAAAGTTTGACTTGGCACAGTTTGACCCAACACAGTTTGACTCCGCGAGTTTGATAGATGAGAGTCACTCTCTCTTTTTGACATTTAATTCTCTCTCTGAGTTTGACAGAGAAAGAGAGAGAGAGTGACTGTCATCTGTCAAACTTGCAGAGTCAAACTGTGACGGATCAAACTGTACCGAGTCAAACTGTAGCGAGGCAAGCTGAGACCATCCTCCGTCGAAAAACGCGTTCGCCAGCGATGAGCCCTGCACTGGTAATAGTAGAATCGAGTCGAATGAGCATGGACTCGATAAGCTCCTGGTAGAGTCACCTCTCGAACAAAACCTTCACTATACTCGTTCCAACATCCACGTCGATAACCCGATTCACTTCAAACGCTCTGACCCCATAAATTGGACATTACTTTGTGAAATAGCCTTTGAGTGACAATAATAGTTATCATAGGTGTAAAATAATCCATCTTGTATCCCTACTATTCTCTAATTTATCATAATGATGGTACGTTTAGAATTGTTATTTAATTGAGCCGAGTTTTTTTCTGATCATTTCAGAAACATGTTATCAAATGGTTATCTACCATTGATTAAAGATAACGAGCTGACTGCTAAGTCCTTGCAAAATATGTGCATATCAATAGAATGATCGAGGTTTCTTCGCACAAATAATCAAAATACATGACATTTCTTCATTTTATCATTAATTTAATAATATATTACCGATTTTTATACATTTTTCCTTGAATATCATCGACCCTATTAGCCAACAAATATTTGACAACCGTCGATCGGACATCACAGCCTCAAAATGTATTTCATTCCCCGTCTCCATATTCCCTAACTTTCATTAAAACCTAATACACTCGAAGCATACTCATATCAATACAATTATCGAAAAAACAAACAAACAAAAGTTAAACACAACTTTTCTAAAACCCAATAATCACTGAATCACGATCAAAAATAGATAACAAATTATTTTTTAATTCAACTAATAATAATTATCAAATCAATTGGAGAAAGCATCGTCGCTGGATCGCCAACTTTTCGACCGATTTATGAAGAACGTAGCTTCAGTGGGTTCCGGACGTGAGGACGACGAACCGACGTTCTCGCAAGTGCCGAACAGCGTATTATTTTTCGAACGATTCATGGATTCCCCGCGTTTCGCGAGAAAATTGTCAAGAGCTTGAATGCTTTCGTACAGACTCTCGACGTCGCAGCTCGAGCAACGCAAAGGGCCTCGTCGACCGCGTCTCCGTCTCGAAGACAATTTTTTACCTCGCTGTCGATTGTTGTTCGCCGAATTGCCGAAAAATCTCGGCGTACCCGTGGGACTACTAGGATCCGTTACACCGAGAATACTCGTCGTTTCCGAGACGATTTCAAATTCGTCGTGAAGCTTTTCGTTACTCGGGCTGGAACTAATCGTGGAAATTTTCGTGACCCGGCTGTCCCTCGAGCAAACGGAAATTTTGCGAAAATTATTCACTCCTTTGCCAAAAGCACGTCCGTAAGTACCGCTGGGAGTGGATGCGGCGGTGGAAACGGTGGTGGAATTGAGGCTACAATTTTGCGACGTTCTGGACGTCGATCCGGAGCTTCCGAGGAGTTTGATAATCGCGCTTTTGGTACAAGACATCTCGGCATCGCTGTTCTTCCTCGTTTGCGGCGTTATCGCGGTTTCTCCCGACATCTCACGCTTCATTTCCATCGTTCGATCGTGAATGCGTTTGTCGGTAGGTTTTTGTTGATCGCGACGACGACGTCGACGACGTCGTGGTCGACGATGACCGTTGCAACTATCGGTATCGTCGTAGATGACGTTTGCGCCGTCATTGGCGCATCCGCAAGCTCCCGCGCACGTGCAATTCATTCTTTCCGCTTCCTCTTTGCTCTCCAGACTTTCTTCGACGGTCTCCTCCTCGTCTTCTTCCTCCGTCGCGCGTCCTTCGTCCGGTCGTTCGGCGTCCTCAGCGCCGACGACGACCCCCTCGAGCGCCTCGAAGGGCGGTGGTTCTCCCGCCTCTTCCGCCTCGTCCGCGTGGGTTTCGTTGATTCTGCTGGACTCTTTCGCATCTTCTACGCATCCTGGTCTCGTGGGCGACGAGGCATCGAGCCAATCGCACGGCTGTGAAGCATTCGTTAGGGCAGAAGCACAAGTTGGGCTTTCGCAGCTAGAAGCCAATGGCGGCGGCGGCGGGATAATATTTGCAGCCGCTGCTGCCGAGGACTTCGTCGATGCGTAGGTTCCAAGATACGCACCGAGTACCTCGGCGTCCAGCGAAGTCGAAGGCCTGACCGGATGTGGATCCACCGCGTCCGTCAATGAAGGGGATTGAGAATATTCGCCGCTGGTGCGATGCCAAGTGCGGCGGCTTCTGTGACCCCGCAAGTTCATTCCGTCCTGGCTATTTACTTTTGGACGTACAACGAAAGAATTGTCTTAATTCGATTTGGTTGTCTCAATTCGATTAGGGTTATCGTCGACGTCTCCCATTTTCGAGCCAACTGCTACGGGGGTATCTGTCTTATTCATGGCATTACACGATCGCTTATCCTCTATTTTTATACCGTTCTCATTTTATAAACGGATAAAAATCGACGGAAACTACATAGAACCAGTCAGGAGCGGTCTGAACCGAACCGTTTCGACTGGGCCTATCGCTCTCGCCGATAATTCATTCGTTCGTTTGATTGGTCGTCGCTCTGACCGCATAGCGCATGCGCACGTGACTGCGCATGCGCCATGCCGTAGGTGTGCTGCACAGACTTACGCGGGAAAGTTAAAATGTGGAAACCCATCAGGTCAGAAAAGGTTCGAATGTGGGAGCCTCCATCCTATTCCTTCCACCAATGCGACACCGCATTAGCCGAAGGTTGACTTAAAAAGGAATGTACTAAGAATAATCAACCCTTACTGCACTCTGAGAGCACCGAGAGACCCGCTACATCGAGATTCCTCGGAATCGTTCCAGGAGGGGTGACGTATGGTGGTGGCGGACTCTCCGGTACCGGAGGAACCTCATGGGCCAGTGGCGGCGTCGATTGACTGCTTCCGCTACTGCTTCCCTCCTCCAGCAACGGGCTGCTGGACTGCGCAGCCTCTTGGCTTTTGTATTTCGATAAGGATAGACAAATTCGTTGGTTAAAATTCTTTTCCTTATGTTTGCATGAGCATCGGCGATCTCATTCTGATTTTAGACCTCATTCTCTTTTAGCTTCATTCTTAAGTCTTGTATATTTAACTCTTAATTCGAGTTCGAGAGAGTCCTACATTACCAATGTTAGTAAGTAGCAATTATATTTCTCTTTTATTCCTTTCGAAATAATTACTGTTGACTCTACCTCGATCAATCAACCCATTAAGAGCTGACGGATCAAAATCTACAGAAACAAAAAGTAGAAACGTCTTGAGAATGTACTTAAAAAGGAATTAAGATTTGGCATCGCCTAAGCTAATGCAAAAATAATAATATCAATCGACCCAAGCAAAAATGACAACTAAATTATTTTCCATTGTAATCGTCATCATAAGAATAACATTTTTTACGACTCACGAACGATGACTCGGTGTACTTCGGCTTCTGGGTTCTCTGTACGGATTACCCTTTTTCTTGCGTCGAGTAACTTCGATTCCGTCCATACCGACCTTCACGACCTCGTCGTAACCCGGCGGACCTTCGTAAACCGGTGGATCGTCGGAAACGGTTATCTCATCGATTCTCGCACCGTCTGCAATGTCGAAAACTGTTCGAAGTCACAGTGAGAACCGTCGGAAGCTGCGCTTGACCAGCTGTTTAGATACATGATTTTTTATTGAATTCTACTCGAGAGCGTATACCTAGTAATTCGCTGATCGTCTGCAATCGCGATTGCAATTCCCTCTGCTGTCTCGCTCTCGCTCCCATTCGGTATAAGAGTATGATCAGTGCTGATATCAGCACTATGAGGCCTAGACTGCTGGCTACGAAAACGAGCGTCGCGGTCTTCAAGTCTGGGTAACGATCGATCTTTGGGAAATAATAATTCGGCTTGTTCATGTGCCATCTTCGATCCTGAGGCTCGACTTCCCACTCTGCGAAGGGATTGATCGGGTTTCGTGTTTTAATGTTTTATCGGTGATGATCGTATGGATTGTGATTCATTGAGATTTTCCTGACGATGTGAACTGATTTTTTATGCCGATCGAAATAAAATGGATTAAAAGAAATCGTGTTTTCAATAATTCTTCTATCACGTGGTTGATTGAAATCGGTTCAGATCGTGGGCAAGAGCCAATACAAATGTTGGGCGGGACAATGATCAATTGGCACCTCGAAAACAAGTTGATGGCTCATCACTATTGTCACCGCAGTGGTCAAAACCGTCGCAGTTCAATTGACTTGGTATGCATCTGTGATTTTGGCAGAGGAAATCCGAACCGGTGAAACAATCTGTAAGTACGAAATTTGTATCAAGCGATCGAGGGATTCGAGGTTTAATACTAAAATATTAAGCTCTAAATAGTCGTCTTATTTCAGTCTAAGTTAAGTTAAATTCATACCCAAATTTATTGTCAAACATATTATAAAAACAATACACTGTAAAAAATATATCCTCAAAAGATTATTAATGTTTCGAATGATTTTTTTTCACATTCAAAATGAATTAAGAATTTACCCATATAACTGAACGCAGCGTAGGCAATAGCAACCCTCGAAGTTGGTCCGAAAGTGCCACGTAGGCTGACGTGAAATCCACTGGTCACCAGAGCAACGTGTTCTCGCATTCGAGGTGGTTGCAACTGGCTTGCTGGATGTCTCAGAACTTCGAGAGGCAATAAAGCCGAGGTCGGTCCTTGTTTTATCGTCAATTCGGTATTTCCACCTGCAACACCGCCGCCATAAAGCAATTACAACGTTTACATTTATTAGTATCGTAATATCCTATTAAGGAATTAAATCTAGAACTAAGGGTTACTATTTAGGGCTTAGAGAAATTCTGGTTTTTTAAATCAATGTTAAATTTCGGGTCAATGGCAATAGATCTCCCAAAATTGAGAAATTCTTGATGAAAAAATTTATATGAACACCTCAATACATGTTGTAATTGCTACACTGTATAGAGTATTCTAATAAAATTATGTTAGCATGGCTACAAAAATCATAAAAACCGCTTAATTCTCCGGCACATAACTAAACACAACCCCTTAAAAGCTCAACCGGTTGAAATCAGTCTCTACTGGATCGTTTCTCCTTGACCAATAGCTTCCACAGTTCATTTTTTCATGCTTTTGATTGGTATTTGATTCTACCAGAATCGTGCATCCACCGTTAGCTGTGCATGCGCGATCCCAGTTGGTGCGGAGTGGGGACGAAGGCGGGAAAATTGGAATAGATGACATTTAATGTTTGGAAAATCGATTGAACCAACCCATATCAGCGAACGTGACGACCTTCAGATACATGTGTGTCTTCATGTGAAGAAAATTCTTCGGTGGTCTTATGAGCCAAACGCAATCGTAAGTTTTTAGACCTTGACCAACCATGTCCATCATGGTGATGGCACCGCCCAAATTTTCCACGTAACCGCCGCAATCCGTGATCGGTTGGACCGTCTTATCGAACAAATGACCGAATACAAAAGAGTAGAATGCTTTGTAGCCCAGCCCAGTGCCACCGTTGGCGTAAAAACGAATCAACAACGATGGTCCTGAACTGACGATCACCGGTGGACGAAATCTCGCTCCGCTGCTCACGTCCAGACGCTGGCCATTCCAGTCGTAGAACTGTTGATGTAAAATATATGAGTGGGTCCATAAAATTTCGGACAACTTTGGGCTCCATCATCTGGGATCATTTTAATATTTACACAGCTTAAAGTGTATGTTGAAAATGAAATATCTGGATTTTTTCAGATTTTTTTGTTTACCGTTGTATGAGACAAGCAATTTTTGATACCTCAATGATGGACACAGTGGCCAATTGAAAGTCACTGAAAAGCACCCGGACTCTGCAGGAGGCTGACTCGGTGGGACAAGTGATTATGTACTCCATACCCAAATCTCGGGGATAACGAGCTGGAAAAAAGGGAGAAGTTAGAATTCCCCCACCCGTGTTGTTGATTCCCTTGGTGCCCGTTGCAACATTGTCCGCACCGTTGAGATGCAGCCGATTCCCTGTTGGACATCAAACCGAATTAGAACAGCAAAAACAAAAGTGAAAACGCTGGACGCAGTGCTGACTGTGCGATATTCTGATGACAGTACTCGGATTTATCATGGAGTATTTGACACAATAAATGCCTTTGAAAAAAGAAAGAACTTGCTTTCGGCGGTATATTCCAGGGTAAAAGCATGCCGGTGAGATTGGCTGTAGAGCAATACTATCGACAGAGTTCTCGTGCTGGATCGATAGGTGATGGGCGAGTAGATTCCGCAGTACGGAGTCCCTGAAACGTCTTCGTAAGGTGGCTCGGACAACCATACGTAGTCGCACCTGTCAGTTTTTCCGAAAAGATCTCATGAGGCTCAAAACGAGGCCAATAATCGTCGATCAATCGCGACAAAGTCAATAAAGACATATCATCGAATCTTTTCAAAAAATCTAAATTGTGTGTGCATTTTCATTTCTCGAAATCTGTAAATCGGTTTGTTAATTCTCATGATTTTACCTGCACGGGCTGTCCATCATCATTCCACCATCGTTACAATGATGAGACAATGCCAGAGTCTTGAACGTGACTGTAATGACGCAGGACGGACAGGTCACGAGTTCCAGGCTGCATTGATCGTGAGAACTATTCGTCACGTAAGGCCTAGATGACTGATGTTGCCCCACCGAATTATCGACAAGAGACACGTTCTTGGCGTAGAGTATTCCTCGCTCTCCGAGCTCCAAGTACAAACGTCTGCCATTGTGGGGACCGCAAATATCCTCGTTTCTCACGACGTCGCAATTAACGAGGAGTTGCAATCCATATACAGCGACGATGACCCCTTCAATGTAACATTTGGGGGTTTAATATTTTAGGGATTCGCATCGCCTTAAAACTATGCGACGTACGTTTCTATTGTTTCTACTTCGGTACCGCGACACACAGCAGTGTTATTTCTTTCACTCTCGCGGTGGATAGGTTGTTCGATCGCGACGCCTTAAGGATCAAGGAGAGTCAAGGAAAAATCGTTTTCTTCGCAACTAAATTTCGCATTTGTTTTTTGTAATTTTCAACTTGTGTTACTTGCAATCGGATTTTACTTGCATTGTTGTTGGTAATTTTCAAATAACTTCCGGACAAGTCACCGTTCCTTTAAGGGGTTCAAAGATATGCGGTGGTATTTCCGTTTATCGCGTCACTTTAAGGGACACTGAACATTTAAAATCTTGTCACTAAATTTTTCTTCTGCAAAACTTTCATCTGCTAACCATCCAAGAATTGATATAATTTTCGCCTTTTTTGCAAGGGTTCATTGAAATGTTTTACTATGGGAGGTGAAATGATTTTCCTGATCTGAGCAAACATTCTTCTACACTATAGGTCGACAAATGTTCGTAGCTCGATGAAAAAGATGAAATTTATTAAATAAATTTCTAATTTTTCGGGCAATAGACGAGAATGGAATAACAATGCATTATTTAAAACAAACAAACAAAAAAAAACAAAAAAAGGACAATTGTACGAATACACTTACCATAGAGAGCTCGTTGCATACTCGAGCAGCGACTAAAACGCGCCTACTGTCGCTCGAGAAACCCCCGATGGCCTGTGCCGTCATAAGTTTGTTAGTCTCTCCACTGCTTGTCAGTTACGTAGTCCCCTATTACGATTTAAAGCACATTTATACGGCATCCTCGCTCCGGTCAAAGCGTATTTTCTGTTTACCTCGGCTACGCATGTATCGGGAAAAATTAAATCGATTCGACGTTGGTGAATTGATCTTACACTACATGAATAATCGGATCATCAATAAAAATAGGTTGGGATAATATTTTTATCGTTTGCATCTCTTTCGACAAGTGAGAATCGTCGTTTATAATCAATTATGCCAATTATTCCGGTATCAATCATATATCGCATCCCTTAATAAACTTATTTATGCTCTTTATCATGAAAAAACATGATCTAGCATTAAATTATGCATAAATGTAGTCTATACTGTGTCCGAACACAATGTGGTGGCTTTCTGTTGTCCATAGATATAGAAATATCGCATGCCGTATGATATATGATAGCTGGCAACCGGCAAGACAGGCGTGCATGCCGCGTAGCCTACATACCGGCGTCGCATGTCACGGCAGCAACGTATCTTGTATTACGACGCTTGTGAGCAGCCAACCGGCGATACCGTCGTGCACAGCCGGTTGCCTATCTCCCGGCGTCCCATGCAATTAGGATAAGACACAGAAGTATTTAGGACCTTACGACTTATGGGAACTGATAGCATGACCATCGGGCGCATAAGCCGTACTTTCGAGGTGTAGAAATTGTGAACAGAACAAAAACCTTTCCAATTTTATTAAGTCGAAAAATTTAAGGTGATTCACAATGGGAAATTTCGATCGCATAGAGGCTCCCTTCGAAGGTGTCGTAAGGGTCTCCAATTTTACCCTGTTTTTTTATATACACCTTAAATCGTATTGGAAAGTAGCAGCTGTGAAATTTCAACATGACCTTATAAAGGGACACCCTGCTATACATACATTTTTGGGATTTTGATCTGTCGGAACATCAACCAGTCAGTCGAATACCGTTCGGAACATTAGCAAGTCTCAGCCGTGACATTCGAAGCATAGCATTTTCGGAATTTTGAACCATCGGACATTTACACGCGAAAAGTAGCAGCGCACTTATCCTACCGGTTCTTACACGAAATTTGAAGTTCTGGACCGTCCAATCAAACAAGACCGCTCAATTAAATCCGCGGCTGCGATTGGTCCATCGCGTATTCTCGCAGAACTTGCGGGACGTCCCGATTTAATTTTTTCGTCATTCTTCACGACTTGATACGCAAGCGCCGAACAGATTCTGAGACTTGACGAAACCAAAGAAGAAAGATTTACATGGAAGAACAGGTCCCATGTTAAATTTTGGCACGAAAATGTAGTGTCGCGTTTCGCCTATAGTCGGCGCGCCGGTACATCGGTGAGACAAACACACAGAAAGACCTCTAAGCCCCGCCTCCCCCGTCATCTCTCTTGCGCTCACGATATTGCGGTATAACGATTGCTTTCTCGCACTCATGCGGCGATGCTCTTGTTGAACCGCCCAACTACCTCATTCCCGCACGAAGAATTGTATCGGCTCCTGTCGGCTACACTCGGTCACTCTTCTTGCTCGCCCCAGAGCGGTGGAAACTATCAGCTGACTACTTGTAATGTTTAGACGATGCATGTGTAGGACCCAACGCGCGCTGTCCTAAGATAAATGTTATTTCTCTGATACCTAAGATAAATCCTCACTTAAGGGCTCATATAACCCTGCGCCCGCTGAGAACCGAGCGCAATTTGAGAAATCATTATAAAGGTTATATAGAAAAACAAAATTAAAGGGCAGAAAAGCGTGTAAGTCCGCCGATAGCTTCCACTCCGGCAATGAGCTTCCAACGTTCCAACGCGAGTTGGATCAGGACCGATGAGAGAGGGCGAACAGAGGAGGATCGCACGAGACAGACTCGGTCCGCCGCTTAGCTTCCACGCCGGTTAAGAGAGACGGGTAAATAGCTTCCAACGCGAGTAGGAGCGAGACCGATGAGAGAGAGTGCGAAAATAGGAGAATTGCCCGAGACAGAGTCGATCCGCCGCTTAGCTTCCACGACGGCTAAGAGAGAGACCCGTAAATAGCTTCCAACGTGAGTAGGCGCGAGACCGAAAAACGAGAGTGGAAGCATGCGAGGATTGCACGCGATACAGTCCGTCCGCCGCTTAGCTTCCACGCTGGCTAAGAGAGAGACGGTTAAATAGCTTCCAAAGCGAGCTGGAACGAGACCGATGAGACAGAGTGCGAGCATAGGAGGATTGCCCGAGACAGAGTCGATCCGCCGCTTAGCTTCCACGACGGCTAAGAGAGAGACCCGTAAATAGCTTCCAACGTAAGTGGGAGCGGAACCGCGATTGGGCGGAGCAAAGCCAGATATCGGGAAGAGAAAGAGTGAACATATGAGAGGTGCACGAAAAAGAGAGGGTCCGCCGATAGTTTTCGATCCGGTTAGAGCGAGACCAGCAAATAGCTTCCAAGGCGAGTGGAAGCAAGACGAAAATGGGCGGAGCGAAGCCAGATAGCTGTGTATGCGTGCACATAGATAGGCGAAACAGCGCCAAAATCCGGCGGTGGCTGGAAGCGAAACCCTCCGTGGAAGCGAAAAATCGTGCAAACGGCGCCCATAAGACCTGTTCTTCCATGTAAATCTTTCTTCTTTGACGAAACAGATCTTTGAGCTTTCACATCCAATTGTAAGCAAATCTAACCGAATCTTCGATAGTTCGACGCATAGAAAGCTTAAAAACACGTGCTCGTCTTTGACATTGATTGCGTCAGTTTCCCGATATAATTGCTTTGTTTGAGGTTATATTTATATTTGCATTGTTGGCAAACTGTTGTTATATTTGGCATAACGAGATTCTCCTACCGAAAAACAGAGCCGGCAAACGCTTTGCGTCTGGAAAATTATGGATCTCACGAAAGTTGGCTTCTTGGGGGGTGGTAATATGGCCCGTGCCATAGGCGTTGGTTTGATCGAGAAAGGTATGTTGCAAAAAAAAGTATCGCCCCGTTGGAACGGTGGCAATTGATTGTTCGTGGACGAACGGATGCTGATTCTGTTGTGACAACAGGTGCATTGGATCCGAAGAATATTTGGGTATCGGCAAGAACCGAAGAGACCCTCGAATTCTGGAAGAACAAGGGCGCTTCGACGAGTCTGAAAAATCTCGATATCGTGGAGAATTGCAATCTAATATTTCTGGCGGTGAAACCTCAAATGTTCGACGAAGCTATCAAGTTCTCAAGGACTGAGAAATTGACCCAAAAAAGGAGAATATTTGTGTCCGTAATGGTCGGAGTTACAATTAAAACGTTGAGAAGTGTAAGAAATTTTATGTTTGTAATAATTATTACTATAATTATTCGATATTTAGGGATGATGATCAAATACTGTTACAGTTTCTGGCGGTATTTATGAAGAAATGTATAACTTGTTGCAGAAATTGAAGGCATTCGATGAGTACGCCGTTATTCGAACTATGCCAAATACGCCTTTGATGATTGGTTCTGGAATCACCGGTAAATTTATTCACCGTTTTTTAAAATCTATTTTAATCAAATTTATGCCTTATTGTTATTGATCTTCTATTTATTCATCAAAATTGAGGGAAAGCACTTGGAACAAATTGTGTAAACTAGATTACGTTGGCCTTAAGATTACAGAAAATTACTTCTTTCACGAATTATGCGAACAAATGAATCGCAAATAACATGATCGAGTCCAACCAAATGAAAAAGATTACGTTTAATCCGCCACAGATTACATACAATTTTTTAGAGATTACATGTCTTCACGACAGGATCGATAAAATTTTTGGAAGATTACAAAGACCAGCTCGAATGCGCCCTAAAGTAAAATTCACATGAGATTACAACAAAACCCATGAATAATACACAAATTTTTTTGTAATCTTTCACGATTGCACAAGATTACAAGAAATATTTTGCAAGAACCCATAATTACAGCATAGTACGAATACGAAGATTACACGAAGAACACAAAAATGATTACGGCAGATCACTTCTCCCATGTACACCAGATTACACGAGTGAACACGCTCTTGATCAAAATGAAATTCATTCTAGACCTCTCATATTATAACCCCGAGTCGATAAACTTTTCAGTCTACTGCGGTGATAATTTCGTGAGAGCTGAGGAATTCGCGCTCGGTCACGAGCTGTTCTCTCACATCGGTCTCGTCGAAAAAGTCCCAGAGTCTCAAATGGACGCCATAAGCGCTCTCTCGGGGTGTGGGCCTGCCTTCGTAAGTTTAACGCCTCGATACAGTTTAAAAAATATATTTTTATGACTCGCTGTACGTAAAAGTGCTGTTTTACGCACCTTGTGACATAAAAATTCATACGATACTCGTACAAAAAACGTTCTCTGGACTCGTGTGATTGCAACAATCGCCTTCGGCTCATTCTGCAAACTCACACTCGTCAGAAAAAAAATTTTCGTACTAGTGTCATAATGTACTATTTTCAAACGAAAAAAAAAAAAAATATGACAAAAGGTAATCATCTGAGATTTGACTGATTTACCGTCGTTCTTCGTCGCGAATTTCCAGGCATATCAAATAATCGAAGCTCTCGCGGACGGCGCAGTGATGGTTGGCGTTCCTCGCGCAATGGCAACCAAATTTGCCGCTCAGGTTCTCGTCGGAGCGGGAAAAATGGTTTTGGAAACCGGTAAGCATCCGGGACAGCTCAAAGACGAAGTCTGCTCGCCCGGTGGCACCACCATAGCCGGGATACACGAAATGGAGGACGGAAGTGTGAGGTAAATCAATTATTTCGATCAATTGATCCATTCGGTACGACCTTTTAAGGTCAAAATAATTTGAGCAGCTTTTTTTCGGACGTTCGACGTTAATTCCTCCAACGTTTGACTGTTTCAGAGCATCGATGATGAACGCGATTAAGGCTGCCGTCGAACGGTCGGAAGAATTGGCGGAAGCCATGCAGAACAAATCGTAACGCTCGATGAGTATAAATCTACGCGTTCATTCCAAAGTTTTAACCAGTACGAAATTTAACACAAAAATGATTTTTTAACAGTTCGATTCGATCGATCTTTCTTTCTGTGATTCGAGCTCAAAGAATATACGAATGGGTAATCATCAGCGTTGTTTCATTTATTAAAAACTTTTCATAACAATTTCCCTTTGAACTTTCTACGCGAAATTCTGTTCAATCAGGTATTTTCAATATTATTATTGACCAAACATTCGTGATTATGTACGAAGCAAGAAGAATTCATATTTTGGTGTATTCGACGCAACGGGACGGATCGGTGGAGTAATATTCTTGACATTTTGTCATTAATCTCTTGAGGGCCTGAATGTACTTTCGTTGAGTCTCGTCGTTCATCACGTGAGCGACGTTTTTCGAGAAAATTTTTTCTCTTCCCGTACGAGCGTGAATACCGACCATAGTCACACCGATTGGCCACGGAGAGTTGCCAATTGCCATTTGTAGGTAGGCGTCGCTAGCCTGGAAGAATAAATAACCAACAAAATAACGATAATAATTGGAATAAATAAAAATTAATATCAATCATAGCTAATAAAATAATAATAATAAATAATGAAATAATAATAATAAATAATAAAATAATAATAATAAATAATAAAATCATAAAAATGAATAATAAAATAATAATAATGAATAATTATATCGTTTTTCAAAAGATAAGCTAAGAAAAATCGTAGATAATTAGTGGTAGATAATAAAATTAGAATGGTAAATAATGAAATAATAATAACAAATAATAAAATAAGAATAATAAATAATAAAATAATAATGATAAATAATAAAATGATAATAATGAATAATTATATCGTTTTTTGAAAGATAAGCTAAGAAAAATTGTAGATAATTAGTAGTAGATAATAAAATAAGAATGGTAAATAATGAAATAATAAAAATAATAAAAATAATAATGAGATCATAAAAATAATAAAAAATGTAGATTATTAAGGATTTCATGAGATCTCTAAATTACCAATATATAATTTCTCTCCAGAAGATGTTGGACAATTTCCGTCAAACTATCCGTTATGTCTTCCGGAAGAGACTTATTTTTTAGTTTCCTCAGCAATGGTTTGAGATACTCTCGCGTTTGGGCGTACGTAGCGCTCGCCATTTTTCCCCTGGTACTCATTTTTTCCGCGGTACCGCGACTGTTCAATTTTTCGCCCCATATTTTGACCAAGAACTGAAGGAACTTCGTTATCACGGTCATGTCGTATTCTCTCTCTCCTTTGTTCAGTTTGGCTGACATTTTTTGAATATCGTCGTACGTGACGCCTTCGTCGGGCACGTTAACGTCGCCCTGTCTGTCACGGTCGTTGGGCTTTGAAGAGTCCATTAATTCGTGGAGGTAAGCCTGATCAACTTGGTCCATGGCTTCTTGGAAATCGTTACGGAAACCCTTCGAAAACACACAAACACAAATGAAAATGCATGCAAGAGTATTAAACAGAATTAAGGTTGCAGATAAATCAGGGATGGGATATAAATAATGGGCCAAATTTTAATAAATTCATTGATGATAATAATATTAATCATAAATATATTATTTGTAAATTAATTCGAGATTAATTAAAAATTCTGAAGCAATTATAATAAAAATTTGGACTAATATACCAATGATACAGTCAATGTCGATAAATTGAACAGTACAGTATTCGTATTGTTATAAGGAATAAATTACCGATACATCAATAAGTAATTAAATTTATTAATATTGATAATATTAATTCATCGATGAATTGAAAGAAATAACCTAAATATCGATGACAATAAATTATCAATAAATTGACGAATACGGTTAATATTACTAATAAACAAATTATTTATAAATTTCTCCAAGATCGATTAAAAATTTGGAAGCAATTGAATTTTTTTCTTAATATTTTTATTTTATCACTCGTATAATTTATGGAGCAAACTTTTTAAGCGTTCCATAATAAAAACCCCCAAAAAGTCTTCATTTTATGACAAGAAATTTTTTTTGTGTAAACAAAATTCATGTTCGTCATTTTCGATTAAGGAACAAATTATTTGTGACAAATCTTTTGATAGTCCATTGGCTTATCAAAAAAATTGGAACAAATATCTAATACTCGTTGCATTATTTCAATTCCCATGTGGCGATAAATTTTCACCTACCTTGTTAACTTCCGGTTCGAGGATTTCACGTTTTCGTAATCTCTGAAAAGAATCGACTTCCGACTCTCCGAACAGGGTGATAGGCTCGCAGCGTTCTCGAAGCCTTCGAATGACTTCGGGTCGGGACAGGGTCAAATGTTCCGAAGTGTTTGTGCTCGATTCCACGACCTGACCAAAATTTGTCTTAACCGTGTCACTGTCGTTTCCGGTATTGACAGACGTTCCCATTTCTTTCGACATCAATTCGCCTCGTTTGAAGTATTTTCTGTTTTCCTTCTACAATCATAAACGTAGTTTTTTATTTTTTTATTTGAGGTTAGGTCGACCATTTTTTAGCTATCTATCGCTGGACTTACCATTACGTTGCTTTCTTCAAGCTGTTTCCGCTTCTTCATTATCTCAGCCTTTAAGATATCCATTTCTTTTATTATTTGAATGTAACTGATACGGTTTAAAGCTTTTGTTATTGTTTTCCAAATTTTTCGTGGTTATGTCGCGAATTGTCAAAGCGAACAGCTGTATCGGAGCATTCCGAGGAAAGACCACGAAACGTAGCTAAAGAAGGAAGACTCGAATGAGACAGAAGGTTCTGTGTTCGGCCTTGGCGCGAGAAACGTAGTGTCAATTTTCTCCTGTAGCTGGCGCAGTGCTACATCGATCTGACGGACACACAATGACCTTAATTACGGTAGTATCCTCGTTAGGACAATTACCGTTTGGATTCATATAAAACTTGACATACCTGTAGTAATTGATGAAACAAATATTGATTAACATTTTTATGTTAATCTAGATTAGTTCCGCTGCGATGAGTGAAATTAATCTCAATTTCTTGATCATCATCAATCATCAATCATTTCTTGATTGATTTCTTGATCTCTTCAATAATTATAACAACGACTATTTATATTTTTTGTCGTCCAATGATTCAAATTCCTATTCAAAGAGAATTTCGAGATAATTCGATATTGACACAGAAATAAACATACTCAAATTATTTATTTCATGATTGCTTATTTAAGGTTTGAACGGCACATAATATGGTAAGATTATTAAGCATTCGGATCAACGATATTTTTCAATTTCTTCAGCTCTGTCGAGCCCCATTCAGCTTCCTTCTTCTTCCCCCATTCTTCGTTCTTCTTGCGAGTGAGAGCCGCTCGACGATTCCGCTTTCTCAGTGTGATCCATAGATTTTTGTACTGCCCCAGTTCGTGTCTAACCATGTATCCTCTCCATAGCGTCTGAATCACAGTAGCAGCGTCATTGACAGCCTCCCAGTATTCCTTTTCATTTTTCATGCGTTCTTTTTCCTCCCAACATTCGTTCAAGAAAGCTTGACGCTCGTCACGCAATTCGTAGAGATTTTGCAATTCCAATTTTTGGTATTCAATTTTTTCCTAAAAGAAAAAAAAACCAACAATTCGGAAAATTATAAATTTTCAATTATCGAAAGTTGCTCCCGAAAGGGACTCGCAGTCAGTAACGAGAAACTTGGCGATAGCATGCTCGGGAAAGCTTGCGCTCAAGTGGACATCAAGCTCAAACGTGCTATCGGATAGTTACTCGCAAAGCTCCGAACGCATTTCGAATCGTTAAGGTACTCTCAAAAATATAACCATACGACGCATGTGGACGCGGAGAAGATAATTGCACATTAATTAATCGGAGATTATCGAAAAGATCCATAATTTTTATAATTCTTCCAATCGTACTGCGGTCATTTGGATAAAATTCCAAAATTCACACGCGTCTTCTATTTCGAATTAGTGTATCGTGGGATCGATTTGACCCAGGCCAAAATTTTACAGTTCCCGCATTCACCCGCAATTAATTTATTTTTCGTTATTTTGTTCAATAAATAAATTCCGGAAACTTCATGTATCAAAGTTTTATCGTAAAGTAGAAGCTCTGACCTCCATTCATAAATTTTCCCAGATTTTCATGATGACCTTCTCTATTCATTGAAAGCCTTGGGCAGATTCGACCCTACGATAACCGCACCGCACTTCAAGGGTGCGAAAAACAACGAGACACTAATCGGGTTAAGTCCACGTTTAACCTTCATATCGTCGATATCACGTTCCAGTCTTTCGACTTCTTCGTTGCAACGCGTCGTCCAAACAACCGTCTCGTCCTCCAAATCCTTCGTGTTCGCCAGTAGAAAGGTCTTCACCTCTGCCGATATTATACGATCGGCTCTTTCCATCATTTCGCACTCTCCAAGAGCGTCGTTCGATTCGCGCTCCTTGATTCCAAGACGCAGCTTCTGTTGCTCCAGCCGAGCGTCTTCCCATCGTTCAACGTATCCTGGACCATCATGGGAACCCCGCGTTCGCGACACTCACGTATTATTTCCATCAAGAACAACACGCAGGATCAAACCATCGTCGCGTTATTATAATTATTTTTACCGAGCTTCGAACTGTTGAGGAATTTAGCTTCGTCGATTTCGGTATTCATCCGCCGAGTCGAAGATAACAAATTTTCAGCTTCTTTCGCGTTTTCCGATTCGTTGGATTCGATGAGTTCACGCAACTGTTTAACCTGACCAATCCAAATCTCGTTGTTTATCTCCAGACTGTGTTCGCCTTCCAGAGTTCTGACGATATCGTCAACCTCTGTTTCCAGTCGATCGTAACGTCGCGAACATCTGATGTCCCTGATCGTACCTTTCAGAATATTGTAGACGTAAGTCCTGACGATTATGAAAAAAAAAACTGGTCAAGAGCGTGTTAGGCACGCTTATACGGCGGTTCTGCAGTCATTTTTAGTCGTTTCGAAAAAGAGTTATTTGTAAATTTTCCATAAACGATTTTTACTATAGTGTTCGATATAATTTTTTTTTTTATGTACTAATTAAGAGCTCCGTACTAGATTCGTTTCCAATTTTTTCAATTGACAGTTTAGAAATTAGACACCTCATTGAAATTTAGAATTAGGCACTTTGATGACGACTTTGAAAGCGAATATCTCGTGACTGAACAATTGAAATGGAAAAGCTTCAGATATTTTAAATTGCATTTGAAGAGACCTATTATAAGGCACCTCACTTGCTGGGTCGTGTAAAGAAAAATGTCGAGTTCACTTGCTTCAATCGGCGGAAAAGGGGTAAGAAAAAATGTTTTTTGTTATCATTTCTGTATTTGCGTATTTAATCTACGTCTGTAAACCGAATTTCATCTCAATCGATACATAAATGGGAGAATGGGAAGATTGTGACTTTCAGACGGAAAAACTGATAGATGGACCGATCAAAACTATAAAGGTTTCTAGATTTCTACGGAACCCTAAGAATAAGTTCAACGTAAAATTCTACGTCGAACGACTTCGAACGTGTTCGTTGCCAAGACGAAATATCAAGAACAAACCTGTCGCGTTGAATCTTCTGTGAAACCGTTGGAATCAACGGAAGCAAGCCCATGTCTTCCCGAAACATAATTTCCGGTTCTTCCGGTCGGCCGTATCTCTCGTCGATAGTTTTGTAACTATCGTCCCAACGTTCGTCGACTCGAGCGTCTATAGTGTGTTCGAGAACGTCCAACAAGTTCAAAGCTTCTTGGAGAATAACTTCGAAAGCGGTGGCCTCCAAGAACGGAAGTGAAGACGTTTGCGGAGGATCGAACAGCATACTCTGCACTCCGACGTTTTCCGAGCAACGCATTCGCGTTCCGGAATTCGCTGCTGAAGTTTGGTTCGTCGTTCGCAGAGCAGATTCAACTTGATTGAGATAAATCTGCGGATGAATGTTCGATGAGATGGTTTGCTTTGGTTCGATTCGATTTTGTAATGACGTACTTTCGGACGTGAGGTAGGATACTGCGTCAACATTCCTTCGATCGTGTAACCACGAAACCCCGGACTTCGTCCTGTACTTCCGCGATCTTGATTGATGTACTTGTCAGAGCCCTTGAAAGGACCGCTGGGTGGTCGGGAGAGTTCGGCTTGCGACGTCAGTTGCTTTCTTGATGTTGCTTCGATTAGTTTGAGGGTGTCGTAACTGTCAGCCTTCCGGGAAATGATTTTCGAAGCTTCAGATATTTGAATTTTAATCGAGAATGATTATTCGGAATATTTTGAGGATGAATTTGCTTGATATCTCTTTTTTTACGTCTTTTTTATTGGGTTGGCAACTAAGTTATTGCGGATTTTATTAATAGGTGATTTCAGCATGTTCTTGCGTTTTGTCGATGTGTTCGAATCCATATTATTTTCTTGTTGATCGGACTTTCACCTTTAATTTAGTAGAAAAATTGTATCGATTAGTTATTTAGTTTCGTTTTTATCCTAATTTAGAAATGGAAGAACACGACGCACATTTTTCATTGAAAAATCACCAGAACGAAATTTGGCAAACCACTGCCTTTCTTCCAAGGCTTCATTCCCATTTACGGCACGTAACATCTTTTGTGCCTGCGATGCGTTCCTGCCTTTTCGGAAATAATACAATAAAATATGTCTGAAATTCGCGTCTTGTTCTTCCATTTTTAAATTGGGATAAAAACGAAACCAAATAACTAATCGATACAATTTTTCTACTAAATTGAAGGTGCAAGTCCGAACAACAAGAAAACAATATGGATTAGGTGCTTTGACCACGTTGACAAAACGAAAGAATATGCTAAGATCACTTATTGATAAAATCCTCAATGACTTAGTTGCCAACCCAATATAAATTATCATAATCATAGCTCACAGCTGTTT
Organism: Sussaba pulchella; assembly: GCA_963971145.1. Lineage (NCBI taxonomy): Eukaryota > Metazoa > Arthropoda > Insecta > Hymenoptera > Ichneumonidae > Sussaba > Sussaba pulchella. Next base: position 9,120,569 of record OZ020171.1, on the reverse strand, counting down.
CCTTGTACGTGTCCTTGCCGTCATCCTGTTCAAGGATGATGCTCGATACGTCCTTCGTTTTATGTCGAAGCTGTTGATTGGTCGCAGACGTTATTTCCAACAACGACGAGCTTGATTCGCGTTTCTTATCGCCGGGAGACCACGCGGGTTCTTGAAACATGACTTTTGCACTGTTTGAAATTCTTCTCGGCGTTTTTTCTGATTCCGAGGGACTTGGATCCCTCGATGGTTCGTCCATCGTTATTTTAGAGAGCGATATTGTGACTTTGGCCCGGGATGATTGCATCTTGAATATTTTTTTGCCTTCTGAGGTCGATCCTAGCCTCCAATCTCTCAAGTTCTGATTCTAACGATTACAGCATTTACGAGAAATCTTTTGAAAACTTCACTCGACAATTAATTGAATCATTTAACGAGACATTGCGTCAGCAATAAGTTTGTACGTTTTTTCTAGCGAATTTTTCGTACGTTGCACTTTTTTTTTCCTATTCAATCTGCGATGGTTACGTCTTCATTTTAATCAACTGAAGTCGTCTGAAGGCAGTCAATATTCGCAGGAGATTGCAATAAATTCGACACGTAGTTGTGATTGATTCAAAATAAATATTTTATTCATCAAAAAATTCAGCAACATGCTATACATCATCCGCAAATTCAATTGTTTCAGAATTTTTCTCAACTTTGGAAGCGAGCTAGAAAAAAAATTTATCATCTATAGCATCGAAGCTGAACATGTATACACGTTTTTTTTTTCTTTTCGAGAGGAAGGCTGACGATTCGAGTTGCTCCGCAATGGCACTTAAGGCTTACATTCTATGATCTAATTTCACACTGAAACCCGAATCACGTTAATTGTTTTTCTGTGTTATCGCCTACAAAAATTCTCTCGATACATTCGATTTTTTGTAAATTATTATCTCGTTTATCACCGAATAATTCTAGACATTCGCACTCGACGACTATTCATAACTTGGTCTAGAACACAATCATCCACTCCTCAACAATCTTTCGGGCATGAAAACTCCGTCATCCATACTTTATTCCACGAACTCTGCGTTTTCGAATGGATTTTTCAAATCGATCCAGACGGCGATCAAAAATCATTCTCGAATTAAAAATTTTCCGAGGGTTCTCACAATCTCAATCGCTAATACTTCATGGGACTTTTTTTTGTCTTGAAAAGCTTGTTTTCTAGATTACACTTTTATCGATCAATACATCGTCCTACGTATTTACAAACATTTTCGGTCGCTGGCTAGCGATTCAATGATATGTTTTTCGAAAATGACAATCATTATAGTTTCAAATCCTTCTCGAATGGAAGCATTTTTTTACCGTACAATTCATAGTCGTTAAAAAATATTTATCATTTCTTTTCTCTTATTTTCTCTCTTGATTTCGCTGCCTTATTTGATATAATTTTTTTTAGCAAACTATGAATCACGAGGCAATTTTTTTTTTTTTTACGTCTTTGCAAGATTCCTAATGAAAATTATGGTTCGAATAAATTATTCGATAGTTCGAGACCGCGCTGTGGTCGAAGTTTCAACGTAAAATTTTCGGATTTACATAAAATAACTTATGTATTCGTGTGGCATAACGCCCCGACGGGGATAGAACGTGTGGGTGGTCGAGTATCCGAGCAGATTCGTTATCGAACTCATGTATATATCGGCGAATCTGAAGAGACGGCGCGAGAAGTACGTAGGATTGTGATAAGTTCGAAATACGGATCCGAATTGCTGATTGAATACTCGTTTGATTGCGTTTCGTAGCTCGTCCCGTTCTCTCATCCATTCATCGAGTTGTGACTGGACCTCGGGTCCCTCGTAATCCTGATGATCCTCAATCAGTGTCGTCAACATTTGCAACCAGTTTGCGTTTTGTTTGAACGTTGGTTCGTTCAAATTTTCAATCTCGTGCTGCGATAAATTTGTTAAAAATTTATTAGACTGTGCGATAAATTCTCGGTGTTTTTGTATTTTTTTCTTTTTTTCGCGATATTTTGTGATTTGTTAGGTAAGATGTGTATGTGCATTCGTAAGCCCTTTTCTCGCTCTAAAATTCTATGCACTTCAATTTTTTGGATAGATTGATTTTAATCAATTTTCAGGCTCTTGGAATCCTTTTCGGAAGCTTTTGGTATACCTTTGGAATCCGATTGCAACTTCTGTCGATAATTTTTTACGGATAAACAAAATTATTGGATAAAACCCGACAATTTCACGGATATCAAGAATCAGTCAAGAATTATATCGTGGAGAAATTTTTATCGGGTCAACAAAGATCAAAGAAAAGTCAAGAAAGTTTTTTGATAATTTTGGCGCCGGCACTTTATGGGGGAAAGATCGATTCAGTTGTAAATTTCTTTTAATTTTTTCTGCTCACTGTCAGTTCTTTAATGATCGCTCCAGTTCTCCAGCCGTGTTCCAGAGTGACGTCCGCCAAATCGCTGTACGGATGGTCACCGAAGTACAGAACTTGGTGGCCCCGCCAGCCAGTCATGTCTTGCAGCTGTTTGACAGTGCCCTTAAAAAATAGGATTTGATTACATTCTAATGCGTTTTAATCTGTTATCATCACTGCACGATAGGGTGATTCTTAATTTGATGATTTCGAAATTTCTTTGGTATTGTTCTTTAAAAGTAATCAACATGAATACAAAAAAAATTGTTCGCAATCGGGGATTTGTCCAATAAGTCTAACCCACCCTTACGAGCAATCGAATGTTATATGAAAACATTCATGCATTTAAATTTTTTTTGGGGAAATTTTTTATTACTTCAAAACTATATATGATAAAAAAAATTTCATTCCACAATTTTGTAGAAAATTCAATGCTCTACAAAAAAAGTGTCTTGTAAAATTTTCTTGAATCTAATATTTATTACGTAGTTCGCAAAAAAATAGCTTTTCAGCCAGTTTTTAGAATAGCAAGGAACGTACC
>OZ020171.1:9070122-9112622 GCA_963971145.1 Sussaba pulchella | reverse complement strand
GTACACAAATCTATAAAGCCTGTCAAGTGTCTATGTGCACTATGAAAAAAAAAAAGAAGAAAAATAGAACAAACGCTCAACCATTGGTCGTTTGGATGATTTTGCCATATCTACTTCATGCACGAGTTGTACACACGTGCTGCGCAAGATTCGTGCGCGTAGACATCATTCAGGTTTTCGATATAGATTTTTTTTTTCAAATCTGTCATCAATAAAATCGCTATATTTAATTTTTGTATTTTTGTTTAGATAAGTTTTTATTATTTTTTTTTTTTTGTTACGGATAATTTTCTAAAATTATTATACGCCATCGTGCTGCAACGGAGACTTGAGAAGCTGCATAAATTTGTGATATGACGTGTAAATATAAATATTGTTTCGGTTTTTTTGGTTAAATTTGCGTAAAATTTAAATTAGTGAGACTGGGAATTTCCGGTGATTCGCGCCCAAGTTTTATGCTTCGATGTTGTATCACGGAGAAGATCAACGTTGAAAGGATCATGCGCACACGTGCTGCGCGAGACACATGCGCGTGTCTGCCATCGCACGTAGAAATATGGATCGAGTAGGGGATATCGTAGCGTCAGAGTTTCCAGGCGGAACGGGCGAGAAGGACGGCACAATGCCGTCGAGTGGAAAAAGACTCGTATTGAAGGGAGAGAAGTACATCCAACTCTGTGCAGCCCAGTGCCGTAATTAAAAACCCACAGAACCCCGCGCAAACACCAGAAGACGAAGAAAATCATGAAATCTATCGTCCATTTTTTTTTCCAAATGCATCAAAAAAATATCTATAAACAAAAAAAGAAAAAGAAGCAAAGCTCAACGCAATTTTTGTTAATTAAAATATCGAAAGAATTATTTTTCTCTGAAGACTTTCGACTTTATGAGTCCCAAAAAAAATCCACACGCTTGTTTATTTCTCCATAAGCCAGCGAGGGATTTACAACCACGTTACTGTCATCACCGTCACCATCTAAGAATGGCGTCTCACGTGTCAAACAAATTCATCCCCGCGCTCACAAACAAAAACCAAAACAAGAAAATCTCTTCATACACTCAAACATCGTTCTCGACGATACTCACATCTGCATTTTTCCATCATTCTCGCATAATTCTCGGTCATTCTATCCCGCGATATCCTTCGTCCGTTAACGTGAACGGTCGATCCATGGCGAGAGTAAAATTTCGTGGCGCAGGTGCTGATGGTACGAGCGTTTCCGGTCGTCGCAGCGGACATCGACGCGTAGCAGTGTCGTACGACGTCGCAAGCGGAATCACGAGCGAGTTTAAGGGGTGCTAGACGACACGCGGTCATCGTGAAGACTTTTTTCGTGGCTCGTCACCGATTCTATCGAACTTCGACGATCTAATCCCCAAAGAAACCCACGGAAACTCTTCGTCTTCGCTCACTGTCGCGCGATTTTATCGTCGATAACGCGAAGCGTATTTCTCACTGGTTTTTCGCAGCTCGTCGCGGTTTCTGACGAGCCTGCGCGTGCGGTTTCTCTTGGCTCAGCTATTTCGCTTCGTATCGTGCACGAGAAACTATTTTATGCGCTGTGGCGCGCCGCGCGTTGGCTCGTGCGCGGGTTTTTTCGTCTATGGCTGAGCGGCACTGGCGTAACCACTGAGCTTACGCGGCCGAAAGATGCGTCGAAGCGTTACTGGCTGCATCCGTTCGGCGATAATTCTCGTCGGTGATTGTAGATCGCACTGGTGCGGCCCGTGACGACGACGCGAATGCCGAAAGCTTACGGCGCGGGGTATATTCGGCGGTTGGTGAAGAGCGCCGAAAAAGTTTGTTGTCGCGAACGGATGTCGACGGGTGCGGAGAGGCTGGGAGCCGGCGGTAGTGGCGGACCGTATGGATGAACGAGTCGCGCGCCGGTTACGAGATCCGCTCTCCGTAGAATGAGGGTCCCTTGGTAGAAGAGAGAGAGAGAGAGAGACAGAGAGAGAAAGGGATATACCTACATGTATCCCATATCTTTGTCTCTCTCTCTCTCTCTCTCTCTCTTGTATATAGATATGTTATTATTATTATTATTTTTGTTATAATAATAATAATAATAATAATAATATATAATATTATTATTATTATAATATAATAATAATATTATATATTAATAATAATAATAATAATAATTATTATTATTATATAATAATAATATTATATATTATTATTATTAATATTATAAGAGAATACCATAAAGGAAGAGAGAGAGAGAGATAGGCGACATACATATATATAGTCCTCTCATTCTCTTTCTCTCTCTCGTAATAATATGTAACAATAGAGAGATAGGTGATATATGTATATATCATATATCACTTATCTCTCTTTCTCTCTCTCGTACCTCCTTGTAACAGATAAATATATCTACCGGTTATAGTTGCGTGCTTCGCGCGCTCCAAACTTCCAACGAATCCTGCGACAGCGGTGATAGAATACATTCATTATACACATCGTGGGTCATATTTTTTTCCCGCCCAGAAGCCTCGTGGAACGAGTATAACCAGCTTGATAGTAATCGAAGTATCGAGTAGTTACTCGTAACAGTGGAAGATGAAGCAGTAGTGAGAAAAAAATTAGATCGTGAGGAGAAAGTCGTCTCGGGATGTTGACCGATTATCCGTTTTTTTATAACCTCAAACGCAAGAACCCGTCGGTTCTTTCGCTTCGCTACGGCCGGTATATTGTAATAACATGGGAAAGAATTCCCGAAGAGTCGCGCTCGGTCGTATATGCGCTTCGGGGCATTGACTTAGGGGCGCGTACCGGCTGCCGATCGACGTCGGAAGTGTCGTCTTCTCGTTGTCCGACGAAAATAGAAGTTGGAGCGCCCTGAGGTATGTAGCACGCTACGTGCGTTGACCGAATCGCTTCGACGGTCTTTGCGCACCCGGAAAAACCAGATTCCTCGACACCGAGGCACCCATCGCCGCGTCGTCCCGTTGGTGGGGGGAGGGGGGGGGGGGCTGCGACTATTGGTGTCGATATTGCCGTAGCCAAAAAGTTCAATCGGCGTTGAGAAAAAATTAACAGAAAAAATCTTACCGTATCGGTTTTGTAACACCGGTGCACGATCTTGAGGCGTTTGATTACGTCGCTGGTATTATTTCTTTACGGACAATCGATGACGGGATGAAAAACGAAAACACATGTTCAGAGGACGACGAACTCTAGAAAATGTATTGAGCTGTGTAATAAATTCCCGCGTTTTTTGTACTTTATTTTTTTTCAGCAATTTTGTGATTTGTTGCGAATTGATTAATTCTATTCAATTTTTAGATTGGTTTTCTCGAGATTGGTTCGCCAAGTTCGCATTTGAAATTCATTTTTTTGCCTCCTGGAACTTCCATTTCAAAATTCTGAAAATTGATTACAATGAATCAATTCGAAAAATTGAAACACATAAATTTGTAGACCAAAAAAAAAACAACAAATGCAAGAGCTCGTTATACGCAGCCTAATATAACGACAAAATCTTGATTGACGTATCAATAGAAAAAAAGAAATTTCGTCAACTAAATTATTTCTCCACGCCCATCACAAGCCAATCGCCAAATAATCGGGCTCGGAAGTCGACGAAATGCGGGACTTCATAACAGGGACCCGTACTCGATAATCTCACCTGTGGGTACAACATCGTACATACGCGGGATTGACGATCGAATATATATCAAAGCCTCACAAATGCCAAGGAGAACGGGGCGAAACGACACACGCGCACTCGAACGTCATGAATTAACGAGTTCCCGCATGAATGCGAGAAATTGTCAATCATTGGATATCAGAACGATTATTTATAAACGCGTGATCGTGCGTGACGATGGATTGGACTTAATCCGGTAAAAGTGCAATGGCGCAATTTTAATTTCGACACCGCGTATGACTCGTTGATAACAATTAAGACGGATTCTCAAAGGCGCCGCGAAGTTCGAAATACGTGTGAGTTTCGCGGCGAACGATGAGGAATTCGATTAATTCGGGTTGAGGTGGAACACGCGCCCCGAGAGAGGACCCGATCTGGGTCGCTGTAATGCCGCGCTTCGGCACACCGGTCACACACCGACGTCGGAGCAACGTCGGGTCGGACGTTTGCTCGCGATACTTCGTGTTTCTTGCGCGAAAGCTATGTACATGACGTATAAGGAAGTTATACATATATCTATAGACATACCTATACGTACCCCATCTATCTATAGATTTAAAATACGTATATATCTAAAGATATGTGTATTTTTCTTTTTTCTTCGTCTGCTGAGTTGTATATAGATATTAGAGTGGTCTTTACATGGGGTTCGAATGAATTTCAACTCCTTCCCCACTGGATTGGCTTCGAATGAATTTTAAAAAGTTCCCTAAATTACGAGCCTACCAATTTTGAAATTGACCATTACCAGGAGGGGTCATTTTTCCGTTTGAAATACTCAGGATTTTTCGACTGTGAGTCGTGTGTGCGAATGGGCTTATTTGGGTGTCTTGAAATCTTCTTGAAAATACAAGATGTGCATCAATGAGTCCGTGGCACCTGTGTGGGATGAAAAAAAAATCTTCCGGCTTGACTTTGACATCGTTAGGGATCATTCGACCCCGATATAGAAAGGAGGAATTCAAAATGTTGATCTTGAAAGCCATATAGGTCATTCCGACTTAATTTGTTAATATTACGAATTATTTCGACACTAGAGAAAAAATTGAAAAAAATCGAAAAATCACCCTAATAGTTACGTATAGACAGTGAATATTAATAATAATATTATTATCATATTTTTGAGTGTATGGTCGACGAGATATTAAGAGAAGGAGATTGTGAAGACTAAGAAAGACGAGAAAAGAGAAAGACTCATATATATACGAATATATATGTCACATTATATCGATGTAGGATTATTTTTATGCAATATATTATATTATACTATATATGTATAATATAATATATGTTATTGTTATTATTATCACATTATAATAATATCATTATATTCAGACATATTAGATAGATCCTCCACGATTATTTGATCAACCAAAAAAATACATAACTACTAATAAATCCCATCGATGCCATAAAAAATATATTGTTCAAAGTCTCGAGTCTCATTCACACCCCAAAGACCAAATCAGTCAATTGAAAGTAAAGAAAATGTAATATTCAATAAATTTAATTGCACCATTTATTGTTGAAAAATTATTCAGCTGGTAATAATCACACAAATTAATCCAAAAAAAAAAACGTGTCATTGTGAAATAAAAGATTTCACAGTTCGGTGTGTCACCCGTTAAATTCCGATCTCGGGTGCACCTTACAATGGCACGTGACTCGTGACACTTCGTCGTGGCGCTGATGACACCGGAGCACAAAGTAGATCCTGTCGCGAAATCATTATGTCCGCTCGTGCTCCACTCCCTGTACTCGCAGACGCTCACAATTCCTGGACTCTCCACACGCACCGCACTCGCGCACGTGCACACGATACGTCCCAATACTGTTTCTTCTTTCGATTCGACCGAAGACGAGTCGTATACTCTACGCACTTGGCTGACCAGCTAGATCGCTATATCGATCGCACCTTACTCGTTAGCTTTTTTTTTATTTTTTCATTTTATTTTATTTTTTTTTTCGATCCGGAAAGCGACGACGACCGGGAGGAAGACGATGACGACTCACAACCAAGATACAACCGAGACGCGGCTGGATGGTGCTTCCGAGGGTTCGTTGCACCTTGCTTTCATCAGTCGCACGTGATAGACACACGTAGATATACATTCGAAAATTTCTGAAGAAAACGATTTCTCGATTCCCATTGATCGGCAGGCTTGTGATAAATAATAAATTAATAGTGCATCCATCGTGGGAATATCTCGATTGCTTCGGTGTCGTAAGTCCGGAATATACAGCAAACAATTGCAAGACATTCCCACCCTTTTTGTAAAAGAATAAAATTGTCGCAAGTACAATACATTTTTTCTCCTCTCCATATATATCCTAATTTCCCAAGCAGTCGACTAATTCCAATTTTCGTGCCCCAACAATATTCCGCGGAATATCCTAACGCAAACGTCTCGAACGAATCATCGCCGACCGGAGTTTATGCACATCATACTTAAGCGTTCCCGTCTCGCGAGGAATCACTCGAGTCGGAATAAGCGTTAACGCGGTTGCACACGAACAGCCTCAACGGCATTTATCATCGGAGAGCTATCTCGTTCTTCCTCGGCAAGGAGCAACGGGCTAGGACGATCATTATTACGTCCACTGTCTGGCTACCGTCTGCCCATACAGCCGTGTCCACTGTTGGCTAGCGGGTCTGGGCGCTCGTTAAGCGGTAAGCGCGTTAAAACATCTTGCGGAAAATTGCCAACGGCGGGCAAACACATAGAATTTATGTTGAGGTAGCATTGCCGAGCATCGGGACATGGTTTCTTAGTGCCTACGGAGAAAATAATAATATTGTAAATTATAGATAAATCATGTTGAAATGAAAATTACCATTCCCAATATTTGTCTAGAAATAGTTGCTGACTAATCACCATAATAATAATAGAAATAATAATAAGAATAATTTTTAAAAATTAAAAAATTTAAAATAAAATAATAATAATAATAATAATAATAATAATAATAATAATAATAATAATAATAATAATAATAATAATAATAATAATAATAATAATAATAATAATAATAATAATAATAATAATAATAATAATAATAATAATAATAATAATAATAATAATAATAATAATAATAATAATAATAATAATAATAATAATAATAATAATAATAAATAGAAATATAAAAATAATACTAATAATAAATATAATAAATAATCTCCAGTAATATAACACAACAGTTGGTTATTGATACACTGATCGATATACTCGAACAATCAATTCAATGGCCATGTGAGTTTCTTCTCCGCTTATCATTATCTTCAAGTTGTTTTTATAGTCATGTTTTCGTAGCCGAGGCTCTCGTCATCCGTATTTCTCCGTAGATCTGTTTATATGTGTGTGTGAGAGTGTTTGCTTGTGCGTAAAGTATTACGTGGACGATTTTTCGTTCAAAGAGATAAAAGGATTATCCCCAGAAGCTTCTACTATCCGCAGGCGTTCACCTGATCGCGCGATCTTTCAGGCTTGCGATACTCGCGCGTCTCGAGATATGTGCGCGACATAACACTCGGGACACTGATGAGCCACGACGTCGATGCTCAAAGCGAAGGGGAACGAAAAGATGGAAGAAAAAAAAGAAGAAGAAGAAGACGTGGCGGAGGCGAAAACGCTGAAGACGACGAAGAATGGACGATGAAGAAGAAGAGAAAGAAGAACCCAGATTGCTAGAGGCGATGTGCCGGTGACCTACTCCACGATTATCACTCACTATAGTCAGTAGACGTTTACGAAGAAGCACCAACACGTGTGTCTGTGTGTTTCTGTGTGTACGTGTATGCGTGTATGTGTGTGGATTCGCAAACATTCATACGCATCGCGTATACGCGTCGTCGAAAACGTTGCACCTGACGCGACTGTAGCTGCACGTGCATCACGTCTTCGCATGCGCATGAAGTACTTGAACGTAGAACGATCGAGAAAAGTACGTGTATGTGAGGACGTGAAGTATACGACCGAGTATCGAAGGCACGACGATCAGTCGTTCTTTGCGGATTTATCGTCGGGTAAGGTTCTTCCGATTGCAATTAACGAACGATAAAACGAGGTGTGGATTGAAAATCGTCGCGTGCGTGCGAATGAGCACGTGTGCACGCGCACGAGCTCACGAAGGATTGGGGAGAATGTTTGTGAGAGCTCGTGTGGCTTGACATTTCGATCATAAACACATACAGACATGCACTGTGGCAATTATTGTTTCTTTTGGGGGTTTTTTTTGGGGTTTCGAACCATAAAATGGAACCCTTATAAGATCACTCTGGTGGCCTCCGTTTATCCGTCTGTCTGAGCCGATTTTCTGGGAAACCATGCGACGTGGAAACTTGAAACCTTGCATCGTAATACAGCGAACCAATGAGCGTATTTTGCGCTAGTTGAGGCTTGGAAATATTAATGGAAGGATTAAGGAGGGAAAAAATTAGGTACTAGCATTTTTTTTCAGTATTCTATGAATCATGTGGGGTATTATTTGAAAGGGGTTGTTATGTGAAACAGAACATTTTTTTCTCAATTTAAAAAGGCACATTCAAAAAGATGCTCTTTGAAATATGCGAATAAATAGCATCACCTCTCTTTTTTTTTTAAACTACTGCGCCAAAAACTATGAAAAAATCGGGATCTATAACGCCTCACTTGAAGTTTACAGAAAAATTATAACAAAAGTCGTAGGACTTATATATTTAAAAAAAAAATGTATTACAGATGTATATTTTTTCCCCTCTAAGGTCTCGTAGTCTTCACACGAGTTTTTTAATTATCCATTCTTTCTCCCCATCGTCACTCTTCGATTCTCAACATCACTGTGCTTCTCAGTTCAAGTTCAAGCAGCCTAGACCGTAAACAGCTCCTCATAATAATTATAAATTTTTTTCTTCAGCCCCGGAAAATTAATCGTCCATCTACTTCCCACTTCCCGCCTTTTTTTACAGAAAAAAAAAGTTTTTTTTTACATTCCACCTGTAACCGATCAATCAATTTTTTTTTTCACTCCTACGAAACTAAAGTCAAAATGAAAATAAATGAATAAACGAAAAAAAAAATATATTTAAAAAACTGTGTCGCCGAAGAGGATGAGGGTCAAGAGCTTCGGAAATAGAAACTGAATATAAACCAAGCTGAGAATGTTCGGGTTCCCCTCCTATTTTTTTTTTTCTTAATCGAGTCAATCGCGACGACCCAATCTCGTACCCTAGGTTAAATTCCTGACCGGTCATCAATGAAATTCTTTCGAATAGAAATTTTCTTCTCGCACGATTACGCCGTATCTCCGTGATCCGTCGATGTGCAGCGAGATGCGTGTTACCGAGCGAGGCGGATGAGGATGAGGATGAGAGGTGCGCGTGGCTCACTCGCGGACAGCCTTGACCCAGTGAGAAAACGCCGTCGGAGCGAGCGAGAGGCATCGCCGCGTGTGCACCGTAGCGAGGAGCCTGCGGCTTCCAGCTCCCCGGAAAATCGTGATTTCGTGGCCTTTTCGTGCAACACAAGTCATCTCGCTTCGACATTCGAACCACAATGAACGCGAGAGATCTCCGCTTACTTCCTATTGGTCTTGTGAATGTTTTTTATTTTTTTTTCATTTTTATTTTCGTGTCCCCGCATCTTCGTCGTCCGTATTTCCACGTAAAAGAGAAAGCGATGATGCAATCCCAAGTCCCACGACTTGATTCATGCTGACGTTGTCGGGGAGTTTTTTTTTTTTTTTGGTCCACACAAAAATCGGGATGAAAGCATAGGAAAGCTGTTTCATTGTTTTCTACGTTGTGAGAAAGAAATGATTTTTTTTTGGTATGTGAAAACGATGGAATTGATTGTTTTGGGTTGAAATGTGTATTTTGAAGTATACATTTAACGGTTGAGAGGCTCGTTGGACTCGAGGAGAATACTCATGCATATTTTTTTTGACGAGATTGAAATTCAAATGAGAGTAGAGCACTAAGTATGGGCATTAATATTCCGAGACTCTCGACCTAACTTTCACGATGGGTTTTTTTTTTTTTTTTTGTAAATTTCATTCGAACGGTATGAGTATTGAAAGTTATTCGTGGGATAGCTATGGTAAGTTCATGTGTTATTGGTGTTATGGGGCAATTTGAATCCGAACGATTTTTATGTCGTATTTTTTAATCGGTTCACGAACTATGAATTTTCGCTCGATCCATCGTGAGATCGAATTACGGATTTATCGTGGAAATGATTCACGTAGCAATTTGGCCGATGAGAATATGAGAAACGCGGCAATTTGTCACGTACGAGTTGTTGTGGGTAAATAGCTAGCTAACTCGAACATTGGATCTATTTAATTAGCACTCGCGCGAGATTTCTACCGGAAGTCGCGGAAAGGGAGTAGAGCGAGAGGCTCGAATTCCGAACGAGAAAAATAAGCAGAAAACGAAGGAAAAAAGGAAAGAAGGAGAAGAAGAAGAAGAAGAAGAAGAAGGAGAAGAAAAAGAAGAAGAAGAAGAAGAAGAAGAAGAAGAAGAAGAAGAATAAGAAGAAGAAGAAGAAGAAAACAAGGAAAAAATAATCGAAAAATTCATTGCTCTCTTGATTTCGTGGACGAAAAACTGAGTTGTGCGGCGTGCGATTTCGTTTCCCCAACTTCTCGTGGCACCGATGATTCCCTGTCTCTTTCTCTCGAAGTAGCGAACTCAATTACCCCGTCTTACTGACTTAACGGAACGCAAAAAACCTACAGTTGGTCAAAAGCCGGAGAAAAATAAAAAAACACGGTGGAAAAAAAGAAATAAAGCAAGCTCTCCACCGGCACCTCTGATTTTCGACAGCCAGTGCTCTCAACGCGCTGTGGAATTCGAGTGTAATTTTTTATTCGCGATGTTATTCACCCGAGTGGGATATAAAAAAAAAAAAAAAAATCGCAATCCATGACGCACGAGGTGTACGTTTGAATTAACGTCCAATAAAGACTGTAAAATACATTCCCGTTTTTTTTTTAAACAAATTAATAAGATTCAAAATACATTACCTTGAATTAACGTACTCCTCAGTGATCGAGCCTCGACAAATTAACGACAATTAAGCTATCGAGCCAGACGGAAACGATAATTACAATTGTAAAAAAAAAAAAATGTAAATCCCATGCAAACAATTCGCTGCGATCGCTGTTATCATCATAATCGCATCGTCGATGCTTTGATTATCGACTGTACGTACGACACTCCCCCCCCCCCCCTCCCCCTCAGGGAATACATACATCACTTGAAGCTACGGACATTCGCACAACTTAATATTCAGTAAACCGTTGAATATGTATCACATGTCTCTCGGGACGTACGATACTAATGATATGCCTGTAACGCAAAACTTACACATGCACAGGTCTTGATCCTGGAATGTTCTACTGAACCGCATATATCAACGGATACACGCGTAAATATATATATGTATGTATGTATAAATGTATAATTGTATCGACCATACGAATTGTTGACTCTCGTGTGCGCAAATAGAAGGTACATCGGGTCTGATGTGTACTTACCCCTACTACTTCTCGTCGATATCATAATAATCATCATCGCTATAGCTCGTACCGAATCCTCCACGGCTGTACAGTGGAGTCTCGATTTTCTTACGATCTTCGAGGTTGCTCCCGGGCGCCCAACTGGCGCAGGGAGGGAGAGCTTCGAGGTACGCGATGAAAAGCGTGTACACGGCTGGCATATACAGACGTTTAATTGACTTCGTGAATAATTATAATATTTTATGATATTTATTTTGTCTATTTACCCGAAAAAATCTTGTTACAGGTCACAACGCCGACCGTTTGGAGGTTCGATAGTGCAGGTTGATCTTTGTTGTGCGCGCCTTCGAAAAATTAGATATCGTGTGCATGAGTATGGCGCACTCCAGCCAGTTCAAGCGCCTTCTACGGGCTAACTCCTCATTATTTTAATATAAAAAAAATACTTGGTACTTTTTAAAGCTTGTAAAATAAGCCCCAACAGGTGTCATTAACTTTTTCACATATTATCGAATAAAAATAAATTATTTTCAACGGTAAATTCCACGAACAAAGCGATCTGGAAAATGTGCTGGAGTATGTCATGACCCCAGCGCACATCAGAGATTTTTCTAACATCATAAATTGGCTCGTCCCACGGGAAGATCTATGCCACTCTCATCCTAAAGGTTAAGACGGGAATATAATGCGCGATCGTTCGTGTCCAGCAGCGCCCTCTGGAAGACGGCGCCGAATGCGCGGCAAAACGCGTAACCGACGACGGGAGCAACCAATCCGGCAATAGCTGTGGCGGAGATGGACGTCGATGAGTCAGTAAAGCGAACTGTCATTGGTTAACCTCCCCGCGCTTGCGCGTGTATGCAACTCCACGGAGTGGGGGCACCGATATAGATGGATGGAAAAAAAACGCAGCGTATGAGAAAATAGGGACTCCACTGTACCAATACGTATGCTATCGAGACTACACGATCGGAGCGTCGAGGCCACGGGCATTTCCAAGCCGTGTAGTATGGACCTTGCGAACGGTCAAAGTCGTGGCCTACTTCACTTCCTGCCTTCGGAAACTTTCTCCTCAGCTGAGCGAGGCACAAACTCACACAAACCCACACGCAGGATGCGACAAGACCGAGAGAAAGAGAGAGAGAGAGAGAGAAAGAAAGCCTCGTCGTTCCTCATAGTACATTTCTCTGTTCTCTCGCTCGGAGATTCCGAAAGAACAAGAAGGAACTGCCGTCGTACACGTACACCAAACACACCGTTCAAACACACGGGAATTACCGACTTCCATTAAGCCTTGTGCCGCGTGTAGAAAAAAAAAGAAAAAAAACGGAACAATAACCGATGCGAAGCTCGATACGAATTCACGGCGAATTCGTAGCGCCGAGATTTTTAGTCTTCGCGGTTAAAAATGTTATCTATCTTATTCTCCTGTCGGAACTCAGTGACCTACTTTTAATGGACTAGAACACATTCACGAGAGTGGAAGATATATTTGCACCGGGTATTATTATGAATGCACAAAGAGCTCGGGGGAACGAAAGGAATGTAAAAGTGCAGTTTGCGCATGGAAAATTGTACGGGTTTATAGGTGGAAACCGTAGTTGATTATTATTAATTTTTTTTTTAAGGCTCGAAGAGCTTTCCCCTGAGAGAATGAGAGTAAGGTTGTTGAATGTTTTGTTTTTTTTTTTGGGGTTATTTTTTGGATACGTCGGTATTACGATTAAGGCCTGGGTGGCGGTTGAGGGGAGCCTCATGGCGGAATTGCAAGTGAATTATTCGGCTCGGTGGTCCGACCTGGGTTTGGTTCCGGCGGGTCGTTAAGGCTTGTGGCGATAAATTTTCATCGGGCAGTAAACGTCGTGCTCGGATGATCGTTGCGAGCTGTGTCGGTCATTTGGGTATCATAAGGTAACAATAATCGGGTATATCCGTGGCGAGAGGTCAGTGGAACACCGTCGAATGAAATTGACTCGTTCGGGAAGACTCGTTCGCATCGCGAGTCGGCTCTTTGACTCTCTTCCTCTCACGTGGGTCGTTGCGAGGAATTCTCTCGCCCCATGTGGTCACACTTTCCCGTATATTCATTTTTTTCTTCCCCCACGTAAGCGTGTTTCTCCGGGAATTTATTTTTTCATCTCTTTTGTCGCGTCTCAGATGTGGAGAAGAACGGAGATATTTCGTGGAATCGTGGCGAGTAGGAAGAAGGATTCAACCTGTGTTGGAAAAGTTGACGGATTCTATGGGGTAGGTCGATATATTTTTCTATTTTTTATGTGGAAACCATGCGTAATCGGTGTATATCTACACGCATAGCTCAAAGTTTTATAGCTGCGCCTAGGAAGGCTCTGATATTTTTAAAGGGAAGAAATTCGTATGGATTCTATGCGATTATGTATAGCTTGAATATAAAAATATTTTTTTTCTCCACTTGGGGTAGGAGGTGGCGAGGTAAGGAGAGTGGGGAGAAAAATATTTCTTCCACGTGAAATTTGAGGCTGTTGGAAAATTCTGGAAAATTTAGATGGATATCTTTTGACTCGTAGCAACCAATATTCGAAGTTGCTAAATATTTCGATAAATCTACAGCTTATTCCCCATTATATCTCTTATTGGAATCAAATTTTTCCTATTTTTATCGTCGTATTAAACCATCTGGCGCATAATCTAAAATAGCTAGGCAACTGCCATTCACTCCTAAAGTTCATCTCTTCAGCCTCATACTCCACCGTTGTTCCCAGCCCATTTGTTAAAAAAAAAATGTCTCCCATAATTTCCCACGCAATACAGAAAGATAATAAAAAACGAATAATCGTCGTCTGACTTCGCGGATGTAAAAACGCGCCGGCCGTAATTTTTTTTTTTATCAGCCATGCGAAACGCGAGAATAATTCGGACGAAATAAAAGAAACGGTTGGTGGCAATTGTGGGACTCGCACTTGTCGGAGATCGCGATCTGGACGAGATGTTTGCCGAAGCCTTGGCTTCGGTATTAACGAGACGACGAGCGCGTGTTCCTCGGATCGAGAAGTTTGCGCGTTGACGCCGCGTTACCGAGGCTGTAACAACGCACGTTGGTCCGGGAAGCGGAGAGCGGCATCAGCATCAGCATCAGCGTCAGCAGCATCAACAGCAACAGCAGCGGCGGCGAAGCTCCCGAACTCATTACTCGCGACGTGCAACGAGAAGTATTTGGAACGTTCCATTGGCCGAGTCTCGGGCGTATGGGCCGCGAGCCATAAACCGTGGTCAAGCAACGAACCTGGCTATCTGCCTCCGAATGGCCCGCGTGGCCGCCCGAGTGTGTCTGACTGCCTACCGAGACACGTATAAGTGTTTATGCGTCCTGCGGTAAACCGCGCGTGCACCGGCTGTGTCCGATAATTTTCGGTCCACGAGATCGAGACGCTATCACGTAGCTTCGAGAAAGAAATAAAAAATTCACCATTGGTGCATCGATATGAGTATCGGGGTCCATTCGTGATTGTTGACGCGAAATTTTGTGTATCGTCGATTTTTTTTTATTGGGAAATTGAATGGAATGGAATAAAATGAATTTTGAAAAAGCGCGAGTCGGTTACTTTGAGAAGAATATTCTTCTTAAATATTATGAACGCAGTGAGGTCGATTCGAGATTATGAACGCGAAATTTTATGTATCGACGATTTTTCTTATTAAAAAATCGAATGGAATATAATGAAATGAATTTCAAAAAAGCCCAAGTCAGTTACTTGAGGAGAATATTCTTCTCACATTCGTCGTTATTGACCCGAAATTTTCTGTATCATGATTCTTTCTCATTAAAAATAAGATGGAATAAAATAAAATAAATTTTAAAAAAGCCCAAGTCAATGACTTTCAGTAGACTATTATTCGAATTTCCCTCGAAATACAATAAAGTCAATTCTAAACAAGGTCAAGTCAGTTACTCTGAGAAAAATAATTTTTATAGCGCGTTGCCAGTGAACACGGTTGGTAAATTAATTCGTCGTGGTTAGTTCACATTTTTACTTGCACAAAAAATAGAGCTCCATTAGTGATTTTTAATTTTTAACGCGAAATTGCTCGTATCATCGTTTTTCCTCAAAATAAAACAAAATACAATGAGACAAAGTCGGTAACTTTGAGAAGAATATTCGTCACAGCCCGTTGTTAGTAAATCCGGTTGACGAATCAATTCAACGTAGTAAGTTCACATATTCTCCTTGTTATTATTATACAAAAAAAATCGAACTTTCGTTACAAGATGACGCAAGACCATAAAACTCGTGTCGTAGCGCGTGATGGCAAAGGAGACCGGACACGGGCGATCGATCGACGTGCACGAAGCCCAGAAGAATCACGACACGAGGACGACGAAGGGTGATTGTACGAATTACGATCAGAAAGATGCATCAGCGTCAGCAGCAGCAGCAGCCGCAGCAGCAGCAGAAGCACCAGCAACATCAGCAACATCAACGTAAACGAAATTGCGTTTTCACAACCCAGCTATCCGTTATTAAAATCCCGTCGACGTTGACGTGCGTCGAAGGTGCGTTCATATCCTGTTGTCCGAGCCGAGCTACGAGAACGGCGCGATAGATTCCGGATGCACGACGGGGCGAAAGCGAGACTCGCTAAGGACTATAATCTCGGCGAGCTAAACGAGCTCGCGGAAGCATAAGCGAGAAGATCGTATGGGATCGTATTGTGGAGCATCTGTGTTTCATTACGAATTCCGAGAGGTGAAAATACGGGTTTTGAAAAGTGTAGTAAAACGGGCTGCACGCTGCCGTGAAACGCCTCGGTTCGGTCTCGTATCTATCCGTATGAAATCGTATCTGTATGTCGTCGTCGTCGTTGCTAGAAAGTATAACGCGTGATGCTGCGATGTTGCGCTGGAATGATAACGTTTTACCGTGGTTTATACCGGGTCGAAACTGCACGGTCGAATGCAATTTAGGAAACGGGGCAATGTGGCGCAAAAATGGGCCAGAAACCCTGGAATAACTTTAATGTGGAAGTAATCGGCTTCGATGTAAATGAAAAAACGTTGAGATGAAATTCAAAATGTTCTTGTTGTTGCTGGAAAGAGTATACGCGTGATATTGCGATGCTTCGCCGCAATGATAACGATTTTTTGCGATTTAGGAAACGGAGCAATGTGACATGAAAATAGCCCAAAAATCCGAGAATAATCTTGATAGAAAAATAATTGACTTCAATTTAGATAGAATAACTTTGGAATGAATTCAATAATTCATGCAAGAATCAAAATAAGCTGGCTAGATCGAGACTCGACCGAGGAATTGAGTTGAGTTGTTCATATATTTTGAACTTCCAGATCCTGGATTATTTTGTGTCACCGATCTAGCAAATATGGCAAAAAAAATGTCCAAAAATCCAGAAAAGGCTCCAAAAATGTCAAAAATAAAATTTACGATAATCTACGCGTGCGGTGAAATAAGCCGGAACAGATCGAGCCTTAAACTGAATGACTGACTCGAGTAATCCACATAGTCCGGACTTGCAAGCGGTAAAATATGCCCTGTCACGAATCTGAGTAAAAAAATGATGTCCTAAACGATTAATGCTGTTGAATAAGAGCGTAAATGGCATATCCAAATTTCCCCAGACGCTAATGCGACGATGCTGTAGCTGATGAGAGCGATATTGCAATCTTATATTGAATTAAAAAGTTCCCAGGACCGACGATCAGCTTACCAGAGTCAATTATCTCTGGAATGCTTAACCCCGAAGCAAATCCCTTTCTGGGTTTACCGCCATCGAATTAAAAAAAATGTACTTAAATCTTCTGGTATGTAAGGCTCTCCGGTATTACGGGCAGAATAACACTTTCACCGCGGGAGAATGGATCCAGCGTTCGATTCAACAGCCTGGAGAGACTCGCAGGGCTCGATTTTTTTTTTTAAGGGCCCATCATAAGACGCTTTCTAGAGATGGATAAGTATTTCAAAAAAGTAATTCGTCTTTTCCCCCCTAATCAATAATTTAGCCAGAGTCGATTGATTGTGTTCTTTAATAAATATTCGTATATAGCGCGAATCGCGCCGTTTTGCCTTGATGGAACCCTTCTACCCCCCGATATGGTCGATGATCTTTTTTCAGTATCTTTTGGATAATCGGACCTCACTGATTTTTTTTTTTTAGATTTTTTCGAATCCTTCTTACCCTCCCCCCACACTGCCTTTCTCTTTTTTCAATAGGTAACTGCAATTCCGTCAATTTTGAATTGGATGACATTTTTTCGCCGGATACTTATCGAAATTTACGATTTTTTAAAATAAAATTAATATGACGCTCGTCTTACTAATATTTTTTTTATTTTCTTTTAATTTCGAAAACATTCGAGTTTTTTTAATTTTATTTAAATATCTCATAATGGTTTCCTATTTTTGAATAAAGAAACATGAAATCTCTCTCGCATAAAATCGATTTTTCGATTATTTTCGATAGACCATCGATCTTTTAGTTATTTTTTTCATAAAATAAAAATGATAGAAAATAAAAGAAATCATTGTCCATCGAAAATAATCGAAAAATCGATTTTTTGCAAGAGAGACTTCATGTTAATTTTCAATTAAGATAGGAAACCATTTTCGTAGCTCAAAATTTCAAAAATACACGAATTTTGACAAAATAAAAAAAAATATTCGTAAGACGAGCGCCATTTCACTTTTATGAATAAAAATCAATAAAGTATCTAAAAAAAAAATGTCATCCAACCAAAATTTGGTAGAATAGCAGTTACCCCTTGAAAAAAGGAGGTGTGGTGGAAGAGAAAGCACCGGTTGAAAAAATCTTTAAAAAAATCACCGACGTCCAAGGATCCAAAAGACCCTAAGAAAAAAAAATAATCATCGACCACATTGAGGGAGAAAAGGTTCTCAGTCACGCGAAACGATCGATTCATCCCCACACACACCTATATAATTTTGCCAGTAACATCTTTTTCCCTTTCGAGCGGATTGCCTAATTTTTCAGGCGGATCTGGAGAACTGGACCAAACGGATGACTAATCGCGTGGAGAGTTGCGGGGCTGCGAGCGCGTATCCTAGTCGGAGAGGCGGGGCTTCGACCATTCCGGATGCGGGGAATGCAGCCGCGACCGCTGGTGAAAGTGTTTCGCCACGGAGGAGGCGAAAAGACCCGGAGGGGTGCCGCGGTGAGGAGAGGGGCGGGGAAGAGGAGACTCGATAGAGGAAGCGAATGAGAACGAGGGCCGTGCGGAAGGCTCTGCCGTGGTAGCAGACCGATGAGTAGCCGCACTAAGTCAGGGACGCGACCAGATGGGAGATTGCACCGAGGGAATGGACTTTCCCCCATTGACGCCCACGCGACCACGAGACGCTCGAAGGTTTCGGGTTTGGCGAACGTCGGCAACCGGATACGGGACGGGACTTTGTCGATGCTACGGCTGGCACGAATAGAAATTGCACTTACGAACGTGGGAGGTGAAAGTGAGCTCGGGTGACTTAACGAACCCGCGACTCTATTGTCCTGCGCGCCATAATCGGGTTGCGATGGTGACGAATTTATTTATACGGGGATACTTTGAAAGAATGATTTTTGTAGGAATTTAACTTTCACCGGCGGTGACGGGGTGGAATTTGATAAGCTTCGATTACCGATCGACGTGTTGAATATATTATTATATGTGTGGGTGGTTCTCATTTTGGTAATTTTCAATTTTTATTGGGACTAGGTGTCAATTGATTACGGAAAAAAATAAACATTCGAAGCTTTTTTTTAATAATTTTAACTACACGCTGTTCAGTTTAATTTCTCAATGAAATACATACAACTTTTTCTATTTTTCAATAATTTTATCGGCAATTATTTCCATTAATTATTCCTGGAAAAATCGAACACCATATGAAGTTGAAGCGTATGAACCCAAACGTTTACGTAAAAAAATATACGTATATGGGTCATCTCATGCCACGTTCCTCTGAGGATTATGAACCAATTTATTCGAATAACTTTCTATATCCCAGGGCGCCCCCCCCCCCCCAAATTGAAGTAAATTACGATGCATAACCTCCTCAAACAACTATAATCAATGTGGACTCCTGGGCCTCTTCATCATTCTTGTTATTTCCAAATTATTGCATTTTCGGAGTTTTACAACGTCGCAGTTTTAAACATTTGAAACTTCAATACACACCCGGTACTTTTGACACCCTTCACCAAAACGAATACGACGATTCCACATACAACTTCCTGCCAGTTGATGCAATAATGAGCTTCGTCATTAGTTCGTCCTGCGGTCGTCACATCAGGGATGAACATTCATTCAATGAAAATGTAATTAAAATATTTTTATCACCGAATTTTCATGGATATAATTGTTATCAAACATCAGTATCAATTAAAAGACCATAACTCATCTAAATAATTTATCATTATCGCAAAAAATGTCGAAATTCTAATTATTTCATGACAATTAATTATAGTTATTTGTTCGAAGAAGTATATTAAATACTCTTTTATTGGATGAATTACCATCCTTGCCTCACAGTATAGCGTCGATTCTGATGTCCGTATATTTCTCAGAGAAATAACGTCAAGGCCAAGGCCGCCATATTTTCCAGCCTCAGTATGTGCATATTCCGGGGCTGGGTCCGGTGAATTGTTTCAATTTTTCGACCCATCCTTTCGATCTCGGTCCGACTTTCTTCGCTCGCAGCGGTTCTCTCATCGTCGGTACCGCTATTTTGTATTTCATTATGCCCACGACGAAGGGTCCATCGTTTCGGAGCATCGAGAAATCAGAGAAAAAATCAACTTTTTTCAGTTGCGCAAACGTTCTGAGAATTTTCCCGATTCATGAAAAAAAAATTATAACAATTTAGACAATTGTTGGATTAACAATACGTAAACTCTTTTTAGCCAGGCGATAACATATTGTAGATGCTGATCCGTTTTGTCCGAGAAATTGTTACGTCCATGCAATTTTCAATGACAATTCAATGAAACAGGATTCCGCGCGCGGTAGCCACTCACTGTCACGTGACTACGCGGGAAGGAGGGGGGGAAAAAAAGAAAATTTCGTAAATATCCGTTACAAGAAGGAATAATGATATTTCGTAGTACAGTAAACTGTTAAAACACTGTGCGTGGTGTTTGTAGTACACGAATGACCCGAATTGACGGAATTCATTGACCGTGACAGCAAAGGCAGGGCGAAGGAGTATCCCATTGCCGTGTGGCAAGGCCGTTTCGAGGCGAGTTCCGCGAGGCAGCACGTCTTCCCGTTACTTAATGTATGTTTCTTGATTTTTAACTGGTGCTCAATTGCCGATGTCAGTCCAATAGTCGAGCTAGATCGTCTCTTCGACCCATTGACAAACGTTTTCCAACCGCAATAGGAGCTAATTGGCAATCACGTGGATTTGATTGTAATCAATGAATCGATCCTTGGCAACTGGCTCGTGGAACATTTATATGCACTTTCTGTACGCACGAATAAGAGAGTCTTCAGGATTGATTTTTTTGTACAAATATACAGTTTTATTTTACATCAGATTTCTAAAAAAATACCAATTTCCCCTTTTAGAAATAAGAGAGAAATCATTGACCATGCGGGATTTTTTGACAAGAAATAAATTTATTAATGGCAATGAGAAAACAGGAAATCATATTCACCAGCTTATATTGGTACAAATCACATGAGTGCAGTCAGCATTATATTATATTATATAATAACGTATGACTCATTTTCTACGGAAATAACGCAGATAACAACGAGACAGCAGTTGAGAGATTCTGCAGGTTAAAGAACAATTCAGAAGGGCCTTGTCCGCCATGATGCAATACCTGAATGATAAAAAATGCGCAAACATTAATATGTTTAAATAGAAGTGTCTCTAGATTTATTTTTGATACAAATTCACAGTTTTATTTCGAGTTTTATGAAATGTTGTACGCTTGATCTATAAAACAAGATAAGGGTCACTGTCTTCATATGAGTTTGAACAACCACTTCTTCTCCTTTTCGCCCTTTGCAACCCTAGAAGCAGAATTTCGGTACTTGTTGATGAAATGTCGTGCACTCGACGTTCGAAATAAAGCGAAAATCACTGACTACCAGAGATTTAGAAAAATGTACCTTTATATCCCCAATTCGAACCTCTCCACTCTGCATGAGGGCCGAGTAACGCCGTGTACTTCACTTAGTATACGTACATACAAATATGAAAAATCCCGTTATCGTTATTTTTTCCTATCACTTCTTTCCTTGATTTTACTTCGTATTTTTTACTTTGTAATTTTCTTCAATACGTGTCGGTATGTAATCAATATGAATTTCAGCTTACTTAATTAATTGCATTATTTTTGATGATACAACTAAATATCATTATAATAAAACGATTGAACGCACGAAAAACATCAAGAATTATATTTATTCTAGACTGATGGGGAAAAAAACTATGATCAAATAACGGAACAATTAAAATTTATTTTCTTTCTGCCCACGAGCTCAACGCAAAATGATGTTTCAGTGCCGTTAGTCGATAATTCATTCATAAAATTAACAGCTCCGAGATCCGGTAACGGTTCGAGCTTTCGAATGAAATTATTCAAACGTATTGCAACAATTACAAGACGAGAAACTAATTGTCTCGTCGTCGCTTAATTATATTATAAATCCTATTTAGAAGCTCGACGGAAGATTGAGTTTCGTCTCGAAAATTACAATCAGTTCGATTCACTTCGAATCTCATCTTCTCCCGGCGTGATAACTCGTTTGACATCATAATTATATTTGACGCGGTGGCTGTGAGTTAAATTTGCAATTTGTCCGAGGCGTTCGTTCGGTCGACGGAGAAAACTCGCTGTGCTGTATATCCACGTTTATATGTAGTTTATGGGATAAACCATTGGGATAAGATGCGAAACACGTCGGATTTTCGCTGTCAGGACTTAAACTGCAACAGCAACAGCAGCAGCGGCCATGCATGTCGTTGCAATTTTTTGCTTTCTAAATAAATATAAAATCCTCGGATCATGTTGGATGCATCATAACCTTTCGACTCTCATGGTTGTGATCTCCTTAATGTCATATTTCTATACAATAATACCCGAATTCAAATTTAGGATGATTATTTACTCGACGACTTATTCATAATTTGGTTATTTATTATTCATGCAGTAAATAAAACAGTTGGCGAGTAACGGCAGAAATTATTAAATATTTCATTCAATTCTTGATTATTTTTCTAATTCCCATTTAACGCTGAAATAATGAAAGAATTCATTACCGAAGCATTACAATGTTTTGAGCTTTCCGCCAGTCACGATAATGACCTTATTAATAATAAAACTAACTTCAGAACAATAAATTAAGAACTACATTTTTTGAGATCACGAAGAATTATCAACTCAAATCATATTCATCAAGAATTCTCGCTTTTATTTCATTTCATTAACTTCCCGATTTTATCGACAAGTGATTTTTTAATTTTGTTCCATTTTACTTTCTTCTTTATTTTAATCGATGACATCCCCACCAATAATCCCGACTATATGTCATTCGCGTTCCAAAAATTCCTATGACTCGCCGTTTAATAATTTCCACGAAAAATATTTTTTAAACACGATTTTCGGCCATAGACGTCGAACTCGCGAGGGTGTGGCGAGAGATTCAAAAAAATTTTAGGTTACACATCGCCTCGGCCTCGAGGAGCCGAAGCAATACTTTATACGGCTTGTATACCGGCAGTCGAAATATCAAACTACTTTCTACCGCGCGTGATCACGAGTGTATCCCGTTAATCGCGACGAGCGTGAAGTACGCTCGCGAAATTCCACACTATCGCCGAGAGACTCCGATGTCCGACGCGTAGAGACGTATTCCCGAGACGCGCGTGTGCGTGTTTTACGATCGATGCCAATTCGCGGGGCATAAAACCGACTCATCGCAACGAAGACCGCGGCCGGTGCTTCCGCTGCTGTGCTCGTGCTGTTTGGATCGGGGAATGATTAGCATATAGACACACTGACACACTAAGATCTCCTATCCCATTTTGTTTATCTCGATTTTCTCGCGACGCGAATTAACCCCTCCACCCCCCTCGCCCCCGCGTTTCTCCCGACCTTCGACGACACGAGTGCTTCTCACGAGAATTGTCACGTATGTTCTAATGAATATATATAATCAACGATTTACGATTCAGGCCACGAATTGCATCTCTCTTGAAGGCTCGATGTTTATGCGATTATTGTTCGTCGGGTTGGAAAATGAAAAGATTAGCCGTACGATTTTTTGAGAAGAAATGAAAACCCAATCACTAAATAACACCACAGGCAGTAGAAATACGAATGCTGAACGTCGAAATCGCTGCTTAAAAATGAGCGAAATATTTAGGAATATACGTCGATCGAACACTTAATTTCAACTTGCTTTTACAGCAATGTAAATCAAAAATCTTATTGAGAGCCGCTTACTTCCGGAGTATCTCTTTTAAAAACCGTACCATACAGATTGAATAGCTAACCAAAATTTACCGAAGCATATTTTGCTCGGTAATCGAGTACGGCCACCAAGTTTTCCTTAACTACTGAGAAAATGCTCTTGGACAATGAAAACCGAAGAAACCAGTGCACAACGCAGTCCAACGTGCATACGAAACCCGGAAAACCCTCTGTATAACCCCCGTAACACTCTCATTTACGGACCAACAGGAATCACTCCCACGGAAATCAGAACAAAACAACTATCCAAACAATTTGCACTGAACCAACTTGAAAAAATCAAATCACTCTGTACACAATTACCACCACAAACAAATGGCAGGCGCCAACTTCCCTCACACACAACCTACCAACGGCTAGAATTAATGACTAACGCCAACCACCCCGAGAAGTCACGATTATAGTTAGTTTTATTATAAGTAGTCATACTTAACATCTATATTAATTCTGTAAATAATTTTAAAAACAAAATAAATCAGCCAACACCAACAAAAAAAATATATCTACAGCAATACCAGAAATAAGAAAAAGTGTACACCATAATAAACATCTTTTACCACTACCAATACTTGCATCTCCGTCGAAGGCTCAACGTTTATGCGATCATTGATCGTCGGCCTAAAAAATAAAAAAATTAGCTGTACGATTTTTTTAAAAGCAATAAAAATTGTTGATGATTCATTGCGATGACGAAATAAAAGTTATTTATTGCCCGTGTAATTCCACGGACAAGGTTGTAAACACATGAGTAAGACGAGAGACCCGTTTCTTAGCTACTTCAACTAATCTTTGTTTGAGGAAGCGAAGAAAAAAAAAGTTAAACACCGCAATTGTGTTTTCCAAGTGCGAAAGACTCGCTGGGCGTTGAAGTTTCGTTGGGATGAGTCGATGTGATCCACCGGTGTGCGAAGGTATTCAGTGACCCAAAATTATGAGAATCGCATTTCGTTCGTCGCGAATAAACGGGGGTATGCGAGTGTGTGCGCGATAACATTGAACGCCCACGCAGCCGACTATTGTTTCAACCGAATGAGCCGCGAGCGAATGCGGAGAGAAGGAGGATGATGTACGGAGTGGAATAAAACGAGCCCACGTGCATCGATCATCGAGCTACGGCTCTTCGGGGTTTCGAATACACGTGTAAGCCCGCGAGCGAAACGTGTACTCGTGTATTTTACACACTGGGGTACACGCACACACGTACGCACACGCACACACACACACACACACACACAGCTGTATGCTTATGTGTGCTATACCTCTCTTTTCCTATCACTGTTTCGTACAAAATATAGCGACATCTTTTTTTTTGTTTGATTGTTCAATTGTCATTTGTTATTTTAAATAACAATGAATAACTTTGCGGGTCGTTGATTGAAATATAAATTAAAAGAGGCATTCACTGATGGATTTATTAGTTTTCGTAAGCGGAATATGATGTGGTTTAGTAGAAATACGTTAGCGTAGGGTTAAAGGTTTGAACCTTCTTAATCTTTTGACTACTAAATTTTTCTCAGGAATCATTTTCTCGAGAAATAACGTTCTATTTAGTAGGTTTGCCACCAGCTCGCTGAGGTGAGTTGCGAGTCTTGCTTCGTGGTTTCTAGTAAATCTCTAGATCGCCCTGTTTGTCGCACACTATAGGGCGCAAACCCTTGGTGGTCCTATCGGATTGGTCTCGAAATTCCGACTGCTCAGGGTTCCGACAACGTATGTATAGGTATAGTGGTGGTGTAGCTCGTTCAACAGCGTGAAGATAGTTACGCGTTCGAACGAGCTACGCTATCCAGTAGGCATAAGGTCGATATACAGATATGGACCGATAATACTGTGAGAAAAAGTGAAATCGTAAGAGAAAGAGAAGAGACTAGGTGGGTCTATCCCTCTCTCACTCTCTCTCTCTCTCGCGGAAAAGAGAGAGAGAGAGGAATAAACCCACCTAGTCTTCTCTCTTTCTATTACGATTTCACTTTTTTTCGCAGTATCATCGGTCCATATCTATATGTCGATGGCATAAGGAGATTTGGCCTCATGTGAACTTCACACTCAAAGTCAAAATCGCCTCCTTTCCAGCCTCGATACAGAATGCACTATTTTTTTTTCAAAGCTACTTAATCACGATCCACAAGACCTTCATCTTGTCTTCTCGCTAGCTCGTTCAGTCGGCAAATACCGGGCTGTACGATCGGTAATGTTAATTTCGTGGGCTCGTCGGTTAAGCCCGAGGATGTTAACGAGAGAACGCGTAGCGCGCCGACGAAAAATCGTAAGTATGTCATCTTACGTTCGACTTAGCCGTTCGACCGGTCAACCGAGACTGTCCCGGAATCGGAAACTCGAAATCAATCGGTTCCCACATGTGCCATCGTACACGCGCGTACGCGGTATGTACCGGCTTGATATCGATGGAACGCGTGCATCGACGGGTGTCGATGCAGGGCTCGCGTAGATCATCTCCTTCCGATATATATATTTTATATGGATCTAATATAATAGTAGATAATGATATAATAATATATTATGATAATTTATTCTACGATTATATTATTATTATGATTAATAAAAATAATAATACAATGATAATGATGAAATTATATTTCATAATAATTTATTTTATTATGAATATTATTATTATGATCAATGAAAATAATAATATAATAATGATAATGAAATATTAATTTCATAATAATTTATTCTATTATTATAATTATCATTATTATTATTATTACTATTATCATCTATTGGAGTGATCCTCATAAAGGTCCTTATCGAATTTTTATGTGCACGCCACCCAGATATATCCTAAATAATTTTTAATTAATGTTTGCGAAGACCGCCGACCTATCTCAATATCGACACGTGCCGCCGGAATTTTCGATTTTTTCCATTCAAATAAGATGCAATTTTTATTTTTGTCGTGTCTTAGTTTATTTATTACAGCTAGAATATCAACAGACGAATAAACTATGTCGATACGATTTCTTCATTAGCAAGATACGAACCTTTTTTAACAAAAATTTGGACTCCCGAGAACCAAAATAGCGGGGTTAATGTGGCCACTTGACAATTGAAGATAAAATATATTGAGATAGGTCGGAGGGATTTTGCGAAAGGTTAAAAAAAAATTATTTGGAACCCATCAGAGGGTCGTACACATTAAAATTCAACCATGACTTTCCTAAGTATCACTCTATTATATATATGAATATATATCACATAACATTAAAGAGGTTATATATATATAAATAATGGTCAACCGACGAGTACCGCGATTTCATCGTCGGAAGAAAACGTCTTCGTGTCTTCGATTCTCAGCCAAGGGTTCGGCAAGGGGGGAACGGGAGACAGCGTTCCGTCGTTCGTAACAAAGCAAGATCCGTGTGAAAGCGGCATAAGCGGCAGGGTTTCAAACGGCACGAGCTCGACGCCAGACGGGGAAGCTCTGCGTCCGTTCCGACCATGAATGGCCGCTATGACGTCAAAGACGCTGACGACGCACCGGGCTTTCGGAAAAATTGCGCAATTTCACCGTATTCCGCTATCGCGAGCACAGCCGGGCGACTGTGGATATAGAAAAAGTGGGGTATGTCTACGTGTGTGAGAGCTCATACCTCGCCACGCCGAATCAGCGCGCGCTTGTCATAATTCAACATTTCTCCCCGCAACTCTGTGGCGAACACAGGTGAGCGCGAGACGATGGGCGGGGGAGCGGGAGGTGGGTTATGGGGCGAAGATTTGATGACGTACGAGCTGACCGAGCGAACTAGCGTCCTTCGGAGAAATGGTTCGAAGCGGATCTTCAAGCCGGAACACGAATTTTTTCACTTTCTACAATTTTTCGATGACGATGACAATATAATAATAATACATGGAAATTATGATGCTAATATAAATAATAAAAATGATGATAATAGTGGTAATAAATATGATGTCGATTACAATGATGGGGATAATAATAATCGTAACGACCAAATGGCGGTACTAATAACGAGAATAATAATAATAATAGTAATAAGAATGAATAATTTATTATTATGATTATTAAAATATATTATTATTATTTTAATAATAATGATAATAATAATGGATTATTTATTATTATTATTATTATTATTATTATTATTATTATGAATTCTTTATTATTATTATTGTTATTATTATTATTATTAATATTATTATTTTATCATTATTAATATCAAAATAATAATAATAATAATAATATGTTTTAATAATCATAATAATAAATGATTCATTATCATTATTATTATTATTATTATTATCGCTATTATTACCACTATTACGATCATTGACATTACTATTATTCCACCATAACTATTAATAATTAACAATTATTATTATCATTGAAACACTATTATTACAATGATAGGAATAATAATAATGATAATACTAATGATTGTAATGTCGGTAACAACAACGACAATTATAACAACGCTAATAATAACTGAACAAGAATTTGCGTAATCCTCGCTGTTCTTTCTTATCGCGAGTGTCACTTGTCACTCCGTTGGATTGCACAACGCTTACATGCAATCCCTTTTCGTGACCGTATAGTACTGATTGCTTTATTGGTAATAAAACCGAATGAGGGTAACGTTGGAGGATATCCCGAGTAGAGCAACGACCAAAGACGTCTGATGCAACGGCTCTGCAAAAAAAAAAAAGTCATCGATGCTATTTCTCAAAGTCTCGAAGGAGAATAATTCATAGGAGTGGAAAATACGTCACTCGACATGATTCGGCGAACGAGGAGATGCATTTTTTCCTCCTTCGTTCGTAGCAATTGCGACGAATCGACTTTCTCATTAAAAAATGCATGACGGAATGAACAAATAGACTTGGTCAACTTTCGCTGGAAGTCGTCCGGTGGTCCGAAACTAGCGTTAATTTTTGTATGCAACCCCGGAACAAGCGAACTTACTTTACGGAACGAACGCATTGGCGCATTAATATATACATATAGGTATGTACATATAGATATATATGTAATGAAACAGCTAAATTCACTTGCCATTCCAAGCGCAATGTACGTGATTCAAGCTCCGGGCGTTGCGTTCGCGATGTCCTATTGTCGGTGCCGGGATGATTAAGAAAAAAGAAAGTTAACCGGGCAAGTTTGCGGCTAAATTATTGTCCTCTGGATCCGGCTTGCGCGAACCGACGGTGGAAGCCTTCGCGCTCGCTCGACGCTCATCCGACTTTTTTTTCTCTCGCTCCTGACGGCCTCAAAATTTTTTCAACTATAAAAAATTACAACTGCGATCGTCACGCGAGCTCATCCGAGGATTTGCAATAAGAAAATGAAACAACAGGGAGAACGTTTGAAAGAAAATTAATTCGAACGAAAATAATAAAGAGGAATTTTCGTCGATCCGGACAATAGTTTTTCCAGCGGGCAACCGATAGGGCGTTTGCGTTGGGGTCTCAAGAGGCTTTTTGGTGAAAGCCAACAGGCAGGTATACATGTATATGTATATATTGAGTGGAGTAGCAGCGGCCGGAATGACGCGTGAGAGCGTGAGAGAGAGAGAGAGAAGGAGAGAAAGAGATGTACAGAGAGGGGAGCCTATATAGCGGACGATTCGAATCTGAAAGTCTCACAGCGAACACACTCTCCGGCAAAGTCGCGAGATCAGTTTCCACTCAAAATTTCTTTTCATTAAATTGTCCAGTCGGACAATTTAATAAATATATTTTTTTTTACAATATCGTAACAAATTTTCTTCTCCATCGGACACTCAGAAAATTGAAAAAAAAAACAATATACATACAAAACAACAACGACAACCCCGAACAGTGCCAAGTGTGTGTGCCATAGGATTATATCCCGTGCAATCGTCAAAAAAAGGTTTGTGATCTTACAAAAAAAAAAAAAACCTTAAAAAAAAATTGAAAAAGATAATTTATAACAAATTTGATCATTGAAATTATTGCGACGAGTCAGTGTTTAGTGAACTCGAGTCCAGTAAGTGTCTAATCCCGTTCTACCGTACAATCAACGATTGCGAATTATATCGATAACCTTCGAACCTTTTTCATTCACTCCGGAAATTAATTTAACCAATAAAAAAAAAAAAATCGATTTCCGGTTATTCGTGGAAAGAGATGAGATTTCTCGAAGGTGGATTTCTTTCTCTTCGGGGGATTTAGCGAGTCGCGCGTGTGTACGTGCGTTTGTTTGTTTGTGAGGTACGTTTGTAAAAATCTCGTCGTGTGCTCGTATCGGGAAAAGGTAAAAGGGTATGTGGGGTAGCGAGTCAGTGTGTCAACGCTCTCACACGTCTCTCTCGGCGAGCTGCTGCGCCGCGCCGCGCCGCTCCTCGGCCGATCGTTTCCTCCTCGCTCTTCGGTATCGCGCGCACGGCCGAAGAGAATAAGGCCGTGGGCGCAGCGAGAGAAACGAGGAGAGATATGGACCCGTATCGTAATTCGATTGGAGAACGAGCGAGACGGAGATTATCGCTACTGGTGACGTTGCGATCGTTAATCTGTACGCTTCGGACGGACGACGATGTGCGACAAAATTTTCTAATCGTTTTGTCACGACCTGGAGAAATAAAAAAAATTGCAACAACGACTCTGAAACGCGAAATTTTAATCTTGTTTGTCGAAAAAAATATTCAGAGAAATTTAGAAATAATAATGTGATATAAACTAATTTTATGAAAATAAGAATGATTAATTTTGAATTATTTGTGAAATATTTTTGTTAAATTGTTGGAATATCTGTGATAAAATTCGGGCGTAGTTAGGAGGAGAATATGGAATGAGGTCGGACTTGAATTAATATTTGGATAAATGTGCGGGGATTTTTTTTTCTGTTTTTTTTTCTTTTGGCGCTGTGCTAATATTGGAGTTATGTCGAGCGTGACTGTTGGAAGATTTGATACGACGATCTTATTCGAAGATACGACGAAATTTGATACGAAAAAATGAGCTCATTATTTGTCGACGAATATTTCTTCTCTATAAAATTGAAATTACATTTAAATTCAAATTAATGTTCTGATACATAATAACCTAATAATTTCAATACTTCTTCGAGACGCGTAATTATCGTAATTGAATCGTGAACGACATTTGCACTTCGCTCACGTCGATCAATTGCAACGATTTGATAAAAAATTCGTTTTGGAAAGTCAACCGCAAAAAAAAAACTTCTAAACAATTAGTTTTTGATACTCTCTTTTTCGTATCATAAAATTTACATCGGTACAGGTATTTTATTTGCTTCAATTATGTTGCGAGCAACGTTTTGTTTCTGATGCGTCACTTAGTTTCAACGATTCGTAACAACTGCTCGCAAAATTGCGATAAAACTTCTCTCGAAACTCTTAAACTGCGAAGCAAACCCTCGCTCACGAAACTTTCGCGTCTCCTGACGAGCATAATGCTATCCGATGCGTCCAATTTACCAACGGACGGACGACGCAAACGCGCGCATACACACATACATACACGAGCATGCACACGCGTCCTCGCACATTTCGTGCCACTCAGAATAAGCCCGAAGAGCAGAAGAGCGAAAGAGAGAGAGAGAGAGAGAGAGAGAGAAAGAGAGAAAGAGAAACGCAGAGAGACGACAAGTGAGTCCAATTTCGCGCTTTCTGCTCTGCGTTAAAGACGGTGAGAAAACATGCGACAGTGCACCAATGTTCAACCCCACACAATCAGTACAGTCACTATTTCCGCAATGACAACTTTCTGTACAAAAAAAAAAGAAAAAAAATCCATCAACATCAGAGACGAAATTACTCATCGGTACGATAAATTTTAATAAATTATTTTGTTGCGTATGAATTAGCGACGTACATCCTTATCTACATTTCTTCTTCATATATAACTTCTTGCCCCTTTATTGCCAGACCTCTTCAGGTTTATTTTCTTACATGGTCGTTAGTGTCGTCGAGTGTTTTTCTATTGGTCGCGTTTGTTATTTAGAACGTAATACGTAAGAAAAATGAATGAAGATGAAGTCGTAGGTCGCCGAAGCATACGCAACAAATTAAGCATATCGGCCAAAGCATACACAACGAATTAAGCTTATCGGCCAAAGCATACACAACAAATTAAGCATATCGGCCAAAGAAACACAACATAAATTGATTAATTAATTAATCAATTCATCGCGTAAATATTGACAGTTGGATTGTAATTTCACCGAGAGCAAAAAAAAAATGCTCAGCAAAAAAAACGAGCGAATTTTTCAGTCGTAGCCACCTCGAGCGTGCGAGTCTCGCGTGTACCGCAATATAGATCGCATTCTTAGGGGGTTTCACTCACGGGAACCCTTTCGCGAGCGACCATCGTAACCGTTCTCCCGGCAAAACCACCGTATAACGGTACATCCAGCGTGTTACGTCACGGAGCACCTGTCACAGGTTCCCCTGGACAAAAGGGCTGCCGTAAAAAATGCGAATATACATATGTATATAATTATATACACATATACATGTGTATATGTGGCCAGCAGCAGCAGCAGCAGCAGCAGCAGCATTAGCAGCAGTGACAGTAGCACGAGTCGCGAGGGAGTGAGAAAGGGGATGAAGGGTCGAAGTATACAAAGGAGGTAGACGAGGTAAAAAAGCAAGACCGACTCGTGTAGACTCGTGTACGAGGCACAGAGCTGACGCGCGCCCTTACGGCAGTGCAGGCCACTTGATATCTGATTTCCGCGATGAGGAAACCGGACTAAACGGATCTCTGTCGCTTCCTGGTCGAGCCAGAAGCAACGGACGACGCTCTTTCGCGGCCTGGGCGAGGGCGAAACAAAACAGTAACCGGAGAAAAACTACGGAATATGTATCAGGAATCTTAGTTTCGTGGATGATAGAATGCCGCGGAAATTAAATATAAGTACGAGAAGAAGGAGGGTGAAAGCAGAATAAAACAAGTCAGGACATAAAAATTGTTCATCGATTTTAAGTTTAGCCATCGACGAATTGGGAAAAAAAGGACAGTTATCGGCTTCAGTGGCTAGAATTTTGTTTTATTATTGCGTCCATCTTATTTTCATTTTTTTTATGCAATTTTTTTTCTCAGAAAAAAATTGCACTTCTGTCACGTATTAATTAATTGATTTTTTTCGTGGCGTTGTGCGAAGCACGACTTACGGATTTTCATTCACAATCTGCGTGACGTCGTTTGTCATCTCGAACGTGATGGGATCGATGAGCCGTTTCGGGGTTTCTGAATTTTTCGAAAATTCATACCGGAACAAACACAACCACATAAAGTTTTTTTTTCTAATACAAATAGGATTCTACGTGATTATGGGAATATTGTGAATTCCTAGCGGTCGTAAAGGTGGGAAGTAGGCTGCCCATTTGGTCACACTGGCTCTGATGATGGAACTGGCCACCGAGAGTGTAGAAGTTTTCGAATTTGATACTCGCCTGTGTCCCGGAAAATTCGGGGTCCCATAAGCCGGGTCTCCGAAATCAAGGTTGTTCTCCACTTGACACACAAAAAAAACCTGCTGCAACACGTGAAATACACGAGAAATATCGAATGAGTAGGGGAAAAAAAAAAAAACAAATCAGACAAACAAGGCATCGAAACTGATTAATCGACACGATTATTTAGGATGACAACATTTTTGTCAAATCACGGACGTTCTTCGTGGACCATGTTTTTCACGTTTCCTCGCACGGGACACGATCGTAAACAGGTTTCTCGATTCATCCCGGCGACTAGCGCTTCCCAAAACTTAATGCTTCGCAACGCTAGATTTCGAATTACGATTTGTCATCGTTGAAACGTTTTTGTCCTACGTTTTTGAATTTCTAGTCTTGGACGAGTGACGACGAATCTTAAATCCTTGACACTGAGTGGTAGGTACGGTCATTGGAACGTTTGACCGCAATTTCGGGCACTCGACGCACTTTCAATTGGCCAAATAGGGCAAATCATCGAAAATCCGCACCTTTACTACTTTTCATCAAACAAAATTTGCTACCAAGTTATATTTCTCATTCATAAGGTATTTAGAGTATTGGGAAATTCAATTATCGTATATTGCATGTTAGTTGATCAAGTCAACAGCTTGTCGTGGTTATTTAAAAAAATTGGCTTGACTCAAATCATTTTGCTAGATTTTTCTTTTTCTCGTTGAATTTTATGATACAATAATGAACGAAAACGAATGTTATTCAAATAAATAATCAATAGTGATAATAATAATAATTATTAAAAATCTATAATTATCATAATATAATTTTTGGAAAAATAATAATAACAGGAATAATAATAATAATAATTATTATTATTATTCTTTCAAAAATTATATTATGAAAATAATAATAATAATAATTATCATTATTATTATTATCATTATTATTATTATTATTATTATTATATTATAACACGGAAATAATAATAAGAATAATAATAATAATTATTATTATTATTACAATACAATGATATTTACGTATGATTATTCCTCATAATATTATTGATAATAATAATTGTTACTATTATTAATATCATTATTCTATTATTTATATTATTATTAATATCTCAGATTGATCTGAAACTATTTTTCACGTCAGATAATTCGATGGAAAAAAATAAAAATCATATCGATTTATTTAATTTTATTATTATTATTATTATCATTATTATTTTTAATTCTGTGATGATTAATAACTTATTTACTGTTTTTTCTATTACCGCGAAAAAAAATTTGTAACAACACTATAAGTCATTTTAAAATCGACGAATTTGTTTAAAAAAACTTCTCGAGGCTATACATATATAGATAATCGGAAAGCAGCGATTGAATTCAAAGCCCGTAGGTGTGTGGGTTCGTTGTACCGTGCGATGGATTTGGGTCTCTAGACCAAATTTCTAGTATGATGCCCGGGCCGGTCGATGGCCCCCTTCCCCTCTCTCTCGCCGTCTCACTCTCGGACGCTTTCTCAAATTCTCTACTCCCCGGTTTCTCACCGTAACCGACTAAACTGCCACATCATTGAGCCACTGGTGTGTGCTCGTGCTGGGCTAAGGTGATTCCGGAGGCCTCGTGGCTACCGAGCGGCCCGAGACTGTACCGGCGCTAACTCCAACGTCCCGGCAACTCTCCTTCTCTCCACCTCTTTTTCGTTTTATACGTTTAGTATTTTATTTTGGGCCGCTTTCTCCCGAACGAAGCCGACGTTCTCAACACAGCGCCGAGTAGAACGCGCGGAAGTTTCGTTTCTTCGTCTTCCGCTTCACGTTCTCGCGTTATTCGCGTGGTTATTATGATTTTTAAAACATTTCTTTTTTTCCATTCGCGTCGATCACGCGAGCCCCGTTTTAATTAGCGTCCAATCACCGCGGGATAAATCACTCGTGTTCGTTTCCGTCGACTCGGACGGCGATGAATATGTCATGAGAATCGACATTGCACGGGTTCGGAGGAGCTTTCAGACGTCACGTTTTGTCCTACACGCTAATTTACGATTCGAGTCGCTGATTAAATGCAATTGCGAGCTTAAGAAATGTTAATCGATGACTGTTATTAAGCCGGGAAAATTCATGAGCAGTTATCGAGTTCGGATTGAAATTTTTACGTTGTTGAACATTGATATTATTGTTATTCCCTTGATTGAGCGAAGAGCTTGCATCTGACGTTGTCTTTCCGACAATTGCTAAAAGCAATTGAATTAATCAATCATTACGAATCAATCTTCTTTGACACAAGCACAAAAGTAGAAGAGAATTATTCGGATGGGTATTCAGGTCAGAATTTCAAATCTCCGATAGCTTTAAAAAATATTTCTAAAAAATATATATTAGTGCATCGCGATCCGAAATCGATTGCGACTCAAAGCGTATCAAAACTCAAAAGCGCAGTGATCCGAAATACGATCAATTATCGCACTCGCGTCCCTCGCATCAGCCGCTAAATCATTGTCGTCCCTAGGAAACGCGTCGAATCGTTCGACAATCCTGACGACGTTATCGTCGCGTCGACGGAATTTTTCTCTTATTTTCCGGAGGCGTGGAACCGCACGTTCACTCGCCGTCAAAGGCCTCCGCTGCTGCCGTCTCAAACTCGGCCTTCGCCGATGGAAAACTTGAAAAATGATGTTTCATCGTGAGTGTGTGAAAAACTAAGAAAACTCTCGCACGGGATTTCGTTTCGTTTTCCGTCTCTTTTGCGAGGTTTCCCGACGATGGTTCAGTAAGCTGTTTACACTCTCACTTATGTTTCGTAGCAGCAGCGAGAACGTCAGTTTCTTCGTTTTTCGAAATTTTTTCGGAGCGGATGAGGAAGGAAAGAGAAGGAGAATTTACGCAAGGCAAGAGGGTACGGAAATTGAGGAACGGAGCGCCCGAAAATCGGCAAAAGAGCGCCGATGCGATTAGTAATGGCCGATCTTGGGATTCAGGTAAAAACAGATCAAAAGAGTGTCAATCTATACACACATATATATTTTCCTAGCCCAAGAAATTCTTGAATCACTCTCGGCAAACCTTTGGCCTCTGGACCAAACGACACAGCCTCCATGACGAAGGGCAACTCTCGACAATCAATCCTCCACAATATATATTTCACGCTATCCTAAAAATTTCTTCGGATCTCAAATCTCAAAAGCAACTTTACCACTTCCGTTTGCCCTTTTTCGTTTTTTTTCTTCCTTTCGGGTTTTTTTTTTCTTTCAAATCTCTTCATTGTCTTGCCTTTCACGCATTGTCCCTAAAATCAAGGTTCTTTGTCCACTCGAAACACCGGTAATTAAATATCGTTTTCGGTTTCTCTTTTCTTTTCATTCCTTTTTTTTTTCGGAGGGCGAGCAACCGAGGTTGAATTAATTTTTTTTCGTGGTCGAGTGAAAGTGGCGAGGATGATGCGTCGCGGCTTGATGAGGGTCTTCCCCGTCGTGTCCTGCAACGGCCCGTACGCGGTATCTAGACCAGTTACCGCTTATCGCACCGACGGACGAACAAAAGACGAAGACGGCGAAAGAGCGTAAGCTCCACGGACTTCGCCTATTATGTTATAACCGGTGCGCAAAAAAGAACGAAAACAACTGAAAAAAACCCAACAAATAAAGAAAAGAAAGAAAACGAGCGAGGATATGAAGAAACAAGGCGTTCACTCGCGCTTTCACGAATTATCTACCGTGCCATATCATCTCCTCTCCCTCTTTATCCCCCCGTGCTTTTCGTTGTGCGCTTCCGTGTTGGTGCTGACGGTTGTCAGCGCGAGCCGCCTGGCTCGCTGCTATTCCATGCGGGCAGGGAAACTGGGTCAGTCTGTTACTAGTCCTCCCCCCCCCCCCCCCCTTCGCTTCCGTGATTACGATTTTGCCCGGTAAACCGAGAATAAGAGCGCTCGTCGAGGTTCATCGTCTGCCAGACGTTATGTAAATTTACATTTGCATCGTCAATCGTCTACCGTAGCTAAAACTGGACATTTCCCGATCGCAAATGATCGTAACGTTCTCTTGGCTGGTACGAACAATTACAAAAACACGTTCATGAGGCATGAATGGGGGTGTCGGTGGTGATCCACGATCGATCGCTATGCAACCGAGGTCTCCATCGTGGTCTCGATTCCGGAGTCATTGGACCTTATTTTCTTTTTCCCACCCGCCTTCACGCCTCTCTCGCTAGTTTCATCTCTCTTTCTCTCTTTAAGATCTTCGACAATGATACGTGTCGTCTCTCTCTCTCTTTTTCTCTCTCTGTTTCTTACTTCATTGGATTCCGTCCGTGTCCAGCCGACCGGCCGGAAGAAAACGTGGCGCGAACGCCTCGCTATCGGGCCTCGTCTTTCACCTGTGCCCGTGGGATAGCGAGAGCCGGTGGAGGCGCGCGCGCGCGCTCTCTCTCTCTCGAGTACGCACAAGGCGGGACCGCTCGAAAAGTGGAAGAGTGGGGGGAAGCAAGTCCCATCGGGCCCAACGGCACGAGAACGCGCGGAGGGGGAGCGAAGACGATGCTGACGATGGTGATGTTGTTGGTACTGCTGTTACACTGCCTCCGCTACGTCCTTGTGCGCGTGCACTCACGTGTGTGTACGCGTATATATATGCGTGTCTGTGTGTTCTGTTGACGCGAGATGTACAGACGGTAGTGGGGCCTCACACGAACGATCGAGATCCTGAGTAGGTCACTGGGACGCGACTCGTTACCACGACGAGTGGCTCTCGCAGGTTCAGTCAGTTACCGCCGGCCACGACAGCCACTCTTCGGGCCTCAAGTCCCAACCGACTCGTAGGGCCCACATCGATCCGATGAAGTACAACCAATAATCGAATCGTTCTCGTTGTCGTCGCGGTCCGGAACTTGGAAATTTTTTTTTTTCGGGATTTTTTCTAAATTTTACGGAGATCAGACGTGTTCGTTGTTTTGGTTTTGAATCGGATTTTTTTTTTTTTTTTTGGAAAATTGTTTTGGAACGGGTCGAGGAACAGTTTGACATCCGGCCGTTGAGTGTGACGAAAGATTTTTTCGTTTGTGAAGGAGATAACGGAAGTAAGGTGAAGAAAAGTGCTATACTCGTTTGAGATAAGATTTAATTGGTGATTGTGTGACGATGAAAGGGTTTTGTTTGATGTCTTTGAATTCGTTAATTGTATATTGGCGAACGTGTTGTATTTTTTTGAAAATTTATTTGTTGTTTGATTGGTAATGTTGGGAGTTCGATCGTAGTTACTTCCGGGTTCGGGGAGTTTTTTTTAATATTTACCGTGCGTTTGCGTGATTAATCGACTTTTTGTACGTAGATACTTAAAATGTTTGTTGTTGTTTGCGAGTCTCGCTGTGGATGTTTCATTTGACGTAATCCCTCGATGATGAATTTGAGATCGTTGAAGGGACGACAGATTCTGTAGGAATACATAAAAATTACGTAAAGATAAACCGAGACCCGCCGCGAAGTTCGAATCAAAAACGTATTTTTTATTATGTCGCTCGTCAACGTTTGTCGGTGTTTGGGTCGTAATGTGCGGTAGCTTAGTTCCAAAATTCATTGGTTAGATTTTTACCGCCCATGAGTTTGGGAAAATTGTGACCATTGGTGCCAACCCGGGGGCTTGATTGATGATCATCGTCACCTACTCAAAACGAAGCGCACCGTCAAATCAAAAGTTTTGACTGACGTGGAAAATTAATGAATCTTCGCGTAGTACGGGAGAAACTTCTTTACAAATCTCGATAGATCGATTTTTTTTTATTTCGTTTTTTTTTGCCTTTCTTTGGTCACGTCATCGTAACAAATGAATGTATTTTTCAATTCAAACCTTGTGAATTTTCGACAATAACACGAATTACGTTTGTGGAATTTTTTTTTCTTTTTCATTGCAGAAAGCACATACATACACAATGGAGAGAACGCGGAGGAGTATACGACGTACCATCGTCAGCTTTTTATTTCCCCTGTTGCTGGCCGTCGTGAGTACAATTTTTTGAAAATTTTATTCTATTTTTAACCAAATCGTTTGTTATTTTTACGAATTATTCGGGAAATGTGTAAGAATTAATTCGCAACATTTGGACACTCCGTTGCACCTGCGGACGTTTCACTTCCGCCTCTGGAACTTCTTCATTCCCCATAGAGTACTTAAAATAAATGAATGAATAAAACATTCAGTGAAAAATAATGTTCAATCTTAATTACCACTTGCCAAGTAATTGTCTGAAAATAATTGATCCATAATTAATCTAATAATTACCATAATAATTCCAGGGATGGGCATCCATTCAATGAAAATGTACTGGAAATACTTTTTCACACGAATAATTATGATTAATTATCATGAAAAGATTGCAACTTCAACATTGGTGCATTAATAATAAATAAATTGGATGAAAAATCCAAATAATTAAAAATCTAAATCCAAATCGTTCCAAATAATTCGAATTCAATCCAACTCCAATTAATCCACATTACCTTATTATTATTATTTACTTATTATTATTATCTTTGATTTGAATAATTTAAATTAGGTTTTGTTTTTTGGCTTTCCAATTGATTCTAATATTAATCTGCAATTACAACCCACGATTCAATCCACGACGAGCAATCCAACTATATCAAGTACATTTTTATTGAACCGAGTGCCCACCCTGCCTAATTCATAACATTAAAAAAAAATCATCATTCAAACAATAAATTTCTCTGCAATCATCGAATTTTAATCTCAACCGAAAGATCAGCATCTTCCCCCTGGCGATAGCATTTTTTCCAGCGTAGATTCCGGGTCAACGAAAATCGTTGCAACTCCGCGAGGATCGCAGCTTCAACTCCTCGCCTTCTGTTTTATTTGCAATCGGGCACGTACCGCTCATTAACCATTGTAAATCGCGAAATAAAAAAATGCACATACGTGTGTACGTGCGCGATGTTTGTTTGTGCGCGTCCGCTCACGAGGACGGTGCGTCTGGCAATGGTGCCATATAGTGTGCCATACACACCACAAGAGCGCCGCCGAACCGAAGATAGTAGGTCACTGCGCCGGACGCATCGCCCTCCTCCTCCGCTTCCTCCACCTTCGGCGTTTTCTCCTTCTTCGTCGAAGCTATACTTCTCTCCCCTCATTCATGAGTTCATATACGAGGAATTCGACGTCAAATCGGACGATCGAGAGCCTGATCTTCGCCGATTTAGTTCACGATTTTTCCTTGGCGTTCGTTTGACCCTGAAATAAACTCAATGTGGAGGTATTTCTTCTCGGAGTATTCCAGACAGTCAAATGATTTTTTTTGGTGATACTCCATTGCTGGTATGAATTTGTGGGACGATGTAGAAGATTCCGAGAAAAAATACCCAGATATTGAGTTGATTGCTTAATATTTTTTTCGTTGCTTATATTCTGATGATATCCATATGGATGATTGATATAATTGTATTTTCAATTAATTAGAGAGAAATAATCATAAATAAGACCAACCAAATCATTAAAAAAATGCATATTCTTATGTCGAAAAAAAATAGTAGCAATAGAAAAACCCACTCTAAATTTTTGGCAAACTTTATCGTTTTACCTACTAAATTCGCAAAAAAAAAATGAAAATTCTTAACGCTTACAAAGTAAGTCTCTACTCTTACTCCAGGCACTTTAAATTTTTTTAAAGAGCTACCGGGTGGTCCTAAAATTCTGAAAACGGGGTCTTTCTAGAATCAAATGCGAGCCAACAAAAATCATGAACTAAATCGGCAAGGGTCAAGCTTTTGACCGTCCGATTTGACGTGGAATGCCCCATGTATGCCCCGTGCACATATATATACGTCCACGAGACGCGTACCGCACATCGGCACGTTGATGTCTGCGGAGACCCGGACGGTGAACGCACGTTGCGCGCACGTTGCAACCGACGGTTGCAGCGGTTGCACCGACACTCGTACAAACGCGGATCAACTTGTTTCTTTCGACGCAGCTTTCGAGCAGCTTTCTTTCCCGACAAAACCCCATCTTCTCGTGTACCATACTCGTCTCCGCGGTCTACCTTCGTCCGAAAGACTCCCCGCACCTCTCGACGCTGCGTTACTCCAATTGAAGAACTATTTATTCCACTGGAAAATCCGTTCGGTTTACTCTGACGGTGAGATCGCTGCTGTAAAGTTTTGTTGACCGACTCTGAACCACGTCTGTGTTTTGATTTCGTGTCTTCCTGTTTTTTTTTTCTATTTTTAAAAATTATTTTACTCTTTTTTATAATTTGCGGAAGTTGCAATTATAATGAATCACGCTTTAAATTCATGGAAATTGCTGTGAGGTCAGATTGGCTTTCGTAATATCTTTCAAGGGCAATAAATAGGTGGGGGGAAACTCATTGGGTGTGAGAATATTAGAGAAATAACGATTCCCCGATGACTTTGCGTATTAATCGTCGGACTCACCCGAATTAATCAAATAGGTAGGCTCATCGTCTCGATTTATCCTAATGTATTGTTCAATTATCCTAATTGAGGGCTTACGGAATAGCCTACGATAATCCAATTAGTTTGATAAACGACACACGTGCTAGATGCACTTTCGGATATTCGACTTCGGAGTTTGCGTCCATAAATAAAAAATATAAGATTCGAAAAAATGTCAATTTTTATCTAACGAAAAAAAAAGAAAGAAAAAATGTTGTTCATAATATTTACAAGCGCCTAGGACAAAAATATTCCATCAATTTTCCAAAGTC
Source organism: Sussaba pulchella (assembly GCA_963971145.1). Lineage (NCBI taxonomy): Eukaryota > Metazoa > Arthropoda > Insecta > Hymenoptera > Ichneumonidae > Sussaba > Sussaba pulchella. The sequence goes on along the minus strand of OZ020171.1, from coordinate 9,070,842 downwards.
GAATGCGAGTAATAAAAAAAACTTTCCATTACAAAGAAAAATCTTTTTCGGGCTTTTGTTCAAAAAAGATACTAATGCGAGGTGTGTTCTGCCCTTGATGCGGTTTTTCTTCGATAATGCTGCCTGGTCAAAGAAAAAAAAGGTCGGAAAGCGATGAAGAGTATCCGTGCATTTTCGAGCCGTAACGAAATTGCTCGTCGTTAACAGCCCGGTGAGAAAAATCCGCCGAGAGAGGAAGGAAGAGAGAAAAAAGGAAGAAAAGAGAGAGAAGACGAGATAGAGAAGACCGCGCAATTTGTCGAACCTCTCGATTTTTCAACAGGTGCGCTCTGCCTTAATTAATTCGTATATCGGCTCCTACAAGATTTTCTTTTTGTCGGCACGGAGCTCAGCCGGGTTTTTGGCGCGACCCCAAAAAATTTGACGTATTACGGTGATGACCATGCGAGAGCCGCAGAACGAACTACGGAAAAACTGGCCCCCGCGTCGAACTGCCACTTCGACCCTCGATTGTTAGCTATAATTCTATCCTAATTCCATCCTCACCCAACGATCTTTCAAAAAATTCCAACGATTTTTTATCTTCGCATCTATCGTTAATTTTCTTTTGACAAATTACGGTCGAAATTATATAGACAACGTCGAACCGATAATTTTGAGGTGAGCACGCGTGACTCGAGAGACGAAAAATATTGTAATTAGTTCGTGCAGTTCACGTTT
>OZ020171.1:8918477-9069922 GCA_963971145.1 Sussaba pulchella | reverse complement strand
CTTTTTCTCAAACACACGCCTACCACTTAGCTTGATGGTCGAGGCTTTTATGAGATTTCTCCTCCCCCGTACTGAAACGTTACCGCGTCTACCGCATGTCTACTAGCCTTCGATTCATTAATGCCAATGCCACGAGTTACACGACAATGTAACTTTCTCTCTCGTCGGCTCACGAAACTCCTTCGACTTTTCTCGCATAATTAACCCTTCACCGAGAAAATAAAATGTATTTCAAAAAAATAAAATAAAAAATAAAGAAAATTCATCCGCCTATCTAAAAAAAAAAAATTACAAAATGCAAACCGGAAGTCCCAGCGTTACGATATCTCGAGAAATCGTCACTGTTGCACATCGTCTTCATGGTTGCCGCTTCCGCCGAAGCATCAGCGACCTATGTCTCGTCTACGTGTTTTCCCACCAAACTCTCGGACTTTTCTAGCATCCGCCGAATGCGGTCTTTCAATTATAAAATCTAATCTACGACTTTTCTTGCCGAAAGCCGCTGCTCGAAACCAACGTCGAGCCGGCACTATTAAACATATTTTCCTTCTGTTTCGCTTTTTTTTTTCAACCAACAAACAACGCGCCAAACCGCAACAACCTAATTCTCACGGCTCTCCCGGCTTTACTCGACTCGTCTGCGTTTTTCCTCCTCTTTTTTTTCTGTCATACGTTCGTTTCTTCTCTCTCTTCCGGATCTTCTCTTTCCACTGAACTCTCCGAAATCGCACGATTTCAATTAAAACACGCACAATCGTGCGAATTCATAATCCACGTTCAAACAATCACAGATACGAAGAAAACAAATTAAACAAGAGATAGCATTTAAATTTCACCGAGTTCGATGACTTCCGGGCTGAATAAATGTTTTCCCGCGTTTATCGCGCATTTCTTTTTCATCGTTTTTTTTATTTTTTTTAATTTTTTATCCTCTCGTGACATTATTACGGAGCAGCCCGTATGACAGGAAACGGAACGATGAGCGTTGCGTCGAGCGCGAACTGGACGGGCATAAAAATTTCTTTCAGATAAAACTCGCACCGGTTCGAGTATTACACTTTTATATGGCAACCCGTCGTCGTCTATGTGTGTGTGTCGCGTCGGTGACTCCGATACGATGTCGTTCGACCTACTTTTTCTTCTTCGTCGTTTCTTGAGCGCATCGGTGACGCGAGTACGCACACGAGTTGACGCCCCGACGTCGCCCAGTTCCGCAAGTCGCGTTTTCTCTTCGCGAACAATTTTTTTTTTTTTTTTCGCCCCTCTCGAGCTTATCGTCTTGACTAGGTTTTCGTCAAATCGGGTATCGAACGCGATGGCGATGGCTACGAGTGTCGTGCCAATAGCCGGGGGGCCGGAGATGACGGGACTAGATTGGGCAAAAGCGGTTTGGGGACGGAGCGAGACGGAACGACGAACGCGGATGTCGTTGTACGAGTTTTCGCGAAAGAATTCGCTTTCTAAAACACGGAAACGGGTCACGTTCGAACGATTGTCATTTTCTCCGTGTCGTGGCTGGTTACACCACGGTGCGAGGATATCTGTGGTTTGGAGACGTAAAGGAATGAGAAGTTTTTTATTTTTTCATTAAGATTGAAGCTCGCTTTTTTTTTAACGAACTTTTTTACAATTAACATTTTTTTGTTTCGTGAATTTTTTTGTGTTTTTAAATTATTTTAATTGTACTTTTGATTAATGTCGACTGGTTTAGGAATGATTGAAGTGTATTGAGGAATTTTTATATCTTGATTACACGGGTCGATTCAAAATGGCGGTTGGTCAAAGTTTGGGCAGGCTCGAATTGATCCCTGGTGTGGTGTTTGATGGGAAAAATAGGGGTGCGGTGTAAGGGTTGAGTAAGATTCTTGTAATTCAGACTGTAAGCGACGTTTTGAGGTATGGGAATACTAAAAATTGCTCATACAGAAAAAAAAGAAACGAGAAGAACCTAACCTAAATAAGTCCACTTTCGCCGCAAAACCCAATAAGTCGGACGATATTTTTTTTGTCCATAAGTCGAAGACTATTAAAATCTTACCGAATGATAATTGAACAACCTCATAATAATTATCCTTAAAATCGACTTATTCGCTGTGATGGAATGTTCGCAACGTAAAATCGTTATATCTCCAAAACTCGTTTTATAAACTTATCCAGTTTTGCCTCCAAACCACAGATCTATCATGCTTTCGATCTTAATGCGATTCACGCCTCTCATGTGTCTCATAACTGCCTACGTCATATTATTTTTTACCTCTTACTTCATTTTACTGTCTCGATTACTTTCACCTCACTTTTTCTTGCTTTGTTTTTATTTTATTGTATTATCAATTTTTGTCGTTGCTGAATTTCCATCAGTGAGGATGATTTCCTCGATGCGATAGATAAGACATCCCTCTGGCATTGTTGTGACGTCCTAATGCAACGTTGGGCTCTCGGGCTTTGCTTGAGCCAAAAAAAAAAAAAAATACATTGCGACTGAAAAAGTTAAAGAGGAAGAAATAAAAAATAAGTCTGATGTCTCGTCGTGACTGCTCGAGCGAACTCTTACGACGGTCTGACAAAAAAAAAGGAAATAGATGGAAAGACGGAGTATGCACGGCCCTCCCCCATTCTCTTGTTTTCTCCGTGTCCTCACTCTCATTGTTTCGGATAATTATCAACTCGTAACGTTATTTCGTACGACAGTGAAAGTAACATTCGAAAAGAACCTCCCGAAGTCAGGTTTCGCCTCCAGCTAGAATCATAAAAGTTGATACATAATCATGGTAGTAAAATCATTGTTGTTTCCAACGCTTCTCCGTTTTACTTGTTTTTGTACAATTTAGCACGAGTTACGATCGGTACAGAGAAAATAATGTTCTTAAAATGAAGAATGTTGTTGTGAGGAAAAAAAATAAAAATATTTCAATCCAGTTTTGGTGTTAATTGGAAAATTAATTTTAATGTTGATTGGAAAACTATTTTCTGTAGCTCATTCGATGTATCGAGAACTTTCGGATCGTACAATTTGAAAGAAAAAAAAGGTTCGGCTGAATAATTTCGTAACACAAAAGCGTGAAAAAATCCGATAATAAGAAAAAAAAAGATTGCTAGGTTTAACTCGGTCTCACAGTTACATTATAAAATGTCTAGTTTGTTAGCTAGCTCATCCAGGAATATATATTACAGTACAGTTTCAACATTAATTAAAAAATTAGTTTGGCACTTCATTAAAAAGCTAATTTTCTCAGCTCTTTTCATATAACGAGAACTTTCGAATTATATAATTTTGGAAGAAAAAAAAGGTTTAACCGGAAAATTTCGTAACACAAAAAGCATAAGAAAATTCGACAATTCAACAAAAAAAAAATCGCCAGATAAACATGCCCTAATAGTTACATTCTAGGATGCCTACTTAGTTAACTAGTTCGTACAGGAAATTAATCGTGCGTGCTGCACCTAAATAAAAATAGATAAATATGGTTCCCAGCTGTCTCAAAAGATTCAGGATAAATGAAAAATTAGACCCAGTTTATACATAAAATCACGACTCCTCGTTACGCGCTCACGGTCCGACGCTCGGTTCTTACTCGTGTCGAGTGCTCGTGTCGGTGATGTTATCGGTTCTCATGTTGGCTCAATCATGCAACTCTCGTACGTTCCAACGTAGAATATCCGCACGTCCAACGCTCCTCTCAACTCCTCGTAAAAGCTTGTCCCAAAGAACGTCCCGAGCCGGCGTGATTCGCGATACAAAAAGCAAAAAAAAAAAAAATAAATAAATTGTAATCATCACCCTCCCACCTCGGCCTTTCTAATCCGATCTAATTACGGGCTAACGACCAACGTCATCGCATTTGATCGACGGAACGTTTATGCCCGACGAGAAATCCGTGCAGTCCCAGTTGCGAGATCACAGCATCCGACTAACCCAGAATGCAAAATCGCTTTCAGCTCGTTTTATATCACAGCCTCGCGCGCCTCAAACGTTTCTCCGTTGCTCGGCAAGCATGTATTACCTCTCAATTACTTACATTTTATCGTTCATTCGAGCGGAACCAAGTAAAAAAAAAAATAAAAAATGTTAAAAATTGAAATTGAAACGAAACAAAACCAAGATTCCTTCGGGGATTCTCAACGAGGCGAATTTTCGCCTGAATTATTTGCGAATGATGATTGAAAAAGTTATCACAACCGTAATTCCCTTTTCGGATCAACGATCCAGAGCTCCGGTGATGCATCTCCGCGACCGCGTGGATGTGATCCGCAAGCCCGTAATCAGGAATCAGGTTTCTATTCCAAAACTCGAGACCCAACGGTCGTCCATCGACCTGTTATCTGCGATACACTCGTTCGATGACTCGACACGGACACGCGTGTACGCGTGCGTGTGCGCGTGTGGGTGCGCGTGTGTAGATATGCACGTACACGTATCCGTGTAGACGCGGGTACGGAGCATCGAAGAGGACGATGGTAACCCAGAATGCAGGGAGACGTCGCTCAGGGCGTTGGTCTCGTCCGACGGTGCGACGTCGTCGACGTCCGACACACGAGCGACGATCGGCAATACACGACGACCACCTGTCCCGACGAACTCTACTAGACCCCGGCGATGAGGAGAAAGACGGGAAGAAAGCGATGGATCTGGTCTACGACCGACTGCGACCATCTCACCGTAACTTTTTTTTTTCAAACGCACCTGACCTCTCTTTCTCGCGTCAACGACATGTTTTTTTTTGTTGGTAATGGATAGAACTTTTTTTTTCAAGCAACTTGGAATGATTTAGGTTTCTTAAGAATATTTTTGTAAATTTTACTGCATTTTTTAATATCTTGGGGGATATTATTTAATTTTTTTGGGAGGTTTTATTGCATTTTATCGTTGTGAATTTTGTTTTAAATTTTTTTTTGTTCAATGAGGAAATGTGTCGTAACACGCGCGAGCGTGAACTCGCGCCGAAATTCTTGCGAGCACAGGCGGCTCGAGAAAGGAGCTCGAATTTTCCGTTATAATGCTGCACTCGTGCGTCATGAGTAAATTAAAAAAAAAGGCGTCTTCGGTCACGTGCGCGCGATATAATACGTTTTAATAGGAAGGTACTCGCCCGCAGCCGCTCTCGTACAAGTTTCACCGAGATGTACGTGGATATGGGTTTGTGAAATTTCACAATCCCGTCAACGTTGACGTTCGTTCTTTTTGAGTGCCGACGAAATAATGGTTTCACGTATTTTCTAATCTTCGTTGCAACAATACTTGGAGCAATTACTCGACATACCTTTTATTATTATTATTATTTTTATTGTCAGGATTATTATTATTATTATTACTTTTATTATTTTTATTATTGGGATTATTATTATTATTATATTAATAATAATAATAATTATTATAATAATAAAAAAATAAAATAAAATAATAATAATTATTATTAATACAATAATAATAATAATAATAATCCCAATAATAAAATTAATAGTAATTAATAATAATAATAATAATAATAATAATATTAATAATAATTAATTTATTATTATTATTAATATAATAATAATCCTAATAATAAAAATAATTATTATTATTATTATTAATAATAATAGTAATGATAATAATAATGATAATATTATTATTATTATTATTATTATTATTATTATTATTATTATTATTATTATTATTATTATTATTATTATTATTATTATTATTATTATTATTATTATTATTATTATTATTATTATTATTATTATTATTATTATTATTATTATTATTATTATTATTATTATCATCATCATCATCATCATCATCATCATCATCATCATCAGAAGCTCTGATTTACTTCGATAGCACAAAATGCTTGTTCATTTGATCATCCTCTTTGTTTTTGCTTTATTACACTCCAAGTAAAAAAATATATTTTATCTACATATAAACTCATAAAAATCCTGACGATTCGAAAATTTCTGTTTTCAGCATGTGAAATGCGATGCACCGCTTCTCGACAGTAGCGCACTGCCGTTGGAACACAGAGGCCAATCGGTCTACGGTCCTCCGGCTCAGTACGGACCGCCCCCCTCTCACGGGGCCGAAGAAAATTGGCCTCTCGCGTCTCCGGAAACCCCGCAAATAAAACATCTTCAGGTTCAGTGCGAAAAGACTCACATGAGAGTGAACATAGAATTCGATCGTCCGTTTTACGGAATGATATTCAGCAAAGGTTTCTATTCCGATCCTCATTGCGTTCATCTAAAACCGGGAACTGGTCATCTAAGCGCGACTTTCGAGATATTCTTGAATTCTTGCGGCATGAGCAGTTCGGCAAATCACAATGTCGCAGCTTACGGAGCTCCGACTCCTTCCGGAAGTTACGTCGAAAACACGATAATCATCCAATACGATCCTTACGTTCAAGAAGTTTGGGATCAAGCGAGAAAACTTCGTTGCACTTGGTACGATTTTTACGAGAAAGCGGTGACTTTCCGACCTTTCCAAGTTGACATGCTTCACGCTGTCACCGCCAATTTTCTCGGCGACAATCTCCAATGCTGGATGCAGATACAAGTTGGCAAAGGACCTTGGGCTTCCGAGGTTTCCGGTATCGTGAAGATTGGACAAACGATGACCATGGTTTTGGCGATCAAGGACGACGAGAACAAATTTGACATGTTGGTGAGAAATTGCGTTGCTCATGACGGCAAGAGGGCGCCCATTCAACTCGTCGATCAGTACGGATGCGTCGTCAGGCCCAAGATTATGTCGAGGTGAGAAACTGTACTTCGAGGGATGCATATATTAGGGAAGATGATGAAATTCAATGTTATTTGTCGTATTGGAATAGTGTAGATAATTTTTTATCGTGGATTGAAATATTATTGGAAAGTAATTTCTCATAGCGTATTTTCGATTGTTTCGAGGATGATTTTTTATGAAACGAAATTCAATGTAATTTATTGTATCGAAATATTTTATGTAATGTTTCATCGTATTTTTAAAAAAAAGCTGGAAAACAATTTTCAGTATGAGCTTTTTTAGGCCCTCAGGATAATTTTAAATAGAACGAAATTTCATATAACTCATTATATTAGAATATTCTATATTATTATTTTAGGTTATTGCAAATATTTTTAAAGGATAATTTTTAATTCTTTTTGCATCATTTTTATGAATAATTGTGGAACGGCTTTGCCAATAATTTTGAATATAACAAAATTCAATGTAATTAATTACATCAGAAGATTCGATATAGTATTTTTTGTGTTTCGAAATATTAAGACAGAAATAATTTCCAATATGACTTTCTCAATGGTGTTGGGGATAATTTTTGATCAAGGAAAATTCAGCATAATTTATTTATTACATGAAAAATCTTCTGTACATTTTATCGTCTCTTAAAATATCTTGCATAATTAATTTGTGAAATAACTTTTTCAACGACTTTGGGGGTAATTCAGAGATAATCAATATAATTCATTTAATCAGAAAATTCTACATAACATTTTGTCGTATTTCAAAATATTTTGTTCTGGATATCTAATATTATCTTCGTATTTATAACCGTTTCGTGAATGATACTAAATATTCTTTTCTTCTTTGATCAACAGATTCCAGAAGATCAAGAACTTCGGACCAAGCGCATCTGTCGTCAGTTTCGCGTACTTCCAGGCCTTCAAATTCCCGGACAGCATGAACGTTCACTTCCAGTGCGTTATTCAGGTCTGTCGTTACAACTGTCCGGAACCAAAGTGCGGACATCCCGGTCTCGAGTACGGCGCGCCTGCCAACGGAATTTCACAAGAATACGGAGCGCCGGTTCATCAAGGTCTGTCCTCCGATTACGGAGCTCCGCCGCTACCCGAATACGGAGTACCTCCAGCGTATCCTGACCCCCGTCATCCCAGTGGACCTGCAGGAGCTTACAGGTAAAATTCCGAGACTCCTTCATTTTTTTCCACCTCTTTCAATCAATTTTTCATAACCTTTTTCATGGAAAAATTATTTATTATTTATTATTTATTATTTATTATTTATTATTTATTATTTATTATTTATTATTTATTATTTATTATTTATTATTTATTATTTATTATTTATTATTTATTATTTATTATTTATTATTTATTATTTATTATTTATTATTTATTATTTATTATTTATTATTTATTATTTATTATTTATTATTTATTATTTATTATTTATTATTTATTATTTATTATTTATTATTTATTATTTATTATTTATTATTTATTATTTATTATTTATTATTTATTATTTATTATTTATTATTTATTATTTATTATTTATTATTTATTATTTATTATTTATTATTTATTATTTATTATTTATTATTTATTATTTATTATTTATTATTTATTATTTATTATTTATTATTTATTATTTATTATTTATTATTTATTATTTATTATTTATTATTTATTATTTATTATTTATTATTTATTATTTATTATTTATTATTTATTATTTATTATTTATTATTTATTATTTATTATTTATTATTTATTATTTATTATTTATTATTTATTATTTATTATTTATTATTTATTATTTATTATTTATTATTTATTATTTATTATTTATTATTTATTATTTATTATTTATTATTTATTATTTATTATTTATTATTTATTATTTATTATTTATTATTTATTATTTATTATTTATTATTTATTATTTATTATTTATTATTTATTATTTATTATTTATTATTTATTATTTATTATTTATTATTTATTATTTATTATTTATTATTTATTATTTATTATTTATTATTTATTATTTATTATTTATTATTTATTATTTATTATTTATTATTTATTATTTATTATTTATTATTTATTATTTATTATTTATTATTTATTATTTATTATTTATTATTTATTATTTATTATTTATTATTTATTATTTATTATTTATTATTTATTATTTATTATTTATTATTTATTATTTATTATTTATTATTTATTATTTATTATTTATTATTTATTATTTATTATTTATTATTTCTATTATAATGAATGAATAATTAAAAAAAAACAATCGGTTAGAAAAAAATGTTACTTAAATTTATAATTTCCGTTTTTATTTTCACAGCGAACCGAACCCCGACGTAGTTCCGGCGCCCCAGGCTCAGAGACGTAGTTCCGGCGCCCCAGGCTCAGACCTCGTCTTCATCGCCGAGTTCGACTCCGGGAGACTCGACAGCCGCCTCGAGCTCGCCCCAGGGTCAGGCCCAGGACAATATTCACTTGCCCCCGCCGCCGCTTCCGGGTCATCAGGGTGGTTATCAGAACGTGAAGAGAAAGGGAACCGTCAGCGCGGACGAGCTCGAAGGCAACCTGGCCACTCTCGGCGGTCGGCCGAGATCGGTCGAGGGTCTACCCGCGGAACTTCGAGGTGCCCGAAGACGACGGGACGCTGAAAACGATCTTGTAAGTCGTAAAACATTACCCGAAGACCTACTCCGTCTTCCTTTATTAGCGATTCATAAATTATTAGGGTGTGGATCGAAGATGCGAGTATAGAATATAGAATAGAAATTTAAGATATATAGTCTATACATGGGCTGTTTATTGTTCATATATAAATCATTAAGGTGGTCCGTAATCTGGGTCAAAAAAATTTTTATCGCTCCCATGGGCTTAAATGTATCTAAATATGTTTAGAAAAAATATATAGAAGGTCTTCGATGCCAGTTTCAACATTTTTCCAGTGATCGAATTCCACGGTGAATCGACAAGTGGAAACAGCTTGTTCTTAAAAGCTTCGATAAAATTGAAATTCAATCATTGGACATTTTTGTAAACTCCCATCGAAGACCTAATACAATAAATTAAAACTACGCGAAGTTTCAAATTTTTCGGTGCAATACTGTGGAAGAAAATTATATAAACTATAAAGTGCCAAAGATCGTACGTTATTCAAATGGCGAAATTTGACAGCTTTGGGGAGGTACTCAAAATTGCGCCACGAGGCTGGGCCTTTGGCTACTTTAAAAAAAATATATTTAGAGACATTTAAACCCATGGGATCGATCAAAAAAATGTTGACCCTGATTAAGGACCGCCCTAATAAACCATATATGCTCAATTCTACATCAAATCAATGTCTAGACCATGTATAATTTTTTCCCCCGGGCGATGATTAAAAATCGCTCGTTGATGATTAAAATATATTTTTCTTGTCTTTCCGCAGAGTCTTTTCCACACGGTGACTCTGGGAACGTCCCACGTGTACAAACGTGCCGCCCAAGAGATGACGGACGTCAATACATCGCGAATAATTCAAGTGGTAGCACCAGGAGACGTAAATTTCGCTCTTGGAGCGACCAACACGAGCAACGACACAACGGTCGTTATACAAAACGCCGGTTTGTCCTCCGATCCCGAAACGATCTGCATGTCGTTGCCGGGTTTCGTCGGTGGTTTAGTGATGCTTCTGCTCGTCGTCATCGTCGCGTCGCTCGTCGCGGCTTTCCTCTTCGTTCGCGTTCGCGCCGTCGATCGAAAAAACGCTGGAATGAACAACGCCGCATTCGCACATCCGGTTTACGCGCCGGAACATTGCACAATGCCGAATCCCGAATTCGTCAAAGTCGCCAATTGAGCGGAGGCTGACGATTGTTACCGATTGCCGGAAAAAGTGAAGAAGATCAAAAACAGGCAAGGAAAGAGAGAGAAAAAAAAAGAAAGAAAGAGAGAGAAAGAGAGAAAGAGAGAAATATCGAGAGTAGAAATCGACTATCGTGTAGAAAAAAAAGAGTGGAAACAGCGATCGATCGTGCAAAAAAGATCGTCACTGAAATTCGACGAAACTCTCGATTTTTTTCCCACCATCGTGTCGTGTTCGTCGTTGAGACTCTTTTCAAAATTTCCCAGTTTTTTTAATTTTTTTATTAAGCTTCCACGCCGCGAAAACAACGTTTTCCATTTGTGATTGAGAACGCAAATCGCGGTCGTGAGTCGATGGGAAAATTTTGTGTATATATAGAACGAGAGAGGGAGAGATCACATCCGATTTGACCGCGTTTTCGATGACTCGCCAATGCAGAAGCGAGAGATTGAGAGCGAGGAAGAAAAAAAAACGAACGAAACGTGAAAATGTGGAAAACGAAAGAGCGACGAATATTCGCGTTCAGCTTCACCAACGACTTATCAGCGTTCGAGGATTATTCAATTTTGAATTTTTTACAGAGAAAAAAAAACTATTTCAACTCGAACGAGAAGCTTTGGACCCATCGAGATTTTTTCGGATCGAGAGAAATAATCATAAATAATTCATTTTTTTAATTATCATTATCAATTCTCGAAAACTCGACATATCTTAAAAAAAAAAATCTTTCTATTCAGCTTCGGTTATTTTCTTCGCTGGCAGCGAGAACAACGCGGAAAGTCTCGGTGAAGCTGGACCGATCGTCGTGATGCTGGGCAACGATGTACATAACAAAAAAAAAGATAAAAAAGAAAAGAAAACGAGAAAAAGTTCGCAGGGAAAGAATAGAACGTTGCCCAGAATTTTTCGCCAGTTTATTCCTTGCGACACCCTTGTCCTTCGCCCCATATATCCTTGCGTCCCTTCTTCACTGCCCATCCACGCCATCGCAATCATTTTATTATTTATGTACGCTAATAATCCTTCCATAACTCTTATTCTTCTCATACCTCACGTGGAATCTCTTGGCGCTCTTCTTCAGTATCTTCGTCGAGGGTGGCCTTCATTTTATTCATTCGGGGCAACGTTTTTATCGTGCGCAACGATTAAACCGCGATAGCGAACCTTCGCGACCTCGACGACGAGACGCACGATTAATCGACCGAAGATATTTATTTTTTACTCGTTCTATTTTTTCTTTCAAGAATCTCGTAGACTATTATTATTATTATTTTTTTTTTTTCGTCCATTTTAATCCTTTAATCATCGTCCTTTCCTTATCATCGCGCTCCCTTCCCGTCCTCGTTGCGAGAATGAAACAATTATATATTTTCTCGTCTGTGTTTCATTATTCGCGAAACTTTGTCACGACTAACCTGACTGCGCCGTGAATTTTCGAAGCGACGCGGCGTCAAGTCGATACTAACTTAACTTATTGCTCGAAATCGCCAAGTCGACTACCCCTTAAGAGAGAGAGAGAGAGAGAGAGAGAGGAGAGAGAGAGAAAGGGGAAAAGTGTAGGCAAGAGAATTTATTACTTTCTCTCTCTTCCTCGCTGAGGATAAATCGTCCCAGCGGGTTCTCATCATCGTTATATTCTCCAATTGTAGAGGGAATATGTTTTACGTACGTGTCTTAAGTACACAAAATCGCACTACGGTTTAAAAAAAAATTAAAAAAAAAAAAAAAAAAAGTAAAATACACGCTCGACCGAATATGCGAGCATTAAAATGAACACATTACCTATAAATAGCATGGAAGAGGATCGCGCGCGTGACGATCTAACCTCGTCAGGCGCAAAATCGTTCATTCATAATTGTATTTTGATATAAATACCCTGAGTAAATGATAATTTTTATTTATAAAACAAAATTGTTTCTTTTGAATTTATTTTAACCTCCCGATCCATCGTATTGCTTCCTTTTGTCCAGGAATAGGTGTTCATTTAATGACAATGTATTTGAAATACTCTGCTATCAAATTATTATTTTTTTTTTTCAAATTTTAGTATTTGCAATTCTGGGATTAAATGACTACAATTATTCGTCATGCGATAATTTAAATTTGAAAAGTAAATATATATTATATTATTTTTCTTATATATATTCTTCTACCTGTAGATAGGATTATATTATATTCATCTCGTAATATATATCATATTATATTATATTTTATTATATTCTATTTTCTATTATTATTAATTATTATAATTTTGCTTTTTCAATTGATTTTTGGTTTAAAAAAAATTCTTATTAATAATTTGGGCCACTTATCGTTTTAGAATAGATTCTCATTATAATTAAGGCTCACAATCGACGATTATTTAAGAGTGAAAGTATTGTACTTACATTTTCATCAAATGAATGCCCATTCCTGCTTATGTCTCATCAATATTAAGTTTTTCACTTCAAAGAGTGGAATTTCATTCGCTACACGAGAAAACAATATCAATGACAACTATATCAATATGCGACCCTTGTATCAATAACTTCAGCCACCCTAAGTCGGTAAATTCCCAGCTGAGCCAGCTCTTTGACCAACTGCCCAGCGACCTCGCATAGCGCTTCACCCTCTCGCCGTACGATGGCGCTGCTCACCCCAACCGAGGGTAAATTCTGCACCACCACCGCCCCAGGGGGTAGTTTTTCCCAACCTTCTCACTAAATCATAAAAATGATAAATTTGAAATGAAACAATTCCGAATAATCAAACTTTCAAACTTCTGTAATTTTTTGGGTTCAATTACAGCTTCACGTTTTCGAGCAATGAAAATTCATCGAGGCGCGAGACAATCGAAATCCCGTGGGTAGACCTCAACTCGGTACGAACTTCATTGCCGCGATATTCATGGATGTGTTTTTTTTATGAGTTCGGATGTAATAACTTATCTCTAGCGCCTAGCTTTTATTCACTGACTCACGGGCATTCCGTAACAAACGCGATATTCATTTGAATATGCGGGTATAAGACCTGCGGAGAAGGGGAGGGGGTGGAGGGAGGACGAGAATGCGAAATAGTACTTTCAGAAAAAAAAACCGTTGGTGTCAGCATAAATGTATAAGGGGATACCAGCCCCGTCTAGGTTTATTGCCTATCCTATATCAGGGTCTATTCCATCGCAATACAAATACATACGCACACGTATATACCCATAACACACACATATATATGCATATAACTGCGGCAATGTTTTAGATTGCAAGTGCCACGGGGACGAAAGTTTTTTTTCGGTTTGTTTTTTACTTCGTTCGTCGCGATAAGACCTTTCACCCCCCGTTGGCGAGGCTGGGAAAAAGGGATGGGAGGGACAATTCGGGGAGGAAAGGAGGGTCAGCTCTGTTTCTACAGCAAAACCCGGAGCATTGCCAGGGACTTTTATTCAAATCGTAACAATGAACCTCGCGCTACTGTACCGCGGATATTTCCATTCTCATTTTAACGAGAAAAAATTACTGTAATTCAACGGCAATTTTTTTTTTCCTCCTCGTTTTTCGTATTTTTTTTTTTTTTTGTAATGCCTCGGTAAAGTCTCGGTGGACGCAGCCTCCATTCCGCCGCGGAATTTCTCCGGTGCACTATCGTGCGCGCAAGCGCCGGGCGGTCTTCGCCGTCCGTCCACTTTGGTCGGACACTCGAGAGAGCTGCCCCAATAATTATATTTCAACGACCCCGAGCAGAGCTGCACGTTAACATTATTAGATCTCGTATGAGGGCGCATAGCCGGGTCCACCGGGGTATGCGAATTATTGTGCGCTTACTCCTCTCACGGATCTCCCGTATATATCAAACCATAAACGCACTCGATAACGTTCACCGAGCGTTTACGTGCTAGAATTTCGTATAATTTTGGGGAAAATTCCGAACCGTAAACGGGTTTTCGTCGAGTTTTGAAATAGGCGGACCGAATTGTTCAATAAACCTCGTTTATTGCTTCAATTTCATTCGTTTTTTTCTTTATTCCCGAGCAATAAATTCATTTTTCGGAATATTTTTTAACTTCATAAATTACGATATTTCTGGAATCGGATTTCCGACGCGTGAAACGAATTTTTTGTTACGAAATATCAAAAGAATCTCTCCGGCTTTGATTAAAATATTTGCGACACGATTTTTTTCTTTAAATTTTTTGAACAATATTTCGTTGCTGGTAAAAAAAAACTGAATGAACGATAGTACTCAAATTAATACTTTTTCGACGAAATAAGTACAATTAATTGTCATGCGATAATTCAAATTTAAATTTTAAATATATATTATATTATTTCTCTCATATATATTCTATTATCTATATACATGATTATATAATATATATCTCATAATATCTATTGTATTATATTTTATATTATTATTAATTATTATTATTTTGTTTTTTTCAATTTATTTTTGTTTAAAAGAAAAAAATGTATCAATAATTTGGACGACTTATTGTTCGAGAATGGATTGATAAATTCATAAATAAATGCATGTCTCCGAATATTTTTTAACTCCATAAATTACGATGTTCCGAGAACCGGATTTCCGACGCCCAAAACGCTTTTTTCGTCAGGAAATATCAAAAGAATCTTGATTAAAATATGTGCGACATCATTTTTTTTACAAATTTTTCGAATAATATTTCGTTCCTGTCAAGAAAAAAACTGAATAAACGAAGGTACTCAAATTAATGCGTTTCTGTCGGGGAAAATTGCGGCGTAACTGCGATGTAAAGGACACCTTAATTCGTACCTTTTCCCGCCCGGAGGCTTCGTTCTGCGGGGGCTCGGGGCTTCATAGGGATACCGAGACGTTGGAGAAGCGCTCGGAAACGAAGCGCGGATGGCTGAGCTGAGCCATCCTTTGATCCTGTAATTGGAGGTGTCTCGGCTAGTCGGATTACTGGATTTACACGCAGCCACCCTCCGAGATTGTATCGCGGGTTGCAGCTTCCAACGTATACGTGTATTACACATCCATGACTGTGTCTGATGTTGCCGTTCCTTTCTACTGCGGGTTTGCCGCGAGTCTGTGTGAACAACCATACCAGACGGATCGTGTTTTCGGCCGCGGGTGTAGCCTCGGGGGTGGGAGTTGGGGGGGGGGGGCGGAAGCGCGGAGGAGACGGTTGTACGCTTCGAAAAATATCCAACGAAATGACCTGTGGTGGTCGTATACGAGTGAACAACCGGGCGCAGAAGTGGCACTTGCGGGACGGAAATATACCCAGTGTCGCATATACGCGAGCGAAAGAAGAAGAAGAAAAAAAAAATAGATTCTTCGGTTGTTTATGTATCGGTAACGGGTTGTATATACATCCCCGATAAGAAATCGTTTTCTTATAAGTTATAAAAAATAGACGATAAAAAAAATATCCCGAGCAAGCCATTCGACGATGGTAATATGCGGCGGGAAGAAGGTTCGCGGAAACGAAGGTCGTGGGGGAGGAAAACCGTGGAAGCTACGAACGAGAAGATGGAATCGGTTGGAAAAGAAAATATAGTTGGTTCTTTATAGAAATAATGGTTGAGGTGGAATCTCTAGCGATCGTTCGAACCCTTCGTGGGAGGAAACGCGGAGGGGGAGGGGGTGGGAAGGCCGGGGGTGCGGAACCATGTCGTGGGAACGTGAAACGAAATGGCTAATAGGCAAGCGGTATCGTAAAATCATACTCGCGACCGTTAAAGTATTCCTCGAGTCAATAACGTCGCGATAAAACCGATCGTAAAGTTTTCCTGAGCGTTTCATTCGAACGGTGGTATTTTCGCGGTTGGATTTTTATCCCTCGTTCGGGAGGCTGCGTTTTTTTTTTCTAGGCGTGTTTCATGGCTATCGTCGCGAGTTTGATAAATTCATATGTTTGAAGAGAAAGGATTTTTCATGTGTTGTTATTTTTGTATTTGAAAGATTCGGTGTTTAATTTTCTGAAAATATGTTGAGGCATGATCGTGTACCTACACAGAAAGGAAAATCCAATAAAAAGTTCCGAGAAAATACATAAAAAATTCGTAAGCGGCGCTGTAAACCTGCGGCATCTCGTCGAATAGTTAGAAGATAAACTTGGCTGAATGATGTTTCAGTGGCGTTTAGTGAAAATTCAAGTGCCACTTTGTAAATATTACAGTGTAAAACCTTTTTATTTTCACGCTTGGTGTTGGATGAATTGATGGAAACATTCTTTTCAGGAAATAATTAAGAGGAATCAAATAAATACAATGTTTTTCAACAAACCTTTTTTGATAACCAACAAATTTAAGGACAAATTAAGATTATGGTCAGCAACAATTTTTTACAATTTTTTTTTCATTCGTGGTTCGCACTAAATGAGTAATAGTGCAGCCACTTGAATCATTGGAACTCAGCAGATTCCACGCGTATATCTCACTGGCTAGAGCGTATGAACGTGTGATGTTCATCCAAATAGGTCCGACGGTCCGAAGAGATGCTCTCGCATTGAGAATGAACGAAACTAACCATAATTAACATCATTATCGACCCTTCATAATATAAAAATACACAGAAAAAATAGCATGGATCATTATTACAGTGCCAACAGTAATTGTTCAGATTTTTCTCTCAGTGTAGAAGATCTCGAAGCCAACGGAGAAAAAAATAGTGAAAACCGATGAAGAAAAAGATAAAATTTAGGTGGCTTGAGACTTCAACAGTAAAAATAAATTCTCGCATCAAAGAGGAATAATTTCAGCCGCTTATCGAAATCTCCTTTATCTAAAGGCCTTGAATTTTGTATTTCTACGAGATTATTTTATACCACGTTGCTTATTCACCGATGAATCTAGGATTCTACGATCGAAGCTATCGAACCGGAAGACATCCATGACCGAATTTCCGCGATTAACCAAAACAGCCGTCCTCTGTTCCGATCGTCGTCGCTCGAAGCTCCGGAAATCGTCCTGCTTCCGCCATTAGATTTTCCAATCGACGTCACGTTCGCTGAAAATCGCGTGCACCCGATCGAGCCCTCGACATATCGCCTTACGACAAATAAAGATAAACGTAAAATCTAACTACATCCCTCCTCCACCCCTCGACAATGTCGTCAGCCTTCGAAGTCGTCTCTTCGTTCTTGCCCGAACCGGGGTTTCACGTTGGCTCAGTTACCCGCCGTCGTTGCACCGGCAACACATTGGCCTGACCCAGCTCCGGTACTTCCGGTCTCTCGTCTCACCCCCGACCAGTCCTCATATCGAGTCGTTCTTCGGCTCGTTCGCTCCAAAACCATTTTCCGGAGATGAGATTTTTCGCCGTTGCGACGTAGCTCGATTTTTCTCACCCCCCCACCCCCTTCCTCCCCCCAATTTTGTTTCCGCCCAACCCCAGTCTCCCACGAAAATGCTCTCAGGACTTTGAATCCTTCGATAGCCCCGCAATCCGTAATCCATTTATCAAACCAGTCTACGCTATGAACCTTTTTTATTTTCCCTGACCTCATATATTTTTTGGTATTCTTATTTTTTTTCCAATGAATTTGAATATTATTCGTCTAATAAGAAGTTTATCAAACTTTTCCGGAAGTTTACCATCGCCCACGGTGGTGGAGTGGAGGCTTCTCCTCGAGGTCCTCGCGATTTGAGAGGAGATCCGGACTTTCGGTTACGAGACGGGGATGTTTCTCATCCCCCGCCCCGTCGATTACCCGGTGCAGAGTAAACCCACCCCCCCCGACCACCCACCCGCCGTCTCTCCCGCGGCGGACCTGCGTTACGGCCCCGAGGTAGGCAGGCAATATCTTCTTGCCGATGAGCTGGCTCAGACAGTTTTGGATATCCGATTAAGCGTCGCGCCCGGGCCGACGGTTCCCCCCCCCCCCTTCCCCCTCGATCTCTGCGTCATTATCAGGATCCTCTAATCAAAGTCTATATACCGAGCGGCTGAGCCAGTTTGCCGAAGTTAGGATAACCGACTTGACGCGGGAGGGCTGCCTCGTCGTCTTATGAAAAACGTCGTTTCATCCCCTCCTTGACGTGCAATATTAGTGTGTACTAAAGACCGTGGGAGAGGGGAAGGGGTGGCGGGCTATGTAGCAACGGAGCTCGGGGAGAATTAAGGGATCACAGATGCACCCTTCTTAATCCGGTAAGTCGTTCTTGGAATTTTGCTTACGCATCGTCCGGTTAAACAGAATTTAATTAAGGTTTCGGCATACAAATGATGCGTTTATGCATGCATTATAGCGTGTAAATATCGATTTGTAGACACGTCGCGATTCGATTCGGTCGTATGAAAATATTTTCATTGATGAAAGTTCGAAGTGAATTCGTGTCGGTGATTGATATGGACAGATTGATGATTATTTGGGATTATCTTGCATGATTGCGAGCGATAAACATAAAAAAACGCGATGGAACTGCGATACATTACGAAAGAGGAAAGATATCGAATGCAATTATCTTTTATCGATTATCGACTAATTTATTGGGATTTCTGTCGAAATTGAAAGTGCGACGCTGGGGGCGATTGAAAATTTTCGATTTGACGACGATTATTGTCATTTAGCCCGGAGAAATATAGGAATAAATTAAATATCATCGCTTATGAAAATAAAAATCGAATGCAACAATTTTTTCCCGATCATTGACTAATTTATTCGTATTTTCATCACAATTGAAGGCGCGACACTCAGGACCATCGAAAAATATTGATTTCACGACAATAATACTCAAACAATTTGGTCCAAGAAACATAAAAAAAATTCGAATATCATCAATTATATAACAAAACAAATTCCAATGCACCAATCTTCTCCGCTTGTCGACCATTTTATTCGCATTTTGATTCCACGACATTAATCGTCAATTCAGTTGAAAGCATATAAAAAAAAAAGTTGCAATATCATCGGATTTATGTTGGGTTCAACTAACAGGTGCGATCTGGTTTAATCAGAATTACGTACGAGCAACATGCTCCATTTATCGTGCGTCGGGAATGAGTACGAACACACACACATACACCCACGCACACACCCACACATACCCACACACATACGTTTTGCTTTGTAACGTTCATGGACCGTTGATCTTGATCTACAGCGGCCGTTCGTTGTTAACGCTCCGTTGATGTTAATTGTATAGGCTGCCGGCGCTACTGCCACGGACAGAGCTTACACAGCCGAGAGGGAATGACTGCCAGAAATCATTATCATCCCGGCGGAAACTCCGGGCGCGTCTGATTTGCGTTCTCCATGGATTCTCCTCCATCGCTCGGCGTCTGCTGCGTTTGCCACGGCTTTCTCGAATATCGTGAATCGTCCGCACGTGCATGTGGGAGTGATACGATCACGTAGAAACGTCGCACCGTCGTATGTTTGACGTTGAAGCGATAGTCGAGAGTCAACCGAGCGTGAGAGACCGTCTTGTTACCGGTTTTCATTCCGAAGCGTGGAATTGGGTTCAACACCGGAAGCTCGGACGAGCGTTGGGAATGAGAATTGTTGTTCTCGTGTTGTTTTCAACGAAAAAAATGTTGTTTCTCTGTGTTTACGTGGTATTTGGGGAAGCCCGGGGCCGAAGGATCCGCTTGAATGCGTTGGGACATCCCAAAAATATGTTTAGAAAAGAGATTTAATAATTTGTCAAAACAATAAAAAATCGGGGGCCGATTTAAACTTGACTGTAGGGTCTCCAGGTGCGGATTGATGTTCTGAAATGACGTTAAATCGACGGGGCAGGGCTCAGAACGCTAATTTTTCGAACGAGCAATATTCAGAAAACTTATATATATAGGTATTGTTGCGCAGTTCGATCGAGAGCCGGGCTGGATAATTATTTTACTTCATTTCGGCGTCGGGCGGGTTATACTATTCCAGACGCCCGAGGCGTGCTTGTGGAAGTTTTGACTCGCTTATGGTTGGTTTTCGGAATTTAGATCCGACGGGACAAAACTTTCGCAGACATTGATAGGTCGTCTGGAATAGCATAGGTCAGCTGACGCCCAGAGTCAGGAAAAGAGTTGTCCAATCGGATTCTCGAGCGAACTATGCAGCTCTATCTGTAGATACGTATTCTGAATTTTTCTCAGACAAAGCATTGGCAATCGAGGTTACGTGACAAAAAAAAATTCGTTAAGAACGACTCCGTTGTAAAAACTCTGTCAAAATGACTCCGACCAAGAAAATCCGGTTCCAAAGAAATCTGCGTTCCAAAAACAACCCGCAAAAATATTTTTACCCCAAAGGATTTCTTTCCAAACCAACTCATCAACGTCGACGCCAACTATCTTAATGTGACTATTTCGAGGAAGACAACAAAAAGTGTTAACAGTGCATGACTAAAATTCAATTACATTGCACAAAAGCACAAGCCTAATTGACAATAATCCTAAAGGGCGTAAGTCCGGTCCTAGATCCTGAACTTAACCTAAAAAAGCCCAAACTTTCTAAATCTAAACATGGACGAAAATAACCGGAATGTAATTGTAAAAATGAATGAAATGAATGTAATTTTAGAACAGGTTGTCGATAAGGTTAATCTACTTTGACAGGAGATGTCTTCGACCAAGTTTCTCTCTTTTTTCGATCAGTTTTCCGTTACTAAGTATTTTTTCTCACCAGGCGTTTGGAGTCATTTAATTTTCGGACGTCCGTCACAATAATCAAAAATTCCAATTTTGATCAGTAGAGACCTAAAAGCGTATTTTTATTTCTCCTCGTTTAGGTATATCGTTTCGCTTAACGTTCCCGGATGTAGGATGTTATCAATTAATATTATATTATATCACGTTGGTCAATAATCGAGTCGATAAAGATTTACGTAAGCGGATAAAATCTCCATTTGCATAACATCATTTAATTATAACCGAACGGGTAACGAGGCT
Organism: Sussaba pulchella; assembly: GCA_963971145.1. Taxonomy (NCBI): domain Eukaryota; kingdom Metazoa; phylum Arthropoda; class Insecta; order Hymenoptera; family Ichneumonidae; genus Sussaba; species Sussaba pulchella. The sequence continues at coordinate 9,048,477 of OZ020171.1, read as the reverse complement.
GCTAATTGGATGATTATTCCTCGCTCGTCTCTTTCACCGTTCGGACGGGAATGAAAGCTCTCTTGTCACGTTTTATAACGCCCGTGCATAGCCGACGCCGGGGTTCATCACCCCGATACATCATGAATCACCTCAGCGTCGAAGGTAAAACAAGGGTGACGGTCGACGCGTTTATTCCCACAGCAAGAAGCGGACGTCTGCGACGTCGAGTCTTTCTGTGTTTACTCGGGAGTAAGAAGAAAAAGAACGTTGAATATATCTCGTAAATTGGAGAAAGTGAGGTGGAAAAGTGAGCGGGAGAAAAAGTGGAGAACGGAACGAAGAACGGAGCAATGGCCGGAGAAGCTTCTCATTGGCAAGAGTTGAGAAGCGAAAGCTTGGCAGTCTTCGTTGGGTTTCTTTTTGCGTTTTTGTTTTTTTTTTTTGCTCATCGACTCGCTTTTCCGAACGAATAGTCGTCGCTGTCGAGAGAAGAAAAATGAAACAACGGAATGAGAGCGGAGAGCGAACGAGCGGAGTTTACTTTCTGTCGGTGAAGAGAGTGACGAATGTTTCAGAGGGTTTGCGAATGACCGGACGTTCGAAAAGTTGTTAGGTCAGGAAAACCATTTTCTGGTCAATATACCATCGAGACTCGCGTTTTGCGAGGATTCTGTTGAATATATTTTTTTTTGCACATCTGAATAATGACTTCGCTCTGTTGGAATTGCGGTCGTAGCATTCAGAGATTTTTATTGAATGTAACAGTAGTTCAATTTAATAATCGAAGCATGATTTGCAATAATATTCAACGGGTAAAAAAATAAATTAATAAAAATAAAATAAAATATGGAAAAATACGAAATCCGAAAATTCGCATTTGTTATTAAATATTCAATAATTTTTAGCTTTCTTCGTCGATTTTTCTCAACGCAGAAGATTTTACATGTTATTTTTTACTACCTCGTCTATTATTGGCCCTCGGAGAAATTCTCGCGCCAATAGGAAAAACTTGCAAATAAAAGTTGAAGAACTGTTATTACATTTTTTTCATCAAAAAGAAACAACAAGATACACCAAATTTATTCTTACACACGCGGTTGAATACCGATGTGCGTAGTGATCAAAGTGAAAGCCAAATAAGACGTTGAATCGTAAAAATATACGTCGCCCCTTCGATCGAACGATATAACGCATGATACTACTTCGCTCAATATTCCCTCGCAATTTTCCACGAAATATCCCATTTATCTCTCGTCGCGCGAAACACACTCGTACAGGCCGTCGTTTGACGTTCACCCCATTCGGCCCTGCAAACGTGTCTATCGCAAGTGCAACGGAGCAAAAAAAAAAAAAAAAAAAAAAAAAAAAAAACGCGAGCACGATTTGGTATTAAAAAAGGGCTGTAACTGCAAGCCAGCTTCGGATATAGTCCGATCGTGGAAAAGAGGTAGTCCGCAGCATATCACTCTGCACCCGACTGCAGCAAAACGTTGAAAAAAAACTAAAACAAAAATTGCACCTGCTGGAGGCAGACAAGTGCAACCGTAACGCATTCAAAGCTCGCTCTCTCACTCGTCCTTCCACGTCCGCAGTAACAAACTATCCGGCGTATGTTTGATAACGAGTGGACAAGCGACGGAAAAAAGCTCCATGAATCGTCGAAGCTTCGGGCGAGGCAATCGAAAAAGGGCAAAAAAAACAACAGAAAAAAAAACAAATCACAACGTTATCTAGAAGTAGCGAAGGCCGGTTGCCAATAGTACTTGGACCTGCATTCCCGGCTTGTTCATTGCACATACATCGGATCATCCTATGAATACATGTAACAAAGATACACGAAGATATACGCGCACGATCGTTCGCCGTAGTCCTCGCAGTCGAGTTCTCGCTGCTACCAAAATGATACAGTCAACCAAAGTAGCAGCTTCCGAAAACGAAGAAAAAAATGAAAAAGACAAGAAAGAAAAAACAAACAACCCTACAGATAAAACCCGACTGACCCCCCGGGAAAACAAGAGGTAGAAATAAAAGAAGATGGGGAAAAAGTCACGAGAAAAAGGGCAACAAATCTGTAAAGCTCGTACCAACCTCCGTCGCCGTTTCTCGCCGGATATAGACGCGGAAAAACCCGTGGACCAGACAATTTTCCCGATTTACATGAACGTTCGCGTAGGTGCATTCGCGTCGGGGAAATTTTCGCGACGATACGGGACGACGAGATGCAGCTACACGTTGCGACACACAACGGTAACCAAGGACGAAGATAAAACCTCACGTGTATTCGGAAACAAGCTTAACCTCGATGGTCCGTGGACGAGAGAGGTTGGGGGTTGTGGGGGTGAGGATGTACACGAGGCGAAAAAAGAAGAAACGAGAGAGGCATGTACGGGAAACGAATTTGTAAGCAGCGTCGGGGAACCACCGCGGATAGCTACGTACTCTGACGTGTATCACGTTGAATGGGCTTTGTGGGTGGTCGGGCTTGCGTTTTCTCGGGGTTCCGAGCTTTCGGTCTCGAGTAGCACAAGGGGGTTGCTCTCGGGCCTGGCTGAGGCTGAGACCGAGAGAGAACGAGTGAGAGAACGCGGGCGTGGGAGGGAGTTGGGATCCAAGGGGTTGAGGTTCTCAAGATCTCGTGCTCGTTTACTACTTCCCGTCTCCTTCGGCTGCGCGTTGTCCCTCGGCCGCGATGGAAGGATCGGTGGCATCGCGGCTATCCAGAGGAAGGAAGGAAAACCAAGGCTTGCGGAAGCTTCGATGGCATCCAGACAAATTTCGCGAGCCAAGAGAGCTCGTAAAAGCTCGAGGAAAGGCTTCGTCCCGATGATACCCCGCGACGGAGACTAGCCAGAATCGAGGGTGAACGCGATCTCTCTCGAAAAAAAAAAAAACCACCCCCTCGTGTCCGAACGCACCCTTCTCACACGATTCTTCGACGAGCTTTCTCGTTCTATTTTTTTTCCGTTCTTCTTTTTTTTTTTGCACTTTTTCCTCGTTCTATACATCGTTTTCGTTTATTCTCCGCCGTTCCTCTGCATTCGACTCTCTTCTGCGTTGGCTGTAGGTATTTTTTTTTTTGTTTTTATTGTCCCACGACCCTCGGGCCGGTGGACTTTGAATGGACTTTACTTAACAGTCTGTACTTCCTACGTTCCCGCTCTTTCTCTCTCGCTATTTTTCCGCGGTTTTTTCTTTCTCTCGGACTCTCGAAAAGGCTAATAAACAATAAATCCAAGCCTCTCGCTTCTACTCTCTCGCTTCATTCGCGATACGATTCACGATTGTTGTTCGTCGTCGACGTCGTCGTCGTCGTCGTGGTCGTCGTCGAGACTATTACCAGCAGCCGTAGTCAGCCAGCCTCGGTCTTTATGATATTTCGTTAACCCTTAACCTTCCTTCGTAACGACCTTTCCCCTCGTTTCATTCAGCCGTACAGACACCATAAGAGATGGAAAAGTTCCAGCGAGCCTCTATTTCTCTTTCTCGGCTACTTTACCAACGAGACGAGCCTCCGCGAGGACGATTGAGCGGGTGAGTCAGTGGACTCAACCACATACCCACGATTCTGCTCATAGAAACCTCTCTCGTCTCTATCGTTAGCAATTTATTTATCGACGTGCATTTTCGGTACGAATTTTTCTTCTCTTTCGTTCATCATTTTTTTTTTTTATCAACCCCAATGGAAGAGAAACCTGGGGGGGGGGGGAAAGCAATTTTATTGCGGGGGCTTCAACAATGGCGATGGAAAAATGGCGGTGCGATTGCGAGAAGAGGGATATATCGTGGTTGAGCGAAGGAAGGATATATCGAAGGCGAAGATTTCAATCTTCTCGCGGGGAAAAGTTTCTTCCCTCGCGATCAACCTCGGCGAGTCATGGCTGTTTATACGGTTAAGAACAAATTTATATAGCGCAAGACGGTGGAATCGGACTATCGGGAGGTAAGACGAAGACCGAGCGAGACGTGGATGAATGTCGAAAGTTTCGAAACGTTTGCATTACGACTATTTGCTTCGCGTGATTGGTCCTCCCTCCACCCACCCCCCCGTGCGCGCGTCCCCGTCGACGGAAGTAAGCCGACTACCCCGAAGGAAGTCACGCAGGGAGGCTTAGGAGCAAACAACGCGCGACTACTTCTTCGCTGTTTCCTCGGCTTCGAACGCCACCGTGGCAAGACCGAACCGGGCAGTTCCCGGGCCATGTCTTTGGCCATCGTTCGTCCTTCCCCACGTTCGAAGAAACTACCGACGGATCTATTATGATTTAATATCATCTCGGACGTTTCCGATCGGTTTGTCGGAAGAAAAACAAAACCCAGGACACTCCGGACTGTCGCAATCGAGAATAGAACCGACTTAACGATCGTGCGACGGCAAATACTCGATACTTTTCACGAACGAAATACATTTTATCGTCAAACCCGGTAGAATATCGGACGTTGAAAATAGAAATAAATACAAAATGGAAGTAAAATAAAATTTCAGAAAATAAAAATAAAAAAAACTAAATGCGAATGTAAACTCCAAAGCGGATTGTATCGATTCATCAGAGCCGAGCAACATTTTACCAATGTATCCATGTATACGCCAGGCCAACCATATATTTGTCGAGAAAAAACCGAATTTTTCTGGCACAATTCGAGCATCGAAAAGAAAAAACGAAAAAAAAATTCTTTTCATTCCCAGGAAATTTTTGTATTGCTGCACATGGTTGTACAAATTTTAGTGTGTATGCGCGTGTGTGTGTAAGCGTGTGTGCGGGCGTGTATTTATCGGTGTATGCGCGAGGATCGAATTCGCTCGAGAGCGTTCGAATGCCGTTGGGAATTTCTGTGTCCCTCGGTTCGTTCGCCGGAGTCAACAATAAGCATCGCGTTGGAGCACACGCGAACGAGCCGAACCGAGATCCGCGGGCGAGTGCTCCCGGTGCGCGCAATTATCGCTACCGAGCCAGAGAGAGGAAACAAAGTGCGCGGGAATCGTATTTCGGCGTTTAGTCGAACGCGTGTGTATATGCTGGCTGCGCTGCGGAGGGGCGATAAGAAGGGCCTAGCACGGGCGGGCGAGGGTAGTCGACGATCCCTCTGCACGCCCGGACACCCCTTGGCGCGCCTCATCCCCTCGTCGCACCGCGGGGTGCCTGCGCGGCATGTCCTTCACCGAAACAGGAGACCGGGGTAACGTGACACGATTTTCCAGAATGAATAGAGAAACAAAATTCGTCGCTTCTCGACGATTGACCGCACGAGAATTTGTATGAAAAATTGGGGGAATCATTGAAATTTTCTGTCTCTTTGAAAATTAAAAAAAGAAGTTATAATCGATAATAATAATAATAATATATTATAAAATACTATAATAAAAATAATTAAATAATATTATAATATATGGTAATAATAATAATAATAATAATAATAATAATAATAATAATAATAATAATAATAATAATAGTAATAATAAGAATATTAATAATATGTGGTAATATAAATAAAGAAGAACATTAATATTGTAATATTGATAATTTCATTAATATTATATTTATATAATATTATTCTTATATTACATTATAGTATAATACCATATTTATTGGTCATTCTCGGCTATCTTCTCTATTTTTATCAAAAATGAAAAAAAAATGATATTAATCAATATTGATTTGAATAGATTGTTATATGTATATTAAATGTTATAATATTATTTATATCATTATATTATATCATCTTAATCATTGATAAATTCGTGACTTTTAAAAAAAAGGCAACGAGGATAACTTTGGAATTCATTATTTGATCAATATATAATTTCCCATAACCTTGGCTCACTAATTTCTCTAAATTACAAAAACTAGATACACACTTTGTTATCAATTTATTGACGTTTTCAATCGTCTATAAAACCACACGCCACCGACATATATATTTCGTTCTTCCATCGTGTCATCATACCCCGGTTACCGTCGAATACCGTACTCTATCGTCGCTACAATGCGTGTGGAACCCGCGTGTGTATTGAAAACCTAATACCGTCTTGGAAATAATGGTGCGGATGTACGAGTGGGTGTGTTGGAGACCTTTCGAAGCATTTGACAAGGGCGAGCGTCCGGAACTCGGTGTTGGTAGCATATTGGTGGGAAGCTTCGAAGCACAATGAGGGTTGGCCACCGGGTAGCAGACCCTACAGCCAGTGCGCCCTTATCTTTAACAGGCCAGAATTCCAATCGAAGTCCGACTATAACGGACCTACACCACTGTGACAGACGATGGGATCGCTTTTTCCATGTGGGACAGACATTCGCCCGTCACGTACGACTTCCCACGACGCACAGACGACCCCGGGCTAAACGCGACAGCCCCCCCCCCCCCCCCGGAACTCTTGGAAAACTCAACCGCCCACGTCCTACGGTTAATATCCAACCACGGATCAGTGTAGCCCGCTAACGAATAGGGTTAATGAATGTCTCGAGTCAGTAGCTGACAGAACGAGCTAGAATTAATCCAACGAGTCGATCGAATGAGAACCGGGGATGAACGTGACGATGAATCGTTTCGTCGATTGGGGGATGAACGAGCTGTCAATTTTGTACAGTAGAAAATGCTCGGCGGTCGATTATCCGATTTGATTGAATTTTACCGGTCCGAATGAACGTAGACAGATGCGACGATAATGAAACAAATTTCTTTAGGTTCATCAAAAACGACATTTTGTTTTCATACGAAAAGAAAGAAATTACATTTTCATGTGACGATGTATGAAATAGTCCGAAAGTTTGAGAAATGGGGTTGCGAAAAAAAATGTCCAGGTAGATGCGTCTCCGACGATTGATTACTCCAGAGAGTCCTACCGAAATTGAAATCTAGTTCGCAATATAGTATATATAACCCATATCCATATAATAATATATTCCACGTCAGAGACCGATGGGGAATGACTGAAGCCCCCGACGAGGGAATGAATTGCGTGGTGCGGTCTATCGTCTGCGGCACTTCGTAATGAAACAAAGCCCGTACAATCGGCTAGACCTCGCTTTTGTACAATATTACGCTCAACTCTGCCCGCTCTACTATCAACTATACCTATATATATATGTATCTATATATTTATATACATGTATGCATTATGATGTATAGTATAATATCAATACATTTACGGTTTCGTCGGAGTATTGCGGTATAACGCGTTACGGTGCCAATGCGAATTGCTGAACAGGACGGCGTTGTGCTGCACACAAATGTGGAGGACGCAGCAGCAGCGGCAGCAGCAGCAGCAGCAGCAGCAGCAGCAGCGGCAGCAGCAGCAGCAGCAGCGGTAGCAGGAGCAGAAACGCTCACGAGTACGACGGTCTCGGATTATATTGAGTTACGATTCCCCGATGATATCGATCGATCGATCGTGGCCGCTCGAGCGCGGGATGTCCCCAAACCACCTCGACGATTTCACAATCGAGGCGTGAGCCCGAATGGTATTTCTCGCGGTATTGGTACTCCGTTGCTCGTCGAGCTGCAAGGGGTTCTACATCGACGCGGCTGACGCCGGGGTTGCTGTTCGCGGGGCTCCAAAACTTTGACGGGCGATAGTTCGAACCGATGAGCATGGAGGACAAGCGCCACCGTCAGCGTACACCAAGATATAGATTTATATAGTTATATATAAATACATCAATATATTTATATATAGCCTTCTGATATATCGCGACGATATTGGGACGTTTAGTTTCACAGATTTTCCAATAACGAATTTATTAAACTCGTCGAAAATAATTAACGAAGCAGCGAGAGACGAATATAATCGTGATGAGGATTTTGTAATTCGATGATTATCATTGAATTATCGTATTATCAGGACTTGATGTGGTTGTTGAGGGAAGATTTACGATTGAAATATCGATTTTACGGCCTGTGGACATTTTTTTTTTTTGCGATTTTGTGAACGAAGGGCTTACGATTGAGGAGAGAAGTTTGTGGACTATCAACACTGCGCTATCGTAGCTTTGGGGTTGTGGGGTAAACTTTGACGGTCACTCGCTCGCACCATCGAGCAACAACGACACTCGGGCGCGATTCCGTTGACGAAACTTGTTCGTCGATTCAACGGGTTTCCATCTCTGAATAAACCTAGCTTCATGGAAATTCTGATAGCCGTAAGTGATACGAGAGTTTGACGACAACATTTTTTTTAAACACTGATAAAACTTTCTTTTGTTGGAAATAAAATACATGGTTTTATTTGTAATTTATAAATACATGGGTTCTGCGTCTTGTGCAAATATTTCGCGTTTTTTCGTGGCAAAACAGTACAAATGAATAAACAGCAATTACAATAATGAAGGAATTATTAATGAGGGATGTATAAATAATTGTGAATAAATTCACAATTGAATAATAGAATCTAAATTCGGCGACGGTTGGAAGATATTTTTTCTAAGGGTTTCGTCCCTCGGAAGGAAAAATGAAACCCTTATCACTCGCCTGTCTCTCCCTTTGTCAGCCTATCCGTCAGTCACGGTCGATTTTTTCAAATACCATGCGACGTAGAAACTTGCAATCCGACATAGTACTGCATCTTATTGACCTACATATCTCGAACTAGCAGACACTTTAAACTATTCATCCCAAAATTCAAGGCGGGGCAAATTGGATACTGAAAATTATTATTTTCAATTTTATATATCATGTGGGGTATAATTTAAAAGAGCTTGTTACGTGGAGTACAAAAATATTTCGTTCATTATATTAAATAGAATATTCCAAAAGATATTCTGAAAAATATGCAAAAATAAAACATTCCACCCACCTCTCTTATTTCCGAAACCACTTGACCTAAAATTCGAAAAGAAATCCGACAATATAACGCCCCACTTTAACTTTCTATCAAAATAAGAACGAAAGCCCTAAATTTTACAGATTTCTAAAAATCAATCATTAAATAATCTATACGAAGCCTTTCCTGCGCGCGAGTCGAATTCGCACTCGCCCGGCACTTCCTCAACAAAACAAATCATCCTCCTCTCGCAAATCCAATCCACGCCCGATCGCGCGCGAATCATAATTACCGCTTTCAAAATCTACAACGTCAACGTCCGCATCCACGCAGAAAAAACCGCCGGTATCAATCCCGACCACGTTTAGCGAAGCGTTTTATCACGGAAAACCCCCGGAGGGGGTGAGAGGTTTCGAGACCCTCCAACGGTAGAAGCGTTCGAGCGAAGGTCCAAGTAACCACCGCGAAATTCCAGTTGTACCCGCAACGAATTCCACGGTCAATTATCGTACGTTTCAAACGTGCTCGACCGTCGATTCCCTCCCCGTGTACGCGGTGCGCGCCGTGCTGAGGATGAGAGACAGAAGCGTTCGGTCTGGGGTGGTCCAGAGAGGGTTGGAGGATGAGTGTAGCGGATGCGATTCTCTTGCAGCTCAGCGCGAATGCGGCTAGCTTCGTGTTATCGCGCGCGATGTACGCTCTGTGTCCGGGTGTCATACGTGTGACGATGCCGCAACGCTGTTTCACTGACAGGAGCGTGATAACGGTGCATCGAAGCGTCTCCGTCGAGCGATAATGGCGAGAGTGACGACGAGAGTTCTCGCGATTGCTGGGGGGAGGGGGGAGGGGGAGGTTACATCGCGGTAGAACTGTTTGTACCTCCTCTGGCTTCGCGTTATATACGTCTCACTCCCCTCTCGGGTTTCTCCCGTGTTCTCGCGCCGTGAATTATCGATTTTCGATCAATATTAATTATCGGAGTTAATGATCTGGCTGATTGGCGCGCGAGCGAGCGGCACCGAATTCCGTCTCGAGGACCTCGTTAGTTTCGTGCCAGCCAGAGCGGACGAGAAAGCCACCGACAGCGGGGAGAACCGAGAGCGCATCGACGATACGAGTGACTCTCCGTGTCTGGTATTGTCACTCGTGTTCATGTCTCGCACCGGATTTCGTGGACGGTGGTCCATTCGCGATCACCGTATTGTGGGGTTGCGTATGTTTTTTTATAACGGTGGGGAGATGGACGGTAATTATTGTCGATGGGTAGTTGGTTTTGAAGATCGAAGCACTCGTAGGCCTTATCAAGGAAAACAATTATATATTACATGTTTTTTTAAGGTTAATGTATAGGAATGGGCATATATGGACTCTATATGGACTATATATGAGGTATTTCACGGCATATCGATTAGTGAGGAACCTGACCCCTCCTGAACCTATTTATGATTTTTTTAAGGCTTTTATTCGACCATAGGAACGTCCTTCACTTTTTGTAGATATTTATTAATTTTTGAGGAAACATTTTTTTTCTTTTCGTTTACGATAATTTTTTTCTGATAAATAAAAAAATTATTATTTCAATAATTGAAATTATGATAATTGGTAAAATAATAATTATGTCACTAATTTTGTTTAATTCGTAACAAATTGAGTTACTAGATATAGACGGCATTTACAGCATTTTAGAACTAGCGTTGAGAAACAAAATATATCAATCGTCTTTGCCATGTATATTCAATTAATAAACAAGAATGTCTATGGTATTCCATGTCCTTGGTCGATGTAGAATCTATATGCAATCTAAGTTGCACGATCGTTTACATAGTCTATATTATATATATATATCATATATAGTCTATATATTCCCATTTCTGTATATAATTCTTATATATAATTAATAAACACTTTTTCCATTTGGGTTATAATCGATTCCCGGATCCGGGTTTAATTCGCGGGATAGTTGTGGGGGAAGGAGGAATTTCGATCTAATTTTTCAACCTAATTTTCACATCCCTGAAAAATCAGCGCTCATATAATATCATGAAAGAACATACCACGCGATTTTACATAAGAATTTTCGCTAGACTCAAGTTGAAAAAAAATAAAAACGTGAATAATTATTTTACGAAATTTCAACATTTACATTTAACCATATTCCTCCGGCACTCAGGTTTCTATGCTTTCGTGCAACGATCATATATATTTATATCACTAGCTCATTTCGTCCGTTGGCCGAAGAGTCGAGGTGCGCCCCTTGTTTTCCGGTGCTGCAGTACTCGGTGGATAAATAAATTCGACTTTAATTGTCTCTCGGTACTGCACCCCGGCGAAACGGCTAAGTATTTATCCGGCATGCGCCCGCGCGAGGTCGTTATTCCTCGCTCTCGTTCGGTGCTTCGTTTTCCTCGCACGTTTCACCCCGCTGTTATTTTTTAATCGTTTGACCCACCCGCGCTCTTCGGCTCCACTTCTTAATGCTCCAAGTATACGAATTCATTAATTCCACATTTATCATTTTCCCGCGCACTATACGCCGTTGCAAAATCATTCCACACCCCCATAACCGTTATTTGCAATAAATTGCAATACTTTTTCCCATCCGACGATCATTCAAAATTTCATCGACCTTGAAATCTCTATATTCTTCCAGACTTATAATTATTACCAAGTCCGTAAAGAAGAAAAATAAATAAAAATAAAAATCTTTACACCGTTTTAGCCTCGGGTCATCACGAAGAAAAGCCAGTTTATTAAATTCATCCCTAATTGCGCACCCCAGCGAGTTAGCTCGAGCGTGACGAAGCTTTCCCGGACTTTCCACTGACAGCCCCGAGACGTAACGAGATCGGCGACAGGGTGGACGGCCGAGGGGTGGGAAAGGGCGCGCGTGGGTGCTTCCTCGCCTTTACGTACTTTGCACAAAGTGTTCCGGGGAATTCGTAGTCGCCGATCGCAATTTAATTTGTCTACTACCGTTCGAGCTTTCCATTGTTACTCGTCTCGATTCTCGACACACCCGGGGCCGTCTTAGCACCCGTGCAGACCCACACACGTAAAGCCTGTCGATTGCACAGTCGGCTATTAGACACACAATTTCTCGCTATCCCTTCGCCCTCAACAGCCCTTCACCCTCACTCGGATTACCTGCGTTTTTCTCACGGACCTTATTCTCATGGGTCTTATTTTTCTTCGTTGGAACGATCGATGACGATCGGCTAATGAGAAAAGTTTAAATAATTAATCGACGCTCCGGTAGCTACACGCTTCTTCGACGCTCCGCGGTGAGAGGGGGGGAGGCTTTGGAGTTCCCGCTTCTGATCGATAGCCGCGCGACGTTACACGGAATTATATGTGTTCCGTGTGTTTTGTTTCGCAGACTTTTCCTTAGTAGCGCAAGTAGTGGTGGACAAGACAACCTCGGAGTCGATAACCCACGGTTTCTATTCTCGTCTACGACAAAAGTCACGAACTTGCCAGCGTGTACGGCAGAGGACATCAATCGAGCGTGAATCGATGAAGGTAAGATGATGGATTAAGTTCGACGACTGCGAACGTTTAATGTTCCGACGGGTCAAGAACTCGAATTTAAAATGCTGAATTAAAAATCCCATGAACTTTTCTTGGAGAGTACCCCGAAAAAAGTCTAAAAATAAGGACAAGAAATTTCGATATTCTACGTTTAGTTTACGGAATAGCGAATAATATTTAATAATTCCGTGGGTCTAGATGTTGAACGAAGCGAGCTTTCTTGATGAAAAAAAAATCGGATGTACAAAATCAACGAATTGCAATTTATTGATTGATTCAAAAATAAGTGAAACGAATGTCGCAAACATGTCACTGCTCGATCGGCGAAGGCAGGAAAAATCTTCAAAAACGATGTCTTCAAAACGTCCGAAGCTACGTCCAAAATTGGAAAAGTTTTCAATGCTCCACTCATTCTCACCACTCGTACAGAGTCCTAAAACAGTCCGAACATTTTTGGAAAAGATGCATTCCAATACATCAAGAAATAGCACCTCTGCAAAACATTGTGGTCCACCGATAAAGATCGAAAATCGGAAAAGTGCGAAGCTTGCCAGGATTTGGACATCTCCTACCCGCCCTTCTGAGGGATTTCGATCTCTGGAGATATTCATTTTCCGAGGATTTTAGGTCGATTTATCAACCCGTCAAAACATTAAACATTCGTAACTTTGTTCCGAACCCTCCGAAGTCAAGAAAAAAATTTCATTTTCCAGTATTAACGCCGATTCCAGCAGTACGCACTCCCACGTCATCCTCAAGTACCAGAACGCCCTACAATACACGAGATACGACGTATACAAACGAGTGGCAAATTATTCGACCAATCGACGACGCCCGCGTCGAGCGTTGCGGTCCACTGAGGTTCGGTTGGATTTGATGGAGTTAATTAATCCCCGGGTTACTAATTAAAATCCCGTTCCGCTCTCCAGCTTCCCCATCGTCGCATCGTCTGCCACGGATCATACATCCGCCCGAGCAAAATCCCGAAAACGTCCCGCGCTTTTCGTTCTCTCCGTGATTCGGTGAGACCTCGCTGGTTGAAATTTCGAAAGATGAAATCGTGAATCCGGGCGTACTGGCCGCGCCGCGGAGAATACGCGCGGCAAGAACCAGCTGGAAGCGCATAACGTTCGTGAATTTTACTTTAGCTTCTCACTCGCTCATCTGACCAACGTTCTCTCACCCACACGGATGTTTAATTAAATTCTACTGTTGGCAAACGGGTTGCACTTGTTCTCCCTTGGTAGGGCATCGGGGGAGGGGCTCGAGAGGGCGGGAAAGAGGGTGACAAACCCCCCTCAGCATTTGCTTCGTCGTTTATTCGCTCTTTCTCCATTCTCTCGCGTCGCGCTCTTTTCTTTTTTTTCTCACTCGGTCGCGAAACCAGTGAATACGGATTGAAAATCCGCTATCGTCCCGATAAATTAATACGGGCGAACGCCGTGGCCGCGTGGCATTTTCACGGGTGCACACGCGAGACCGTCGGCAACGGCAACAACTAAAAGCTCCCCTTTTGATTGCTTCTCTTGTTACCTGCTGGGGTCGGTTGCTCTCTCCGACACGTCACTCGCGACGACCAAACCCAAAATCCCAACAACGATCGTCCCCCGTCGCGAGACCGTCCATGGTCGCACGCTTTTTCGCTGGGCTATGGTCGTTTTGCTATGGTGAATCGTCTAGGAATAATTGAATTATGGAAATATTGGTAGAATTGAAGAAGAATAAATGTTATTCTATATCGCGAGTATCGTTCTAGGTTTTTAAATAACCTTGTATGACTTCTATTAAATGATGATTCGACGGAGAACTTTAATCCAAGAGTAGAAAGCCTTAAATATATTTATATTAGCGTGGGCCTTAATTATAGAGAAATAATTAATTTAATAGTCCTGATCTAGGGTACGATTCAATGTAAATAAATAAAAAATTCGAACAAATCGCAGACCTGTACGACATTTATTATCCCGTGGCTGTGAGCAATTGGAATCTACCATTTGAATGTCATTACATTTTTTTATTATCTCAATTTGGTTTTATTTTGAAGTTTTTTCCGGCTCAAAATTATGACATCTCACTAACTGGATACGTGGTTATCGTGTGTGGAAGAGTGATGGAAATAGATCCATCTAAGTCTGTCAAAATTAAGGGGTCTGACCACCGAGACCGCTCGAAAAACATATTTCTGTTGATCGAAATATATACATGTTATACAGGGGTTCATTAAAACGTGGTAGGATTCAGGAGCAGGGAAAGTTCAAAATTACTATATTAGGGGGTACTGTGATGTCCCTCTATAATACTCTAATATGAGATGATTCAAAAATTCCTTAACTATGGATTTTAACAAGTGCAACGATTTTTTTAATTATCGCGAATCATTCATTTATATTCTTCTCGATAAACTATATCAAAAACCTTCTAAAAAAATGCGTTACAGTAAAAATATCACCCGCGAACAACCAAATTCATTCAATTCCAATTACTCCTGACTCAGAATTCGACGACAACATCCAAAATGGGCTTCCTAGCCAAAACACCTGGATTTTATCCAATTACACAAGTAAGTCATATCTACTTGTTTTTTTTATTAAGTTTCTTCCTAACCCTTTTCCGAGAAGTCCGAGTTAAAAAAAAAAGACGACAGTGAAGACGATGTGTTTCGTGCGTTATAACGGAAGAACGAAGCCTAGCTCGCCACAGTCACGTACGCACGATTTCCGGAAATTCGTCATTTATCCGTTCGTCCGCTGCGGTCCGATCTCCCCTTCCCCATCGTTTGTACGTACGTTTTTCTCTCCCTTGGTTCCACCGATAGTCCTTGTCGGGCGATCGGTGGCCCGCCCTTGCGACAAGTTCCAGGGGGTTGTGAACGTGCGACGCCTGCGCTCAAGACCATCCCCGTATTTCGTCTTTCTCTCTCTCTCTCTCTCTCTCCCTCTCTCTCTTTCTTTCTCTGTCCCGCTCTATCACAGCCACGAGCGAGCTGAAAACCGCACGCCGAACGTTGTTTCAGTCTCGCGTCTGGGCGCCTACGTCAACGACGTTCCCCCGACGATCTTCATTTCCACCGACTTTTCCATCCGAGTTTCCCAACTGCCACGTGACCCGATCGAATCAAAAATACTCAAACGAACAATAAAAAAAAATCGCAAAATCCTTCAAAACCATTCCAACTATCTATAAAAAATTAACGGACGTCATTGACAATAATTTTTAAAAATCAAAAATAAATCAAAAATAAAAATACTCGAACAAATTGAAAAATTCGGAAGGCCCGGAAAAAAAGCAAATAAATAACGAATCGACATCGCAGATCCGTGTAAATCATTTCTGCCTCATAGACGTTTGCTGGAAAAAAAAATGAAAAACGCCGGTTCGACAGAGTCGTTTTTTATTTCACTCTTCGTCGAAAGTGTCATAAAGGATAACGATTGAATGGGCGCGTGCGGCAATGAAATATAGTACGGAGTCGTGACAAATGTTTGTGCGACTGTCAAGCGAGTGGTGGTGAGGTCGTGCCGGAAGCGGTCCGGAAATACATTCTTTTTTGGATTGAACAAAAAAAAACAAATGAACGAGAAATAAAAACAATTGGATCACGATTGTTACAAGAGAATTAGATTGAAGTGCAGTAAAAGTACGGATTTTTCGGTGCAATGACTTTTGTTGACGATGAGAAAGAAGATGCAGTTGGTACTGCTAAAGTTGTAAACGAGATTACGTTGGTGTTGATGCTGAAACGAGATAGGGAGGAAAGTGCACGGGGTTATTGCCGGAAGATGCGATGCGGCTGTTAGCGTCGGACACGTGAGACGAGAAAAAGACGAGGCGAGACGACGAAGTGGAAAAAGGCGGCGGGCCGAGTCGTCGGGGTTGGGGGGTGTGTGTTAAACCCAACCGTGCGAGGGAACGATGCGACAATGCGGTGGCGCGAAGGATCCTTCGAAATTCAGCGTCTCAGAATTCTTCTTGTCCTCGCACTCGTGGGCCTGACCGATGGCTATCTCAACCTTTTCATCAGCCAGTCGCAGGTCATGAAACTGCTGGGTGAGCATACGTCTCGTATAACTTGTTGATTATCGTGGAAACGGAGGGACGACTTTGAAAATTTATCAAACAGTTTTGGGATAAATATTAAATTTCGATGGAATGGCTTTTGTGTTGAAATTTTGTTTCTGCGAGTTTTGGAGTTTTTTGAGCAATTTTCGAAGACTTTTCGAAATATTTTTGTGTGGTAATAAATATTTGAAGAACATTTTGAATGAGAAAATGTGATTTATTAGAATTTTATTAACTATTGAATTGAATTTTATGGAGCAATTTTTATGACTTAAAAATATAACTTTACGATCAAATGAATCTATGTTTATTTGTAGGGTAATAAATATTCGTAAATTATTTGAAATAACAAAACGTGGATCATTTGAATATTATTAATCCTTGAATCCATCATGTATCATTTCAATTTCATTATTTGTCATCAATTGTTGAGTTGATTTTTTTATAAAGTAATTTTTTCTCGACTATAAGAAATATAATTTCACAATAAAATAAATCAATATTCATTTGTATGTCAACAAATATTAAAATGTTATTGAAATTTTAAAAAAATATGGGTCATTTGAATTTTACCCAAAATTCGCCAAATGCTATTCCTCTCGGTTCTCTAAATTGGTATATTCTCGGTGTATCTGAATGTATCGCTAGCAACAGCTTATAGTTGCATCGAGAATTCGCTGCCGCGATATACATCAGTGAAGGGTACATCAGAGAAGTTTACGGGATAAAATTATCCAGCAAACCCCTTGTGGTACAACCAGATAATCTTTTAATATCTTTTGACGGATCATCGTTCAATCGGATTTGTCACGTTAATTCGTTTCGATGACGATAGTGCATTCGCATCTCCTTGTATGCACCGAAAAAAGCTGAAGAAGCGACGGATAATGATAAAACGCTCAATGCGAACGACAGCATGAAATCCTTTTTGACTCCGGCTCTCATTCTCGATCCCCTGAACCTGCCTCTCCCCCCCCCCCCCCCAACGCCCTTCAGAGACCAAAGTTCAAACGCAAAAACGCCCGCACTTCCCGCGTCTCTTTAGTAGTTGGCCACCGGCGGAAACGTGGCCAACGCATGCATATTTTTCGACGCCGGTCGAGTGAACCCAAAGCGCAAAATTTTTCTTTGATTTTCAACGTCGAGCGCCAAATTCCAACCACCTCGGAGTTGCTGCAACCCCTTGGCGTGAATCCAACATTTCTTTTATAAATATTAAAATATATATTCTCGCTACTGCGGCGAACGCAGGCAAGACTCTTCGGAAGTATTACTTTTGTGCGCAACGAGACTGAAATCCGATGATGATTGTCAAACAACGGTTTAGCGACCGACCCATGGGCACCTAAAAAAAAAAGAGAAAAACTAAATTTAATACCACAGAGTACTATAATAATAAAAATGATAATAATAATAAAAATATATTATAAAATACTATAATAATAATAATAAAATAATATTGTAATATATAATAATAATTATTACTATTATTATTATTAATAATAATAATAATAACTAATTATCATTATTATTGATAATAATAATAATAATAACTAATGATTATTATTATCAATAATAACTAATTATTATTATTATTATTATATATTATAATATTATTTTATTATTATTATTGTTATTATTATAGTATTTTATAATATATTATTATTATTATTATTATATTGAAAGTGAGAATAATAAGTAACTAATTAACTGACAACTAACTAGTCCCCAACTAAGTAGCAAGATAAGTTAATCCTTGATAGGCTAGTCTAAGCTAGGTAGCGTAGGTAACGCAAGATAAGTAGTATTAGGTAGCTAGTTAGTTGATGAGTTCACGAGTCGATTCTGTTTATTATTATTATTATCATAACATTTTGCTACAAACGACAGCGAATTGTCGGAACAAATATCATTCTCCCGTCCGCTATGTACATTTGTTCCTTTTTTTCCGCATTTTTTTCGTTCTCGTCAGTCGGCATTGCTTTTATTTATTCATCGAATCGACAATTGGCTTTTGCGGGAAATGGTTATCGGAAGGTGAGAGCCGGCACGTGTTTAATCGAAAAACCCGGGAGCATCAACACGGGAGCGCAGATCTGGAACCCAACGTTAATGCGTTTGTTCCCGCATGACCTGCCTTCATCATCGAAATATGTTTTGGATATCGAATTCACGCCCACCTGTGCATATACAGATATATATGCACGGGTGTGGTGTATGTAGATAGATGTACATACTCCGCACGAGTCCCATATGTATCTTCCGTCTATATATGATGCATATAAACATGTATCTGTAATACAACGTAGATATTTGTTGACCGGCGTCTGTCCCTCTCCCTCAATTTACCACCCAGTCCGTCATTGCTTTTTTCCCTTCCCCAAAACCCCACGTTTTCACCTCGTTGCTTCATTATTTCCATCGCATGCTGACTACACGATTGACAGCCTACATTGTAAACGCATCAACGACCAAAAGAGAAAAAATGCAACAAATTCTCCAAAGTATTGAAAACCGACGTACATCGCAGCGACAACTATCCGCGTCCTCGTCTCGTCCTTCTTCCTCATTTCCTCTCGTCCTCCACCGTTCCCTCCTCCGTCCAACCGCGTTCGACGAAACAAAAAACAAAACTCCCTCACTCCCCCATAATAATACATAATCCAATCAAGCCCGCCGTCGTTTCTATCCATCGACACTCCGGATAAAAAAAATATTAATTCGCTAAAATGCGACACACCCGTGATTCCACGTTCCATAAAAATAAAAAATATGACTTTCGCAATAGCAGCTAATAGTGGGAATGAGAGATTTTATTATTTTCATTTCGTTGTTAGCGCTTCGCCAAATCCACTCCGCGTTACGGTACTTTTTGTCACTCTGTTTGTTTTTTATTTTCATCTCGCTGCGTTGCACCCTGACTCGCTCGACGCACAATTTTTTTTTTCGCTCTGCGTTCGACGATGAAGCCACGAGTGCCCGAACCTCCCTCCACCCCGTCGCCACCTCTCCCCACTCTCGTCCATCACGGGAGGATGGGGGGGAAAAAAAATAATCGTGGCACTCGAAACTCGAGGGATGGGCGTGCAAGGGCTGGCCCTCCGAAGTGTCGTTTTCAGCGACACGATTTTTTTTTCACTCCAGGGGTATGAACGAAGCCGGTGAAACACGAGATGGACTACAGGACCGATGATGCATCCCGAATGCACCGGATGATGCTCGTCCTACTGACGCCCGCGTGTTTGCCGTGCAACAAGGGGTGCGCGGGGGTAGGAGGGGCAAGGGTTTGAGAGCTGCTCTTTATGCACACACCACTCGACTCGCAACCATTCTCGCCGCGCTATATCACTTTACGACCCCCGATGATTCATATCCCGACAATATTGCGGGAAGGAGGAGTCTCACGAGCTATTCATTAAAGGAAAACAAAATATTGTTATTGAAATGGCACGTGTGCAATGACCGGACTTAATATATCGCGGCTCGAGTTAACGCCCTGCGGCAGTTTGAGGCGCCCGTGGCGGAGGAAGAATAGAAAAAAAGCTGAAGATATTGTTCGTAAAATAAATATGCTCGGTGCTCGTGCAGTATCGTTTTTTGCGGGCTCGCTGGAAGCGCGGGAAGGTTTGTTGTTATGGATAAAGGGTGAATTTTCTATGTACGGATATTGTGAAATTGGCTGGAAATGGCCAGGAATTTTTTTTCTATTGCTATTGAAGTATTGAACAAAAATTGAAGATTTTTTTTCCATTTTTATAGTTGAGGAGAGGAAAAATCGTTGAATTTGATTGTTCCTTAGACGTATTTTTTTCCACGTAGCTTTCTTTCTGGGAAAATTGAGATTGATCAATTGAGGAACCCTCAAGGGGACTCAGTCAGCGAAAAATCGATTCTTGAAAAAAAAAAAATTTAGTTATGATCATTTGCGTACAGTTGTGAAAATAAAATATATTTTTAATATGAAAAAATGTTCTTAAATCCTCATAATTTTTCTATTTGTGATCTAAGATTTAGTACGTAGGTAGCAAACAGTACGAAAATTCGAGAAAAAGAAAAAATCGATTTTACGGTGCTGTTTTCTCAATCATCTTCATTTTTCAAAATAATCTTCGAGAAATATTTTTCCACCACGAATCGCAGCAAATGGAGCAGACGAATTGCTTGCCGTACTCGCGGTTCGACCGGAGTTAATTTTCCGAATGGTTTATCGTCGGTATGAGAAAATAGAGATTCGGTATGAGATTCGTTGAGCGAAGAGAAAACTTTTCGTTGACTTTTCATCGCGGTTCTCTTGCTATATCCATTTTCTTAGCTGCATTTCTCTCTCGCTTATCAAGGAAACAAGCTATATCTCCATCAGTTTCCTCAAAGCTCGAAAGCTCTTGCCTGCTCGAGGATCATTTCTTTTCGTTGAATTTTTCTTGTTCCTTTTCTCGCTGCGTCGCACGAGAATCGCGACAAAGTCCACGGAACTCAGTTTCCGGGCTTGCGCGTCCTACTCTTGCACGAGATTGGATGAACTCCGGATGATATTTCTTCAACGTCATCCGTCTCGCGAAGACGAATACACATATACCTATATATATATAAATATCACCGAGAGTGAGGAAAACATTGATTGAAATTTAGTGAAACTGTCGACTGTGTTGCGCGGTCAATTACTTTGGAAAAAATTTGTTAGTGACTTGTTTTTTCATTTTATATTTTTTAATCTTGTCTGTTGATTCACGGGTTGAACGAATGAAAAATATTGATATTTCAACTTTTGTTGGACAGTCCTGTGCCCGCATTTATACAACGCAACGTTTCCCTCACTCGGAATTTCCCATGCGAAGGGAGATTCTTGTTATTTCAATCCATCCCCTGTGCTAGCTCAAAACCATACTCATTCGATGTAGAGATTGACTAAATAAATATGGAAGTATTATTCCTTCGCGTAGCCCCCGAAACAAAAATTCGAATAGCGAGACTGGCGTTTCTTTTATAATTAATTATAATCAATTTATAATTTATAATTTATAATTTATAATTTATAAAACAAGACGACGCAACGACAATCAACCCCTGTAACAGGTCGGATGCAAGCTGCACCACGTTCTTCACGGCATGTGACGCTCCGATGAAAGAGAAAGTCTCGAAGAGCGAGTTCCGAGAGGCTGAAGGTTCTCGAAAGTCACTTAACTTAGATTGCACGGACGAAATGACTTTACTTCGACCCTCCGCGAAAGTTGTCTGCGTTGCTTCGCGGGGGACGGCTCGGGTCGCCGTTGCAACCCCGGGTCTCGGAGAATAAAAGAAAGAGATGTAGAGCTAAAGGTTGACGAAAACAAAATTAAACGACGAAAGTGTAAACGCTATTTACTCGCCTGAGTGTCTCGCTTCTGAGCACTGTAGATTTATAATAAATTTTTCAAAAACTGCAAGCACCTTGGTTTCTCAGGTTTTCTAGGCTGCTGTCGTTCGGTTTTAATCGAACTCACAATAATGCACTTTTAGCGAACGACTCTAAGAGTTCAAATATCCACCTAAAATAGTTTCATCTTCGATATTTCAACTCAAAAGCAGAAAAATCCTTTGCTACACAGATATCCAAATTCCGAACTAAAAACTCGAGTAAAAATTCAACATTACTTCGTTTCAACCAATGATGTGCATATAAATCATCTGTTATTATATATCGCGCTCTGAATTCTCTAAAACCTTTTGATTTCTCTATAACTTTGCAATTTATTATAAATCACGCTCTGCATTCTCTAAAACCTTGTCATTTCTCTATAACCTTGCAATTTATTATAAATCACGCTCTTCATTTTTTTTAACCCTGTAATTCATCATCATAAAAAAAATAATAACAATTCAACGGCGTTAATAAACCACGTCGTGTTTCGTTTCGGATTATTCCGGTTATCATTGATGCCTCAACGCCGCAGGGATGTTTCGCACGCTCGCGCACGTGAGTGTGTTCGTGTGCACGGTAAAGCTTAAAATCCCTCCTGAATTCATAAAATCGACGTATCAGCCTCGAAAACTGCGGCCCGATAATAACTCAATGTTTAAAATAATATATTCGTGTCCCAATGCGAATACATCCACGGCCCGATAATCGATCGGGAGTGTCACAGCCGTCAGGCAAAACCGTTTCAGCCCCCTACCCCTCCCCCATCCCGCTCGTGTACGAGCGTTCACCATCGAGTACACATCGACTTCCCGTCGTTCTCGATTCTCGCGCATCGACGTCACTCGTCCTTTCGTTCTCTCTCTTTTCACGAGTCTCTCGAGTGCGCCATGAATTCGTGAAACGTGAGAGTAAGATTTATCCGAACCGCTCGGGACGATCGTTCGCTGGTGAAAAAAGAGAAAAAAAAATACTCATTTCGCTCGAGTGTCGATCTTCAACACAGCACGTATCGCAAAATTCTAGCACATATAGCCAGCGCGCTGCGGGACACTCTATAGGAGATTCGCGACACACAGCGTGCATGCGTTTACACGCTCGCGTTATAGCGTCGGATTGATTTTTAATTCGGTTTGCGAGTGAGAAATGAGAGAGCGGAGCGAGATGGAATCTCCATCACTGTTATACGTGTATATAGATGTGTATGGGAGGATATGGAAACGCGGTGGGACAAAAAATTTGGTAAAAAACTTGTTCAAACACAAATCCTGTCAAAGTTGACTCTGATCACCTACAAGCTGTGTTGAAGCAACTCCTGCGCAGTAGGTTTGTCGGCTTAGGTTCTTTGAGGTTTTTAGATGTAGGTTGAGGTTGAGTTATAGGGCTCTATAGGATTTTTGTGGATTGGGTTTTTGCTTTTGCGCGATGTAATTACATTTATTCCATAAACCATTCATGCATTTTTATTGTAAAGCATCATTGCATGTCATTGCAAGGCATTGATTATTCTGAAGGTATCGGCGTTGATGTTAATGAGTTGTTTCAGAGAAAACAATTCTTCAGGACAACATTTCATTGTCAAAGTTTTATTGGTACCAGGTTTTTTGGGCGGAATTGTTTCCACGATCGTTTATTTGACAGAGACGTTTTTTCCAAAAGCTTTTAGATATGAGTTCCAGGTTTTTTGTATAAGTTCAGGGTTCTAACTTTTAGAACGAGTTGTCTGAGAGACGAAAATTCATCGAGAGTTCATTTCATTGTCGGAGTGTTTTCCGAGCCAGGTTTTTCGACCGGAGTTGTTTCCACGCAGATTTCATCCGATGAAATCGTTTTGACAAAGGTTTTTAGTCATGTACCCACACGTATATATCGTACGACAAACTATCCGTACTTTGTGCAAGCTCGTCCGGTTGGTTTACGTACACAAAACGCGGAGCGTGCGTCGCGCGTGACCAGTGTATTCACGGGAAACATTCGAGGCCTGCATGTACATGTAGCTGGCGCGTGCATCGAGCGTGGGGTTAGGACACGCGACAAACTAGGTGTTTGCGATGCAGTCTGGACCACGCCATCGCACAGAGCCGACCGGCAAACAGCCAACAGCGACACCCAGCCGAGGATTGCAACGCGGGCGGGTCGGTGCAGGCGCGCGAGGGTCATAAGCGTTTGAACGGTGAAGGCACACACAGACGCGAACCGCAGCATCACGTTGATGATGCCAGACGCCGCGGACGCACGAAATCGAGCGAAACACTTCGCAACGACCACCGTCATCACCGTAAAAGCGTGGTTGGAGTAAATATTTTTTCGTTTATAAAACACTTCGAAAGTGATTCATGGAAAACGAGCATCGCGCGATATTGGCGAATGTAACGACACGAGGTTTTAATACGGGAATCGACGCGTTGTTTATGGTCAAATGATAACCGGGGACGCATCGGTTTCCGTGCATCGGTTCTAATTATTTCTGATGATTTAGGGACGTAGATGATACACGTTTTGTGTGTACACAATGTGGATAATGTATGACGAAGGGTGGACAGCGCTCGGTCGCGTGCATATATTTTCGTGGATATCCGGTCGGTACACCGATGACGGATGTAGCGATCAATCCATTATCGTGGATTATACGCGGGAAGGGAGAAAGAGAAAGAGAGAGAAAGAGAGAGATAGGGGGTATTATATATCTCTCTCTCTCTCGCTCTCTTTCTCTTTCTCTCACTATAATGAATATAATAAGAGAGAGAGAGTTAGAGAGAGAGGGAGAGGGATAGGGAATATAATATTCCTCTATCTTTCTCTCTCTCCCTATCTCTTTCGCTCTCTCTTTCTCTCTCTTTCTCTTTCCAACTCTCCCTTTTTCTCTATAAATAAATATATATATACCTATATATAATAAGAGAGAGATATGGAGAGAGAGAAAGAGAGAGAGAGAGAGAGAGAGGTATAGTATTTCCTCTATGACTCTCTCGCGCTCTCCCTATCTCTCTTACTCTCTCTGTTTCTCTCTCTGTTTCTCTCTCGTTCTCTCTCATCATATATATTATAGAAAGAGAAAGAAAACTAAAGAGAAATAGGGAGAGAGAGGTAGTCGCGACACAGAAGGGTGGAAGAGGGCTATAACTCGGGGTTGAATAAGGGACAGCCGGGAAGGCACGCGGACTGGAAACCCGCGCGACATCGGTAGCCACGTTGTGTGGTATATATAACTACGGTAAGTGCGCTATATAGCACCGAGGAACAAGTGTTCGTCGGCTCATAAACCACGCCGGTTTACGTTATCGCCCAACCGGATCTCGCTAGTCGGCGCAAACTACTGCAATTTGGCTAACGGTTGCGCGCGCGTGTGCCACAACCCTCCGACACTACGTTCGTCAGGGTCCGGGACGTTTGCGACCGGTTAAATTGATGCCCGGAATCGCGGTAAAGGGCTCGCCCGTGCTGTACAAGTCGGCGGGCTACGTTAGTTTAGGTACTGCGGACCAAAGTCATTACAACGACGATGGATCAAAGCTCGCCGAAGCGATATTGCACGCGTCTATTAGCTAATGAATTTTATGTCTTAGTCTTAGATTCAAGGTGGTTCAGCGGATATTGGTGAATCGAATTAATCGAAATTCTGGAACCACCGTGCAAACAATGAACACCACAGGTGTACACCCAGGCACAAGCTTGCGTCTTGGGACATTTTTTAACAAAAAAAATGTACAATGAAAATCAATGACATAACTCTTGGATCGGGTAGACCTCTCTTTGATGTAATGACATGAGAGATTTTAATTGACGTCTATATTTATAAACGCCACGTTAAAACTTGTTGATACAAAATGTTACTAAATGAATATTAACCCGAAGTCCGAACAACAGAAAACAATATAGATTAGGTTCTTTGACCACGTTGACAAAACGAAAGAATATGCTGAGATCACCTATTGATAAAATCCGCAATGACTTAGCTGCCAACCCAACACATCAGTGCACAAAAATTCTTATATTGGCTATTATTGGCCGATGATGAAACATTGGACGGAAAATCTAGCTTGGGCAACATCTAAAATGCTCCCGAATCGATCACACTTTATCTCACGATCGGACTGTTGACTATTGACTATACTACACAAGTACGTGGGCGAATCGAATGACGCATCTCGACACCTTTGCCGTCGTTGTCAGATAATATAGAAGACGAGAATGGGTGGCAGCAGGCGACGTCGCCACCGGCTGCGGTACATTCTCATATATTCGGTAGATATATACCACACATACCTACACGAACACAATTCCATTCGCACACGACTAATGTCGCGATCGTGTGTGCGATTTGCAGCCGGTGGTATAGCGACCGTTTCTACTGCTGAATACTGTCTGTGCATTTCTGTCTGGCAAACTAGTATATCAATGGTTCCCTATAGCTGCATTATATACAGCAAAACTCGAGGGAAAAATGGAATAACCGAGAGATAAATGAAAAATTAGATTCAAGAACCATACAAGGGGTGTAGAAAAAAAAGAAACCGGTCGCAGGTTGATATCCGGATTTTTTAATTCAATAAAAAATATGCAAATCTCGCTTACTTCAAGCCATTTGGCCGAATCGCGTATCGATAAGTCCGTTTTGCCCCGATATGCCGTTTCGCCCCCGGAGATCCGCTGAACTATAACATCTACGTGCGATTGTGTACCCTAGCACGCATGTTGCCAGCACCCGGTGCAACGCTCTCGCACCTTGTGAAATGTAAATGGAATCGAATGATATCGTTGCGCCACCAAACCCCCGTTACGTCGCCTTCACCGTGAAGCTGACCCCGTCCTTACACCAAGCCGGAAAACTTTGAAAAGCCCGACCAGCCCGAACGCCCGGCCTTCCATGGCTCCGATAAAAATTTATATTCAACGAAAAACCGTTCGATGGATGGTCCTACCGGAAAAGAGAATCTGACCGTTTCCACTTGAGCTCCTCGACGTATATCTTCGGCAATGGAACGATATTCTTTCGGAAAATTCTGATATTCTCGAGAGTTTCGACGATGCTCCGTTTGAATTCGAAATTTTTCCCGGCGATATGCCGAAAATCGGCTATGCAAACACAGATCTGGAGATAAAATAAGAAGATCGGGGTGCTTTGGCGTAAGCGGTTGCCGGAGCGTGGAGAGAATAGCCACGAAGATTGCGTGTCGCGGTTGAGATGGAAATTTTCCACGTTTACAGGTGTAACGACGTGTGCGGCAGGTAAGGGTAGGACGTCCATCTCATAAGCGACGTATAACTCTTCCGCGATGGTTACTACGAGGGTTGTGAAACGTCTGGTTGGCGGTGGGGGTTTTGCTACGAGAGCGGATCTTTCTCACGACACAGACTCCACTTCGCGCGACGCTCGCCCAAGAACGTCTGCATAATATTATCTCCTTAATGCAAATCACATTGAGAGTTTCGTTCCCCGACGGAATAAACCGCTGGCAACGACGACGAGTGCTCGCGTTAAGCTCGCACACGTTTTCTGTGATTTCCGTCGGTTTCTGGGCTTCGGTCGTTCTCGGTGCAGTCGACGTCGTCGCGTTGACGTCGTCGTCATCGTCGTCTTCGTGTTCTACGTTTGATAAACTCGTTGCGGGGATTTCGAGGTGGGACGAGCGAACGTCGTCGTCGTCTTGGCCGTCGACGTTGTTGGGGGACGTTGCTTCGCAAAGTTCATTGTCGTTAATGACGGAAGTTGAGACGCGCATCGAAATAGCGCGTGGAAAATTGCTGGAGCAACTTTTCTTCGTATGATGCGGAAAACGCTCGGAGTATTTGCGAGAAGAGAGACGTTGGTAAGTTTTGCTTGTGACGTCAACGGTGAATTTGGAGAAGCGAATGAGTGGGAGAAACGAAGTATTTCGTCCAAGTGATAGTAAGTATAATATGAGAGTAATAATGAGAGACGTTCATGAGCCAACAGTCGAACGAAAATTCTGACGAGTTTGAGGGAAAATAAAGATGGCCGGGTACGGATCGAAGTTTCGAACGGTCAATGTTTCGACAGGTGGGCAAGGGCTGGGGTCTAATACGTCCCGACGGTGGAAAGGCCGAAAACGTGTATATATACGCGGGTGAAGGAGTTACGCCCCCGTACTTAAATATTCGTTCATGCGATGATAAATCGAATTAAAATATAATCAAGAAAAGAAAAATTAAAAGAATCGGAAAATAAATGTTCCGATTTGGAACATTTATTTGTGGAGCATTTTTATTCGATTGATCGACCTACCGGAAAATTTAATATTCAGGACTTAGATCCACATCCAAATAGTCCACGACCAATAAAAAACAGGACAAGATTTACTTTATCCTACAGAAAAATTCGCGGATATAATTTCTAGCGCTAACGAATATTTTTTAAGTACCTGCAAGAATTATTTTTTTGGGCAAAGAAATTTTGAGACTACTATCGGAGTGATAGACTTGGAATGGAATGCCTTCTATATTTATCGTCGAAATTTTACGTGATATCGCAAAGTCAATCCTCCGGATAATTCGCGACGATACCGAAGACGATGAACGAAGACAGAATACAAGAATCTTGGATAGGAATGTTCCCCCGCATTTTTGCAATGAAATCCAATAAAAAAATTCCTGAACCCGGGGGACGTCGCCGGGCTTCGCACCCGCAGCGTGATTGGTGACGAATCCCTAATTAAGAAAATGCGAGAGCTACGTGCCTCATTACGTCGATAACCCCCAATAGCAAGCCCCGAATAAACTTGGCAATAGATACATACACATACAAATCATTTCACTTATGAAAACAAACTCAAAACATTTATATACAATCTCAGCTCCATAAGCCATGCAAGTTTATAGCGTTGTCTTATCCTCCAATAGGTTAAATAGTTGGAGACTGAACATTCTAAACGCTGTAAAAATGGTTCCTCAAAATAATCAAGCGTCCAGGAAATTTTTAATTCGAAACTTTTGAGAAATTTAATTTTTATAAAGAAGTAATCGCATTTTCGATGGCATCATTATTTTAGATGCATGTATATTACAGGAGTTAAAAATTTTTAATTGCACCAGGAAACTTCTCGTCCGTTGATGCGAGAAATAAAACGGGATAAAATCGACTAAAAGCAGAGTTTGAGAGACAAAGAGAAGCAGAGAAGAAAGAGAGAAAGAGAGAGAAAGAAAGAAAGAGAGAGAGAGAGAGAGAGAGAGAGAGAGAGAGAGAGAGAGAGAGAGAGAGAGAGGGAAAGAGAAAATGGTTGGAAGCGCGAAGCGTTAGAAAAGTGAGCGGATGCTGATGGTGCTGGTGGGTGGTGTAAAGTGGAAGATCGAAAGCAACGTAATCGAGTTTCCACGATGCTGAAACCTCGCGCACATTGCTGTACAATATAGTTGCCCGTACTCGAGCTATCACACCGGCACGATGAACCGGCTATTGCTCCGCACGTAGCGCACCTCGCCCGAGAGTAACTACTGGAATAAGTACTCGCTATATACCACCGTGGGGGAAAAGTGGAAAAAAATAAAATGAAGTAAAAATGTTGAAGGAAAGTGCTTGGGACGAAGCTGTCTCGACGTCGTCATTTCTATTTTCCTTCCCGCCGATTCAGTCGTTCCGATGGACACTTGGACTCCACTTCGCTCGATTACCTATCCAGCCTGATTCTCGTTTCGCGACAAATCGTGCGTGCGTTAACCGCACGAGCGTGCCAACCTCGGGGTAATCGACCGCTTGGAATAGATCTTTCACGAAAGTTACTGGCTTATACGCGACTGTAAAACGTCGCAATTCGTCGATAGCTCGTGAAAGTGATCTTATTGATCGAAAAAAGGAACGTAATAATAATGAATCGCGAGGAGATGATGCTCGTTGCAAATGCGACATCGATCGACGTCGACTGGGATGAATTTCTAGTCGGCGATGAAAATAAAGATGTAATTTCTTCGATATTTGGAGTTTATGAATATTTTTCTCCACAAACTTTTGAAATATTATCGGATTCGGAAAAAAAAATTCGATTCCATCGATTTTCCGAAGAATCTAGATTGTAATTGCTCATCGACGACATTACGGAATGTGGTATAAAGTTAATATAATAATAATAATAATAATTTACAATTGATTTATAATTTTCTTCGATGTTCATTAATAATATAAATGAAGAATCGTTGGTTCGAAAAAAATTATATTATAATAATAATAATAATAATAATAATAATAATAATTATTATTATTATTATTATTATTATATAATTTATATTATTTAATAATTAATATATATAATAATAATAATAATAATAATAATTATTATTATTATTATTATTTTTATTTTTATTATTATTGTTATTATTATATTAATTTAATACCATATTCTGTAATATCGTCGATAATTCCTGCCAAGCTGAGCTGAAATAACCTCAAACGAGATAAAAAAAAGTACGTCATCGCCTAATAAAATCACGAACAAAGTCCATTTCATTAATTTTTGGAGAATTCTCTTTCACACTAACGACATATCATTTACAATAAATTAAATTAATATATTATAAATGAAACATCGTCCCTTCGAGAAAAAATTCTTCAGAAATTAATAAAATTAACTTTGTATACGATTTCATTCGGCAACGGCCAACTTTTTTCATTTCGTTTCAGGTAAATTCAGGCTCTTTTGTAAACGTGTTCCGTCGTCGTTTCCACAAACTTTTCGACGATATTGCCGCAGTCCCGACGACGCCAGATGTGCATAAAGACGTTTCGTTCTGCGGAAAAGTACAGTTTTCCACGCGGTCATTCTCGTCTCGAGCTTTCGAAAGCGGGACCGAGTCGAGCGTCCGGATTATTTCTTTCGTACGAGTGCGCCGTGAATTTCTCGTGTACTGCATTCAATAATTTCGCAATTACGTTTTTCCGTGAAGAAACGCGACTATCCGTGCGGTGAAAGCATTCGACAAGGTTTCGCTCGCGATACTTCGAAGGCGTCGCGCTCGCGTTTATATTGAAATTTTAAATAAAATAGCTTTCTCGTGCTTCAAACGAGTGAGATAAGCGACGTCTATTCATAATCGTCTTATTGGCCGCACCCTCGCGCGAAATCCCCTTCTTCCGGCCCTTCGTCCGTCGCACCCTTCGCTTCCTCGTCGCAAACACAATCGGACGTAGTTGTTCCACTCCTGCTTCGCAAGTCCTTGATACGCCTTCTATCTCTTTCTCTCTCTCTCTCTCTCTCGCTTTCTCCTTCGCGCTAATTCAATTTCTTCCGTATTATATCGCCCAACAGCTTTCGAGCTCCTTTCCTCTCCCTCCGACCTTCGCCGACGCGAAATCACGACGTCCTTTCACTCGCTTTGCTTCCAATCGTTTTCAACGAACGAAAGCGAAAATCGAAAAAAAAAAATCCCCGCAATGCGTGATGAGATTCGAACAATAAACAATCGCGTTGGACAATCGACTCGTTTTCACCAAACCCAAGTCCGTCCTCTCTTTATAATCGTGTTTCGTCGTTGCCGCGTCACCTGCGGATACGGCTTTCGCTTTATTTTTTTGTTCCCCCCCCCCCCCCCCCCCCCTGTTGTCGGTTCAACAGAATTGCGCCTGCTTCGACGCCAACAGCTACACCTCGAACACCGCTGCAACATCGACGATAAAAAAAAAACGAAGGAAAAAAACAATAACCGTTGTCCATAAAGCCTCGACCATTGTGTCAGAAGCAAAGCCGGAGAACGGAAAAATCCGAGTTGCGAAGCCGGGGAGACGATGGGGGTTGAGACTGGCCGAGGGTGTCACGCGGAAAGTGACAGCAGTGACACCCTGCAGTACGTGAAAACGGCGCATTATTTAACAATCGCCTTCGTGCGGCGTACCGCCACAGTTTGAGATGCTTTGAAAACGTTTTTTGTTTCTTCTCGTATTTTTTCGTTTTTAATTCCCACGTTGTGTCTGCGAATACACGAAGAAGTTATCAAAGATTCAACGGATCTCAACGTTGCTTTTATTTGATTGGGATATTGTCTGGAAAAATTGTTCAACCGCATTCGAAGAAGAGCGTTTGAGAAGCTTTTGGAAAATATGTAGATGTGTAAATGCGAAATGAGGAAACATTGTTGACTGTTGGGCGAGAGAAAGATTGAAGTAAACGTCGAGAAAGGAAAAGCGAATGGGGAGAGGTCTGCGATGGTTAATTCTAGCTTTGACATTTTGATATTGCAACTAAGATTCTTATAAAGAATTATGTTTGTACTGGAAACAATCAGAGAAATCATTCTGACGGATTTTAGGTTCTATTGGGAGTTGGCTCTGAATATTTAGTTAGTCTCTTACAATATGTTTTATTTAGATTCCTACTTATTATTATTATTATTATTATTATTGCTATTATTATTTTTATTATTATTATTTTCATTATTATTATTTTTATTATTATTATTATTATTATTATTAGAATAACTTAGCATTATGGATCCTCATTGCAATGAATTTTCAATACGATTCCACACATAGGGTGTCCAAAATGTTCGTCCAAAATTTTTTTTCATTTCCCACGTTGTGACCGCGAATACACGAAAAAGTAATGAAAGATTCAACGTATCTCAACGTTGCTTCTCTTTTATTGCGATAATCTCCGGAAAAGTTGTCTAACCGCATTTGAACAAGAGCGTTTAAGAAGCATTTGTAAATGCGAAATGAGAAAGCATTGTTGATTGTTCGGTGGGAGAAAGATTGAAGCAAACTTCGGGAAAGGAAAAGCGAATAGAGTGAGAAAAACACGACTCGTGGTAAGCTTCGAGCTTCCACGGTCGCACACGACGAGCGACGCACCGAGTATACAAAGAACCCACGAAACAAAGGTAAAAGAAAAAAAGTAAACGAGAAAACAAAAAAAAAAAAAAATTACAAAAAAACAATCGTTTGTACAACCGTGACAGAGCTTCCGCAAACGCCGTGTGCAATGCGCGCGACTTCGGTGAGTATAAAGAGAGAAAAAAATCATAAAGTGTAACGTAAAAAAAAAAAAAATAAGCGGAAAAAAAAAGATTTCGGAAAAAGAATCGCTTGAAAACCCGGTACGGAAAGAACAATCGTCGGTGTGTAAACGGGCTGAGCTTTTGCGGTGTGAGCTCTGGGCGTTGGTTGCGAGAATGGAGAGTAGAAAGAAAATGAAAAAAAAAAAAAAGAATAGAAGGGAAAATAAAAATGCAACGAAAAGAGGTACGACGGGAGAAACCGCGGGAATGAAGAATATAAATGGAAAGAAGCAACGTGGGAAAAGGCAATTTTGTAAATGTTGTCATTCGACGATTGTTTGGAAAAGCCACGGAGATAAACGAAGCCTTGAGGCCACAGCGCGAAGAGAGAGAGAGAGAGAGAGAGAGAGAGAGAGAGAGAGAAAGAGAGAGAAAGAGAGCCGTCGGTACAACGAAACGGTTACGAGAAGCGAACTGCAGCTCGAATTTCTATAATGTTTAATGAGCCGGCAGCTTCTCGCTCGCGAAAACCCATACGCGTTTGTTAACTCCTGGAGAATGAAGCTATTGCGACTAGCGCAGGCATAGCCGGTGTGGCCAAACCCTGAAAATAATTAGTCCGTTGCTGGGATTCGCGCGCCTCGTTGACGATGGTTCAACTTCTCTCGCGAGTCGCAAAGTCCACAACCGATGCATTGTCGGCCGCCGGTGAAATTTCCGTTCTACCGGGCTGTATAACATCTCACTGAAAGGGGAGCAACTTGCAGCTCGAGCTTACAATTGATTGCGGAATTTATTGTTCGCTATAGTTGTCGGGCGCGTGATAAACAACATGTTGTAGTCGGGTGTCAACCTCGACTGTGGAAGAATTTTTTTGGTACGGTCTAGTGAATAACTGGAGGCAACATGTGTTAATTGAGGAGGGAAAGCGCCAATATTTATTTATTCGATAAACTATATGAAGAAATACATTTTTTTACTTTTGAAGACAACCGCTTTTTTTAAACAGGTCCATCCCAAAATCTCTGGGATCGGTGATATGCAAAAAAAAAAAAAAATCAATTCATTGCTCACGTATGCGTGGTAATATTGGATTCATTTTTATTTACATGAATATGAGTGCACCACGCTCGGTGGTCGCACCATAATGATATTCGTTAAATACGGGGCTTGGACCGGGCGCTAAGTGGTTGTACGTCGGCCGGAACGAGAACGCACAGAAACGCCCTCGCGGTACAACGCACTTCCAGTTACCGTCGGTTACCACGACGAGGGGTGGAGGGTGAAGGGTGGGGGAGGAGAAGAAGGGGGAGGAGGCACACCCCATACAGCTGATTAAAAGCGCGGGTGGATAATTGAATATTAAGAACTCCACTCGACAAAGTGGCGAGAGAGCCCTTTCGCTGCCGCTACCGCCTACGCCACTGAACCCTAAGGACGGAGAGTCTCTTCAACCCTCTCGCTCGCTCTTTCTCCCTCCCATATTCTCTCTTCGTCCTCTCGTGCCTTTCCGCGCTCGGGCTCGAGCTTGCCTCATCCTTCGCGAAAACGGGTTGATTTTAATTAAAGACAAACATCCCTCTCTCGACGTGCAACTCACCCCGTTCGCGCGGGCGTAGCGCACTCTTTTGCCGCGTACGACGCCACTTCGTTCCTCCGGGAAACAACGATCCTGCGCTTTCATCTGCCTCTCGCGAGACCATCTCCGCGGCTTTCTCTATCTTTCTCGGTGTTCGAGCGGTTCTTTTTTTTTTACTTCGGTGGAAACCTCTTACATCGTGTTTCCAACCCTTCTTCTTTTACCTCTACCAAGGTGAACGCCACGAGAAAGGAAGCCTGGCGAAACGTCATCTTTCCTAACACGGATGGTCTAATAATCACTGAGCTCATTGACTTTTGAAAATTTCTTATGGTTGTTGGTATAATAATAGAAACAATAATAATAATAATGAAAATAATAGAAATAATAATAATAATATTCATGGGTCCATATTGTGGAACCATTAATATTATTATTATTATTATACCAATATATATACAATATCAAAGCAATAACTACATAATTATAATAACGATATTATCTAAGATAATGATTATATTATTATTATAATTATTCGCTGTCTAAGATTATACTTATAGACCTATGCAATGAAAATTGTATAACATAATACTAATAATAATAATAATAATATAATTATTCTATTCTATATTGTATTATTATTATTAATATTATTATTATTATTATTATTTCGAATTATTTTATTCATATTATAGAACCCCAATGAATGAAATTTTCAATAGTTTTCGACACAGAGCGTTCCATCTTTTCCGCAAAGAAGTCCACTTTTGTCATACAATATTAGAAACTCGACATTTCGGGAATCTCCGATGAATAGATAACGGGGATGATTATCAGAACGCGGGGAAGTGTTCGAATCACCTCAAGTTTGAATAAAATCGTGCAAATTGTAAATAAAAATGCAAAAGGTTATTAAGACGAGGCGATGGGTTTGGTTCTGCGAAAACTTCAGCACAAGTCGGGTGCTCGAATGAGATAAGAAGCGAGTAGAAACGTTGGAGGACCGAGTGTGCAGATAATTTGCAACGAGAGACGCCGAAGCCCGGGGGTTAGCTCTTCGAAGATAATTTGCGAGAGTAACTCTCATACCGCTTCGGGCTAGCCGAAGTTCCTTCCGCGCTTCCGTTTCCACATTGCCAATGGTGCGGGGAAGAGTTCACGTCGAGCTACCGCACGAAGTATCCACCTAACTGCTACATAGTTTGTTACATCCTGAGGCACGAGATTAATCTTTTTTTTCCGCAAAACTACTCAGGGTTTGGCCTGGTTGTTAAAAAGATAACAAGGAAATTAAAAAAAATTACGTAGAAATAAAACAAACTGTCAAATACGGCTCAAATATTAATATCAACGAAAATGTTGATATCGGAAAATCGATAAATAGTCAGTAAATCATGAATATCGAATGGAATATAAGTTACCACGAAGAACGAACGCGGTGCTATTGATATTAACGGCCCCTGAAGCGAGGAATTCGTAATTCCTCCGCCGTTTTAATCAGTTGATTAACTGCGATCCGTGTACGTTGCGCTTATGGGTGTTGCAGCTCTGGAGAATCAGCTTTCTGCGGATTCGAGAAGCGTGGATTTGCTACGAGCAAGCGAAGACAAATGGTTTCGTATCTGATACGGCGCAGTCTTCTCATTACTCGCGACCGATTGGTAGTGTATCGGAATAAATGGATCACGATGATCCAGAACACTGGTGCTCCGGAGATGAATTGGTCGACGGCTATCCGAATTTTGATTCGGTACATTTGACGCCACGCAAAAAATCATTTATCAAATTTATTGGAATTTTCATGGCATATCATTTTAATATAATAATAATAATAGTAATGATAATTATTATTAAAATAACATAATGAGAATAATTATGATTATTATTATTATTATTATATCAATAATGTCTATAATAATGATAATAATTATTATTATTATTAATAATATAATAATAATAATTATTATTATGATTATACAATAATAATTCTAATAAAGAGAAAAAATGTATTATAAATATTAGTGATATCAATAATATTACTAAGATTATCAATTCTAACTCACTTACTCACGCGCTTACTTAGAGATCAATAATATCAATAATATAATTATTAATCTTCATAATACCATCGTTTTTCAGAATTAAAATCGTAGGACAATCACCACCGTATTTTTTCATGTCACTACATTAATTCCGCCCTAATTCGTAACTACCGAAGACATGGAGCTAGTTAGAGCTTGCGAATTGAGTTTTCAATTTTTTTTTCCAAAAAGTATCACGAGGGAGATAGATGGCCTCGCGAATATAGTGCACGACTCGAAACATCAGCCGAGGTTACAAGCTCGAGGGCACCTCGATGTCGTGGAGAGTTTGGCGAGTGTACGTAGTACGTGGCCATATCGAATCTCGCCCCCAGACAGGATGTTCTCCCGCAGGATGTTGTATCCTTAATGTATTTACCTTGGCTCCTAACCCCGATCGAACAGCACTCTCCTTTCCCTGCCTCCTTCCACCGCTATCCTCGCATCCTCTCCCCTTCGCTCGAACCCACCACCACACGGCTATATACGACGTGCTTGCATCCTCCTGCCATCGACGTCGTAAAGATCCGTTTAGCCGCTCGTACGCCCGATTATATATATATATACATATACATGCAGACATAATCCTACTGAAACGTGGAGATGAACCTACGAAATATGTACCTTCATCCTGAATAGTTAATTCAACCTACTCGAAATATAGCAACGCAAAATTCCAGCCAGATAAAATACATGTTCAATTTTCTTACATAAAGATTCCGAACGTTTCATCGTTCCATTATCAATAAATTCATCGCAGAAAAACACAATAACAACCAAAATGGTTAGACCCAATGCTTAAGTCCGGACTTCAAATTTACTGAAACCCAGAATAAGCCTTAGGGATACCCTACAATCCCGTCAACTTCTCGAAAAATAAGTACTCAGCCGGATATTCCCAATTATCCATCAACTTCCACGAAATAAATAGTTCCGTAAGTTTCAAACGGAACTTCGGGAAATCTTTCGTTCACTAAGTACGCGGCTCTAGTTGTACTACATTGCTGGAAAATTAACCTTCCGTTGTACTAATTCCGCGGGGAGTTCATTAGCATGTGCTCCACGGGTCCCGCGTCGACAGAGATTTTCCTCCAAGTTTTCGGGAGGGGCGGTGAGGTCGGAGGGTGAGATGTATGGGTGCGCGGTCCTGGTACTTCAGCGAGTGCGGTAGTTTCCTCGCCCGTGAAAGGAAGCTTCGGCAGTGGGAGGAATGCCGGTGATGGTGGAACGGGAATCCCGCTGAAGCTTCTCACCCCATCGGAGCTGTTTGGGGCTCGTGCCGACGAATATGTTTAAAGAGGGGGGTCCTCTCTTCTCTTTCCCAGAGCCGCCCATCCTTTCACACTTCGCATTAGCAGTCGGCGTCTGGCAGTGGCAGGGTGCTTACGGGCACTGCGGCAAGAGAGTAAGAGCGAGAGAGAGAGGAGAAAGATAGAAAGAGAAGAGAAGCGAGTGAGAGAATGGTGGAAGCGGAGAAGCACCACCAGCAGTTGCCGGTGGTGTGTCCCGTGCGCGTTCATACGCCAGACACGATTTTCTACTTAGCACCCGGTAGAAACCAGCACCCTTCTTCCACCCCCCCCCCCCCCCCACTCGTGGTACTCGTAGCGACGTTCGAGGACCGACAGCACCTTCGAGAGGTCGCCTCTCGTAACCACCTTCTATCTACGGAGCGTAGGCCCTTCTCGACCCGTTTTCCGTCTCTGGAGAAAAAAAATCCTCGGGGGACGCCGAGAATCCTCTCGATAGTATTCTTTCTTTTGATCGATCGGCCCCGGGCTCTCAGTCTGCGTCTGTCACTTATGGGCTCCGACTGGTTGACGCCCCCGATAACCTTTTACCGGGGGGGAGGGTCGAATTGCTTCGATTGTCGATGGAGGGACCGCTTTTATTCGATTCTCGAGATATTAGCACTGCCAGCGGGTGCATAATCTCCAGATTTTTGGATCGGGACTCTGTAGATGGGACGGGAGAAAGACGGAGAACGAGAAATGGAGATGAAACGTCGTAGCGAGGTGGGAATTAGACTGCATTAGACCTTTGAGGCCTAGGACGCGTCTAGAAACCTTAAGAACGTTTCTGCATCAGAAACTGCGAACGCAGTCGAATAGGATGGGAACTGCGGTGTACCTGGATGCTGCACTGGCAGCAGAGGTTACGGAAATCTGGCTGTCTGCCCAGTTGAGTTTTTAGTAGTTTCAAGCCCTCGGAGAGTCAGACTTGATTTTCTCCCGAACTCTTGTTGGGGTAACTTCGAGGTAGAAGGACCACAATGCATCACTGGATTATGCATCTCCTCGCGCCTATCCGGACTGTTCACGCTAGCCAAGCCCGAGAGTTACCGGAGATCTTACTTCCGGCTAAACCATCCAACCCCGAAAGATATAGCTTTTTTTACGACATACGTGTATCCACTTTCTTGCTTGAAGTGTATTCAGTCACGTATTTAAAATCGTCGCATCTTTGAGAAAGGACGCGAAACAGGTTGGGAAATAAACGTGCGTCTGACTACCGACGTCCGTATCTACTGGCAGTTACTTTTACTCACTCTTCTTCTCAACTCTTTCGCTCTGCCAAACGCGAATAAGGTTTCCCCGTTTTCTCCGGTTCTTTAACGTCTTTTTTCTTCTTAGTTTTTTTTTTATACTCGGAGGGTTTGAAATGTTCGTACGTGCACGTGACGAAGACGATGTCACGACGTCTTCCGCCCACACGCGTGTGTACTTCGCAGCGCGGAGCGATATCCGTTCCATCCCAGTGTATAACCGAACGATATGGGGAATCCGTAGGAGCGGAGAACTGGATATCGAATTGCGTAGTCATCCGAAAATAAGGACGGATGACGGAGGAATCACACGCTGCGACAAAATTCTCCGAGTCTCTGCCTATTTTCCCACTCCTACACGTGTACCCGAGATTTCGTTTTTTTTTTTTTTTTCGCTCTCCCGTATTTCGCGTTTCTCTCGTCTTTCTTCGATCCCGGATTCACTCGCGTGATATGTGGAAAAGTCTCGAGGATACGTGGGTGACGACTTCTCGAGGTTCTTCTTCGGATTCGAACGGATATATATGAGACGACCAGGACGATGAAAAAGGTTCATGAGACGGGGAAAAAATGAGGAAAAAATTTTTTTGAAACGTCTGAGGTACGCCCACTCACTGGCAATTTCGGGCTGGTATTTCATACGGGGGGGGGGGGGGGGGGGGGGGGCTGCATACCACTTCGAAGGACGACGGAAAAATATCAATCTAACATATTGCAGGATGCTGTGGAAGATATTTTTTTTCTTCTTGAATTTGATATAAATCCAACGGGAATTTATTGAGTTGAATAGAAATTCGTTGTTATTAATCTTACAATGGCAGATGGAAAAAAATGATGTATTTTTCTTTTTTGTGAGTTCTCTGAACTATTAAAATTTAATGTCACGATAATTATTTATCTTGTTCCAGGACTCGAGGCGGAGTTGTACTACGTGAAGGAAGGTGTTGTAAACACTTATGCGATGAACTTTGTCGTTCCGGTGCCGGCTAATATCGCCGATCTCGAATTCACTTGGCAGAGTCTCGTCGGCTATCCTGTAAGTATAAACAAAAATTTTCGACAATATAAGCTAGTGTGTAAAAAAACCTGATTCCGGAGAAATGCAGTATCAATATTTTCGGTAGCTTGAAAAAGCGAGAAAATACATTTTTTCTCTTCAAAAGTAAAATATGGGAAAAGATCAAGCCAAACGTTCATATTTCTTATCCTAGAGGTATGATCATGGTCAATTTATTGTGAATTCATAGCGAATTCATGCTGATTTCCCCCGAAATGGGTTTTTCTTCACCCGAGAAAAATGCAAATAAAATAATTTTTTATTCCCCACCATACCGAGTTAGAAACTGAGCCGTACGCGAAAATGTTAGGGCTCCACGTTTCTTCTCCAAGCCCATGAGTACATGAGCTATATTTGAGTGAAGTCACGTGTCGTTGACTGGAAAAGAGCTAGGGTGGGTCGGAAAATAATACTTTCACCGTCCATTAACGCTCGCCAAGCTGCTACCGTCGAACGCACCAGCGCAAGTGGAACAAAGCAAATACGTGCGGGCGTCCCTGCATCACTGAAACGCGCAATATACGAACGTATAAATGACGATGAGTACAAGGGCCGAGTGCGAGGTTACATGCTCGAAGTATGCTCGAACGCGACTGTATAATATAATAGAACGAAGGGATCCCCTCAAATGCATCCATCGGAAGAATCTACGCTGCAAGGGACTTCCAACGAAGGTCCGATCGATCGTCACATTTCGCAAAATCTGTTCCATATTTAATCAGGCGCTACGCAAAGGTTATCCAAAAGGTTTCCCATAGGACAAAGGGAAAACGGGGTCAGTCGATTAATCGGAAATACTAAGAATTGCTCGGTCGGCTCGTAGAAGGAAATTAGTTTTATCCCCAAAGGGAGAATGTCGAACGAAGTTAGCGAAATCGCGGGCAAAGACGAAGCGAAGCGAGGAACGCAGATGGGGAAAGGAACTGTGCAGGGTCGCGAATGGCAAAGAAGTGGAGAAGTGCGACAGTGTGGAACAAAGTATGGACACGTGACCGGGACAATGGTACGAATCGATATCTTACCGAACGTTCTCGGCCGATGGAACCGAATGACCAGTGTAATGTCCGATGTAGTATTTGCACCAGAAGTAAATAGGAGCGAGATAGTCTTTCAGTTTCGTTACGCTCGAATAACCTAAGGAGATAGTTACAGCGACTGGCAGTCTCGGTCACGAATGCCACAGGGTACAAAGAGCCAGAGGTACGATTGCCCGCTACGACTAAGCGGTCGATCACTGTAGTTTCAACCGGGAAAGCAGTGTGTATAGCCAAAACCCAAAGGCGGAGAGCGCACGGGAGAGAGAGAGAGAGAGAGAGAGACGAGAAGTCCAAGGGAGCGAGACGAAACACTGCGAAACCGCCGCTTGTTCGCTCGGTCGAGTTTGTCCAGATTGGCGAGTGGGGTGAGGGATGATTTTGGGCCGATGCAGGAGTAGGTGGTCGAGAGAGTCGAAGGGTGGCGATTCGGGTTGCGTCGAGTCTCCGTGGTTTGCGGAAACCTGTCGACCGCGGCTTGCGAAAACGGTCAGCGGCATCGACGATCGGCGGCGTGGCACGAAACCCCGCTTCGTGGCGGAGGACCGGACTGCGAGAGAGTCCGCGCGAGGGTTACGGGGTTGCGCTCGATCGTCGGTGCGGTATCAATACTCTATCAATATGAAATACAAACAGCGATGTGCCGCCACGGGGTGTACGTGCTGGTGCGTGTTCGCGGCCCCTTCGGTCACCAGGGAAACCAAACGCTCGCGATAGCGAACGGTGCGCTTTCGTCTCCCACCCCTCTTCGCGAATATACTACCCACAGCTCGTGCGGAAGCCTCCCTTGCCTGTACGCCACGAGAATCGTTTGCTCTCTCGTGCTCTCTCGACACGCTCATCGGCCCTCGCGCCCTCAATCAAACGTTAAACGACAAGGAAATT
The DNA here is from genome assembly GCA_963971145.1 of Sussaba pulchella. Lineage (NCBI taxonomy): Eukaryota > Metazoa > Arthropoda > Insecta > Hymenoptera > Ichneumonidae > Sussaba > Sussaba pulchella. The sequence goes on along the minus strand of OZ020171.1, from coordinate 9,006,636 downwards.
GACGCTCCGCTACATGATGGCTTGCTGTAGTTCCCCGCCCCCTCGCCGTTCCCCGTTCCGAGCCAGCCAAGCGCCCCGGGGTTTCTTCGCTGCGAACTCTCGCAGGACCCTCGCGAAGAAACTTTCTTTCTCTTCGGCTACGCTGCCGAATACCCGAGATCACAGAAGAAAGCGCGACGAGGGGGAGGCTTCAGCCCGCAGGGTTTTGGAGAAAATGACACTCCGTCCCTTTCAATCGCGCACGACTCGATTGAAATGTTTATTTTGGTTTACATTGTGCATTGTAATTGAACATTTGTTGGTGTTTGTTCCTTGGGTTTCTTTGGTATTCGGTGGGGAAGGCAAGATGGTGGGAGCTGGCGGTAATAACGTCTACAATGATGATGATGATAATAATAATAATAATAATAATAATAATAATAATGAAAATAATAATAATAATAATGATCATTATTATTATTATGTATATAATAAGTATGTATATAATATGTAATCATTATTATTATTATGATTATTATTATTATTATTATTAATATTAATACCAATGGTATTAATAGTAATATTTATTATTATTGGTATTAATATTAGTATTAATTATTATTAATAATGGTATTAATGATTATGATTTATTATTATTAATAATAATAGTAATATTAATAGAATTAATTATTAATCATTGTTATTATTATTATCATTATAATCATAATAATAATAATAATATATCTGATCATAACTACTTGTACGATTTTTTTTCTCAAGAAAATTTTTTCGCGAGCGCAACCGTCTTCGGCATGGTGAGAAAAAAAATGGCAACATCATGTCGGGTGAGCCAGATGTTGCCCTGTAAATGAAATATCGTATAAAACATTGAGTGGTTAATGTATACACCGTGTTCGTCCTCGCAATGAATCAGTCGTTAACCACCGCGGCGGTAAATCGATGCGACATAAATTTCCGTCGGGTTCTCTTCGTTCCCTTCCCGTTTTACCGCAGACATCGAGACTTCGCGAAGAGGGCGAACCAGCGGTCGAGAGTTTACGCCGACGAACTTCCTAATTAGTCATGTTAATAAAGCAAAAAAGTGAGATGAGTTTCATGGTCGCTCGAGAGTCGAAAGTCTCTCAGCTGGATTTCTGCGAAGTGCGAGAAGTTCATAATTTAAAAGGGCAAAGGGCTTGAGGCGGTCGGATAATAAAACTAAAAACCGGGATACGACACTGCTGGAGGGTTTAATTTTTCACTGGAGTGGGTATAGGTAAAGAAATCACCAATCTGTGGTTCGAAATAGAGATGGAATTTTACACAAAAGTCGAGATCGGACATAAGATGGAGCTTGATGTCGAACAGTGAATCGAATAGGTGGTACATCTCACGCAAGGACTCAAAAACTTGTTCATTATAATTAATTAAAATCTATAACAGTGTTATATACTTTTTAGAGAAGAGACAAGCAACAGATTGACGTTTTTACTTTTCAATGTCACCGCGATCATCAGTTCATCCTCGAGTTTCATAATCTTGAACTTAAATTATCAATCAATAATGTCATCACGTGGCGTGCTAAAAAAATTGATCTTTTTTCGTCTTCGATAAGATATTTCTATGAAAAAAGAAAACAGAATTCCAGGAATTTGTCGAATTTTAACTGCTTATCGACACGAAAAATTCCTCAATGAAGACGCGTAGCCGGATTCGCAGTGAAATGTTGCACCGGTGCACTCGGTAGGACGAGATAAGAGAAGCCACAAAAAGCTGTACGGGATCGCGGAAACGTGGGATAATAAGGGAGGATTGTTGAGAGCACCGAGAGTCGGTAGAATTTCTTGCAACGATGAATCCGCCTCTCGCGCATATATTATTCTAATTTCTCGACCGAATTCTCAGGAATATCTCGATCGGTTTTTCGTTCCCTACGTGCATATGCTACTCCTCCACGAATTGCCTCCAACAATACCGCTGGGGCAAAATGGTATACCCGAGCGATTGACGACTCGGAATCTTCACTCGATGCGTTAGTACTAACCTAAATGTTGCAAACGAATCCCTTAACAATTATACAGGTCAATAAGACAAAAATGGCAGCGAGAAAGAGGATTTAAATTCCATAGATAACACTTTATAATAGTGCCTCATGTTCATGCTCTTGTCTAATTTCGATTGGTCACCATTTTTTTACCGGTCTCCCGAATTATTAAATTTTTCTAAATAATAATAATAATAATAATAATAAATAAATAATAAATATAATTATAATTATAATAAAAGATCAATTATAATTGAAAATTATAATAATAATAATATATAAATAATACGTGATAATCATTATAATTATACTAATATATAACTAATACGTAATAATAATAATAATTATAATAATATAAAACTAATACGTAATAATAATTATAATTATAATAATATATAACTAATACGTAATAAAAATTATAATTCCAATGATTATAATTATAATAATATATACCTAATATGGAATAATAATAATAATTATCATTATTAATATTAATAATAATAATAGAATGATTAGAATTATAATTTTTTCCTAAATATCGATATTTTCGTTACATCTTTCAGCCTTTCATTTCGCCACGCTTGTTAATCGCATTCGTCTGCCTCGTTTTGCCCCGATATTCCGTAGATGGCAACACGGTACACTAATCCCGTGTCTGTAATGTGATGGGATACGCTTACGTGCACGAGCGAAGAAAGGGCGGCGGGGAGGGTCATCGAGCCGGAGATGCAGCCGGTACTCGAACACCCGTGGAGATTGCACAATGCCAATTGCAATCTCAGGTTCTCCGAGCGTGTGTCGCCCCACCACACCCGCAACAATATCGAGATCGCGTTCGGTGCACGCCCAGAACTCGGATGTTTATCCTGCGAGCGTCCTGCAGCTGCCGGTCGGGTAACCGCGAGCATCCCCGCTTGCCATCCACCACTAGCGCCTGACTATCTTCCGCGTTCTCCCCAGGGACCGCTTTCCATCCCGTTATCTGCGGGATTTCTCTCGTTCCGAGCACTGGGCTTCGTTAGTCCGAATGGCTCGGGTTGCTCTTGCGGTTCAAATGGCACACTCTCATATCCGAAATCCCTCCTGGCTGACGATATAGTCGCTTTGCGATTGTAATCTCCGAATCGCTAACCAATTTCGATGTAACCAGCGTGGCCACTACGCCCGCGCTTTGGCCAATTTTTTTTCGTTGGATTTTCAGGCTTTGGTGCAACGATTGACGGTGGATCGCTTGAAGGAATTTTTCCTGGGATAAGTTTGAAGAGAATTTGCAACAACATTCGTCGTTCGATCGTTATAAGTTGGAGGACGGTTTTTCTGTCTGTGGGGCAAATAACTGTCCGGTGTTGTTCCTCTTATCCGTTGAATATATAGGGCGAAACGTACAGAATTGCGGGATTGAAACTTTTTTATTCCCCGACGGGGTCGATGATTTTTTTTAGTTTCTTTTTGGATCCTACAACCTCACTGATTTTTAATAGATTTTTTCTAATTTCCTTTTCTCTCGTCCTAGCTCATTTTTTTCAAGGGGTCGCTCTTCAAAATTGCTCTTGCGCCAATTTCTATATGGATGACATTTTTTTCCTGATACTTTGACGAAATTGCGGATTTTTTTTACAAATAAAAGTGAAAAGAATAAAATGAATGGTCTTCCAAATATTTTTTCTATTTGGTTGAAATTTTGAAAAAATTTGCCCTTCATTCAAAATTTCAATATACGATAATCATTTTATGTCTATGAAGAGAAAAATTGAATCTATCTTGCAAAAATAGGATTTTTTAAATTATTTTCGATGGACAAACGATCTTTAGAATATTTTTTCCATAAAAAATAATAGAGAATAATTGAAAAATCGATTGTCTAACAAAAATAATCGAAGATTCGATTTTCGGCAAGCTAGATTTTGTTTTTCGTTTTCTTTTACTTTTTGTAGGAAACCATTATCATATATGAATATAAAATTATAAATTTTCCAAGATTATCCAAATTTCAATACAAATGAACCAATATTCAAAAGACAAGCTCCATTTCACTTTTACGAAAAAAATCCGCGATTTCGATGAAGTATTTGGAGTAAAAATGTCATTCAATTCGGAATTGGCGCAAGAGCAGTTACCTCTTGAAAAAAATCGGCCGGGGGAAAGAAAGGAAGGCGTCGAAAAATATTATAAAAAAATCAGTAAGGTCATAGGATCCAAAAGTTACTAAAAAAAATCATCGACCACATCGTGGGATAGAAGAGTTGCAATCAGACGATTCAGCACGTTTCGCTCCATATACATCCCTGCAATTCGTTGTTCCGTTCTTATTTCGAGCGATCAATTCAAAGAAATGTTCCAACAACATTCGTTGCTCAATCGTTAAAACCTTAAGCACAGTTTTGTTGCCTGCGAAGAAACCAACTGTCACGTCTCATTTCTCTTATCCGTTGAACGTACACACCGCTGCAATTGCTTCGTTCTTATCTCGATGATCACACGTCCAGATCCGATCTCTGGTTACCCGAAACATCGAGCAATTTCGGCATATCGCATTCGAATCTTTGCCTCGCTTCGGTCGCGATTTTTTCTCTCTCTCACTCTCTTTCTCGTCCCGTTGGCAATGACTCACTGTGGCTACATACAAGCTATTTTACTTTATCAAGATCCATCCGCGGGGATTTCCTATCCTCGGGGACCACGACCCTCCACGGCCTCTCTTACTCTCTTCCTCCATCTCATTCTCCCTTTCTCGATCCCCGACGCCAGCACAACGGAAGCAATACCGCACGCGCTACATCCACTCCTCACGTGGCAAAACTTTTCGATAGTACCATCAAAAGAACCAAAGAAATTCTTGCTCGCTCCACCGAGAACTCAATTCTCATCGGATATCAAACGAGACAAAAGGTGAACGATGACTCATCGAAATCGATCTTTATACCCTTGTTTTCACAACAACGTCATCTTCCCGAGGATTAAATCGTCGAGGAGATACCGATCGCGAACTCCTCAGACATCGCATTTTACTCCGCCGAATTGGGATGATGAATTGATCTTCGCAAAGTAGATATATGTTTATTTCCAAAGAATGATCGAGCTCTTTTCCTTCCCATTCATTTACCCATTTTTTTCGCTCGCGATCGCTTCGAAACCCGAGAAGTCCATCAATTTTCCGACAACCCTGTCGTTGCCCTCGTCGAGCTTCACCCGCTCGTGAGTCACCCCGACAACGAAGTACCAACGACCCGAAATTCCATTCGAGTCTATCTTAATTTCTCATCTTTCCACCCCGAACTTCGGTCGGAGACCGAGCAACGCAGACGTCTCGCGCGCGAAAAGTGACGAGTGGGCGGATCTCCGGGATTAAATCTCCTCAGGGAGTACAAAATCTTTCGCGCTCTCGAAAGTGTCGCACGACTACGACGAATCTATCCCGTACGCCAACTCCCACATCTATATACAACCAACGTACACCGGTTGAATACATACGTATACGTAATGTAACTGCAGACGAACTGAAGTAACGAATAAAGTTTCGCACCCGTTGCATTCAACGGCAACGTCCCGCGTTGCCGTTACGCCCGGAGTCAAGCAGCGCAATTGTAAATGATTTGTGAATCATCCACTTGTTAGACGAAACTTGTTTCCACTTTGGTCCTCGCGCTATTGGGTCGGGTGAAACTCTCGGTCGCGAGGACGGCTCGTTGGTTGGCGACTGTATCGTTCTCTCATCCCCAGCGTCTCTTCGCCATCCGCCCTCTTTCCCCTTCAACCCTTAGCAGCATTTCCCTGCTCGCAGGCGGGACATTCGGTGTCGAAGGAATCGAGCAGCTTGGTTACGACTGGATGAAGGGTGCTCGAGGCTGGAATTGCAGATCGCGTCTCAGGTCTCTCTTGCCGCGTTTCGTGATTTTGCTTCGGGGGGAGGGGATGTCGAGGGTGGGTTGCGCTCGCGATGCCGGCGTAACAACTAGCGGGATGCGCGCGGGAGTGGCGCGCGACACGGAGCGAGGGGGAACAAGAAAGTTTTGGACGGAGCGAGAACCCGCGGGCCAGACCATCATCCGTGCAAGCTCACCCCATAGCGACAATTACTTGTAATACTGTCAACCCCCGGGGCGTTGATGGGGGCGCGCTCGATGAATTCTGTATATGGTAGTGGGTGAGAAAGAGAATTTGAGAGACTCGACGAGTTCGTACTCTCGATAAAAAAGATATTACCGACTAACCCACCATCGACTCATCGCTGTTCTTGTCCCCTCAAGGGGGGGTGAGAATTCTCACCACTCGCACGGCGAACATCGCTCGTGCTGTGCGTGTTTTATGGACTGATTTTACCACACGTGACTCGGGCATGTTTCGTCTTACAATTAGTCGGAAAATAGATAAACCGCCGTGGCGATGAATGTCGGCTCGTCGCGTTATTTTCGTGAGAATAGGGGATGTTCCGGGGCTACGGCATTTTAACGTGGGGTGGGTGACCGAAACGCTGGTGATTGGTACTCGAATTCGAGGAACTTTATGACGATTAATATCGCTCGGAGAAGCCACAGAAGCCTCGGAAATTGAACTGTGAGTCACTCGTCGATGCACCCTCGATTCCGTTCATTGGTAAAATCAACGAGGAGCTTCGGTCAATTCTGCGACGGTATTGGCGGGCTCGTGATGGGAACGAAAGAAAATCTGATTATCGACTACGGGCGATCCATTGACGTTCATGAGTTTTTGTCTTTCATCGTAGTAAAAAAAAATTGATGCGAGAGAAACCTCTCATCGTAGCCGATAGTTCACATGAAAATGTCGCGAAGATGACACTACAGAATTTTACAAAGTATTACTCGATACTTCAAAGCTGACGAATTTCTGATTTCTGAGAAACTGACGTCTGATTCGTCGCTCACAATTTTTCCTATCAAAATTATACGGAAAAATATATTTTAAATCTATTTAATTAAAAATCTATCCTCAATTCATCTTCATTCTGTTTGCAGTTGATTCCATATTTTCCTAAAAATTAAATCGCTCGCTCTCAGGTTCGAATTGATTAGCCAAGACTTCACGGTTACCCAACGATTCAATTACGCCCCATGGTCTTACCTCACACAAACGAATCCGTTGCCGCTCGACTTGCGACACGAATTTCGATAAGTGGTAAAACACGTTGATGATAGCAATTTGAAAATTAATTGCGAATTCGCTTGGGTTCGTGGCATGCGACGGTAGGTGATTAATGTTGAAACCCGTTCGCGTACTCCTTCCCGTGGTGTTGCTCTCACTCCCTGGCGTCGCTGCGTTTTCCGTTAAGCACGCCGACGAGAGTTCCGGAGGCTTTCGTGCGACTCGTTCGTCGCGAGAGACTCACACCCTCGCCACGGCCGATCCCACCCGCTCGCTCGTACGCCACGCGATAAGTCCTGTGGGATAACAGCCTCGTGTTTCGGATAACAGGGAATATCACGGTACACCCGACACCGTAAAACACACCGCGCGTCGTGGCCGTGACAAATACCCTGCCGCTGGTGCTGCTGCTGCTGCTGCTGCCGCTGCCGCTGCTGCTGCTGGTGCTGCCGGCAATGCCGTTGTTGCTGCCTCACACACTGGCAATACACTGTATCAGTACGAGTCTATATATGGCATCCACGAGCAGCACGCAGCCAGTCCCGGCTGACCAACCCCATTCTCCGCAAGCACTGGATTATGCGACATAATCACTCGAAACCCGAGATCTACCTCGCGCTTGTGGTCGTGGCTGCGGGAACGGTGAGAGACGACGCTCGTGAAATATCTACAAAATACGGGTATATCGCCCACTCGGAAATAATTGATGCAATGATTCATCACATTCGTTCGTCCGTGAAGAGATACCGTTTTTTTCGCAATTTACGACTAGTCTTCGATTTTACGCTTCTGGAACCGATCGTCGAAATGGTACATTGGATGGATGAATAATTGAAGTGGATTTGGGTGGACATATTTTTTGAATCATGATTTAGGATGGAATAATTATAAACGATTCAATGAAATACGATGTAAATGTATTTTTCTCATAATTTGACGATAATTTGGTAAAATGATCATTATTTACAAAAATTTGATAATTGTCGAATATAATAAAGAAACCAAAGTAAAACGTCTTACAATTAGTCTACCGTTAATTTTCGTCGCGCTAAAATCATGGACTGAGTAAAACCAAGAACCCGATCCAAGACCGAGAACCGAGAAAATTGAGTTGCGGAATTGCTTTATCGCGAAGCGAGTTTATTCTTATTTCGTCCGGCAAAACTTTGTCGGCCGAGTTACCGTTTTGCAAAGAAGATCGACGAGCTTTCGACCGCCGTCGACACAGTCGTGGGGAATCTGAAATTTTCGTATACGTAGAGCGCATAATACGAGCCTTATTATGTTAAGATATACGAAGTGGGATCGCGACGGAAGGTGCTATCGCCGATAGGCGCACCCGTGTGCCCGAACAGGATAAACGACGAAGTGTAATGCATTATACAGTGCAGCAGCTTGTGTACGGGGTCGAAGTTCGAGCGAAGGACTTGGGCTGGCTAGTATGGCGTTGGTCGTGGAACGACGTGACGACAACACGCTTCGAATGACGAAACGTCAGAGGCAGCTCGGGTCTCGTTGTGGAATATTCTTCATGTGTATGTTCCGACAGAAGACCGACAGAGAGAGAAAGAGAGGGAAAAGAGAGAGAGAGAGAGAGAAAAAGAGAGAGAGAAAGAGGGAGAGAAAGAGAGAGAAAAGAGAGAGAGAGAGAGATAGAAGGAGGAATAGGGATATATCCTCTCTCTCTCTCACTCTCGTCCTCTCTCTCTCTCTCTTGTACTTTCTTATAATATATCTATTTTCGACCAGAGAGGGAGAAAGAGAGAAAGAGAGAGAGAGAGAGAGAGAGAGAGAGAGAGAGAGAGAGAGAAAGATACTGAAAGAGAGAGAAGAAAAAAGATTGGGGTACATTATATCATCTCTCTCTTGCTCTCTTTCTTTTCCTCTCTCTCTCTTTCTCTTGTACTTTCTGGAGAAGGTAAAGGATAGGGGTATATTATATTCTCTCTCTCTCGTTCTCTCTCGCGTTTTCTCTCGCTCTCTCTCTCTCTCTCTCTTTCTCTCTTTCATACTCTCTTGAAATATATATAAATACAAATGATAAGAGAAAGAGAGAAAGACTCAAAAAGAGGAAGAACCGGAGGTGTCGGTAGCTCGACGTCGCTTGTCCCACGGTCCGGGCATACAGCGAGCTTCCACACAACCCGATCGCAACTTCAAACAGGGTGAAAACATTTTCAATTTGCTCGGCTGGTCCTTCCGTCTGTCACCCAACCTCCGACCGGTTACCGGACGGTTTCTCGTTTATTTGGCCGAGCCACACGTTCCGGCACACTGTTACAACCGGGCGACAACCTCCACGTCCCATCCCGCGCCTTGTTTTACTTTACGGTGTGAGCTTTTCACGCCACCGGTGCGAGGCCACGTCGAGACGTTTGCGCTACTCGAACAAAGTACGAAAGTTGTAGTTCGGAACGGTGATAAAAGTAATGGTTTTGAATCGTATCAGACGGCAGTGTGTGATGATAAAGGTGCGATCATTCGTCTTTCGGATGAACGTCGGTAGCGATCGTAAAAAGCTCTGATCACCAACGAATCGAGATATCTGAAATTACCGAAAAAATTTAATAAAACAGTACAATTATTTTTTGAGATAATTTTTTTTTTTTTTGGCCCAGCCCCTAATTATTCACATTGAAGACAAAATGCATCATCTGCCAGAGATAAACCTGGAAAACTAAAAAATTAGAAAAAGCTTCGATACTAAACAATCACCATTTCCTTCGTTAACTAAAGTTTCAGAAAAAATCTCTGGCATTCGAAGAATATTTCGTTAACTCGATCGCCGAAGTCGACGAGACGGGAAATTTGCGAATTTCGTCGGTTGTAATTCTTGTCGTCAGCGAGACAGAAAACACGACGGAATGGGGTGTGCACAGAGCTTTTTGGAACGACAGCGACGGCGTTGGAGCATTGGCCAGGAGCGTCGTCGACGTTAACCGCCTGGTGGAGGTGGCATTGAGCGATCATCTCATCTCGGCGAGCAAAGTTAGATGAGGAAATTTGTCCTCGCGATAGGTTCGCTGATAGTTTGCCAACTCTCGGGGGGGTTGTGGGAGCGAGATGGAAGAGTCGGCGGAGATTCGGACGCGTGTGGTGTAAGGTGTCCGATATACAGATCTCTCGCTTTACCTTCAACCCTCCTCCTCGCCTCCACGCGACCGATTCGCTGCCATTACTTCAGCGGTCTTGTCGGACGCTTATCCATCGTCCTTGCTGAAGCTTGAAGAAGAAGAGCGATATTTTGTGGGAACAACAAAGCTGGCAAAAAACTATTGTCATGATTTTTCGGGAATGACAGTTTTTTTTTATTTCGCAGACTTTACGGATCGGTCGATGGAAAATTGATCGATGATCTAGCAGTTTTTTTGGATATATGAATATGGAAAAAGTCTAGTTTAATTTATTTTCCTTAGCATTTAGAACAAGATTTCGAGCCAAATATCAATTCTACGAAGTTAAGACATATTTCAATCTATTTCCACCTTTCATTTCAAGTTCAATAACTTGCCGATGGCACAACAAATAATATTAGAACGACGAAACGCTTTTATTTTCAAATAAAAAGCCAATCGGGTGACAAAAAAAAATGCCATAATCAAGCCTATTATTTCTCGCGTATTATAAATTCCACGACGGAAGCCATGGTATTCGTCGACAGCTGAAAAAATTCTGTACCGGAGAAAATTATGGAAAGTTATGCCGTGAATTGATCGAAGGCCACCCGAGAAAGTCGCATGCGTGACGAGAAAGATATACAATTTATCGCTTCGTTGGACTTTGCGTAAACATAAATATTCGCAGCTCGACGTGCACGACGGGGATGTTGTTATCTGATCAGCCGTTGACGTCGCGTTTCGTTTCCACGGGATTTTATAAGGGACGGGGGATGAGGGACGTGCCGGGGGATGGCCAAAGGCGACGTATCTAATTGCGTAGCCACCTCGGCTCGTGCTTGGGAGCGAGGAAAAAGGTCGGAGGCCGAGGAATGTGCAAAGGAAAATGGAACGAGAAAACGACGAAAGACGGAAAAGAGAATCGCGAGAAGAAGGAATTGCAAAAGGTAAACGCGAAGCGTGAAAACACGTGCGAGTCATGGCATGACACGATAAAGCGAGTTTGTACGAAATACATACGTGAGAAAGCACTCGAAATTTGTTGTGAGCAAAAAGCAGATCGGAGTTTAAATGCCTCGAAATTTAAATGGTCATTGAAGAAGGGCTCGACGAGAATATATATCTCGCAGCGATATAGCAGTCCGGATCTTTCAGGTACGTATACGGCATTGGGATCAGTAGCTCGTTCATCACTCGGAGGATTCCGGACGTCGCTTCGGACGAATAGTCCTGAGGCAGAAGCGTTACACCCGGGAAAGCTCATTCCTTCGAGCTGCGTCATGAATTTATCGGTTTTATAATTAAGCAGCTCGCCGGTCTCGCAATACTGGCGAGTAATTCGCTTCTAATTTATATCTCTCGCTACGTCGCGTTTTCACGGAAAATCCTCGAACCCGAGGCACATCGCGTACGATAGTACCAAAAAAATGCTACAGATTCGAAAACTTGCATATCGCCTGCTTCATTATTTTTCATTTGTTTCGCAGGCTCTGGTGATTTGTTCGTTGATCGATTTTGGGGTTTTTGGTGCGGGAAAACATGCGAAAAATCATTTATCGTGAGATAACTATGTGGGACGTTGGAAGTTTTAAGCTCGTTTCGAATATTTTGGAAATTTCAACGAAATCAGACCGGCTGAAATAAAAATACATTGAGGGTTGACATACCCCTGCGTACACTGAAGACCGATTAAATTTAAGCAACTATTTCAAAGATTATATGATGCCGCAAAAATTAAATTGCTGATTTCACATTTTTCATTAAATTTTCAAAAATAAGAAAAAAATCTTTTTTTTTTTAATATTAATGATTATTTTTTTATGTTTCTGAAGCTTTGTCGTTAGACAAATTCAGCAAGATAACTCAGACAATTTTTAATATTTAAAGACATTTTTTCAAATCTTGATAGTTATTTTTTCAATAGTCTGACGATAGGTTCTTCAAATTTTTTGCTTGGACAATTTTTAATAAATTATTACGCACATTTTTTTTCTCTGCTCAAAAATCCAGCAGTTTCGAAATATTTTCTTCCCTTGACATACTTTACTCTCTTCAGCTGTTCCATTCTTCATTCCTCTGACGGGTCTATAAGCCCACCAGGAAGATATACTCCATCGTGCCTGATGTCCGAATCGAAAGGAAGAAAGGCACGTGCGGTTGCGCCATAGTCCCGCCTGGAATTCCAGGCACGAGGAGGCACCTCATTGCCGTACCGTGAGCTAATTCGTAGTATCACAACGCCATCTACCGCGTACCGTCCACTTAGGGCTCCTTGAATTGTGTTCTTGCCTGTTTCTTGCAAAAGTCGATCTCCCCTCTCTCTTTCTCTCTCTCTCTCACTTTGTATCTGATACCTGCAAGCCCCTAATGCACCTAGCGCATACTAAAGAATTTCCCCCTCTCTCTCATCGCTCCATCACGAGCCGTGCAAGTAGTACGAGTCAACCACATAAGCTTGCTGCGCAGACTCCCCGCTCGGAGCTTCTAGAAAAAGTTTAAAAATAATTAGAAATAATACGAATGTCTGGCGTATCAAAATATCTCCCAGAGCCCGCGTTGCTCAAAAGAAAGAAAAAGAATTAGCCCGTACGAGACGAATCCGAGTAGCTCAGTCGCATATCGCATTTCCCTTCGTTGCCGGAAGAGGCGATTCATTTCGCTCGTACTTTTTATATCAGAAATTCTCGTTGCACTCCCCGGAGTATTTTCGCTCTCGAGACAACGCCGTGTTATCTCACGTTTTATCTCGGTTTTTTCCTCTTAGTTGCGGAAACAGAAGCGTGATTTCCCTGGCTGCTGCGGCAAGCTTTGCTAACTAAAACAACAAAAAACGTAGATTAAATCGTGTCGGGAAGAAGAAGCTCCGGAGTATATTCCGAATCAACGGTTTCAACGATATTTGCATTGTTTACGTTGCACATTGCGGAGGATATCGTAGCGAGATTGCGGCTTGGGAAACGAGTTTACGATTATAATAATGCGACATAGCGCGGGTAAAATAGTGCGGAACATGTCCGGCTAAGAAGCTCGTGAACTTACTAACGAGCTTTCGCGTAATTGCGATGGAAAGAACGAGAAAAGCATGGCGAACGAACGAGAGAAGAGACGAGACGTGGAGCCGTGTAATACGGAGGAAGTAGGAAATCCCAGGTAGTTGTTGCAACTTCTGGCTCCTGAGGGTCCTTTGGCGTTGTCCCCGTTGCGATAAGACCACCGAGGCTAAGGCCGTGCGCTAAAGCTCTATCCACTTCCCATTCTCTACGTATTCCCCGGCTCTTTCGCTCGTTCTCCTTCCATTCTCGACCTCAACGCTCCGAGCCGGCGAACGAATTATCATACAGGCAATATACAGCACATACCAGGGAGGGGAGGGGGGGGGGCAAAATGGCACGGTTGAATACGATTCAGGGACGAGGCAAAATGGCATGACTGACATATATATGGGTAGAAAAATTCAGTGATTTATGCGAAACAGAAGCTGAGGCGAATTGGGTTGGGTTGATTATGTGTCATTTCAGGACGACTTTTTTTTTTATTCATTACCTGAAAAATCTTTGGTTTGTGGGAAAAAAATTCCTCGCAACGGGAGAGCGCTGTCAAAAAATGTTTGGGTCATTTCTCAACGGCATTGAAATTTTGCCGGGAGATTTACTTTAGAAAATTCGTTTTTTCTAGCACTATAGGGTATCCCAGGTTTGATTTAATTATACGGTATTGTGCCGATAGATTTTTGGAGAGAATCGAATCCTCTGCAAAAAACGTCTTTTGACCCATGTCATGTTTTGAATCAGGAACCTGTTTACGGTTGATCAGTATGCAAACTACATTTTATATTTGATTTGCTTTCGTTGACTGCAGTTTTTGAAGCCAACTGTCTCAGCGTTAAAAACGTTCTTTAATAAACATGTAAGAGTCGGAAACGACTGAATCTACAGAGTTGGCAGATGGATTTGTTTGTTGTGCATCAATTTTCTACGAAATTCCCGTTTAAACTTTTCCAACATAATCGAAAATGTAGTTATGACAGCGAGTGAAATAGATATTTTAGTATAAAACGAAGTTTGCGCATTAATTACTCTTAAGCAGTTGACTCTGCAGATTTGGGTCACAAACCGGTTTTTTAGAGAATTCGATTTCCTTTGAAAAACTGCCGGGAAAATACCGTACGATCAAATCGAACTTGAATCGAAAGCCGAATAATAATAAAAAAACGTCTCTTTTCAATCTTGATCAAATGGGAAAGCTTCATTGCCGTTGAGCTACATTTAAATTTTTCTCGACCGCGCACTTCTCGTGCGAGGGTTTGTTTCCTGACGTAAGCTAAAGACTTATCAGGCTTATGAGTGAAAAAGATTGTCGCGTTGAAATGACACACCCTAATGTATATTTCTATGGACTTGTACACGACACAGCCGTGGCAAACCAAGGTCGCAATTTTCCATCAAATCGAAGAACGGCCCGTCTCCATATAATCCCGAGGGAATTTAATTTTTCACCGAACCCCGATATACTCAGGCATTTCCCACCGATCCAAATGCATTTTTCGTTTACTCGACTATACCATTTTCCCCCGGAACTGAGTCCGCGCGTTTCCATCCCTCCACTCCCGCTCTTCCATCATCGCCGAATATTCACGGATTTTATACGCGCAATATACACGCTCAACTGGTTGCGCGTACTTGTGTGCACAAGCTGTCAATGTGTTCGCGGATTCGTCCATTCGTGTGTTTATGACGGATTCGAATGTGCGTGTATATATGTGTAATGAGAATGAGGGAGTGCACCGAGGAGCGAACACGAGTCGCGGGATAAAGCCATGGTACACAGCGAGGAGAACCGAGAGGCAGATTGAAGCGAAGAGCGAGAGCAACTAAGTAGACAGTACACTGCGGGCCCGTTGCCGCGGTACAGAGTTTGGGGGTTGTTTGAACAGGCGCTCCCGCCTCCGAAGAGGGTGGATGGCCTGGCTGGGGAACGGGGAGAGGCCGGTGGGAAGAGCGAGAGAGAGTCAGGGGTTGCTATGACGATCACGCCCCATCGAATTACGCGAAAATTGCCCTACGTGCCCCCCTTTCTCCGCTTTCACTCACTCGCTACCTCCTCCTTCCCATACTCGCTTCATCCCCGTCGTACGATACCTACATGTATACATTTGCGTTCGAGATGCGCGTATATGCGTATATCAAATGCCGCTCCGAGCAACACCGTTTCCATACCATGTCACCTTCAATTCGCGTTCTCTTTCCAACGACTCTGCGTACCCTCAATCGCGCCGGGAGTCCTTCTTGACAGTCGCTAACTTGCGTCGAGGGTTGCACGAGACGAGCGAACGGCGATAAACGCCGGGTTAAACTGCATCATTCGATGTAACATACCGTCTGTGCAAGGTAAACTGTCGTTGGGAGAAAGTACGTCGCGCAGTTATCTGGGTTGCTTGTTTTGGCAAATGCAAAGGTGTGGATAAACCCTCGGAAACAGAGCTATCGCTGTGAGGTTATGTTACTCGGGTGTGCTTTGCGGGGTTGAACGCGAGCGCATCAAAGACGACGACGAGGCTGGTGATGTATGCGTGACGGAATAATAGTCACGAGGATATTGTTGGTCATGTGCGTGTTATGATTCATGTATGCATTGCAATGTTGGACGGTGGTTGAGTACATTTGTACTTGAAGTGCCAAATAAATAGCGAGTCCAATCGTATTTTCGACTCAGAATATGTAGAAGTACACAGTACATTTGTACTTTAGACTTGGTAACCGTGGGAGTACAAGTTACAATTGTCCTTTGAACGTAGCAAACGTGGGAGTACAAAGTCCATTTGTCCTTCGGACGTAGCAAGAGTGGGAGTACAAGGTACATTCGTACTATCGACTTGACATACGTGGGGGCATAAAGTACATTTGTACTTTGGACTTGACACACGTGGGAATACAAAGTACACTTGTCTTTTGGACGTAGCAAACGTTGAAGTACAAAGTACATTCGTACTTTAGACTTGGCAAACGTGAAAGTGCAAAGTACACTTCTATTTTGGACTTGGCAAACTTGCAAGTACAACGTCCATTCGTACTTTGTCCTTCGGCACCTCCTCAACTACAAATTCACTCACCGCTGATGCATTTATTGCAACTGTTATTGCAATCAAAACGCAACTGCCCATGAAAATTGATTTATCGGCAGTCCGGAGGGTAATCCAAGGGCAGTCCGTATCCTCGTAGCTAATCAAATAACGATTTTCGGTGATTCTCCCCCAATCGCGAACAGGGCTTACTATATTATAACTGGTGTACAAACGATTTCCGAAGGACCCTCCGAGCTTGCAACGTTCCGCAATGGCTAATAATCCAAGACTGAAACTCCGAAAAGAAAATCCAGCTATTTAATCTCGCTTTCTTGTTCCACATAATCCTTACATCTCGCTCGATTCTTTTTCAGCGCTGTTATCCCGCTGCAATATAAGCCAGCGGCGGCATTAAAAGATTACGCCGTCCAATGATCCAATATCGGTGAACCGGCGCTGCCGGTGGATGTAAGCGAGGACGTTGAGTTCCTTCGGGACTCGTAACGCAATTCTTTACGTGACTACGTCTCGGGCTTGTACACACGAGCTTCACGGTTTCGGGACAGGACGGCGCTGAAGCAATGTTTTCGAATTACGGAACAAACTGCCGGGTAGTGGGTATACTACATGGCCGGGAAGCTTTCGCCTCGTTGGAAAAGGCGGGCATGTCCACGCAACGGGTTACCTACGGCCCACCGGACACTTACTTTATTCGACCCTAGCCACCAATTAACCTCGGTTACGATACGACTAACGAAATAAATCCGCTCTTTCTGTATTACAAACTTTCTTCATTCTTTTTTCTTTTACTTTTTTTTACTACGTGCATAGAAAAAGTACTTTGTCTTTCGTTGAAGACAGGTTTATTGGGCAATTTCGGACATTTGATGCTGCATTTGCGTATCTCTGGGTTTGATTTGGTTGAAGAAATGAATAGTTGCAAAATGTTCGTACAGAGAAAAAACGTTGAACGGTAGGTCGACGGCGATTTCTGTTTTCCCCCATTCTCACGGGATATACCGCGGCTGCGATATCGCAGCTGTTCGCGTTCTCTCCGGCGTTCGACGACCCTACTCGTGAATAATACACGAGAATGCGCCTCGACTATCAGGGAAGTGGTATTATAAGTATAAGACGAGTTACAACGACGAGGGAGAGAGTACATTCGGTAATTTGAAGCGCCGGAATAATTTAGGAAATAATTGTAATCAATTTACTTGATTCGTATTCTACCAGGACTACGCGCGCACTCGTAGGCTTTGGGAGCTTAAGGCGTGGGAATCTTTGTTGAGCCTACGAACACGAATTTTATCTTAAGCTATAGGCTTGTGGCAATTTGTGCAATTATATCGTTTACAATTCGAATATGTAATTCACAAGCCATTGGTCCATTACTGAATGGGTTTTCGTGAGTGTTCGATCCGAAAATTAGGGTGAAAGTACTCTTCGAAGATGAGAAAATGGCATTGGGAAATTATCTACGGTTAATCCTTCAGCGTCACATTACCAAATAATATCACGGCCGTCATACTGGGTGGAATACACCCAGTCAGTCTTTAAAGAACGATTGAGAGCAAACTATCAGTCCATAGTGGTCGAAAAAAATTACAGAACGTGCTTCGAACACTTTAGATGATCTACGTTACGTTTATTAATAAGAAAGAAAATAGCAACAGGTTGAATAAAAGTCATAAAGGAATGAAAACGAAAACAAAAACCGTTGATCGTCGATAGACCGACGAGTGGATCCGCCCAATGTGACGGTGAGGGGCTGAACTAAACTGATCCGAAGTAAATTATGTAGACAATTTTTTCAAATGACTCCATATTCGAATCTACGTCATTTTTTCCTCACCTAATTCCCGAAACAAAAATAACGAATTAATGTCGGTAGAAAAAAGTTGCGACGATCATAAAATTAGTTTCGAAAAACAAATGAACTCTGTTTCATCGCGGTCCAATATAACTTTTGTTCCCACATGACTTACTCGAGCTTGCAGTCACGGGGACACTGTATGAATTCGCGAAATCCCTACAATCTCGGAATAATCAAACGACGGTAGGAGACATAGAAGGACCCGTCGAATATTATTCCAGTTCCCAGCGGAGAATGGACTATGGTGCCGTCTGAAACTGGCATACAGAGAATCCGGGGCAAAACGGCTCAGCGGGGCAAGCTTGCACATCCGCGAGCGACCGAAAACCAGGGGCGAAATGGCATATCGCAAAAACATTCAAAAACAATGAAACAATTGATGCAAGCGTCAGAAGAAATCCGAGCAGATGAATGACTGGACTGCGCAAACTGTCTCCAGTCTTCCAAAGACTTTGGATTTTGATACGCAATCTTTGAGTCGCCCATCGTAAATCCGAGTAAGCCACATTTCAAACTCAATCCTAGTGCGACGATAAGCGTTATTCAATTTCAAAGTTACCATCGAAACAACTCCGCGTTTCTCAGCGCTTCACCACCTTCCCAGCTCTCACATGCCATTTTGCCCCCGGAATCCCCCGCGATATAGATTCGAGTGTCTGCCGTCTGCACACGTTATATCCGACTGTTCTGCATACATATAGACACTCAGCGACGCACATAGTCGTCTATGTGGGGCGCTTGCGACAGCTTATTGCTTATCTCGAAACGGGGTTGTTGAAGCGCTCATCCCCCGGTCGTCCTCCCGGGCGAGGGTGTCTACACGATTGTCGCGTATTAACGCATTCGGGGTTCTCCCGGCCACAAAGGACCCAAACTCGGGTTGCGAGCGAGTGAGAAACTCATCTTTGCGAGGGATGTAGCGAGGACGGGGGAGGAGAACGAACCGAGATCGAAATAGAACGGACGAGAGCGGAAACGAGAGACAGGAGGTCGGGAGAGAGAGAGAGGCGTATATCCTTGACGAGAGCTACTCCGGGTCCCAAAGGACGCGAGGAACGAGCATGAGAATTGCATATGTATGCACGCGTTTGGGCCTTGAGCGCGGCGCGTTCGTCCGCGTTAGAAGCGGATGTGGACCGGTGAGACGAGATGCTGCGCGCCGAGGAGGAAGAGACAGACGGACGCATCGTCGAGGCTGCCGCAGAGACCGAAGCTCTATGTGTGTACGGATCTCGGGACGTGAGAGTTGCGCAGGAATCCGGGAAGCCGGAGCAACCCCGGGTGGAGTCACTCGCGCGAACCGCTTACATATATCTCCAGCCAGACCTTCGTAGCTTTCCCTTCGGGCCACGGACCCGTTCACGGTCGCAACATCGCGCCGGCACACACTCCACTCGAGCCGACGGCGTTTCTCGAGCGTATTGCGTTAACGCCGAGGGTGCAAACAGCCCTCGTGTCTCTCGAGTACAGTCGAGCTAATAATTAAACCGTTAAAAGCGCTCGTTAAACCGACGAGCGCTCGGGTTCTCTATCGTCTACTCTCGGCGCCAATCTCGTCCCATCATCGCGATAGAGGAGCTTTCTCACTTCGTACGGTCTCGTCGCGAGACAAATGTTCGGGTGGTGGGTCCCTTTTTTTGTCTTCTTTTTATCGGTTTTTTAGGAGACGGGGTTCGAACGATCGTTTCTCGTAATTTCTAGGTGGTTAGTTGCCTGTACTTCGGGATTATCGCGGGGCATGAATGGAATTGATTGGTCCGTCGGTGCTTTCGCAGATTCGATCGATGGATCAATATTTTTTTTTTATTTGTATTTTTATGAACATGTAGCGGATTAATTGAATAAAGGGCGGTATGTTATGGTGAAGGGATCGCCTCAGACTCTGATTGGGAAATAACGTTCTTTGCGGATTCGATATTAATCAACGAACGATGGCACATAAATTCTTGTGTTCTCAAAGTCACAAGTCGATTGAAGATATTGAGGCTGGATAAATATTCCATCGGATATCATCCATGTGAATAAACTCCTATTTATCATGTACCGAAGAAAGCTCCGGGTACGTCATAAGCGCAAGCACGAACGTCATCAGGCATTTTCCACTCGTTGTGATTAATTCATCGTGTCGTGTAAAGTGGGGCATTAAAACCCGGCAATAAGCCTCTTACGAACGGGAATCTCAAGCTCAACCGGGCGTCTGCGAGAAACGAACCCTTTCGAGCTCGCTCTGCCGTGGCAGGTAAGACCATTATAGGCTAAATATTTGATTGAAATATTACCAACGCAGGGGTTGAGAGGGGGGTCCGCGCTCGCTCGTTTGCTTCGCGTGTTGCCAAAGAGCTCTCGCGAGCGAGGATGCTAGCGAAGCACGAAGCACCGAAGCTCGAGAGTTTTGTTCCCCTTAATTCGCCGTAGCTTGTCACGCAAACCTCGACGATTTGTATACCCATACAAATACGCAATATCAGCTACCGTTTTTGGCGGACGTCCGAAGATCTTGGTGTCACGAGAACATCGCGAGGAAAAATGTCTCCGGGGCTGATTAAATTTAGATAAGAAAAGGTCTCTGCACTCTGTAGAAGGAAATATATATCTTTAGATTAGACGATGACTGCATAATATGTTTAAGGGCAGAAAATGTATGGAAGTATATTTTTCAAATATATATCCGTGATGATTTCGACTCGCCCAAGTCAAAAAATTATATATAGTCTATATATAAACTATCTATGGTATTGGGAGTCTATATATAGACTATATATAGACTAAATATTCTCATATATAATTTTTTTACTTGGACGACCATATTTAGCGGATGGGAGAGGAGGTGGAAACGAAGCTTTCTCCAACTGTATCAATCGACGTTATTCCCTTCAGCGAAAATAATAATACTCGAAGCATCGGATTCAATAGGTGGAATTCTCTCATCCGGATGTACGGAATTCCGATTCCCTCGGCAATCGTCTCTTACCCCGTTTCTGTCAAAGACGCGATTCGATTTAATTTCTGTCTAACGGCTACCGCATTGGAAATCCCTTGGTCGACGCCGGGCTAGGTGCTGCGCCGAAGCCCACGGAAAGTTGGAGGAAGGCAAAGGATGCTGGCGAAGGATCGCGATGGTCGACCGGGGGTGGAGACGGGTGGTCCGCCGTGGAATCAAATCAAAGCGTAAACTCGTAACTTTCATTCCGTTCTGCCGAGTCTGGTGAACAGCTATTCTCTCTCTTTCTCCGTCTCTTCGCCTCTCTTACTCCCTCGCCCTTGTGCAAAGGCGAGGAATGGCTTGAGGCGATGCTACTGCCGTTGATAGTTGAAGAAGGGCGTTGCGGGAGAGCAAGAGATTAAAAAAGAGAAAGAAATGAACGAAGGTCCAGGGTGGAAAAAAACCCCGGTGGCATTTCGTTATTGCGCGGATGAAGGACACGACAAGAAAAAAAACCTTCAAGACCTTCGGTCCCCTTTTACATTACTACTACTACTAACGCTCCTGCTACTGCTGCTGCTAGAATCGCAGCCTCTAGTTTGATAACCGTAGATTCTCCTCGCTTTTCACTTCTCATCCTTCCACCCCGACAGTCCCACCGCAGATCGACTGCAACCCTCATCGAACTGCCACGACCAAACGGCGTTCCGTACTACATTTCGAATTATTTTTAGCTTCATTGTCGTCCGTTTTTCCCGCTCTGCTCCCTCCTTCTGCTGTCATTCTGACCGGATCGAACGAAAAAATCCCTTCGTATTAACGCGCCAAGGGGGAGTTATGTGGAACGTAGAATTAGCTGCTTTTGTACTCCACTCACTCTCTCTCTCTCTTTCTCTCTCTCCACCTGCATTCGTTCGTTGGTTTTGCCTCTCGAATGATACGTATTGTTTAATCAAACCCGTAATAATCATTTTCCACCGGATTAAGCGGCTAAATTAGTGTAACGCATACACCGGCATTGTTTCAACAAATACCAAATATTGCCTACCCCGTCGGCTCCCGTAATAATAATAATTTTTAGGATCGACGGAAATAACGATATCAACATTAAAAATAATGATAGCAATTAATAACAGGAAAATTTTGATGGGATGATGAAAAGGTTGTCGGGTACATAATACAAACGGTGGTGTGGGTGGGTTTGGGAGATCGAGAGCGAGCAGGGAGTTTTCGTTTCAGGGATTTTTCAATGAGGGATAGCGTTGGAGGAGGTATAGCCGGAGTTTGACGGGGCCGGAGGAGAGAGGACGAATCGAGGGTGGGCCAGTCTGACGGACGAGCGAGGCGGTCGAGGGGGGTTGGATCCGCTCCTTGAGCAAACATTTTTACTCTATTACGGAAATCCGTGAACGGATATTAAACAAACGGGCTTGCAGCTGCGGAAAATCGGTCGACGTTGCTGTGGCTGCTGCTGCTGCTGCTGCTGCTCGTTCATCCTTCGTTGGGTGGAGAGGGAAGCAGCCTTGAATCCTTTCGGTGTGTTCGTGATAGGCAAGATAAATCGATTGGCCCGCTCTAAGCTCGAATCACGCAACGATAGCTCGAGGGACCGAAAATCGACGACCGGCTACGTTTACTTCTACCCCCGCTCTCTCTCTCTCTCTCTCACTATTTTTCTCTCTTTATTATTCCTGGGCAAATGTAAAAGAAAAACCTGCGCTTGAAAGTTGACTGAGAGAGAGAGAGAGAGAAAAAAAGACAGAGAGAAAGAGAACGGAGAAAGTTAGCTTCGAGGAAAACATACATTATCAAACTGTCGGGAGATTCACGTGGTATTAAGTTATACGATAGTACGAAGGATATCTCGGGGCTGAGGCCGCGGTAAAGCACGATAATTCAAGTCCTGGACACATTCTTTGCACCGAGTTGTTTGGAGTATATTACAAACTCACTGACAACCCAACATCGTAAAGAACGATGAACTCGAGGTAAATACCAGCACGCTTCGGGAATTATAATCTTTTTTTACCATCAATAAAACATTTATTTTGTTTCTAGGGAGAAATTGTTCAAGATAAACCCAATTTAACAATCGTCGGCAATGTGTCGTTGATTTAATGAGCGATTGTACGACTTTGACTCAGACCTCGAAAAGCTATATTCCGACGCTCTTAAGAGGGGGGGGGGGGGGGGTCGGTAAAGTTAACTCGATATAAAAAAAAGTATTTTCGATAATTTTTTTTTACGACACAGTCAATATACATTTTATTCTATAATAACCACGAAATAAAGTACCATTTGAAGAATATTCTATAAAATTTACAATCACTTTGATGAACAAATGAGCCATTGACGGTGAATCTCCGCGGACGTCTAAAAAAAAAAGTTTTATTGCGGTGCGCCTCATAAATCATCACTGAATTATCTGAGATCAGATAACCAAAATGATTTTATTAGGTGATAAGTTTCTGCAAGTAACAACGTCGATTTTTTTTATTTTTATTTACTCTAATGTATTTAAAAATGGCAACATTTTCAATTTTTTTGATAAAAAAATCAGTATTTTGACTTTGAAGTGCTGTAAAAAATTGAAAAATCGATTTAAAAAAAATTCTCGACGTTGTTACCTGCACGAACTTATCACCTAATAACCCCCCCCCCCTTTAATGGCCACATGTTTTTTAATTTCCTATTTGCACCCTCCCTCACTCCCTCCTCCATCCCCACTCCGTCCTTTCCCCTTCCCGCAACTCGCGCGATAGTTTGCTCATTAGCAAAGCGGACAATTCCAGTTACGCGAAAGAGAGACATTGTTTTTCGACGTGACGTTCATTCGTGCGTTGTAATCGAGCATTATTCGAGGAGAACATGAGCGAGGGTGACGGCGGAGGGTCGAATCGCGGGGATGGGCGAAGGAACGTCAGAGGTGTCACGCTACAAACCCGGTCGGGAGCGATTACACACACCGTGGATCCGTGTAACGGGGATACATGCTCGAGGCCTCCCGTTGGACGTGACAACGAAGGTCGGTTAAGGGGTTGAAGGACCGAGAGTCGAAGGGAGCTGCGTCGTCCGTGGACAGAGAGCGAGAAAGAGAGAGAGAGAGGGAGAAAAATACGCGAAAGACAGACCGCGACTGGTTGACATCGCATCACGAAGCACTAACCCTATTATTTATGCCACCTCGTAAAACTTGTGGCGTGCCTAAACGCTATATACAACGGTTTTCCCGTTGTGTGTTCTCGTATCGGTGGCAGGTGGCCGCGCAGTGATCCGAACGAGCCTCTCGGACCCCGTGTCGGGCTCTCGCGGGCATTCCGTGATCGTCGATTGTCGACATTTCGCGCTCGGGTTGAGAAAAAGCAAACCTACCCCCGCGCTCACCGACCTCCCGCGGAATTCTCGGCGCGATATGTGAGTCGTAAAACGTCGAGAAATTGGCCAATGAAGAAAGAGTGGATGTAGCGCGGTGGAGTGCGTGATGGTGTCGTCGCGAAGGCCGCCAAGGAGGTCGGAAAGAGCGAGGGAACCCGCGAGTGAGCGTGGGTTTACGTGCTCTCTCGAATGGTTCACGTGATGGTTGGTGTACACAAACCTACATCCTATGAAAAAAAATACATACTGTATACTTCGTACTTTTTATTCGAGGGATAAAGAATCGGCGGCGCGTATAGATAAAATAAACATATATATGGTGAAACTTTGAGAACACGACATCGCAGCTATGTAATAATAATAATTGTTGTTATTATTATTTTATTATTTGTCGTTTGCAGTTGCAGTACTCCATGGAGTTGGATTACGACGTCGTGGGAATACACGGGGGGAGCATCGAGTCCGTGGCTCTTTTGAGTCCGCGGGTCAATGTCTCGGCGAGGGGCGAAGTGCCGGTTAAACTGCAGGTATTCAGGATAAGACTGCCGTGTTCCGGGCTCGTCAGCGCGGAGATACCGATGACGTTGAGGCTAAACGTCACGGCGCCTTCCGGGACGAGGTACAATGATACTGTTTTGGTCTTCAAGAGGAACAAAATATGCTTGAAAGGTATGATTACGAGGTGACGGTGCTAATATTTCATTACGATAGAGATTAATTGCCAGGTAATATACATAGAATTAGTTTCACGATTAAAAATCAATACTGAATATTCATTCATTCGACAATGGGCATAAAATTGTGCATGCAATGTTTTTTTTTTTTTTTTATGAACTAATGATTCGGATATTTTGGGACGAATTATTGAAGATCCAGATTCACTTACAATCGAAGAAAGTATTAAATTATGGGCGATGGATTAAAAATGAATGTATCACAAAATACATGTAGTTGTTATAGATACATATATATATTGTTACGGTGTTTCTTAATTTGGTGATAGAATTTATTCGGTATTGTTCTTCAAAAATAATCAATATAAATAGAAACAAAATTAGTCGCAACTGGGAGTTTGTCCAATAAGTCTAACCCACCCCTACGAGCGATCGGATTTTATATCGAAGTATGCATGCATTTAGAATTTTGTTGGGGAAACTTTTTATTACTTCAAAGTATACATGATAAAAAAATGTCATTCGATAGATTTGTAGAAAATTTAATGCTCCACAAAAAAGGTCTCTGGTAAAAAGTTCGTGAATCTAATATTGATAACGTAATTCGCAAAAAGCTGACAAACAAGTCGATTGCGACTAATTTTTTTTTCATTTATGTTGATTATTTTTGAAAAACAACACACCAAAGACATTCCGACATCAGTAAATTAAGAACCACCCTAATATGTATATACAAGTCCGTCGTGTCCGACCAATATAGGATTTGGTTCGATCGTTGCGCTTGGCTACACCATAATTTTCCTTCGTCATTCGATATTGGCTGTTATCAGAGCCTGGCTGTAATCTCAGAACGGAGATTTCCGAGAGTGGGAAAGCGCGATGTATAGGATCAAGCGCATGTAGTGTAATAAGCGCTTTATGCATGGTGATTCGGGGGATGATATAATGCGCCTGTAAGTAATCACCGGCTAACGATTCAAGGCGAGGTGTCGGTATCACGCATCGTGCGACCGTAACCAACCTGACCCGACATGGCGCAGGGTCCGTACGACGGTTCGCGTATACGTAGAACGCCTCGATAAACCCTGTGGGTCGCTCACACGCGTATGTAACTCCTCCGCCATGTTAATTATACCCTTCGTCTAATGAATTGGATAATTGCTGGGATTCAATTATCCCCAACTCCATCGTTACCCTGAGATGTCACGGACTGATGTACATACATTTTTCAATGTTGATTCTTGAAGGTCTTACTAGATTGTTGGTCGGGAAAAGTAAGTCCGAAATGGGTGAATCGTGGATTTACAAGTCTAGATCATGTCGTCTATGTTTAGCCGGACAAACAGCGAAACTAATGATGAATTAATACTTAGGAATGTTGATTTACCACTTTTAATAATAATTGAAGTCAGATTCGACGATATTGGCGTGTGGTTGATCGATGTTTTGTCAGTAACAGTACAACTGTTTCAACTGTTTCAGGCAGTACACCTCATTACTCCAATCAATTCCTCGACAATTACTCAATCGATTTATTTGAAACTAGGCATTATCTATATATTGATCCCGAATCATAATGCTTCCATTTTTTCGGAATTTACAGCGATTTATAATTCATGTATTATTATTCTGTCGAGAAATATCATTCCTCAAAGCAAGAATTTCGGCGAATATTTCAATGTCAATCCAGTAAGACCTTAATAGGCTTCGTCATTCTTCGCAATGCTCGGTGTCACGAAGAATTCCTGAAATTACCGAGAACTACCGTCACACAGGGTAAGACGCAGACTGGACCGTTGCTTCAAATCATCGTTCTCAGATTGGACTCGTTTCGCAAGAGGGTAGTGCTTTAACCTCGGATGATACTCCGCCACTCCCTCTCCCCACCCCCCCCCCCCCACCTTTTGCCCCCTCCATCTCCGTACCTTTCGGGGTATCCACTCGAGAGAGAAAACGGGATCCGGAGTTGACAGAAGCGGATCCGGTTACAAGGCGAGATGGAACAGGGAAAAGCAATCCGCCGGAAGGAAAATTGAATCTCGTCGACGACGACGGTAGCAACGGTGAAGTGAGACAAACGGGCCAAGATTTAATGGAAAGAATCTTCAACTTTGCGAAGCCATCGAGAATTAAGATCAAGAGGCCAGCTCCCTTCGGTAAAGATCAAGAGAGCTTATTTCCTTCTCCCAGTCGTAGCGCCTACTGTCAGGCCACCCTCCGTCACGGCGGGTCTTCGTTTCAGTGCGAATCCATATCGCAACTCCACCTCAACCATCTCCCAGACGCTTGGCAAATATCAATTGAAGAATGGAAAAGGGTAACTCCGTCATAAAAATTTTCTTCGCTAAGTTAAAAAAAAAAGTCAGACTTCAAACACGATCATCCGGAAAGGAAGATAACGAAATTGCGACGATTGGAAAGTTTGGACGCGATGGGAAGCTTTCGAAGCTCGTCGATGAGGGTTTCACGGTTGGTACGTTCGCCGTTGATATCCGGCCGTTAATCCAGGTCCGAACTTAATTCCACGGAGGCGTAAATCTCGGTTAGCGACTGTTTGATCGTGGCTGACCGGCTGCCGGACGGCTAGCCGCACCGCGTTACCAAAACCGTACCTCGATTTCAAGCTCACGGCCGCCCTCGAGCGAGGATTGTGGGTTCACCAACGTGGACAAACCATCCTCCCGATGTTCGTGGATGGACCTTAACGGCTCTGTGACTTTGTCCGAACCTTCGGTTCGCCCGAGGTGAGAAAGGTCGCCGAGAGCCTTCCGAAGCTTCTTGACAAGAGGACAAATTTCCGACGAAAGCTTCGAAAATCCAATTTCCTAGCTTGATAAATTTTGGCTAACCAAACTTTAGTTCCACCGTGTTACCTCGCCACCTCTCGAGAGTATGAAAATAAAGTTCTTTTGAAAATTATTTCGTCCACTTGGTCAGTAACCGACGCGCCGAGCTGCGAAACACGGGTATAAGAAAAGTTTTGGATGTTTTCGATCCATCGTGGAACATAAAATGAGATCGTGATCAAGAAGGTTACAGCGGTTTCGTCGTTTTAAATTCCGCGAACGATGTAGCTCCTTGGGAGGTCACGTACGAGACCACTCGATACGAGTACGGGGATGTCGGAAACTGGTTCGAACACGTAACGATCGCTCCTGCCAATTTAAACGGAAGGATCGAATCTTCGGGACGTCTGTACAGCTTCTTTACGACGTCACTCGACCAAACTCGTTCGGATCGCAATCGTGTTTCTACGTGAAACCCAAGTGATCGCGATTTTTTCGCCGGTAAAACGAAAGTCGAAAAAGTCGTAAAGTCTGATTGGAACTATCGGTTGCACACTGTACAGTACAGAAGCTGTGTCTCACTGATTATTCACAACAACTTTGTAATTCGCGCTAAGGACATCGCTCGAAAGATCCGAAATAAGACGAAGTTCGAGATATTGGAATTTCTTCTCTTTTCCCGGAAATGACACGTAGATGTAGCGCCCGATGGCACAGTTTCGAATAAAGTTTCGTGCAAGCTCCGCGGAGTTGCACCGCGAAACTCGAGAGTTGTTTCCGGAGATGGAGCATACAGTAAACGAGGCTGGTAGACGGACTCGCGGGGTTGAAGTCTTCTCGTTGGTTCTTGAGAATTTCCGCTTTCCGAGTTAATGCAACCCGTTGGGGCTGCAGCATCGCGCAACCTTGCGAGAGAAACGGATATCTGCGAGACGAGGACGCCCCGGCGAAGAAGAAGCAAAAGAAGAGACGAAGAAACAACCTTCCGGGGCAAAAGGTATACAAGCAATGTGTACGGGCGAAGGCGCTCGGTCGGATAGCGCAGTTGCTGTTTCTACCGAGAGCTTCTTCTCGTTCAGTTTTCAAATGTAAAGACGACGTAAATAAACAAAATAACCGAAGCATCCCCTTCGGCCTTCTTTCGTTCCACGCCCGAGAGCCTTTCAACCCAACGGAAGAACCGACCGATTTATTTAACGTTGTTTTTTCTTACCCTCCTCTTCTACTTTCTTCCGCACGGTTGTTCTTCGGTTGTATTTACTTTTTCTTTCTCTTTTATCTTTGCCGACAGTTCGCGCACATCACACCCGAGCAAATTCGACCTTGCTACAACTTGTCAGCGTTTTCCGGTTTTCTCACGCGCGTGTTTCATCACTTCTGGGCACTTTCACTTCCATTCTATTTGCACATCTTGAACTTTACCCACGTGTTTCGCCTCAGGAATGCCTTCATTTTCAATTTTACAACTCGTTCGCGGTCAATTACGTTTCAGCCGAATTTACATGGAATCGTGGAGTGAGTCTTATTTACAATCAGTCAATTCCTTCGTCTTTATCCGTATCGCTCGTTTTTATTCCTCATCAAGCCCACGAGTACTCGACGAAGCAAACGAACAGTCCGGGCAAAAGCTTGCGAAACGAAAGAATAAAAAATAAACACTAGTCGCAACACGACGGTATAGAACGGCGCTGACGCGAACGACCGTGAGACGGAGTCGGGAAGATAAAAGTCGCTACTGTCTCGTTAACGAAAGTAAAAAAAAAAAAAAAACCATGAAGAACGGAAGAGCAGAAAGAGGAGAAAATAAATAAAACGCGGATTCCTTGAATTTCCCAACGGGACTGTCTGCGGCGCCGGTGGCGAACAAAGTCGCGTCCTGGGCGACGAGAGTCGATCAAAGCGTCAGTGGGCGCACCCTCCCGTGACTGCGGTTTTCTCCCGGCGGTTCCTCTCGTTTCTCGAGTAATCGAACTCTCGAACACCGAGACTATGAGGAACACTCGAACACCTTTTCTCGTCGGTTGTCGCACGGAAGAGGTCGCGGACCGGAAAGGGGCGCGGAGTCAAACGAATTTCGCTGACTCGACGCCCCGAGACTGCGTCTTGGACGAGTGAAACCCGGAGTTTTGTTGAACACTACGAGTAGATTGAGGCTTGCGCGTGTGTATGTGTGCGAGACTACCGCAGGGCATATACTCATCCCCTCACGTCCTTCTCCGCCGTCAAACGCAGCGAGTGCCAGACGATTGACAGAATTAAACCGCAACCTCGCGCGCGCAAGCGACTATTTCGATATCGTTATGTTGTAGAAAGCTCCGAGCGGTGATAGAGAAGCTTTATCTCTTTCTTCTTTTGTTTCAGGCGTCGAGACACCACCGAGAAACGATTCCGTTCGATTGGAAGCCGGACCGCTCGTCAATGGAACCGGAGCCCTCTACGTGGCTGTCACTTGTGCCTGCGCGCTCATCCTCGTTGTCGGAAGCGTCGCCAGCGCTTTGTACATAAGGAACAGTAAGGCTCGGGTCCAGGAATCGCAGTAAGTTATCATTCGGAGCGACGATATGATCACTCGACTATGAGTGTACAATTTTGTTTCTTCGCATTTTCGACGTAGCTGATATTTCTAAGCTGCAAAGGGATGAAAGGCCACGCGGGGGGGGGGGGGGGGGGCGTGGGAGGGTGGTAAGCTTCGCTTTATCCCCGATGTCGGGACCGCGAGAATCCGGTTCTTTCTCTCGATGGTTCTTAGGTTGACGTATATCGACTGTACATTTACAAGGGGTTTCGCGAAAATCAATCGCGAACAAGGAACGAAATCCTTGCAAATCCTTTGGATAAAGAGCGCGGGGAGAACGACGTGGAAGATTGTGCGGTAGCAACCCCGGTGGTTTTCATCGCGTGGGATGTGCTTGCGAATTCGAGAATCACGCGCGCGGTAAAAGTCGCAGATTCTTTCGGCTCGGGATACCCGCGGGAAATTTGTCGGATAAGCGTTGGTTGAATGTACATATATAGGGTAGGCGCGGGAAAAAGATTCTTTCTCGGCGTTTTGGGTTTCGTCCTTGCTCGCTCGGTCGCTACAGACTCGCGCCGGCTCGACCCGAATGAAATATCCTTTCAATAAGCCGGGTGATCTGTCGGTCGCTTGGCACGACGCTCCCGACATTTTATTACACGGCCTCGCTCCCGTTCCAGGCTCAACCGCTCTGGGAAGGACTCTCGGATAGAACGCGCGCCGGCTTTCTGGCTGTGGATACAGCGAGACTGCTGCTGCGAGCGAATGTCCTCGGAAATCGGGGGAGGCTGTGTGTCTCTTCGAGACTGTCACGGGAGGAAGAGCGGACAAAGACCGAGGATGATGGGACGTCGGGGTTGGTTACGGGGACTGTAATAGCGCTGTAGTATTCGCTCGAGACTCCGGGAGGGTCGTAGAACAGGACGATTTTGTCTCCGGCGGGAAATATTAGCTAATTTAAGGACCCCCGGAACGATACCGCAACGATAGGGTTGAACTCCGTCAGCAAGACCATTTCGAGTGACAATCTAAGCTCGTTTATCGCGATTTACAATCCCGAGTAGAAAAATGATGCATAGTCTATGTATTAACTATATATGAAATTGAGCATATATAGCGTATTGATAGTCTATCTATGTCCAATTTTGATAAAATCCGAAAATCACTATAATAATTTAAAAAATGATAATAATAAATAACTTTCTTTAATGTAATGTATTAATATATCCAAAAATTATATATAGTCTCTAATAACCTATATATGGAATTGGGGATATTTAGTCTATATGTGGACAGTATATAGTTCATAGATAGTCTATATATGCCCCAATTCTATCTATAGTAAATATATAAACTATATATCATTTTTTTACATGGGTTCACAAAGTCATGACAATCTAATTCGCGCCTCTATAAGACTGCTAGATTCTCGATAATGGAAATAAAATATCCCATATCATTTATTTGTGTTTTAATTTCGATGAAAATATATTTTTTAGACGATTCAACGATCAAGTATTTGGTGAGATTAACGATCAGGGATGAAATCTCATTATCGAATCCATCCACCGACGTTCAGCGAAACCAAACGATTCTTCGAATCGACTATTATTTCTTTCTAACGACAATGCCCGACCGCTTTCGGAAGCAGACTTTCGAAACGATTTGCGAAAGTGCGCCATGACGAATCGATTGGAATTTATTTCGATTTCCATAGTCACTGTACGCCCGCACAACGGATATCAGCTCCCCCGGAATATTTTACCGAGCCCTCTCGCGGCGTCTGCCGTCCTCCCGCTTTCAACGCGCCCTATTCTCGATGCGTAACCGAAAACTAGGGAGGTTCACCCCTCGCGCTCTTTGAAATCTCTTTAGCCTCCGGGCAAAGCGGCAATTTCGTCGGTATACGACGGTCCCAAATAGCCGACGAAGGGACGCGTAGCTACGTAAAATTGTGATCGAAACTCGGGTATTCGTCTAATTTTCAAAAAACCAAACAAAAATATCCGGGAATCAAACGTTACGTGAATGTAAAAAGTTTTTGTCGATAAAACCGTTGATCGTCACTTCGGTCTTGAAGCACACTTTCGGGTAATTGGCCTTAATGATCGGTGAAGTTCCGAGAGCGTTCTCATTATCATGTCCATTGCCCAACCCGTGCAGCCTCGGGCACTAGCGCCCCTTAAAGATTCACTTAGTATAATGTACTCCAACCCTTGTGGAGCGTTACTTTGAGGACAATGATGGCGTTCGACGTTGGGGGGTCGGGGTACCTCATTCGAAGTATCTCGCAGAGTGGGGACGAAGACGAAGTGATAGATGTAGATCCGAGGAGAGGACCGCAAGGTAGAGAGACTCCGGCGATTTCGTGCCCTCAGGGTGGAATGCAAATAGCTTGACAATATCGTGTGCGTCGCTGGGAGGGTGAACGTCGCTTTCTCCGCGTTTCTTATCGAATCGGGAGGAATAATGTATGTAACAGCCGTCGTTATCCGATAGATCCGGGAGGGAAGTTTCGATCCTTCAACCCTGTCACGCGAGTTCGAAGGGCTTGGAGGAAGAACACGTGTACAGAACATGTTTTGTAGGGATTATAATTTTTTTTGTAAACAAACAGCAGGTTCGGTTTATATTATGATAACGAGAACATCATATCGCGGGTCAGATAGTGGAAGAAAATAGCATGGTCGGAGCATAACCGTGTTGAAATGATTTTGAAACAACTTTTTTTTTGGCCCCGACGATTTGTTTTTCTGAAACGTCCTCACCGAAGTGAGACTACGAAGTTCTGTCCCAACAAATGACGTTATTTTGATATCATACACACCTTTCACAAGCACGAGAGAAAAAATTACCCAGTTCAATTCGATATTTTCTTACACCTTTAGATGAAGCAGTATCAATTTCTTCTGTAGCTTTGAAAAAAAGCAAGAGCATGTATTTTTTACGTAAAAAAATGTGGTAAATGATCAGAAACGGCTGACACGTAAGACAATTAAACAAATAAATGAACTGCACATAGCAAAGAATAACAAATTTATTTATTATTCGGCTGACGAACTTATCCACTTAAGAAACGAAAAGAATATCAGTGCCTGTCAAATGTTCTTATCTATTTCATTAGAACGATCATAGTAAATTCATGTTTCATTCAGACTGAATACATTTTTTTTTACACGAGTCTATGAGTCTGGTATGAAACTGTACGCGTTTTGATTACGTACGTCGCTTTGCCTCAGGATATTTTCAAATAAGATGTATTCGTGCGTAAACGACGGCGAGTGTATGAGAAAATGTTGAGCATCGAGTTTTTCGTGTTTTCAGGAAGACGCTTCCGTGTTGCAGTTACTCGGCAGCCGGTACAGGCGGACTGACCGGAAGTTCGGTTCTCGTCAGGGTCGATCCGAGGCCTGGAAGCGCCAATTCAGGGAGTTACGCAACCATCGCCGACCTCGAGCCGTTGTACTCGAGACCGTGCGGCTCGAGAGCGAGCTACTACGCTGCTAGTCACGTCACTCAACTCAGTCACGTGAGTTCACGACATTATTGTTCACTTTTGTTACGAAATTTCTATCGCACGGGAGACATTCACGGAGAAGCGCGAGCGAACAGTTTTGCCGTGAAAAGTCGAACGAGCTTCGAAGAAGTTGCAAAACAAAACCGACATGGTCGGAATTGTAGCGGGGGCCTCTGGCGAACTTCGGTTGAACTGTTTTGAAAGATATTTTACACTTTACATGCGAATTTATGCGAGACGGAAAAAAATTTAGCGTATTATTGACTTCACGATTTTATAGGGGAGATATTGTAATGACCGCGAAATTTGAAAATCGATTTTTTGACAGATGTTCAGGGTTTCCAGGTCATTGGGATTATTCTGGTCTGTTTTGAGCTCCATGTTTACGTGTAATTGTTTGTTGAGGTTTAATCTAACACTAATAACGCGATCAAAATGATCGATGGTGCCATCGATGTTTTCCGCTGTTACTTGAAGCTGATTAGATTTTGGTCCAATTTGGTCAAGAAAATGTTGAAAAACATAAACATTAAGATGATATAGGATATAGATGTTTGACAGTGCAAAGAAGACGCCATTAATTGAACATGAAGATGATCTGGATTTAGATGTTCGACGATACGAAAGAAAACGTCCCCCGACTTATGTTTAATGAATGACGTCTCCCGACTGAATTGAGGGCAGTGAGGAAATTACCGCGATTCAAAAAATTTAACTCATAGAAACGAACGATCATAATTCAAACTATGAATAAACTATAATCACTTCTTGAATTATTTCATCCTTTTCAAATTTATTTATTTATTTCATTCTTTTTAATTTATTAATTTGTTTTGTCCATTTTAAATTTATCAATTTGTTGTATACTTTTTAGATTCATGAATTTTATCCATGCTTTCGATCAGATTACTGTTTTTTTCGTTCTAATTTTTTTTGTGTTCGATTTCTATTCCAGCCAGGAGTTTTTTTTAATATTTTTAATTTATTTTATTTCATTCTTTTAAATTTACTAATTTGTTTTGTCCATTTTAAATTCATTAATTTGTTGCATTCTTTTTAGATTCATAAATTTTATTCATGCTTTCTATCAGATTACTTTTTTTTCGTTCTAATTTTTTTTGTGTTCGATTTTTACTCCAGCCGGGAGTTTTTAAAAATCTTTGAAATTGATTTCTTTAAATTATTATTTCCGATTCGGTAAGTTACTTGTGCGGCTCATAAAGGGATCCCAAGAAAATAAACATGAACAGCTATATAGGCATTACTAACCATAGGCACTACTAACTATGGCCACTATTAACCACGGGCTCCCTAGTTTTTCATTCAATCAGCGATTACATCAAACGTTTAATCAATTTTTTCTATAATTCTCCACGCAATTAATTGTTTCATTCCTTCGACCAATACGACTAATTCCCACATTTGCGAAATCCCAGAGGACCGAAACTTTCCAGTGACCATGCTCCCCTGAAAAAGCCAACAAAGGGCAGCGATCATACGTCACCGGTCTTCCCAAAGAGTTCATAAAAAGATATTACCATGCCCCGGCGATTCCTTAGACCGTGGGGTTGGTGAATCGCACGAGCAAAGCACCGTCTGGAGCTACGGAAAAAAACCCCCCCGAGTGGAGATAAGACGAATAATATCGTTGGCAACGCGGAAGAGCCTCGTAGTGTCGGTTGCGGCAATCGTGGAACAAGCAAGTGCGGGGTGTATAGATAGAAACGGTTAGATTCTCGCGGCGATGGCGTCTCTGGAGCGCACTACGGTCTCCAAAAGGGCGTCGAGCGTCTTCCCGGTAACGCGCGTCGGTACGGCGAGATGCAAATGCAAGTTGCCGGATTCCCGAGGCGCCGGTCTAGCGGCGTTTCCACCTGTGTGTGAATATATGCGACAACTTGGGGCAAAACGGTCGAGTGGAATGCAATTTCAAAAGAGACGGCAAAATATTGTCCTCAGAAAATACCCCCAAAAAAATGACGAAAGAAATTATTATAATAACGTAGGAAATGAATATATTGTATTATATATGATATATAATATAATATATAATTATATCATAAATAATATATAATATTATAATAAATAAATCGTATAATATATAATATTATAATAAATAATTCATATAATATATATAATATAATAATAATAATATAATTCTCAAATACAAGAACGCTATAGCTAACCTAGATGACAATTTTCGTGGCGTATCGGTTCGTGTCCTGTTCTGCTCCTGACCATTATTCTTTTGGACGCCCTATATAAACGCCCGAAATTTTATTTTCGCCAAACAAACAACATACACGTATGCGTATTCGGCAGCAATATCAAGGATTCTCTTTTGCTTAAGTATGCTATTTTGTCCCGAGATGCCGTATGTGTGAATTCGATGGTAGGTGGACGTGTGTTAGTAGCCAGAAGGACAAATATTTCTCAGATACCGTTGGAAAAGGACCTCCGGGAGTGTGACGGGAGCAATGAGGTCCAGGTAAAGCTGGGAATAGCACGTATATACGTATATTCGCCAAAGCACGATGCTCCGCCGCTCGAAAGCAAGCAGTTACTATGTACGCTGTGTGTTGACAAGGGTTTGCCCGGTGTACACCGCGCGGTATTCTCTTACCCACATTGTGCACAACGTCGTGCCGGAGCAGTGCACATAGTCACAACCGTGTCGTCGTCGTCGCGTCGCGTTTCGGGGACGTAAGCCTATTGAAATCACAGTCTCGAACACGTTATCTCGGTACACGGCGAGAAGAGCTCGGAAGGGAAACGTGAATCGAAAGGACGTACCAAAAGCGCCCGAGGTTGGAAGCCGAGGGTACAAGGAACTACCGCGAGTAATAATAGCAGTAGCGATGGCGGTACACCACGTAGGACACATCGTCGGGTTGCGAGAAGCAGAGACACTCGTCGCGCCTCGGCAAATCCGATTTCATCGTAACCGAGCAATTTTCCGTCGACGATGGAACGAGAAAGGGTAAAAGGAAAAGAAAAGGGCAAAGATAAGAGCTCGCGCAGCACTCACCCCTTTCACATTCCCATCTCGCTTCATCCGCATTCGCGTAGTTCGATCACTTTTCAAGTAAAAAAATTATATACAGGGTATATATAAACTATATATGGTATTGGGCATATAGAGTCTATATATAGACTATATATAGTCTAAAAGTAGATACTATAATACTACTATGGTCTAAAACTAGATACTATAATACTACTATAGTCTAAAACTAGATACTATAATACTACTATGGTAAAACTAGATACTAGAATACTACTATAGTAAAACTAGATACTATAATACTACTATAATAGTATATATAATACTACTATAATACTACTATACTAAAACTAGATACTATAAGACTACTATAATAGTATATATAATACTACTATAGTAAAACTAGATACTATAATATTACTTTAATAGTATATATAATACTTCTATAATACTACTATAGTAAAACTAGATACTATAATACTACTATAATACTACTATAATAGTATATATAATACTACTAGAATACTCCTATAGTAGTACGTAGAAACTATAATATAGTATAAAACTAGATAAACTATATATAGACTAGAAATAGACTCTATATGCCCAATCCCATATATAGTTCATTTAAAGACTATATATAATTTTTTTACTTGGGTTTTTACCCCTCTTCCACTCTTATTCCCTCACTGTTTCCTACTTCTTCCCCATTTTCTTGCATTTTCACTGTTCACCTTCCCCACATACCTCCCGGTTAATTTTTTTTTTTTCGCTCTGACTTTCCTTGCTTTCGAAGCCGTCCCGTCGTACCGAACCGGAAAGGGAAACCGTGCGAGACGGGGAACTCCGGTACCTATAACTTCCATCGACGTGGATGAGAAAGCGAGAAAAAATATGTATAGACTCTGGTTTTATATGTATATATACGACGGGTCGCGTGGCTGACTGGTCGTGTGCTATACCACTGCCTCGGGCACGATGCTACTACCGCTACTGGTGTAGAACTCAAACTTTATCGAGTTTGCGGTCGAGCGATTCGCTTTCCACCAACAACTTTTCCGTCGACCCTCTTTGCCCCCGTGGAAAACCGGGCTGCTGGTCTTTCCGCTACCAGCATCGGCGAACGCCGCCGTCAACGGCTACGCTCGGTTCTTCTCCCGCTCCCTCTTTATTCAGCTATTCCAACCCCTCAAACCGCCTACCTATTTCTCCATGTACGAGGAGTTTCGAACCCTCTTTACCTCTTGCCCTCCTACAAACTACTCGGTGAACGTTCGAAACCCGAAGGACCGTACCTAAAGACCCTCCTCCCCCCAACCCCCGTGCTCGCGGGCTTCGCGCAAACCACCGGAAGCCAAAAGTTAATACACCTTTTTCGTGTTCACCTTGATCTCGATTTTTCTTTCAATTTTAAATGAATGACCCTTTTCTTCGACTACACCTCGGAAAAGTTAGGCTCGGACTTCGTCGTTTACCGTGGAATCGGCTTAAGGGTTTGATTTCAAAGGATTCTCGATTTATGTTTGGTCACAGTGACGCAAATTTCCGACTCATACACCGAATCTCCAAGCCTCGTAGATTTTTGTACATCGCTGTACTTTTTATCCAATAACTTTTGATCCGCAGAATTTAATTCGAGAATTTACAATCCTCGGAATTAATCCAACGAGTAGCCCACGTGGATGAAGCATAATACAACGGTACTGCGAATTTTTCTTGGTTCCGAGAAACGTCAGAGACGCTTTTCACATTAATTTCAATCCTACGAGAGAGGGTGGGGGGGAGATTCCCGGAGCAAACGATACGTATACAGATATAGGAATGTCGCGAAGCGTGCGTATACCGTTCATATCCGGTTGGCCGGTATTCCCGTGGGAAGGTGAGTGGAATGGAGTGGATCGCGAGGTTAGCAGCGGCGAGCGGGCGCTCTGATGGCGCGTCTCGGAGGGTATAAGCGAAGGGGTGAGACGGGACGAGGGAAAGAACGACGAAGAGGGAGATAATGGGAGAGAAAGGTCGGGGTAGATGGGAGGTTACACACGCGGTTACTTCTCTTCTCAAGCAACCCTCGTGTGCGCCCCTCACAGTCGTCGAGGGAGCTCGGTCTGAGGAAGATGAGAAGGAGAAGCCAGAGATGAAGGTTTGCTTGACAAGCTGGCCTGCACAAGAGCGGAGGATGGGAGGGAGGAGGAGGAAGGAAGGTGGAAGCGAGAGGTTGAGGAAAGGACCGAGAATCGTGTGCTTGTACCGCAGAACACCAACCCCTCCCCGGTCACAGAGCGAACAAGGGACGGAACGATGGGTGAACGATGGAGAGGCAAAGAGGTCGAGGGTGAGCCCAAGGGTGGTTGGAAGTGGGTCCTGTGATTGTTTCGGCTTTGATCTTGGATCAATTTACCGGGTATACGCGTATGCCACAACCTTCCGCTCCCCTCAAGTTCTCTTCCTACGTCCTTGCTTACCCTCGCGAGAGGGTACGCAGTAGCTTCGTCTCAAAATCCACGGCGCAATCCCCTCTCCCGGACGTCGACGCGTTCGTCTTTCGTACATAATCGAGCGGCCGGAAAACTCCATTCTATGAACTATTCGCGAGCGTGGAAAACTCGTTTCTTTTTTCCTACCCTCGTTAGAATTCTCAAATGACGGGCTTTGCATCATTTTGCGTTCACGAATTTCCCCTTATTTCACTTTCAGAGCTCGCTGTTTGTTCGTTTCTCGATCTTCTTGCCGTCTAAGGTCTATGCGTAGATGCTACACGTATCTGCCTTTGGGCGAGATAACATTCGTCTGGAACAGGACGAAGTTTCTCTGTGTAAAACGATACGCTTGTGATCGCATGGCTGAGCTTATTATGCGAACTCGAGTCGGCACGTTCGTTCTTCAACGGCTCACCGACGCTCTGATGTTCGGGGAGAATATGTTGAGTTTTGTTCACGACGATCTGGTTTTGGAGTGTCGAAGTTTGTTAACTCTGGGACGGTCCATAAAGGTCACACGTAGTTATTAAGTTTTTATCCAGGGACGAAGTTTTTGGCTTTCCTTCGATTTACTTATTACTTGTAAGCTAATAATTTATCAACGAATCATTGAATTATGATTGCTGATAATTTTGACTCGAAGCTTGAAGCCCAATGTTCTTATCTGACTTGCACCAAAAAAAAATTGAACACCGCATGGGCCGACGATCTTTAAGGTCTTACTGAATAGATCGTCGGACATAGAATTAGTCCAAAACGGGCGAATCGTGGATTTACAAGTCTAGATCACGTCACACATGTTTAGCCTTACAAATAGTTCAATTGATAATAAATTAACGCTTAGAAATATACATTCACCACTCATAATAGTAATCAAATTCGAACGATATTGGCGTGTAGTTGACTGACGTTATATCAGTGACTCCGCAACTGTTTCAACTGTTTTCGACTACACTCCTCATTACTTTAATTAATTTCTTGACAATTACTTAGTCGATTCACTTAAAACCAAGCACAATCAAAATAATTAATAATATCTTTTTTTCGGAATTTACGGCGATTTAGTTCCATCAGTTTTGCCACCATTAACGTCTGCATAAGCTGCTTTCTCATAAGCAGCGGTTGTAAATTTATAAATTCATAACTATTGAATTATGGAGGGGGGAATTCCGAAATAATTCATGTATTATTGTTCCATCAAGAGCTATAATTCCTCAAATATTCAAGAATTCCCGCGCTTTTTCAATATCCACCCAGCACTACCTTAAATCTCCTTGTTTTGCGAAAACGACGACCCTCACTCGACCATATTGCAATGAAATGTTACATTAATTCGTGATTACGAGAATTCACCTCTCCCCGATAAACCATCGAATTCACCGATACAAATGATGATCGACGTGTGTTCACCGCGCTCGCGAAATTGGATTCCCCACGTGCTTCGTCCGTTTACGCTGCTTCATCTGTTTGTTATAATCTAAGCTCATCAATAAATTCACGAACATCCAGATTGACCGTGCCGCCGATTTGTTCAAACGTTCCATTTAAACCCTCGTTCCCAAGCAATCAAGCTTATATTTGCAACCCATTAATGTAAAACCGTGTTCCAATTTATTCGTCGAAATTTCAGGCACGCAAAAAGATATTACACCAGCCGCGAACGAATGTGCCGACGAATAAACGAACAAATTTACTTCGAACTCTTACTAATTGTACAAAACGTTCGGGACGTATATAACACGCACGAGTGTGCGTAACGAGGTTTCGGCTCATAATTACAGACCTCGCTCAACGCTAAGCCACGTGGAATTAGCGTATTTGCATTTTACGCTTTTGAACGAGATCGCAGAGCCGAACTGTGCGAGCGAGAGCTTCCGAGCACTTGCCACGAGTGTGGTCCATGTGTGGTCCATGTGGGCGCCGCCGTGTGCGTGCGGTTCGTAAATAATTTCCGATTCCAATATCGCCTCCCACAGTTCCCCGCCCTCGCTTTCCAATGGAGAACATCGAGACGACATCGAGTGCCAACTATTTCGTATCGAGCGACCATTCAACCTTCCTCAAAATAAAACCAAAAAACGAAATACCGAAAATTCTACGAAAAAAAAGTATGCGAAACGCCGATTGCCGAGATAATTAAAAAAAATTTCGTTATTCATCGGTCACCGTGCGCATAACCATGAAACTAATCAAACTTTAATTGAAGAAGAGATCAGCCAATCTATATACACACATGACTACCCTTGATAATACAACGAGGGGGGTTTGAAAGCAGGCTAAGCCCTTGGCGTTGTTGAATTAATATTCGATTCAACGAGCCTTCAACCCGCGGCCTCACAACGGTTAATTCCAATATATATCCGCACAAACGGCATCGGAGCTCCGAGTTTTCACTTCCCACGAGCCCGAGCGGTGTCCCTTTCCACGCGCGAAAAACGGGCACAAGCGCGGACACACACACACACACACAAACGGGTCATATACGCTAATGCGTTTCGGGTTGCCGATATTTGCGTAGTTTTATTCTTTCATAAAGATCGTGCCGCTGACGAGAAACGAGGTTTTATCCTCGTTGCGCCGCGAAGTATCCCTTTGTACAATGCTTCGGCATGCGTATCGGTATTAGCGGTAGGGCCGGTCGCGGCAGGCGACGAGAGAGACCCCCCGGGGGGGGGGGGGGGGCGCTGGGCCGAAGGCAAAACTCCGGAAAATTGAAATTAATGAATGGGCCAGAGGTCTGGCGAGCGGGTGGAAGAGGGGGTGGAGGGGGTTTTGCGGCGTTTGCGAAACCTCCCGAAGCTGTGGCAGGGGCCAATGGGGAATCCATCCGCGAACAAAGAGGGATTGATATCCGGTGTGCGAGAGGCGGTGAGTGCTCGACGATCGGCGGCGCGAAGGGAGGAAAAGGAAAAATGCTCCCTCGCAATCGCGCGTTGTCTCTCTTCCTGTTGCGGGCGCGCCCTGGGCTAGAGGAGCCAGTGGCCCGCAAACCTGATAGGGAGCGAACGAGACGGAACCAAGAATATCTCCGCTATACCCCGAGACCCTATCGAGTCCCTTCGGCGGCGCGATGATAACGTTATTATGGATTTTTTAATTTTATTTTGTTTTTTCCTTCGGTACCGAGCA
The DNA here is from genome assembly GCA_963971145.1 of Sussaba pulchella. Classification (NCBI taxonomy): domain Eukaryota; kingdom Metazoa; phylum Arthropoda; class Insecta; order Hymenoptera; family Ichneumonidae; genus Sussaba; species Sussaba pulchella. The sequence continues at coordinate 8,964,060 of OZ020171.1, read as the reverse complement.
TGATAATAAATGTTGGAGTCGTAATAAATGTTTCGCTTCGTCGCTGGTTCGGTCCCTGGCGAGGGAAGGATGCGGTGGAATGAGGGTGGGTTGTAGACGAGTCGATTATCCGGTCGTGTGATTAAGACACTTCTTCGGGTAATTGAAATTACGGGTATGATTGAATGTGAAACGCTGGATTTTTCTGATGGAAATTGACGCGAGCTGTCGGAGCGGAGAATGCAGTCGGTATTGTAATTTCGATGCGATTTAATTACGGGATTCCGATGAAGCTTGCGTAGCGATCAGTGGGCCGTTGATCACAGATGTTTAATTATTCTGTAATGGTTCACGGGGAAATGAGACGAATTTTTTTTTTTTCTGTTATTCCGATGAGGATAATTTATTTAACAACTGCAGACTTTTAGGACCGTAATTTTCATTGAATAATATTAATATTATTAGGCGTTGCGACGTCGTAATTATTTTTTTTCTAATTCGTAATCACTGTTGTGAATATTACCATATATTTTCGATAAATTTCGGAAAAAAATGAACTTTGAATGAAAAAATTAACATTACGAGGAATATTTTTTAATGGAATGCTTCGGTTTCATTTGCATTTGCAGACGTCTGATCCTTGTGATAAAGCGAGAGCATTGTCGGTGACGAGGTCAGCGCTCTACTGCAGAAGTCTTCTTCAGGAAGGCACTTTCGGTAGAGTCTACAAGGGAGCGTTAAACATTGCCGGGCGGGAACAGGAAGTCCTCGTGAAGACGGTTACAGGTGAGATAATCACGCTCTCTTTAATTCCGTCCTCAATTCTTAGAAGTTATTTCGCCCTCATTGGCTTTGGATAATGTAGAAATGGATTATATCAACGACGGGCGAAACAGATTTCTCCCAACAACGGAGAAATTTCTTTTTTTTTTCATTATTCGTAGATTTTTATTAAATATTTAATGTCAACGGTATGATTATTTTTATTAATTTCAATTGCAGAAGTTGCGTCGGCTTACCAGGCTTCGCTACTCGTGGTCGAAGGCTCTCAATTAGCTGGTTTGGTTCACGCGAACATAGCTTCGTTGGTCGCCGCTTGTCTGGACAGTCCTTGTCCGTTGCTGGCTTACGCGAGCGCACCGACCGAATTGAATCTCAAGACCTATCTTACCGACGGCAACCACCATCCGGTCACGAGGGATCTGGTCAACATCGGCGCTCAGGTCGCGAGAGCCGGAGCATTTCTTCACGGTCGAGGACTGTTGCACAGGTAAATGCGAATTAATTGTCTCGCTTTATCGATGTTTCGATGAAAATTATCGAATTCGCTTGCGATCGTTTTTTTTTTTTTTTGTATTTAAAAAATTGTTTTTCAATTATTCGCAGGGACATCGCCGCGCGGAATTGTCTCATAGAGCCGAACAGTCTTAGGGTGAGACTCGCGGACGCTGCATTGGCCAGGGATATCTTCCCTCAGGACTATCATTGTCTGGGCGATAACGAGAATCGACCCATTCGCTGGATGGCCCTGGAAAGCCTTCAGCACAATCAATATAACACTTCCACCGATGTTGTAAGTCGTACTTCCTTTTTTGTATCTTATTGCTCATTAAATCATCTAATTATGAGAAGAGATTTTTTTCCTCGTAACGAATCGAAAAAACGATTTTATCTTGAATTTAGATTCATTTTGTATTTGAATCATTCATCGTAAAGATATTTTTATGATGAATACATTCTGGAAACTTCGGATTTTAAAATTTTATCGTTGAGTAGAAACCCTGAGCTTCATTGATGAATTTTCCCAAATTTTTTGGATGAAATTTTCTATTTTTTTCAAACCTTGAGTCAAATTGACACTTGAATAATACCAATTATTATTATTGTTATTAATAATAACAATAATTATTATTATCATATAATATAATACAATATAATAATATACATGTAATATATAATAATTATATGCAAATAATATAATCATAATTATTATTATTATTATCGATAACAGGTATCGATTAATCCTTAAACGAGGGCGTGATGTAACACAGTGGGGGTATTTTATAATAATAATAATAATAATAATAATAATAATAATAATAATAATAATAATAGTAATTTCTGTAGAAATGATAATAATAAAAATAATAATAATAATAATAATAATAATTTCCGTGGAAATAATAATAATAATTATTATTATAATAAATAATAATTAATATTAATATTATTATAATTAATTATTATTTTTATTATAGTTATTATTATTATTATTAATATTAATTCCACGAAAATTATTATTATTAATCTTATTATTATTATTATTATTATTATTATTAATATTATTTCCACCGAAATGATTATTATTACTATTATTATTATCATTAGTATTTTAATAATTTTTGTCATACGTCTCGTTTGTTCGTTCCAGTGGGCTTTCGGAGTCTTCCTGTGGGAATTGGTGACAATGGGACAGCAGCCTTACGTGGAGGTTGATCCGTTCGAGATGATGGCCTGTCTGCGCGACGGATATCGACTGGCTCAGCCGAGGCCCTGCCCGGACGAGCTCTTCGCCGTGATGGCCGTCTGCTGGCTCGGTCTTTCCCGGGATCGTCCTACTATGCCCCAACTACTCGCCTATCTTCAAGAATTTCACGACGCTCTCGGTGGTTTCATCTGAAGAATTTTTTACAACCTCATACGCGGCGAGACATCTTTTCGCAAGCGAAATCTTCGGTTTCCCGTCTCGTCCGCCATCAACGACACAAATGTCGAGAGTCCAACGTTCATCCAAAGATTTTTTTCAAAATCTAGCTATGAAATTGTGGGCGACAAGAATCTTGGCTGAATCGTTTAATTTCCCAATTTTCCAAACGAAAAAAAAAATCTCAAGAAAAAATTTGAGGACTATCAGAGGGAAAATTTTTTTATTTCGGAAAATGGCCGTCTATGATGCTTCGCGACGGGGGAAAGATTCGAGGATCTTTCGAGGCGCCTTTGAATACCCGAAGAGGTCCCACAAATAGCGTCATACGACTAGATAGAACCGGTGATTTTTTATTCAAGTCGATTTGCCACAACGGGGGTAGCAAGCACATACGGGGTGGCCGAGTGTTCGGTCTGGGCACGGGGCCAGGGGGTTATAAATTGCGTCTCGAAAGTGGCGCGTTAGGGTCCAAAAAGAGTGAGAAAATCGGCGGCAGAAGGGGAGAAGACGTAGAAAGGAACAAAATGACACCAAAAAAAAAAAATTGAAAAAAAAATCTAAAAGACGTAAAAAAAAAAACGGATCGTGTGCGAGAGCTGAAGAAAATGGTGGCATAGAACGAAAACTCGTTTCTTACTAACAAATTCGAGAATATCCTTCTCCTCCCCCTCCCCTTTACCCCCCGAGAAAGGATTGAAGGTGCGCGATAGGAATATTGATAAGACTCGGATTTATATCAACGTTTTTTTTCACACAACCGTGAACGTTGTGAGCTAGGCGCAGATGCGATATATATTCAAAACCATTCAACACCAGAATTCACCGTGCTCCCTAAACGTTGATACATATGTGGGTATTTGCGATCGGAGATATTGTAATAAAGAATTGAGCGACGCTGTAGAACCAAACCGAACGGAAAGTCTGATTATAATCAAAGAACGTGATGGAATTGAAGGCCGTTGACTGTTTGTTCGAGCAATCGTCGTTCAGGCATTGAAAAAGTTGATCAAGATTGTCATTGGCTGTCTAAAATCGTGACACACTGATTTTTTATATTATTTCATTGGAACGAAATCATACGAACGAGCTTTTTTTTTTTTAATTTATGAGTAGGAAGTTGGAAGAATTGGAACGAATGAGACGAAGTAAATCGGATTCATGATATTTATTCGCTTGTCGATGATCAAATCGTCGTGAAAACGTCGTTGCAAGTAGTACAACCGTTGGATAGTCAGACGTGGGCGCCTGGCGCATGGCAACCAGCTGTCACAGCCCTGTAAAATGCGTGTCTGACTCGCGGCTTGCGCTTTTTTTTAATCTTTCGGAATGTGGAGCACTGTTTCTTGACCTTTTTCCACGTCTTTCTTGAGAAAAGAATGACACAAAGGCATGTAGTAAGCGAAGCTGCTGCACGAAATCGTGAATCGTCGGTTCGATAGGAAGAAAAAAAAACGAGAACAAAGTTGTGAGACCGTTTCTCGATTTCACGTAAATCTTTCTTCACTCGATACGCGTTCAAACACTCGTTCGCTTGTCCTCAATTACGAAATTCTCTAAATAAATCGTAGATGGAGATACTCAAAGAGAATAAAAAAATATATCTGTACGACAGTGACAGCATGGACAATTCCCTCAATTATTTTACGATCAACCTGCGATGATTGCACGAATAAACAGTCGGATCAAACGTTAAACACATGTAATATTTAAAAAAAAAAAAAAAAAACACATAGCGACTAATTCGTAACATAGTTATAAAAATTCTCGTATCGACGAAAATCTCATGATCAAAATAAATAAACTGTGAAAAAATTCAAGCACTGCCTTGAATCAGCAATACTTGCGTACACGCGTTCGCACACTGCCAAAGAAAAAAGAAAACCAAAAATTTCGCGAGAAAGTATAACGATTAATATTGAAAAGCAAATTTGTTATTGCAAATTAAACAACTCGATGTTTATAGATGTCTCACGTTTCATAATTAACGAAGAACGCCGAAATCTTTCGCTCTCTTCGTATCCCGGTGATTACACCTTAACCCCTCGCACTGCCCGCCCTTCCACAACCATCTCTTTCAAAGCGATGTTTAACGTCGAAACGTTGGACGTGACGATTGGTGCTACTGCCACAATCACAAGACCTTCGTCGATCGGCTGTAACGATATTAATATCTAATATTAATCTGCGAAATCTATCTTCTACAACTTATACTGTAAACTATTATAAATATACACGCGAAAGAAATAAGAAGAAAAAAAAACAATATACTAAGAAATAGTTGAATTACCGAAAACGGCTATGTTAATGCTGAAACGCGTCGAAGCCTGCGATCCGTTAAATTATATTTATCGCAATCGGATCTCCGAATATTCACTTCGTACTATGAAAACAAAACTACTTGATTAAATATGCCAAGTATTCTACTATACGCTATTAAAAATATTTCTGAATGTTTTTTTTTTATTTATTATTATTATTATTATTGTAATTATTATTATTATTATTATTATTATTATTATTATTATTATTATTATTATTATTATTATTGGAGGAACAGGGTAGGCTAGTGCTGCACACACTTATTTCGCTGTCGCTGTATGATACGAATGAAATACTCGCTGATCGTTCTTTTTATTCCACACCCTTTCGAAATTCCGCGAGAGGGAAGAGCCAGCGAGGGTGGTAAAGAGTCCTCTAACGGAATAATATATTGAGCGATCGAAGGTTGAATTCTATGTTCCATACGCGTTGGACCACCTTCTCGATCATAGACACCGTATACCCACTTCCCGAATTCCGGAATTTCAACCCTCGCGAGAGAAAGACGGAGAGGGAAGAATATCGATGGAAAATTTTGTACCCTTCGATCATTCAACCCTCTTTATCTCAACACACATCGTCTCTCTCTCTCTTGCATCGACTCTCACACACCGTAGTATCGATTCAGGACGTAATGACAAAAATTGAAAAAGATAAAAACAAATTGTAAATACCTAATAATGGCGAATAATAGTGGTGCGCCGAGTAAGTTGATTTGTGCAGATTCTATTATTTCCAATAACGATGTACGGCATTATTTTTCAATGGGATAATAAAATATACGTGTTAAAAAAATTAAAAAACCTTACTTGTTTAAACCTTTATCCTATGGAAAGGCTGTTTTTGGTTTATGGTTGTGGTACGTCCGTCCGGCTGTGTTACAGTCCTCCCGTTCTGTCATTTACCTACCGATTAAGATTGTATTTGGTACACAGACGTACATCGATGACGAAAAAACATAAATGATAACATAAGAAAAGAAAGTTTGATCCCCTTCCCACAGATTAAAAAGTGGACACGACATTTTTTCTTCTCACCCTATCGAGCGAGATGTTTTTTAGTATGTCTCCTCGAATGCAATTCAAAATGTGCCGAGACCTTTTTATTTCAACCCTTCAGTCACAGGATATTCGCTTTCAAACTTCATCAGAGTATCCCAACCCCTCTGATTTCCGAAACTTTCAATCCGAAAAAACGGAAGAAATTTCAAAATGTAGCTTTTTATCGGTACATTCAATCGAAATTATAACAAACCCTGTAGCAAAAATAGTCTATTCCAAATTTACAAATAACTCTTTACCGAAATATGTCAGAATAACTACGGAACTCTATCATACGGGCGCCCAACACGCTCTTAACCATTCATTCTTCTCCACCCAACCGTTCCACCTAAATATTTCCAACAACCGCTCCCAAACCGCTACTCTCATCCCAAAACCCCTCATTACCCGCATCACGTACCAATAAATCCTCCACCCTCAATTCCTCCAAAGCCTCCACAAAAAAAAAAATCACATCGAAACAACCATGAAAGTAAAAAAAAAAGTTTATCGACGAAACATTACCCGCTCGAACCTTCTAATTTCTTTTTCGTTGACGAAAAATTTCACCGGTTTCTCATGGCGCACGTTGCCCATCTAGCAATAGGTCGTGGCTGTGTAATCGACGTAATAGACGGAGAATCGCGAGTTAGCTGTCGACGAATGGAGCGCGCGAGAGAGCGCACACGTTTGCGTACTCACTCGGTGATGCAAAGGTAACGGTGGAGGAGCGAGGGAAGGCCGGAGGCCCTTTCTAAAATCGCGGGAACGTTCGGGCGGACGAAAGAGGTGAACGCTGGTCTCTCCCCTCTCCCCCTTCCGCCGTCCTTTACCGGCGTGTCCTGCACAGGAATGAAGCGAGTCGTGGCAGCTCCGCGATTGCCCCGCGACGGTCGACAGAGGCCGGGGGTACGCACTATTTCCTAATCCAACAAGAGTGAGAGGAAGATAAGAGAGAGTCGTCCATGAATGACGGAGAAAGGAACACGAGCGCGCGAACGACGGACCCACGAGCGACTCACGAAAAACGAAAGTGACGGAGAAAGTTGGAGCATTGTTACGAAGCGTAAAACGGCTCTACGTGCCCTCCCCCCCTTCCCGTTTTTACCCCCGGGCCTGCCGAATGGCCGCAGAGAGTGGAAGAAGCCGGAGGAAGCGGGGAGGGAGTACAGTCGGGCCCCCCTCGAGGTTACCCAGTGAAAACGAACGTCTTTCTGCCCACGTAAGTTTGCATACGCGTATTCAGACGTATCCGCGTAAACTCTATTGTGTTCGCAGACAATACGCGAAGACGGTTTTCCACGATTGAGGGAAAGGTTGATACGTTTTCCCCGAACTGTTGTTTACGGATGAGCACGATTTTGTGAGAAGGGGGAGGAAGAGTGAGGGCGATGACAAAATGAGAGTTTCGTAATCGGTTTGGAGGGCGATAATGAAATAATGACTGGAATTGTTGTTTCTAGTAGTTTCATGATTTGTAGGTACATTTAACGCGATGAATATCTGTTATATGTAGAAGGATTCAACGTTTTCCCCGAACTCTCGTCACGATTGAGCAAAAGTTCATGAGAAATAAAAAAAATCAATGGAAACTATGACAAAATAACATTTTGAAGATTTTTTTGAACAATGATCAGATAATTCCTAGCAAGTATTTACCGTAATTCCTAGCAGTATTTTCCTTCGTAGTTTTTTTATTTCTAGTTACATTTACCAAGAGGAATGTCTATTATAATCTATCTATTATGTCTATTATGTCTATTATTATCGGGATAATTATTGTTTTTCCAACAATTATCATTATTCAATAACAATAATGAAGAACTGGAAAGTGTTTCTTTAAAAAAATGATTCGAATTCATCATAGTTAAAATTTGTATCTCTTAAGTTTTCTCGCAATTCAGTGTATCCCATTATATTTTGAGTAGTACTATCCCTGGTAGACTTATAATAGCTAGTTATATTAACCACGATGAATATCAATTACATCTATCGGAATAACTATTCTCTTCCCAACAGTTATTATTATTCAAGAAAAACTATGAAAAACTGGAAAGTGTTTTGTTCAAGAAATCATTCGAATTAATCGTAGTTTAAATTCCTATCTTCCAAGTTTTCTCATAATTCATTGTATCCGTTTATATTTTAATTGCTTCGCACCTTGGAACGGTGTTTTTCTCTTGAGGTTCTAAGGAGAGACGGCCGGACGAGCGTTGCGGATGAGTTACAGCAGCAGTAGCAAAGTCCCTCGCTGCATGAGCCAGCACGTACGCGCGCTCAAGTCGTTATCACAAGTGGATCCGCACGTAGAGAGACGTCTTTACGGCGCGAGAAAAAAAAAAGGCGTTGAATAGTCACTGGCAATCGTTTGTGCGATTGTATATGCCCACACGTGAGTATAATGTATGTAACGACGGTGCAAGGTATATCTGCGACAAAACTTTCTCCTTCTCGTCGGTGTCCTCGTCCTCGACGAATTTCCTATTCGTTGCGCGACGGTATCGACCCTAACGAAATGTCACCTCGATTCCCGGCAATCAGCCCAACGGAATCAAGGTCCACTGTCTATCAAGGGCGACCTGAATTACTAGAATTTGTTACGCACTCGACGATCTCTGCTGGTAGCAGAAAAAAACGAAATTGTTTTTTTATTTTGTTGCAATATAATAGTACATTGATGAATAATGATTACATAGAATTGAAATGATAATAGATAAAATTATACGAGAAATTGTGTATTGATAAAATTACGTGTCGCAATATTGATTGCTGGATGAATTATTGCTTTTTAACTATTATAATTAGTTAGTTGGGGATGGCTGGAGGGATGAATCTCTCTTCGATATCACACAGATAACTTGGGAGTGGATTTTTTTACCTCAAAATGTATAGAAGTTTATCGTAGATTCCGGCGTCCCATATTTTATGGACCCAACAGTTATTAAGCACTGTTAATATTATTAATAGTCATTGAGAATTATTAATATTTATTCAGGGATGGCTGAGGGCCAGAAACTTTTCGCGATTTTACTTAGCCATAGCTTCGGGCTGATGTTTTCAACTTTAAAATACCTCTCGAATCGTTCCTGAATACCATCATCCCACTATCATACAGCTTCTATAGTAATTAAACATTATTTAATAATTATTCAGCAATTGAGCTGAATCAACAAAACTTATTCTGAATCCTAACACAAACTATAGAACTATATTGGATGCAACTAGTTTTGATGACTTTGTTGACTGATAATAATTGAAATGCTAGTTATCCAGTGATAAATTGTAAATTTTAATATTTTGATCACAATCCCATGCATATCTCAATTTTTCTCAACCCCGTTCAGTTCACGAAGTCCCGATGTGGAGATGGTATAATCACCGAAAGCTCTCACACATCCCACGAGCATAGAGAGTTGTCACAGAGCAAATGCAACGGTACAGCGACGCCGCACGTACCCGAGAACGTGAGAGGCGTCGACGAAAGTGTCCGTCTTGCACAATTCGAATGCGGGACGTCCGTCCTCGTCGGTTCTGGGACGTCCCTCGAAACTAAAGGAAGAAAAATCAACGAAATAAGACCAAAAAAAAATGAGAAAAGAGTTGAATAAAACGTGTGCGAACCAAGTACGACATATTATGCGAACTCACGAGGTTCCCTCGCAATTTTCAATTCTAACACACTCATTTATGTTCACTCTCTACCGTCCCCATCCTTGTTTCCCCTCTAAAAACCCTTTTTCACGACAATTTATCCAGCAACCTTGGACTGAGCAAACTTCCAGTCCGGAAAAAATAAAAAATCGGAATAACTCGCAACCAGCATCGGTACAAAGTTTTTTTTACCGAATAAATAACAATCATAATAACCCGATAGTAATAAAATTCCTCCACACAGAACAGAAGAATAAAATCACTACTCTCTAAATTCATTTGCATTTCAAATTTTCAATTACGAATGATCAATTTCTATTCTCAACCTCCAATTTTTATCTACAATCGAAGAACCAAAACTCTAAAAACCAACGTTGACAATAAATCCATCGATCGAAAAAAGTATATCACAAAGACGAAAGTCATTTGTCGCACGACGATTGTTGCGACAATGCAACGAATCAACCGGTGCTTCGATCGTGAAACAAACGCGGCGACGAGGAGAGCGCATACGTCACGATCGTTTCAACGGTGACCGAGCGGTGAGGTAATGGTGATACATAGCATTAGCGAGGGCAGCGGACGTTATGGCAATAGAACCGGCAGAGCTGCCATAATGGAGTGCTTCGACGGTGTATTATCGGTCTCGACATAACTTGCACTAGGTTTGGCCGCGGTTACCCCGTATATCTCCGTACAATGCACATATCGTCTGCTACGCCTATGTGAACATCTCCCATTTACCGCATAAACCCGTGCATGTGCCGCTTCTGCGGCAGCTTCTGTTGCCGCTGTCGCTGTCGCTGCTGCGCCACGCACTTGCGAGAATCCGGAGTGGAAACGGCAGACGTGCATCAACGCATCTCATGCACACGCTCACGTCGAACGTGCGATGCGAATGTGCGACGTCCGCACGGACGTGGGATAGCATAATAGGTCGATCCTCGACACCGGTATTGGTGTGTAACGAGATGATCGCGTAGAATATTCCCCTGGCACGAAATTCGAGTATCTATGTACACCGAAAATAGATACATCGGTCGTGCGTGTGCGGGTTAACGTACACGTTTGCAATTGACGTGGAAGGAGATGCACCGACCATATAAATTGACACGTAACGTGCGTGCAACGCGCGGCCACACGTGGGGATTAATAGAGAAAGAAGATTGTAATGGTGTAATGGTGCGATAGTAATTGCTCGCGGTGTATAGCGCCAAGGACGAAGCCTGCAGTTATGAGTTTGTACGATATGCAAGACGCGGCATGAAAGAATATCGTCGGAGTTACATATTGATTACATGTGTTTGCAGTGCGATTATGGCGCTTTGTAATAATTATAATATTAGTAATAATGGTGATGATGATAATATAAATATGCGGGAATTCTGGGAATAATTGAAATTAATTTTTCAATTTGGGCTTGCGGACCCTAAAACTTCTAAAATATATATCTAATCAGAAATAAATGAATAAATGATATTGTTGTTATAATTATTATTGTCATTATTATGATTGCTATCATTATTATTATTATTATTATTATTATTATTATTATTATTATTATTATTATTATTATTATTATTATTATTATTAACATTATTATTATTATTATCATTATTATTATTATTGTTATTATTATTATTATTATTATTATTATTATTATTATTATTTTTTTTATTACTATTATTATACTGATTTGTGCGAGAAACCAAGCAATAAAATTATATTGCCGAAAAAGCAAACGATATCATAAAATCAATGATTGTTCTAGAACGACTTGTGTGTGAATACAATAATGTTCACAATTACATCGCATTCCTAAAACTCGTCAAACTCCGGGTTCCACATAATTTCCACGTATTCATCGGAACTCATCGTCCACCTGCGATGCAGATCCGCATCAGAATCGCATCGCATCACGAGCAAACGTCAAGGACAAAACCGCGGACCCACCATTATTCCACGTACATATCATAGAAGAGAGTATCGTCGAAGATATTAATTTGTTATGCCATTACGTACAGCTACGATGTCTCGTGTGACACACTGCGTTGTGTCGGTACGTAATGAGATAATCGCACAGTCCGTGGCCATTTATGTATAGCTCATGTGTGCGTCCGTGAAGGCGTGACCGTGCTCGTGTGTGCGCGCGCGCTCACGCTCGTGTGTGCTCGTGTGCGTGTGACAGTGAATAGTTGAAATTGGAGGAGCTGCATTGACTACACGAGTAAAATGCATAAACACTCGTAGACAAAGCTCGAGATAGAGAAAGAAGAGCGACACGGAGAGGCTGATATGCCGTAATAGTAATAGTCGGGTGTGCAACGCCAAGGACGAAAAACCCGCCTGTCGACTTTGTTCCACGTGTGCACATCGCCCGAGAGAACTACGCGCACATGTGTGTGTGTGTTTGTGAAAATACGTCCGTGTATGCGCGGGAGCAGACAGCGAAGACTCGGGGAGATGCACGTAGATGTACGTATGGTTAATAAGGACAAATGCAATGCTACGTGTCCGAGGTGGGAGAGGGGCGGGAGGGGGCTTGCGGTGCGGTAAAACGAATGATTCTAAATAGGTACGGTCTACGGGTCTCTTCGTCCGTGGAGAGATTACACGGGGCGAGATCACTTCGTCGTCGTGAGCGCGTCAACCGTTCGCGACGGTGGTTGTGCGCTTGCGAACGCGTCACAGACGAGCCAGTAGTTACGGGCGTTACGTGTCAGACGGGCCGAGAAGACGGCGGGCCAACGGCGACAGCGACGCGCGAGAGATCTCCATGTCTATCGAGCTGGTGAAACACACTTGGAAAGGCAGCTCAAGGCTTCGGCTCTAGCCTTGGTCGCGTTAGATTGCCCAATATTCTTTAGACTTTGGCGTCGATGGTTTTCCCACTCGTGTACGTTTTTATTTCTTTTTTTTTTAATTTCTTTTTACACAGTTGACTCGCCATGGGATCATGGGTATGGTTGGCACGAAGGTGTTTGACTGAGTTTTTATTGGGAACGGTTTCGTTTCGATCGGTACACCTGGTCGGGGACGAGGAATGGAGAGAAACGGGTGACAAGGAGGCGAAGAGAGGGTTATGGGTGTAACTTCGTCTGATACGGGGAGGTTGGAAGGGTATGATGGGATTAAAGAAATGGATAAGAAAAGGTAACACGTGAAATCGACGGAGCGCGATAGGGTCGAGCGGTTCGATTGAGTCGTGCTGGGATTTATGGCCTCGGACGTTCGTTTTCATGGGGCGAACTCACGCGGAAAGCATTGAAATACTTTATTTTTTTTTCATTTTTTTCATTTTCTATTTGCGAGGTTCTTTCATTTTTGCTCGTTGGCGAGATCATAGTGCAATTACTCGATCTCTGCATTCACGCCGAATTGTTAATTTTAACGGCAATTGAAATCTTTTCTATTTAGATTACGGAATTATTTGAATGAAATAATTAAGATAAATGAAAGCGATACGTAGAAAATATGTTTCAGCACAATTATATCCTAAATAATTTTTTTAATAATTTAAATGAATAAATGCAATATATAGAAAAGATTTTTGAAGACAATTGTGTCCTAAATGATATTATAATCAATTCAAATAATTAAATAAGACGTATGGAAAATATTTTTGAGCCCAATCGGGATCCAAATAATTATATAAATAAATTAAATAAACGCGATACACACAAAATATATTTCCCCACAATCGTGTCCTAAATAATTTCATACGTCATTGAAATAATTAAATGCAATGTAAAAAAAATATGTTTGAGCACAATTGTGAACAATAGAATTGTCGCATGTGACGATAAAATTCAGTTGCAACGCGTTGCAGGCCTCTCTCTCTCTCCTTCCTCTCTCTCCTTTGACTCGAAAGCTCTTCCATTGTGGAAATTACCTTCGCGAGTTTAGCCACTGCGGTTGCACGTCCACGTACGAAACACATGTTACGAACAATGAGGACTCGAGAGTCGTGGCGGAAGTTTTATGCATCGGGAACCATTCGTGGAACGTGATAAAAAGATTTTTCTCGGCTTGACCGTACGACGATTGCTACATGCGCGAATAATTGTATGGAATATCCACGTTCGCTCGTGTGCAAATCTTTATAGCGCGAGAGTCAAACGTTTTAGATTCGGTTCGAACGCGCGGTTGAGACCGGGAACGATAAGAAACCGACGTTGTTTTCCGACCGGCTATTTCTCGACGCGGAGAGAGAGCTGGAGATAACTTTGTACCGAACACCAGGTGCCGCTGTCACGAAAGGATCGTAAAGAAAACTTTCGATCCCGACGGATAATGCATTCTATGAAGAAACGTGGATGATGATAATAATAATAATAATAATGGCAATTCTCGGGAAAATCGAAATACAGCGTGCTCCCGAAACGCGAAACTTCGGTGATGTGGAATTATCGAAAATCCATGGGTTGAAGTTTATTTCCGCGGTTCTGACGTTTTTGTGATATCACGTGGAGTCCAGCGACGCCATTTATTTCGTTTGTTTCAAACAAGAGTTTTGAAATTTGATTATTGTTACAAGACATCTATATATTTATTGTAATAAGCATTATGATTATTATTAATAATTATCATATAGGAATAATGATAATTATTATTATTATTTATATTTATTTATTTACTGTGTTACCTGAAAATATCGCAATTCGTATGGCTTAGCAACTTACTCGTTGATGGGGTACCACGTCTAAACGCCTTCCGACAAATAAATCTGGTCGAAAAAACTTTTTTAAATATAACTCCTGTCGAAGCGGACTCCTCTTATCTCCAAAATGTCCTAAAACGACTCCTGTACGAAACGTTCTTTAGGTTTAGGATATTCAAGGGAACGTTGAGACTCTTAAATTCTTCTACGTTTAATTAGGATCAGATTCCTTAGGATTCGGTTAAAGTTAAGGTTTATTTTTTTTAAGATTGAGTTTTAGCTTTCATGCAATGCAATTGAACTTTCTCCATACCTTACAATATTAACGCATTTTCTTCGTTTTTCTCAGAGTTTCCATTTTGAAATTTGTTGGCGTTGATTTTAATGAGCTGTTTCGGAAAATAAATAAGTTGCGATAAAAATAGTTCTATTGGGGTATTTTTTAAATCAATTATTTTGGGATGAGTTCTTTCGACGAAGTCGTTTTTGAAAAAGCTTCCGTAGACATTCACGCGTTGATGCTTCTCGTGGCAGAACGAGAGAGCATGAGATATAGGGAAATGTTTGTGAATATATCGCGATTGATCTTCTCGAAAATTAGGTGGATTAGCTTAACTCGGGGATCATGGATGCACATACTAATAAATAGGAATGTAGCTCCGGGGGATTTTCGCGTATGAAACCGAGATATATATATGAACTGAGAGACACCGGGCATCCTTGGGTAGATTATGCCCCACGCTACAGAAGCTGGATCGTTGAGTCTGAGAGAGGATGGTATCATCGAGGGTTTGTGCACTCCGAGAGCTCAGAACCCTCGCAAATGCGCCCATGGTCGGGCTAGATGCGGGCCCAGGAAGCCGGAGATAAGTGGATCCTTGTGGTCGAGGAGCAGGACGTAGAGTGGATAGCGGTAGAAACGGGCTTTCCTCTTAACGCTGACCCTCCACCACCGGCTCATCCCTTACAGCGCACCGAGATTCGGCTCATCGTGCGCGAAAATTATGATTTGTGCTTTCAGCACGGAGTACGTGTAATATCCTGCAATGGGCACTTTTTTAATGAAAATTTATTGGCAATACTTTCATTACGAAATTATGATGGATTATAATCGCTATGGGATATTAGAATAACTTGTAGAACCATAATTTGACCGAATTATTTATTATTGTTGCACAAATGTGGAAATTTCAATTTTTTAATGATGATTGATGATTGCTATTTGTTTGAAAAAGTATTGTAAAGATATATTTATTGAATGAATGCTTATCCCTGATAATATCCATTGTTGTGAGAAAGCTTGAATCTCATCGCTCGATAATCGAAAAGTAGTCTGGCGCAGGGATGGACACTCTTGTTCAATGAAAATGTATTTGAAATACTTTCATTAATAAATTATCATGAATACATATATAGAAAAATGATAATAGTAATAATAATAATACGAATTCATATTATTTATATTAATTCCTATTTAATATTACAATCAATTGTAGAACAATAAATCATCCAAATTATTTCTTATTATTGCACGAATGTAAATTCTTTAAATTATTCCATGATAATGAATGATAGCTATTCGTTTGAAAAAGTATTTCTCTGTCGATCTTCCTTCATCGAATGAAACGAAATCAAATACTTTTTCATTGAAGTCATACCCATCCCCTGGTCTAACGTAACGAAAATTCATTCGTCGGGTGAATATCAATATCGGATATCAAAAGCATGAAAGATGTAGTAGCTCTCAACTAAAACGATAATTAAAAATGTCATTGCACACAATTCGGAATAATTCTTAGCAATGATATCATCTCGTAATTGTTTTTGAGGCATTTAGATTTGACTATTAAATTTCACAATGATAACAAATCGGTACGAAAAGAATGAAATTAAAAATCTCGGACCAGACAAGGGAGCTGAAAAATCTTTACCGGATTATTAATTCATGTTTTTGTATCATTACAAGAATTCAAAGTACTTTCAGCAATGCCGGAATTACGTCACAAAATTATCCGCAGTTTGACGTACTCGATAAAAGTGGTTTTTGATTATCCGCCCATAAACTTTTACGATAAGTTGTGTAGTCATGTGTAGTCTTTGTGTCATTGTATAGTGTTGTTTAACTAATTCAACTTCGTTTGTAAGTGTAATGAGCCCAGCTGCAATGAATTAATTCGTATTTGCGAAAAATAATTTAAAAAAATACCTCCAATAACCCGAACGGAATAATTTCATGTATCAAGTCTCGTTTCTCCCCGTCGAAAGGAGAACTACAGAGCACCTGTGTCTCATGGCACGAGTACGGAGCCCCGGGGCAATACGGTGCAATCGAATAAAATTCTGAAACCAACCAAAAAACGTTAAACAAAAATACAAAACAACACAAATTCAACAATCAACACAATAAGCGAGAGAATCTAAGGCAGATCAAGATTTGACTGAGCAGCTGACCCAAATTATACAAAATCTCCAGACTGTGAGGCTGCAGAATATAACTCTTGACACAGCTATTTGATATTGATTTGATATTGATAGCGAAACTGCAATTTTTTACAGAATTAAGAAATGTTCCTTTTCGTTTCTAAACATTTCATCTTTTTCTCGGACGACCTGTATAATCATTAAAAATATAATTTTCCAATAATAAACAACAATGAGTGTTATTTCATTCATTTATTTATTTTTTTGCTCAGGTACAACGTCACGCCTCGGAATCCCTCCCATATAAAAGTCGGGCAAAAAGTTGCGAAACTATCAACGTGATATATTCCCTTTCCCTTGGTTCTACTTTTACCTCGGTTCGTACTCCGGTCCGCCCGGCGGCTCTCACACACAACCTCGCGAATCGTACGTACACACAAGCCCGAGTTCGCGCGCGGTTTAATTAATCTCCCGGTCATTTACTTTATGATTCCCCGTAACTCGAATGTACAGTCGTTACACTGACGCGAATACATCACCGTACAACGAGTATAATTGACGTTGAGAATTAAATTATTCGTCCGATCTTGGGGTTCAATTAAATACAACGTTCTATCCGGGCGACTCTCATTATAAAATACATATATACGCGTGTATCTATGTATTTGTATATATTTTTATAAAGCCGAACTGGTAGACAGATTTGCTAGCGATTATTATTCATCATCGTTCATCATTCGAATAAATAAACCAAGTCGACAGAATTCCGCGCACGATCCAATTCGAACGACCGATAAATATATTATACAACGAATTAAAATAACGCCGATATAATATTACGTCTGCGCATTGATTATTGTAATGCGATAATGAGAAAACGCGAAAACCGGTTTTTACTCGGTAACTGTGGATATTTATATTCACGTGGACGTTGTTGGATAACAGTAATCTGTCGAATTATACTTAATACGAGAGAACGTACGACGCGTCTGGAGTAAAAGCGTCGTTAACGCTTGATTTTTAGCCACTCTCCGCTGGATGAAAAAATATCAGGAGTAATTTCACCTTGACGAATACGATTGCTTCCGAAAGAGATTTGTTGGTAGATTTTTTATGAACTATTTTTGTTACGGCGATTGGTATAATTTTCAGAAGAAGTCCTAATGAAAATCTGCGTTTTGGGATTTTTTTCAGATTTTTAGCATTGATAGTTTGGGAATTAGAGGGGGGACACACTGATAACGACCTTGCGAGAAAATATCTCGTGACTGAAAATTTAAATCAAAAGATTCCCGAAATGTATTTATGTTGCATTTTAGAAGACCTATTAAAAGACAACTCACTCGATGGGATGAGTAAAAAAAAATTGCGAGTACATTTTCCAATCTACAAGAAGGGGGTAAAGAAATTTTTTTCAAAAATCTTATCATGTCCGTTTTTGGGGCGTCAATCCACGTCTGTATGCCAAATTCCATCTGAATCAGTGAATACATAAAAGAATGGGACGACTGTGATATACAGACAGCCGGACGGATGGCGTGACCAAAACCTTAAGGGTTCCTGCCGAAGTAGAAAAATTATATATAAACTATATACTGGGGTGTCCCTTAATTTTGGTCATTTTGGAGTTCCAAGACTTCCAACTTCTAGTACGATTCAAAATGTAATAAAAAAAATTTAAGCCAAATTGCAGACCCGTACAACACCATTAAGGGTTGCCTCTAAGCAAAACAAAAGTTCCAAGTTGAATAACATTACATTTTTCGATTATTTCGATTTAATTCAGTTGGGAAGATTATTTTTTTCGGTGTAAAATTTCCACACCTCACCGACAAAACATGTGGTTATCGCATGTGAAAAACACATGTGGTAATGAAGTGAAGTTATGTTATTGAAATGGCAAATTTCGATCGCTTAGAGGCACCTCTTAACAGTGTTGTACGGATCTCAAATGTGACCTACATTTTTTATATACCTTAAATCGTACCAGGCGAAAGTCTCCAAACCCCAAAATGATTATATTAAGGGGCACCAGGCTATCTTCAAGCTGTAGAGCTAGGCAAGGGGTATATAGACTGCATGTAGGCCATACATGCCTATTCCTATACATATATAAACCTTATACGCACCTTGTACATAATTTTTTCCCTAGGGTCGACCCTGCTACGAAACCCTAATAAAAAAATGAATCTCCCGACGCCCATTCTGTGCAAATCCGGTGCTGCTGCGCTAACTGGAACAAATGAAGCCCAACCCCGGAGAAAGAACGAAGCATTGCACATCTACGAAGGCACTCTCGACGAGATACCGGAGGATGAAAATTTCGTTGTGACGTAACCGCATTAATGCATGCGAGTTTCAAAGGAGACATCGCGAGCGCGCGATGGCTTGCAGAACTCCGGCGAGCTCTTATACGGGGGAAAGCAGCGTGTACACGGCGGTACGGTGTGTATCCCGCGAGTTTGCATGTATGCGGTCACTTTCACCGCACCGGTACACGAGACGCGATCGCAGTCTCGCGTGTCCGGCCGAAAGAGCAAATCGGAGAGGAGAGTAAGTGAATCGATGTATATAGCTCGTGTCTAGCACACTTCAACAGGTGACGTCGACCGTGGTTAGGGTATCCCTATGAAAAGTCGAATGTAAGTGCACAAATTAAACTCAAGCATTTTTTTCCTTCTTCTTTGATCGTCCGTATTTAAATAATTAAGTTCGCATTGAAAAATAGAGAACTATGAAGAAATATTTAAATTATTATCAGCGGCATGAAATATTTGTAATTATCATTACAAATATTGATATTATGAATAAATATAATAATATATATTAATATTATATTATATTAATAATAATATATATAATATAAATATATTATTTAAATACTATTATACATAATATATAATTAATATATATTATTATATTAATTATTTTGATATTATATTATTTATATTTTGTTTGTATAATTTGTAAGATATTAATTAGAATAATATACAAATGTGTGCGAAGTTTTTTTTCGTCTATGGAATTATTCATGAGGTGTACTGAGTTTCATGATTTAGGTAAATTTTGAAAAAAACAAAATTCAAGCATTTTTTTTATGAAAATGGCATGAGATCGAGGGTTGATCAGATTCTTCCGATGCATCCATAATGAGCACAACTGTGGTTTATTAAAAAAAAGTTGGTGCTAATATGCATGAGATCCTGCAATAACTCTACGCTGTCGCCATTGAACGCATTCGAGAACGGTGAATATGGATACGAAGCGAAACCCGACAGCCAGTAGCACCACTGCAGTGGCATTAAGCCTCGAATGCAATTTTTCAATCCTCGTTTGTTTCGCGATATTTACGATCGATCATATATCATCGGCTCGCTAATAATTTCCCCACCTGCTGACTCAATATACGCAGAGAAATAACCCACAAACCGTATGGATATAATAATAATAATAATCATACTAATAATAATAATAATGATAATATAATATAATATAATAATTATATTACCAATACTCTCGAAAATGTATTATTATGATTGTAATGATAGTTTCATTGATACCTACCTCATTATTTTTCTGAAAATAATAATAATAATACTAATAATATAACAATTATAATTATTATTTTTCTGAACAACAATAATCAGAATCCCCCCTCTCTCAGGAATCCCGGTTGACAATCAGTAATCAGAGGAAAATAATAATAATAAAAATAATAATTATTATTAATATTAAATAATAATAATAATAATAGTTATTATTATTTAATAATAACAACTATTATTATTTAATAATAACAACTATTATTATTATATAATTATGTAATAATATATAATATATATTATATTATTCATTATATTCCTATTATTATTATTATTCCTATATAGTAAAGTAAATGGTGGTAAGTCGAGAAATAATAATCATAATTATCATTATCATAATGAAGCATCGATAAACCTTAATAATGCTACAACAAACGATTTATAATCGTCGGTGCTATCCTGTTATTCATTGAACAAAATATATGGCTCCGTTACTTTGCGTTACCTTTCTGCCCCCTACACCCCTCACCCCTCCCCGCTCCCCACCCCCGGCCTCGTCGAGTCCATTCTTTCTCGAGCGAAGATTTTCCCAGCTAGCTAGATTCCGTCGAGTGATCTACAGCCCTCCGCAACCGAGATTCAGACTTTTAGCCGGAGCGAGGTACAACCGAGGATCGTCGATCAGGGACGAAGGGAGTGCCCTTTTAATAGCTTCGTCACGAGTCGCAAAAGTCGGCCGACTCAAACCCTCTCGAATGCTTCTTTCGCTATTACTTTATTTCACATCGAGAAACGGAATGAATGCGCTCGTCGGCGACGCCGCGGCACTCTCGAAGCCGCCTTTGACTCGTAGTTGACGTCGTCGTCGACATCGTCATCGACTCGTCGCAGGCCTCGATGCTTTTATCGTACCACTCCGCAATCTTCTCGCCCGTATATATTATGTGTCTCGAGAATGTCGACCGACCGGCCTCCCCCGCGCGTTGACAATAGTTTTTTTTCTTCGATTCCGTGAAATGGAAATAAATGGAAGTTCAGATCGACCAGAAATAAAAAAATTATTTTATCAATTTTGCGTTAGAAATTTTTTTTTTCAATTAATTTCTCTAAAATTTCAAGAAATGTACACCTCAATCACTAAAATAAAAAAGATATTTTATCAATTTTCCGATACGTAATATGTTATTTTCAAATTTATTCCCAGAAATGACAATAAATTCACTTTTGCACATCCTAGGAATAAAAGAATTGATTTTACAAATTTTACGTTAAAAAATATATTATTTTTGTTTTATTTTTTAACTCACTAGAGATTCGTCTCTGAATTTACTCGTGTGCGATTCTACCGTCAACTTCTCAAATCTTATCAATTATTATACGTTGCTTCTTAAACGGTCATTAACAGGATATAAGGGATCGATAATTGGGCCACTTAGCTAATACACGGCAGAGGCTGAACGCACCCGCGCTCCGCACCTCTCGATACCTCCATACGTAGGTACACAAGTATTATATTATATATCGTAGATAAAGCAGTTTCGGTACACGTACGTATCCATATATACATATATCTATACATTACACACTCCATACGATACGTAAAGTAAGGCGGGCACTTTCCAATTGCATAACGCCGGCCCGCGCCTTCATTCGGGTTATGTCAGAAGAAAGTTGCCGCCGCGTCTGAGTCTCCGGCAACGTGCGGGGCGATCTCGTCTCGCCGCCTGGGAAATGTTGTGTGTACACACGACGGGGATTCGCGGGCTCGAATAATCCGCGTGTGCGCGCACTCGAGATATCAGCGTTCCTTGCACATACGATCTTCGTGAACCCTTCTCGGTGACGCCGCGATCGCTCGCCCCCTCGCTCGTTCGCGATTCCGCCGAACTTTATAAAGAATCCGCGACGAGCGAACGATCACAGATGGCGGTAGCGTCGCGACGGTGGCGCTAGCGCGGCGATCGTGGTTGCGCACAACGACTTCGATTCGGGGGTTAGGCACGGTTTTATTATTATTATTATTATTATTATTGTTATTATTATTGTTATTATTATTTTTGCTATTATTTTTGCTATTATTTTTATTATTATTATTATTATTATTTTTATTATAATTATTATAATTATAATTATTATTATTATCATTATTATTATTATCATTATTATTATTATTATTATTATTATTATTATTATTATTATTATTATTATTATTATTATTATTATTATTATTATTATTATTATTATTATTATTATTATTATTATTATTATTATTATTATTATTATTATTATTATTATTATTATTATTATTATTATTATTATTATTATTATTATTATTATTATTATTATTATTATTATTATTATTATTATTATTATTATTATTATTATTATTATTATTATTATTATTATTATTATTATTATTATTATTATTATTATTATTATTATTATTATTATTATTATTATTATTATTAATTATTAGTAATCCATCGTCAAATATACACAACCTTCACATAACGTCCACCAGTACCATCAAATAATTACGGAATTGATGGAACGCAGTTAATAGCGCATACAACTGTTTCAACTATGTCAGGCGATACTCCTTATATCTTCAATTAATACCTCGACAATTACTCGGTTGATTCATTTGAAACTGAGCATAATCAATCTGTTGATCATAAATCTTGATGATATAGTTTTTTCATAATTTCCGGCGATTTTGTTTCATTTGTTTTGCAACCATTAACGTTTGCAGAAGGTGTTTCTCCATAATCGACTGTCTTAAATTCGTAAATTTATAACTACTAAATTATGGAGTAAAAAATTTCCTAGAAATCAATGAATTATTATTCTATCAAGGACTATCATTCCTCTATCTTTCATGAATTTTATCGATTTTTCGAATACCCTTCAAAAGAAAATCTACAATCTTGTTGAATTACCCTTTACTTACTCCCGGCTCCAACGTTCGGACTATTCGTCAGCTGGAGATGGCGAGGGAAAGGTCTGAAAGGTTTTCGACAAATGGAGATGGAAATGAACGCGAAAGGGCACGCTTGTTGTGACCGAGATACATTCGTCGGACCTCGGGGTTTACCTTGTTGGGTACCTGTTTTTCGAAAACACGATTAACACCCCGCGGCGAGACCTTCGCTTCTCCCGAAAACCTTTCGTTCGGCCCTTCGTGAGGGTTTCTGGGTCATCGCGAGCCAGACGGCGCAAAATTATTCACAGCCACGCGACCTCTTCTTGATTTATTGCCCTCGATCACCCGCTTTCGTCGATTTCCACACTGTTGCTTCGCCGTTTTCGGGGAAACGGTTACGTTCCCGTGCAATTTTCGGCGACCCATCGGTTTTCGAAAAAGCTCGGTGAAACGGTGAACCGTGAAAACAAGGTCAGCAGTGCGGTCTCTCTGGCTTTCTACCTCTTTCACTTTTTTTTCTCTCAATTTTCCACGGGCGACGGGTTAGCCCTAATGACCCGACGAATTTATTGTGAGGTGAATCATTGGAACTGCGACAGTTTTTTTCTTCTTCTGTCCAGGTGAGATGGATTCTATGGCAGCAAAAGTCTGACGCTATAGGGTTTAATATTCCGAACGAATTTTTTTTTTTCGTGACACTACATCTAGAAGTTCGAAAGTCGAAGAATGATTGACACCCGCTAAGACCAATTTTACGGACTATCTAGAATAATTAAATAATTAATTGAAGAAGCAAATAATGGCGATCAAAAAAGCAGCTCGCTGCTATTATCGAAACATTGTTTTTTTATATCATTCGAATCGACTTTGTTTCTATTTCAGGGATCCCAAACTTCCTAAAAATTAGTTCTGCCTTTAAAAATGAGCCCTCCGATGAGTGGTAATTTTCGGTAAGCGTTTTTCCCATTTTTTCTTAGTTATAACAATAACAATTCTTAAATTATTCAATACCACCCATTTACAATTTGTTTCCGTGTGAAAATTAACATTCAGCTGCTCAGCCATTTATTTTCCATAAACCGTTGCGTCCCTCACGACGATCTCTGTTGGAATACGCGTAAAAGTCGCGCCATAACATGTTTTTTATTTCATTTTCCAATACGGTAGTAAGCAAAAGAAAAAGAAGAAATTATTCACAATCGTTATTGCATCGAGATTCCATTACCGGTTGAGATCGATGGCCTCGAACTGCGTACACTGCGTTTTAATCACCGCGAGCGTTCACCGTGCGCGATAGAGTAATGTCTCGAGGTTTGAAAGAAAAAAGTAAAAAGGTAAAAAAAAGAAAAATATAACAGAGCTCGCTTATCGCTCGTAAAACTCGTGTACCTGTTCCGCGTCGAGTCTACGCTGATTTTACGGGGTCTTTCGTACGCGATGGTGACATAAGTGGTGGGTACCCGCTTTACAAGAAAGAAATGTGTCACCTGTCTGTCGTTTGAACTGTCCTCAATATTGTTTCGTTATCAATTTTCTTTTCCGTTTTTTTGTCACGCTCATGCGTCGGGTTTTATTTTACCACAGTGCGCATGACGACAAAATTACCGACGAATTGACGAATTTAATTCTCGAAAATACAAATTTAATTGATTGAATTAATTTTATTCAAAATAAAATTTGGTTCAATCCTTCGGGAAGTAATTAAATGCTTGGTATTGCTTAGTTGAGATCTTTTTTTTCATCGTGTCAAATGTCGTAAAAAATTATTTAACTGAAACGATTTTATCGTCGACATTTCTTCCATCGAAATACGTCCCATTAAATCTGTCCAATCTATTTTAACTCAATAAATCAACTATCATTTAAAATCGACAATTTCACCGTCCATCGGTTCAATAACTATATTCAATCATCGTAGTCTTCCCGTACAACCCATAATATCGTAATAATTATTCTAGTCCCCTAAACCAAAAATCGGCGGAAAAAGAACGCGAAAAATATTTTTGCCCGTTTATTATCACACCCAACGCGATAACCAATGCAGAAGCGTGAATTATGCGGGCCCTATCGTAACTCATCGAGCGCACATTCGTCCATCCGAATTCGTCGTTGATGAACTTCGGTACCGGGAAGTCGAGAGAAAATATCGATAAACTTGTGCGCTTATTTTATATCATTTTAACCAGCAACGAAGAGGATGATACATCAGCAAGCCGCTAATCTAAACGACGCGGCCTCGACTCGTGAAGCGCTACATATATATATATATATAAATATATATATATATATCGCTACTCGTCTTACAATATACGAGTATTGCGTGCGGGCACATCGCATCAGTCTGTAGACGTTCGATAGAGTGTGTGACTTTTGTCGGCTGTGGAAATGGGGTCGAAACGCATCGACGCTGCTTGCTCCGATCGCACACAACCAAAGTGACAGTCGCGCGCCCTTTAAGATACATACGTACATATTTTTTTCTCTCTTTCTCAACAATTTTTTTTTTCTTTCCGTTTGAAACGAACGCCCGGATGAGCTCAAAGTCTATTGGAAACTCGTCGGGCTTTTAGCGTGTTTTTTATTCGTCGAAGGTTGGACGATAAATCGACGACTATTATCTCAGCGCCACTCGCGCAATCGCGTTCGACTCGGTCGTTTCTGTAACACGTTGCTTTTCTTTTTCGTGGCGACGTTGAACGGCTGTATCGAGAATAACGCGTGGACGAACTTTCTTTGCGGGCTGCTGTCGGTTGCACTGCGAATACGAACCGATCTCGACTGTATGGCAAAACTGAAGGAATCGTCTCGGTAACAATTATTGTAAATCGTTCTCGATTATTCTTACACGTTTTTAGCGAGTGTGGTTATTTTCAAAGTTTACATGCTCACAAAATCGTGGACTGGGAGAGGTGGAGGGGATAATTGTACGATTTTCGGCGCTGTAACTGAGAAAATGTAGCTCTTAGTGGGTAACGTGTTTTTTTGGCGCCTTTACTTTCCAGCGCCTTAAAAAGTACTCTAAACCGCTCTCAAAAAATCAACAAAATTCCTGAAATCTTATCAACTATCCTAGTATAAGTATCGATCGTTCGATTACTGAAGGCATCTTTCGTTCAAACAGTACAATCATACAAACAAATAAAAATGTAGAGAACGCGTGGAGTCACCCGTGACCTCCGTTGCACATTATTAATTAACCATCACCGGAGTTCCAACCAAACCCTTACATAAATCCCCGTACATTCTTCAAATACAAAAGAAAATCATTAACGAAAATTCACAATCATTCATAGATCACGAGTCGCGATATCTTTTCTCAAACGCCGTAGGATCATTGAAAAAAAAAAAAAAAAAACTCTTTCGAACCTCGAACGTTCGTAAGCGATACTTTCTTCCGATCTCACCTCGCAATGGTAAATTCGATAACCCACACACGCACAAACGCGTGTATTCATTTTCTCAAAGCCTCTCACAAGCGGCGGGAGGGGGGGGGGGATTGATGTCGCGACCGTCGATGGAGAATCGAGTGCGATACCACCGTGATATAAGAGTCGCAATGACGATGAGGACCTTCGACGGTGTTTAGTCGAGATAGGAAAGGGAACGGAGGAGAGTTCAACGAGGCACGCACGTGCCACTGCATGACGATGGAAAAAACAAAAAATCCACACACACATACGCACACGCAAACGTTTAACCGGCGGCGGAAAGATTATGGGCGCCAAAGAAAATCAGCCGCTCGGATGATAGTCGGTTGGAGGGCTTTCTTCGCCCGCGCTTTTGCGTTGCGGCCTTCTTCCTCTTCTCTCGTCTATAAATAAAATCTTTCGCATGTGTGAGTATCAGTCTAGTACGCACAAAAGCACCAACGACACAGCCTTGTGGTCGTATGTGAACGCTCGAACCGTCACACGAGCGTAATACGGGCTTTAACACACATGTTCGGGAGGCGACGAGCGGTGGCTGTGACGATGAGACTTGGACTTGTTCGACGCGATGTTTAGCGTCGAAACGAGTTATTGCGACAGAGAGAGCATGCGCGCGCGCTAACTCCGCGCACGGGAAGCACGCCGGAGCTCTCTCGTTGCGACATTGCGAAGCGGTAAACGTTAGTGTGTGTGTGTGAAACACACGAACACACGCATACGTAAGCGACATGTGGGAGTATGGGAGAGTCAATCAGGCACGGTTACGTTATAAAACAATGTATCGCATGGTGTGTACGCGACACTCGTCGTATATCGTCGACTGCTCCCAGCTGCTGATCTTCCTCGACCTTTTTTTTCTTTTTCTTTTTCTTTTTTTTATTTATTTTTTTTTTTTTGAACCACTCCTCGACCTTATCCGCACCTTCTACGTTCGACGTTAATAAATATGTAGGCGCTCGGTGACAAAAGTTACGGATTTATGGTCGTAATGCGGTTGTACGGACATTGTTCGACGATCGAATGCATTTGAATGTGACGGTTTAGTTGGTTAATAAATTTTCGTGATGATTGTCGCAACGATGAGGTCGCATGGCGCTGCATCGATTTTTTTTTTATTGGAGAAACTTTGGATTGGATCGGTAGTAATGGTTCGAGTGTTTTATTCATTTACGTGGCAGCGAGGTCGAATACGTTTCCTTCATTTGAAATCGTCTGCGATATTTTAGATACATATATTTCACTCAAATTGAAAATTGAAAAAGCAAAGAAAGGAATAATCCAGTAAAGAAAAAAATGTATTATTGTAATCCGTGAAATTTGTATCTTCTGCATCATTCCAGATAATTTTTTTCATCCAACAAAAAAAGTACCGCTTCGCCTAAATCACAAAATCAAGGAAAAAAAAATAGATAATCGAATACAGAGAGAGATTGATAACTCGTATCGATTCACTGCCTTTCAACGGAACGATAACAATAACCGTACTTCGATTCGTATCATTGGATGATTAAATAATTATCCGAATTAATTGCTTTTCCGGTAATTCGACCCTGATAGTCTTTCGCCGCCCACTGCGATCTCCGCTCTTCTCCCTCCTCCCCCCCCCCCTCTCTAACTCTTTCTAACTCGTTGCTAAACGTCCGCGTTTTAGAGTGTAAAATCCGCATTTGATGTTGCGACGTTCGTGTGCGTTCCGTACTTTCTACGGTTGTGGCACGCACACGTATAAACGTAGCAACACACCACGTTCTCCGGATCTGTAATATTACCCCGCCGAAGTTGCGCGCGTCTCACAGAGACGCTTTCGACAATCGTTCTCTTTGTTACACTGAACTTTCTCGTTGACGCACGACTGTATCTCGATCTCTTGCGTTTCCCGAGCGATTCGCCGTCTTCTCGCCCGGCTGAACGCCCGGCGTTTAGTCTCTTTCACGTAGCTGTGTTACCGTATACGCAATATATAAATACCGCAAGAGCGGCAGCCTCCCGCCCGTGCGATAATTCACAAAGCCGTACGGCAACGAAGGCGGATGAGGTGAGGGAGAAAGGCCCTTTCACTTTCATCCGGCGAGTCGGATATTTCGGTACCTACTCGTGAACCCTCCTACGTTTGGAGAAAGAAAAATTATCTTTTTTTATTTGTTTTCTGCGAACGTAGAACGTATATTTTCGGGGATATAACGGGTGGGGGAAAAACGCGGATAAGAATCTGTGTTTCGGGTTATCGCAAATGTTTCTTTTTTTGTTAGTCATCGTCGTGATGCGCGTGATTGGCCGTTTTGATTAGTGACCGGACAATCACGGTGGGTTGTAATTATTTTGTTATTTTACTTCGTGCTATTTTGTTATTTTTATTCGTGATGTTTAATCGAAAATCATGATATTAGCTTTCGTAATGAATTCCCGCCGTTTTTGTTTTTCATTTAGTCCCCGCACTTTTGTGATCGTTAGACAAAGTATATATATGCATTTGCGAGTGTTTTCCTCGCTGTGCAAGGTGATTAGCTTCGATTTTTCGGATTGGTTAATCAATCAATCAACTTTTAGGTTTTCGAAATGGAATTTTCGGGAGTCAAAAAATTGTTTTAAATTTGAACTTGACGAACCCATTTTGATCGGTTTTCGAAGCTATAGCATCTAATACACACGTTACAAATGTCACGATCTGCTTTCGGAGCTTTTTGACAACGACTCAATCGCGAAATAGCGGAAATGTCGAAAATTATTTTTTTGGCCTCATGAAACTTTCATTTCAAAAGCCTGAAAATTGATTGAAATTAATTAATTTGAAAACATGAAGCAGATAGGTTTGTAGAGCTAGAAATAAACTTACGAATGCTTACATATATTTTACCCAACAAATCACAAAATTGCGGGAAAAAAATTAAATGGCGGGAATTTATTACGAAAAGTAATATTTATTATATTTAGGTTACAATTTTTTGATTCAACGAGATTATGTTACTTATCTCATTAATTTTTATTCGCGACGGAGTGTCAAGGTTCTCGTTATCTTGCAACACGTGTTGGTCGCAGATATGTATCCAGAGGACTTTTATATTACGCTGTGGGATCGAGACATTCTATCTGATCTGCGGCCAGTAGAAAAAGCAGCCCGTTTAACTATACGTTAAGTTTTACCAACTCTATATAAAATAACTCCTTAATTTAGCGCGATAGCAAGGCTCTCGCCGTTAAGGCGGGTTGTTTCTCCCCATTCGAACTTGAATCATTATACATTCCTCGGTTTCGGACTTGTAATTGGGACGAAAAACGAGAAACGAAGACAGAACAGAATCTTGCTCGTACAGGAAATCGGATGATTTTGTTATTTCCTTAAGAGTTATTTCAATCCTAGAACCGAGTAACTTTTTTTTTTACATACGTTAACCGTGTTTATAGGTCACTCGATTATGTTGAATTCTTTAGCTACTTTCAATGCGTGCCAAAGATTCTGTAAAATTCGCAAATAGCCAATAAGTATTCTACTTTACGATACAATCATTATTTTATTTTTGGGAAAAAAAATTGTCATAAAAATTTTTTAAAAAGCCGTAAAACACTATTGGAGTAAGAAGTTGGGACTACACGAAAGACCCATGTACATGGTTTTAAGGTTAACCCTCCACTGTCAAGCTACCAAATAATATCACGACCGTCACACTAGCCAGATTCTACCCAGTCAGTTTTCAAAAACCGATTGTGAGAAAATTATCCGACCGAAGTGGTTAAAAAAAATTACAGATCATGCTTTGAACATTCCAGATGATGTACGAAAAGTTTATTCATAATAAATCAAACGACAACATGTCGAAAAAAAAATCATAACGAGATAAAAACGAAAACAAAAACCGCCGATCGTCTCAATAGCGGACGTCGAGTAAATCTAAGCCCTTAAATGTCGCACAGGTTTATCGGTCCATCGTGATAACGACGAACAATTTCGGGCTCCACAGTTTGAAATGATCTTCTCGGCATTTTCGAGTTACCCCGTTGGATTATTTAAGGGGCAGGAGCAGCATCGCAGACAAGCGAGTGCAAGCAAGCGAGCGAACTAGCGAGCAGACAGGCGAGCAAACGGCCCAAGCGGGTGCCTGCAAGGTACATAATAAGAGTGGCCACCATTATTTCGACACGACTCTCTCGGTCGGGTCGGCACGGAGCTTACGTAATGCCCTCGCTGAGCTCGCTAGAGAGCCGACGAAATGAAATTGAAAGTAAAGTAACCAAACCGTTCTTAGCCAACCGAGCGAACGAACGAAACAGGGAACGAACGAATCTCATCGGTGTTCGAGGTTTGTAGGATTGGATATTAGTACCCGCGGGAGATATCTGACTTCGACGAACGACGTCTAGTCTCAAAGGCTTATGGCGTACCGATGGGGTTATTAGCACGTAGGATCGGAAACAAATGTTTGCCCGTTTCCTGTTACTCGCCCTGGCCGAGGCGAAAGTACGAACGAAAAAATGGAGCGGACATTTTCTATTTGTCAAAAGACAAATATAATTTTATTCGTTCGTTGACAAATAGAAAATGTCTTCGCTCCGTTTTTGTTATTTTATTTTGTGCTAGTGTGTTTGATCGGAAATCATGATATCAAGTTGGGTAATGAATTCCCGCCGTTTTTGGATTTTATTTTGTCCCCCCACTTTTGTGATCGTTAGACACAGTTAGACACAACGAAGCTATCGGCTTCGATATTTCGAATTAATCAATTTAAATTGATTTTCAGGCTTTTGAAATGGAAGGTTTGGGAGGTAAAAGATGTGTTTTGATGAAATTTAAAAATAAAAAAATGCATTTTCTATTTGTCAATGGACGAAAATAATTTTATTCGATCGTTGCAGATTTCCTTTAATTTTTATTATTGTATAAGTATTTATATAATAGATTATTGAGCCGAATATAATATTTGTCGATTGGTCGATGAGAATTTTTTTTGTTTTTTTCTTTGATTTTATAGCGTCGAGGCGAATAATTGGAAAGTAGATTATGGACATAGATCCCAAGATTGTGACTCGTGGTGCTAAACGCGTAGTTATTCACACGAGAAAATTTATCTCAACCACGTCATATTGATTGCAGGCACTATTACATCAAAATTAGATATTGGGATTTCTCTTCGAGATTAATGAATTTTTGATTAATACAAATAGCGAATCGTTATAATTGATGTACTGATATAAATTACGACCTACATTTAACAGTTACGAGTTCATATCCAATGTAATTCGGTTCGAAGCCCCAAAATGAACCGGAAAAGATTTAACTACTCCAATAATTACGAGTTAGATGTAATATATTTACATTTTCTCAGCCCAAACTATTATTGTTATTGTAAATTAATTTATTAAAATGTTTATGCGGGCCAAGGTCTACCCTTTCGGGTACGTAACATACATTCCTTCATTACAGATTGCAATTCCCAACTGCATCACTTACTACTCGCGCTTTGCTGAGCTTGTTAACTTTTCGTAGGGTTCACAGCCGACTTAGCAATGCAGTTTGCTATAAACACGAGGGGATGGCTTAGGAATAACTGATTTGACATCATAGATACGTCCATCAGGCAGACGTATTTCTATGATGTTTTGACGTACACTTAAAGTTGACTCACTCGGCTGTGCAGCCACATTCATACCGCGATAATTACTTTCCTAAGCCGGTTCCATCGCTATGGTTACTCACAACAATAAAATTGTTCATTCGATTTTATCTCTTCCTCTCTCTATCTCTCTCTCTCTCTCTCTCTCTCTTTTTCTCCTTCGATCGTCAAAACGTATCCGGCACAGGCTGACACATAAATTCCGACCCATTTTCCACTGTCTCGAGGACCAACATAGGAGAGGGCGGGGGGGGGGGGGGGGGGGGGATATCCATACATGTTACATGGCTAAGTCCTGCGCTATGCGTTCAGCGAAGCTCGCAAGCTGTTATAAGCTCGGTGCGTTCTATTTTCCCACTTAAAGTCAGTAACTTGGCCAACCGTTGGCCAAGAGCCATCTATTGCACCTTAGCGGCATCTTCCTAACTCTCCGGACCTTGCTCCCATTTCTCCGAGAAGCAGAGCGGCCGCAGCTGATGTTGCTGCTGTTGCTGCAAGCGCATAACGTCGCATCGCGAACGAGAGAGATTACAAATAGACCGTGCTACGCGTGCGAGCTGCTCCGGTGTGAAAGGCCCTTGCTCGGATATTTCGCTTCTCTCGGCCACTCGCTCGCGCTGCCAAACTCTCTTCCTCTTCTTCTTCTTCATCTTCTTCGGCTTCTTCGCCGTCTTGATGCGCTTCTCGTATTTTCATCGTAAAACAACCAGCTGTCCGGACAAATGCCGAACAATTTTGGGTGCAACGCGAGTTCGTCGAAATAACTTGCGTTATATTTGAACCATTTTTTTCGCATTCCGAACACGATTATGATCATCACTTTCCGGAAATCCTGCTTATTTCAACTGTTCTGACTCATCGTTCGTTAATGGCGTAACCAATTATTATTATCATTATGATTAATAATAATAATAATATTATTATTATAATATAATAATATCAATAATAATAATAATAATAATATTATTATTATTATTATTATATAATATAATAATAATAATATTATTATTATTGATATTATTGATATTATTATTATTATTATTATTATATTATAATAATAATAATATTATTATTATTATTATTATTATTATTATATTATAATAATATTATTATTATTATTATACTATTATTATTATTATTTCGTATAGTTTGGTTGCTATTGAGTTATAAACATCCTATGAAATTCCGCAATTCAACCTGCAGATACGGAGAGGAAAATTGTATCAA
The DNA here is from genome assembly GCA_963971145.1 of Sussaba pulchella. Classification (NCBI taxonomy): domain Eukaryota; kingdom Metazoa; phylum Arthropoda; class Insecta; order Hymenoptera; family Ichneumonidae; genus Sussaba; species Sussaba pulchella. Next base: position 8,930,557 of record OZ020171.1, on the reverse strand, counting down.
GTCGAACTTAGGCTAACACTGATTTATTCGTAACTGAGCCTAATTCACAATATATAAATTGTACGGTCTGTTGGTTACTCAAGGTTTTCACGTAATCTGTGACACTGTGATTGATGATCATTAACAAATAATGTTTAACGTAAAAGGTCGGCCGAACATACGTAACCAAAAGCAAACAAAAAAAGATTTTTCTTAAAATTAACAGAATTATACTAAAAATATTGTCTTTCGTCAGCTGCTGTTTATTTTCTTTTGCTTCGCATTTTCGCCATTGTCACTGTTAAATATCAATGAGATCTGCACGACAAGCGGCGCAAGCCACTGACATAAAACGAAAAAAAAAAAAAAACAACATGTACTTTTCTCGCGTCGCACGAATGTCACTGAAAAAATAATGTATTCTCCGTTGCGGCTGCACCGTATAGACAATAAAACACGTTTACACAAGCCAGCGCTGTGCGTGTTGGAAAATCCTGGAAAATTTGTCGAGTACCATCCCGAGATGTTGTCCTTCGATCTTTCAAAACGACGCGCGCCGTTACCTAATCTCCGACTCTGACGTTTCGCGTCCTCGGAATAAGAGTTTACAACATTTCTCGTTCTGTCTCGGCATTTGCGGCCAGAAGAAGGAGAAGAAGAAGAAGAGGAAATGGAATGAGTAAAGGAAGGTAAGAGAAAGACGCAAGAAAGCGTTTGAACAACATACGTGAGCCATCTTTCGATTCGTGCTTCGAACGCGCAGTTCGTCGGCGTAATAAATGACCGACGACCATCGCCATCGTCTCGCGTAAATACACTGCAACAGCTTGGAAAAACAAAACAGAGGAAGAAATAAAGTAAGAAAAAAAATTTCAAAGTTTTTCGAACGACGACAAACGAGAGGATATAAAATATCTTTCTATGTTGGTTCGAACATTCGTCGGTGTGATGCTACGCCGTTTCGTCCCTGAGACGAACTCACTCTGACGTAAAAGCTATTCGGGACGGCGAACGAAACAGTAAAAGAGGGCAGAAGAGAAAAGAGGTGACCAGCTTGCGTCATATATTTTTTTTTTTTTTTGCTCGTCTATAAACGCTTTGTACAAATGAAATTTTCCGGACTTCCGCCTCGGTAATTTTCGTGAATGGAAAAAAAGGAGAAAGACAAATAGCTTGGTATATAAGTGGACATCTTTCACTGCGGGTTAGCCTTTTTTTCTGGAAACCCTTGAGTTGGATTAGGAATTATGGTTTTCAAAATCGTCGTGATTCATGACGTCGCATTTTCCGAGGTCTTTTTCGTACCTGTGGAGTCGGAGCTAATAACGAGGCGGGCGGGGTTACTTGATACACTATCGAACTTTTTTTTTATCAGTCATAGTGTCGTCACCCGATGAATAATTCTACCCTTTGGCATACGCTTGCGCAGAACGTTGGGGTAAAGTCGAGACAAACCGTGAGTCTCTTTTCACATGGGACCGCATGGGCTGACCCGGAAATTCTGCATGGAAGCGTATACGTCGTAGACGACCATGAGGATAATGACTGTTGGGGAATTAATATTAAATAACATGATGTTAATTAACTCCAAGTCATCGCGATTAGACTGAATCTAAAATTCGCTGCTGCAAGTTCCTGACGATTTATAAAAAAAAGTAATAAATAAATAAAACTTTTGGCAACTAGACCTGTGGCTTGAAGGCAAAACTCAATAAGTCCGTTGAAAAAAATAGATTAAATCACATGCTTGTAATTTAGATCGTAAACATCATTTTTAAACACAGAGTTGCCAAAAGTTGCCCATACAGGAATGAATAAACGAGATTAACATAACTGAATAAGTCCATTTTGTCAGAAAAACCGAATAAATCCACATTTTTTTCGTTTTAAACAAAACAACAAGCCTCATATTATTATTTTTGGCGATTTTTCCTGCAATTTTCTTCGCGGTAAAACAAAACCTCATTAATTGACAACATATCTATCGATTATTAATTGTCTCGCATTCATAGGCAAAACCAGATAAGTCCATAATTTCTAAACAAAACCGAATAAGTCCAACAGTGTTACAATTTATCCATAAATTACAGGCTATTTAAATCCTGCCGAATGCTATCTCAAATAGCACAAAAACCCAAATGTTATCTAATAATTATTATTCCTAAATTCCTATTTGTTCGCTTTCACAAAGCGTTTGCAAGGTAAAATCATAATTTCTCAAAAACTCTTCTCCCAAACTTCTCCAATTTTGCCTCCAAACCACATACATTCACCGCCACAACATGACGGTGCTTATTTATCCCCTTATTTTCAATTTCCCTTCTTTATTCAAAATAACGAAACGATTACCATGCATCCATCGGGCAATACACATCTCTCCGCTACATCATGTATGTATTAATAATAGCTATTTCATCCGATTCGTTAGGCAACGCGCGTGACCTGGGAGAGCCGAAGAGCCGTGAGCGTTATAAAAACGCGTGTCGAAGGCCAATTTCTAATCGCCTCGCGCGCCCCGCTCAAGGAAAAGAGAAACGTTCGCTCGGGCTTTGCCGTTCCACCTCCGAACCATCGCGCGCGGCCGAAAAAAAAAATCAAAAAAAAAAAAAAAAAAAATCAAAAATGGTTAAGCAAAAGAAGAGATATTATGGGTAAAAGCATGGCGAGAGACTCTCTCGACGTGGCAAGGGTACACACGGACAGCTCAATGCCCTACTGCCACTCATGGGATGGCACTCAATGCTGAAAGCATTGAGAGGTGGCTTCTTGCCTGGCAGCGGCAAGCAGCGCCATGAGGTGGCTCAAGGTCTGCCAACTCGGTAAAATGAAAATTCCGGTCTATCAAAGTTTGCCCAAGTCTGCCAACTCCGTCAAACAAAAGTTTCTCTTTACTGCTCCCCTCGCTCCCCTATCCACACCTATCGATACAACGTAAATATACATACAGGCACGGACACATCATATGTTATGTCATATGATACATGTGGATACATGACACATTTTTAAAAGTGAAGCTGGTAATTAAAAAAAAAAGTGAAAAACCCGTTCCAACTGCGCCGGACTGCCGCGACTGCTGTTTACTGTCAAAGGAATCCATTGTCTTCCTTGAGGAAGAAGCTACGCTCAACACATTGGTGCCGGACGTCGAGCCTACCTGACTGAGGTAATGAAGTATCTGACTGCAAAAGCTCTGGAATTGGCAAAAGCGTCTCCCGAGGCAGGAAAATAGTCTGTGCTCCCAAGCACTTTTTCACACATTTTCAAATACGACGCTAGATGTCGGTGACAATTTTGCCAACATCATTGAAAGAAATACACTACCATCTTTTTTTTCTTCTGTAGTTGGCAGCACTTGAGCCACCGCGGGCGTAAGACAGTTTAGAGTGGTGGGGGATCTGAAGTGCCATCCCACTGCTGCCACTGGCGAAGACATGAGAAACGAGCAAACCCGAAAGAGTCGAGCGAAAAAAAATACGTAGAAAGAAGAAAAAAAAAAAAATTAGCCGAGTGAGCCATTTCCTTTTCCGCCCTTCTGGGTTCCGCTGTTCGGCCTTTGCTCCAACGTTGCGTTACGAAGCCGAAGAGGGCTCGAACGAGCGGTGAAAACGCGGGAGAATTTGGTTTGAAAGAAAAAAGAAGAGAAAAAAAAAAGATGGCCGATTCTCGTCTGACCCGAGGGTTCGAGGTCGAGACGCGGAATTCCAGTGGTGGTAAAAAAAAAAAAAACGTAAGGGCATGAAGCGAGAGAATGGAATCGAGGAAGAAAGGATATTGAGCGTAAAAACTCATAATCTCCTGTCATTGTAGCCGTACCGGGGTAAACGAGGAAAAGGGGAAAGAGAAGCGGAGAAAGAGAAAGAGGAAGACTTATCCGGCATGTAATATTCAACGACGATGGTGGGTTCGTAAACGCTCGTAAAGTCATAATGTCGCGGTCCTTTGACCATAGCGAAGGCGGAGACGTGTTGCAGTGTTTGTAAAAGCGAGACTCCGCGTGACCTCGGTTTTTCGGTTTCGTAAACTTTGTCGACGCAATGAAGACGGAAGAAATAAAAAAGAGAGAAAAAAAAAAGGGTTTGGAAGGCCATGCAGTTCCGGTTTTCACTTGGCCTTTCGTTTTCTTCTAGTTATTTTTTGTTCTATTTTTTTTTTGTCGTGGCTGAGGTGGTTATGGTCTAATGTTCGTGGAGGTAGTAAAGCGATAAAGGGACCGGCAGAATTTTAGGACGTTTTATTGCGACCCTTCCCAATAAACAGCTTCGACGCAACTCTTGCGAACGCGCAATTTTGCTGCAGATTTGATTACGACCTTTCCTTGCGGGCCGCTTTCCCTCGTGCGATATGCTGGCGCGGAAAGGATTGGCGTGATGCAATGGGGGTGCGTTTTATTGTTATTGGGGACATTGTAAAATTTTTAATTGACTGGAGGGCGAAGGTCTGGATATAACGCGATAACGAATTCCACTGAGAGCACGAACTAATGACGAATTGGTTCTATCTTTTCGGTTACAATACTTGATGGAGCCGAAATAACAATTTTTATTTAAAAAATTGTTATAAACATTTAAAAATGTGTGTCGTCTGATTTTTTTCTTGCTTGAAATGAACAATTGAAATTTTATATTTTTTCGACAAACCAATTATTAATTCATTTTTTCATAATTTAAAAAATAGAAAATGTACAAATTTATAATTCTGGTAGAAAAATTTTGTTATAAACATTTAAAAATTCATATCTTTTGATTTTTTTTCTTCCCAAAATGAATAATTGAAATTTTATATATTTTAGGAAAATAATTTCCATTTATTTATTTATTTTTTTATCATTAAAAAAAAGGAAAAATGTATCCTCATCGTTTCTATGAACAAAAAATGAGCAGTAACCTTTCCCATAAGCCCATGGAACGAACTCAACTCGTTGGTAACAAACAAGCACAATTACGCTTAAGTGCAATCCCGTAAAACTTTTTCCGACGTATGTTGATCTGTAAAAATTAGATAAGAATGTGAAGGAATTAAACTCATACGTTCGCCGGTGCATTTCTTTTATACATCTTCCAAGGTACTTCCCATTCATGGTTACCCGCCTGCAGCGCGTCTTTTACGGCCACCCGGGTGGTAAAGTTGCAGCGAGCCAGCAGTCCACCTCTAAGTCGGCCGAGGCTGCAGTTTTACTGCACTTCTCGGTCTTTCAGCAGATGGAAGTTTCATTCTATCCGCGTGCTTCGAAGCGTTATTTCTTTCTTTATTCGCTTATCTGAGCGCGCATCGAACGACGCTCTCGGAGGTGGGCTGAAACCTTCGGTGTCGGGCCCTTTCTAACCTCCGAGCCGATTGCGTCAACGTGACTCAACTTCCCAGCCTCTCAAAAATAAGTAAATAAATAAATAAATGAATGAGTGGATAAATAAATAAATAAATAAATGAATCGATAGATCATTGAATCAATAAATAAATAAATGAATAAACAAATAAAGAAATAAATAAATGAATCGATAGATCATTGAATCAATAAATAAATAAATGAATAAACAAATAAAGAAATAAATAAATGAATGAATGGATAAATAAAGAAATAAATAGATGAGTAAATAAATAAATAAATGAATAAATGAATAAATAAATGAGTAAATAAATAAATGAATGAATAAATAAATAAATAAATAAATAAATAAATAAATAAATAAATAAATAAATAAATAAATAAATAAATAAATAAATAAATAAATAAATAAATAAATAAATAAATAAATAAATAAATAAATAAATAAATAAATAAATAAATAAATAAATAAATAAATAAATAAACGAATAAATAAATGAAGAAACATTGGCACCCAATAATGCTTCTATAGATCAAATACACGAAAATCAATAGAAAATACGTTTCCTTCGAGCATTAAAAAACTATAAACATCGCTTCCACATCGATAAAAAATTACAGAACCCATCTCCCAGTACGTTTTCAATAAGGTCCATCCGGTGCGTCAAACCTGCCATAAAATTCAATGATCGCCACGCAAGTACATTGTTATTTCACCCGATCGCTGTTCGCACCTTTACAATAACAAAAAACCACGCTAACCGGTCTTTAGAACTCATTATGAATAATAAAAATACAAGAAAAAAAACGATGTTCATCGAGTGAGAAAGATTGCGGGTTTCGCAAATTCGAATTATGTTTTCGGCATCCTCGATTCCATAGACGCGCGCGATGCTCCCATAATTTCGCTTGACTTTCGCCGATTATTTGTTCGCAAGTGCTGGCTTCCAATTATGCATCAACGATAATATGCAGGGGCCGATGCTGTTGGCTGGTGATAGGTCGAAGTTTGAACGTGCGATATAATGATGCAGCGGGCGCGAGCTCGCGCGCGCTCGTCAACGAAACTCGCTGTTTGTATGGGTGCGATCGGAGTTTGCGAGTCTCGTCCCGCTTTAATGCTGTTGCTGCTGCTGCTGCTGCTGCTGCTCGATGATTGCATAACGCGAAATTGAAATTCTCATCGGCCCGGACGGGCCCCGAAGCCCCGTTCAATCTCGAAAGTGTTGTGCCAGAGAGGAACCACTGCTGTACTAAATTTAAGCCTCTTTTTCCTAATACCCTTCGTGTTCGGCCGAGTCTCGAGATTTTTATTCACGCTGGAGTCAAAAATTGTAGGTCGGTAGTTACGAGGCTAGCGGCTAGTCGAATGAGAATTGTGGCGTACGTTTTTTAAATATTAATATTTATTTATTTCATTGGGATATTTATATCATTTAATTATAACGTTAGACGTGCATGGGATCACGAGATCTCATTTTTTTACGTAATGACTGATATTAAGATCGACATAATTTGGAGACGTTGATGAGGAGGATAATTCGAATGTCATTAGAATTTATTTCGAAACTGATTCGAGCCAAAAATGTTGGCAAAACTAACAATTCAACTGATATATCAATCAAAAGTTTGATTCCAAGGAATTTACGCTATTGTCGAGGTCTATTTATTGAGATATGGATAATTTATGTAATAAAATATGATAATTATATGAATGTTCAGAGCCGTTGACCGGAATTGTAATTTGAATGTCATTCAAGAATACCTTGAAATTGGTACACTCTAATGATTTGAAAAAACTGACAATTCAACCGATATTTTAACAACAAGTTGGAATCCAACGAGTTCTCGTTATTATAGAAATCGATGTTGACAAGAAAAATGATGAAAAAATGAGGGAAACGATTCGAAGGTGCGATAAGTTACCACGAACGTTCCATTGCCCAACGCACGTTCCATCGTTATGTGGTTATCTGAGATAGGGAACAACCTTCGTTTACGAGCGACAAATTTTTCGTCACGTTTACGAATAGCTCACGCCTCTGTATCAAACGCGTTCCCGTGACTTATTATTATTGTATAGATCGCGGCACGACTGCAATAAGGCTTGACGAGTTTTGTCAGAATATTATCCACGGTACGGTGCCACCTTAAAGGCAACCCGTGGCTCCGCACCGTATAAGAACGAGAGCCGGCATGCGTTGCTGGCACCGCCAGACTCTGGCTTATTCGCTTCTGGCTCTCTGCGTTGAATTTCTGTGTCGACCCAATTTCGCAATGCGTGCTGCGCTCACGAGCTCGCACGCACACGCGTGGCCGCGGAAACTGTCGCCTGTTCTACGGATCCTATACCACGTGATTACTAACTTTGCCCGTGATGAAAATAAAACGGATGTTCAGGGCGCCATGTTTTTTTTTCAAATAATAATAATAATAAAAATAATTATTATAATTAATAATAATATAATAATAATAATTATTATAATTAATACTAATATAATTATTATTATTATTATAATTAATAATAATATAATTATAATAATAATAATGATTAAAGTATTATAATAATAATATTATTATAATTATTTATAATAGTTATAATAATAATAATAACAATAATAATGATAATAATTAATTATTATTATTATTATAACTATTATAAATAATTATATAATGATAATAATAATATTAATAATAATAATTATTATAATTATTATTATTATTATTATTTTCCTCAGTTGGATGGATTCACGTGCGTCGACTCCAGACAGGCGCCTGATATCTCTCCACGCGGCATGAGCGCTGATTCGTCGATTTTCGTCTCTATCCTCGTCAACGTTCCACATCTTTACTATGAAAAGTTTGTTGAAAAGGGGAAAAAATTGAAAAAAAAACAACAATTCGATAAAAACAGACTTCAAGGTTCGTTGATTGGGTCTTATCGATTACACGGATCGTAACGACCTTGTTGCAGTATGTAGAGCGTCAATAAGGTTGTTGGTCAACGATTCGTCTCGTGAAATTTGTATGTAAAATTGAACGTACAATTATTAATTTTCATAATTATTGACTATCGAAATTTTCGTATAACAAAATTATAGAGTTTGGTATAGCGAAATTCGCGCCCGACTCTAAACAAATTTCAGAGAAAAAAAAATTCTATATATCATTCCCAGTAATCAGAAAAAGAGGAATGATAAAATTTTCAATGACTTACTGAATTCCAGTATCCGTCACCAATCCGACCAGATACTATTATTTTGAAGTATCTACGTGCGTTAAAAGATGAGGGAGTGAGATTTATCCGTGGGTGCCGAGACGAATCGTTTCAATAATATGAAATCGATACGAGAAAACTGCGTAGGGTTATCTCTAGCAAGTTGATATTACTATACACGATCATCGACATCACCGCTCGCGGGGGGGTCGAGGGGACTGCGAAATATCGCGGTAAAACTTTATTGACACAAGAGCGCATGGATACTGTAATAACACTATCTCCAGCGTCGATTTGCCAGGGTTCTCGGTGAAACGGGAGGGCGCGTTCGAGCAAAAAGTCAAGGCTCACAGACCAGTTACCCAACAAAAGAGAGAGAAAGAGAGAGAGAGAGAGAGGGAGAGAAAGAGAGAGAGAGAGGGAGGGATAGGGGTTTTTATATATATGCCCTCTATCTCTCTCTTTCTCGCTCTTTCTCTCTCACAATATACATTACAAGAGAGCCCAACGGGAAGGGAGAGAGAGAGAGAGAGAGAGAGAGAGAGAGAGAGAGAGAGAGAGAGGGAGAGATGATATGTCAATATACCCCTATCTCTCTCTATCCCTCTCTCTCTTTCTTTCTATTTCTTTCTCTGTCTCTATATTCCTATCTATCTCTTTTACTATATATTACAAGAGAGCGAGAGGAAGAGAGAAAGAGAGAGAGAGAGAAAGAGAGAGAGAGAGAGAAAAAGAGAAAGATGATATGTCAATATACCCCTCTCTCTCTCGCACTCTCTCTCTCTCCTCTTGTAATCTTGTAAACGCTTCAATCAATCTCTCTCTCTCTTTTTTTCTTTCTATTTCTCTCTCCGTCTCTGTATTCCTCTTTTTCTCTTTTACTATATATTATAAGAGAGAGAGAGAGAGAGAGAGAGAGAGAGAGAGATTGATTGATTGAGAGAGACCGGGTATATCAATATACCCCTATCTCCCTCTCTCCTTTCTCTCTCTATCTCTCTCTCTTTCTCTATTTCTCTCTCTCTCTCTCTCTATTTTTCTCTTCCTCTTGTACTATATTTTACAAGAGAGAGAGAGAGAGAGAGAGAGAGAGAGAGAGAGAGAGAGAGAGAGAGAAAATTGCGGCAATAACGCAGCTGTTGCGGTAGTGGTAAGAGCAGCCAGCCGCAGCCGCAGCAGCTTGCGCTAGCGTTGTCATCCCTCCCACGTAATTATTTTTGTCAGTCTCGAGGACAGAACAAAACTACCGAGCTCTCTAACCAATTTGATCCGATTTCACTCAATTATCATAAAACTAGGGCCCGACGGAAACCCGCGGTATCTGGGACTCACGGTCGTTATCGTACAATATGACACCTTCAGTAAAATAGTCCTTGACTCAACGACACACCATCAATGGAACAATCGAACGCGGAAATTAGAAAAAAAAATCGAAATAAATGAAAACAATAATTCATCCATTGAGAGAGAAGGGATTGTGCGATTGGTCACGTGGATATGGTTATCCAAAGACGCGGAGTCAAAGAGCGGCTACGTCATCCGCATCGTACGTTCGTTCAAAGTGGGACACAATCCGTCGTACCGATTTTCTTATCTCGAGAACAACCGAGCCAAGGAGTTCTCGCGGAAGAACGACCCAGAATTATTGGAGAGTCTCGGCGCGCTCTATGCGCCGATTCGCGACACTCACGTGCTCGCATGGGTCCAGCCTCGCCGATTCTCGAGGACTGTGATGAACCATAACGGTTTAACTTTCCGAATAACACAGATGTTTTTTTTTTTCGTACCGTTGAGGGTACGAATACGCTTTTACCTACATAATGCAACGGCAATAATGCAGATATGAGATGAAGCGAACGCTCGAAATAGGTGCAAAAACGCATTATCCGTGATAAATCGTAATATATATTCTTTTACGTCTTTAATAACCGGTGAGAATCGGTAGGGTCTTGTGCTTGACCCAAATGCGATGGTCGAAGGAAAAAAATGAACAATATAGAATAAATAGTATTAATAATGAAAGCAAATTTTTAAAAATAGTGAATATAGTTTTTTTTTAAACGTATTAGCTTATTTTTTTATTTTTCATTCATCTACTTATTTATTTCATCGATTTGAAACGAAAATCGTTCTAAAGTTCCAACGTTTGGAATCGGAAAGTAGGCTTAACATTGTTGTCTTTTCCTTCTTTATGTAAATCGATCCGGACCCCGTCGAAAACAAAATTCGCACGTGACCCAAATAACAACCACCCTCATGCTCACACACCGGTGCCCATAGAGCCTCGTCACACGCCCATATGTTTGCCACGCGATTGCCGAAACACGTGCTTAATTTCACGTATAAACCACGCTGTACGTTCGGAAAAGCAGCCGCGCGTACGAGCGAAGACGCGGACTCGGGGATAGACGAAAAGAGCGAGAAGAGGAGTGCAGAAGAGTAACCATCGAGCTCAAAGCGCGTGCAGCGTGTACTTGTGCGGAGAGTAAGTAGGCCACGGTGTTTTCACACACGATAAGGCCTTATCGGACCACGCGTACGACGTTCATGGTGTCGCAGAGAATGAGAGAGTAGAAGAGAGATAGAGAGAGAAAGCGGGAGAAAGAGGGAGAAAGAGGAAGAGGAGCTATGCAGCCGAGAGCCGAGCTAGCTAGCGTACTTCCTTCTCCTCCCCCGCCAGTGTCGGGCCCTCATGCGACTCTCACATATACACACGTATCGCGCTTCTTTTTCTCCTTCTTCTTTTTCTTCTTCTTCTTCTTCTTCTTCTTCTTCTTCCTTCGCCACGATAAAACGCTCTTCCCACGCGCCTTCCCCCCTCCCCGTTCCTCCACCCTTCACTATAACCATATAATAGTAAAGCGGCGGGAGAAGGATTTGTAAAGCCACGGGCGTGAATGAAAAAAACCCCCGAGGATTTGTAAAACTACCAGATTCGACCGGATTTCTCATCCCCCACACCACTGATTTCTCGTTGTTTTTTTAATGTATTTTTTACCCGCTTCATTCGCTCCTTCCGTCCTCTCACTCGTTTCGTACGGGGCGCAATGCGAGTATGTACGTGGTACGTACATGTAGGTAGACGTTGGGGAAGCTTTGCCCAGCCCCGGGAGGACGCTTTTCATTCTCTCAAGATCGCGAACGAACTCTCTCGCTCTCTCGCTCTTCTTTCTCTTTGCGTATATATCCCACCCTTCCCGCGACCTCCCCCTGCCGCCACACACGCTAGCGTCCTCGTGGCATGGTCTTTCTCCGCCCGGCTCTTCGCCGCATTCTTTCTACGTTAGAACCTCCGTACCACCACTTGAACGTTCTTTCACGATCCCGAAGCCGGCGAGCTGCGCCTGGGATACAATATGAGAGTTCGTGCTTCCTCTTTTCTCGCCCTTCTTTCATCCCGGGCTCGCCTTTTTCCCTTTGAACGCTCCCTTCGGCGACTACACTCGACCGCGAAAGCTCCTCCCTCCTACCTTCGTCTCTCTCTCTCTTTTTTTTTTACCGAAGCCCTTTCTCTTTCTTCGTTTCATCATTCTCACGTGCGTCCTTCGGTTTTGCTCTATA